>CM056195.1:69919543-70519543 GCA_029692085.1 Gymnothorax javanicus | reverse complement strand
CAAATGCGCCAACAGAAGAGTAATGAAGAGTGGAGATTCACCCTTGCGCCCATGTGACGTCACACATAGCCCTTCCGGGAGGCAAAATGGCAGCTCAGTAGTGGCCTTCGGACTGCCACACAAAAACGCTCACAACTTTTTCATAAATGGTCAAGTATCCCTGAAAATTTTCTCATGGGCTCTCAATATTATAAGCTATCAACCTATGCATGTACTTAAATTATGTTGTCTATTCCTTTAAAATTTGCGATAGATACAATAAAGTAATGTGGAAAATCATTATTTAAATTATAAATTAGGTGGGAAAATAGGGTCATTTTCTCATAGACTTCTATAGGATTGAACTTCTTTCTGCAACCACTGACATCGTCATCTGCTGGCCATTAAATAGAATGCAAATTTTAGAGCTTTCCGCATTGGCCTCAGTTTTCAGACCCGAGTGCTGCGTCCATCTTTTCTACAGTCTATGGGGAGAACACCATAAAGAAGCGGTCCACTCTGCTTGTGAACACGCGCTGTTCCACTGAAATCTGTGACCCATTGGATTTTGTGACCTCAGAGGGCGATGGTCCACAATATCTGTGCAGTATCTGATCGACAGCAGTCGAGAGGAAGAGCACTTATCTTTGATAGCGGGGTTTCCCGCAGAAAATCGGTTAGTCAAGGTGGTGACCGGGGGGGCGGTGGCGGCAACAGTCAGCATTTATTTACTCTTTATAAGTGAACAAAGCAGTTAAAGTGCAATAACAAAGTGACAAAGTCAACAGTCTTGTTACTTTATTGATTGACACTCAGATATGATAAAATGCATGTACTATGCTTTAATGGAAGTGAAATCAAAAATTGCAGTCTGAATGGGTTTCTGGGTTTCAATGGCGCATTTTTTGCGCTTAACAGTCTGAGTGTAACACTTGCTTGTACAGTGTATTTTAGCCTTACTGTAAGAGCTGCGCTGGGAATAACAAGATCAAATAAAAACACACAATCTTACCAAAATTCATGCTACATGCATGAACACAGCCAAAATTATCCAAAAAAAAAAAAAAGAAGAATGTAAAGCGCGTAAAATGCGCACAACCGTTCCTAAGGGTTAAACGAAAATTAATGTAAGAACGGAAAATGTATTTGTTATCCGTTTTGACTTCAATTCCCCAAATGCTTTGCGGTTGTGGTTACGTTTGGGGAGAGGAGAACGGTATTATGTATGGAAGCACATTGCATTAACAGGATAAAAAAATATACACATTAACTGGTAATTACGAGATCTAATTTCGCGCAGATGGTGAAGTAGGCCGGCTTCTTTGAATAAAGTACCCTGATATTTTTGACTGCTTTTTCCCATCCATTATTGTACACTAGAGAAAGCCACGTGCAATCGTCAAACATAGCAGAAAGTGCGCAAACACATTGGTAGCCTTGATAGGAAACTAAAGGAATTGCATATAGCCATTCTTAATGAAACAGAATATGTGGGCAAGCAGTTGATAGGAGACACTATTCAAATGTTTGGTTTAGATGAATAATTATCTTACCTCCACATGTCCTTCCCACGACGACGACAGGTTATTGTATATCCGGATAATTAGCTTCTTCCCGATACGAAAAAATAATGTTGGGGTAGCAACAGGTGATAGATGGCGCAGTAACATTTTTAACCAACAGATGGCGGCCGCTATTTGGCCTCATCGCGATGCGGCCTTATTTTACTGTGGATGCAGCAGATTTTTTTTTTTTTTTTTTTTTTGGGGGACGTAGTCAAGGCGACCGCCCTAACTATAAAGTGCTGCGGGAAACCCTGGATAGTCTACGCAGCGAAACGATGAAACTTTACGAGAGACTGCGTATAAAAATAACCGGTAGAGGAATCGATGGCCAAGGAAGAAAAAATGGGAGATGGCCAAGAGCCGTGTATATAAGTGATGCGCGACTAGCCTTGTGGCTGCTGGACAGGTAAGCTATGTTTTACTGTGAAGTAGTTATGTACTTTTATTAGTCTTGAGTAGTCCTGTTGGTGGTTTTTAATCCTGCTAATGTTAGTTTATAAATGTACAGTCGTCGTTTGTGGCCGACTACAGCTTGATTAGCTGTGTAGCAGCAAAAAGTGGTAGCTATTTGTATTTGTTCTGATGAAGGGAGGCTGTTGTCTAACTGGGCAGTAGCATGTATTTATATGAGAACTAGAGTGCCAAGGGCCCTGAAGGTTGCCGGCAGTTACAGCCCCAACAGGAGAAAAGTAACTAGCTTCAGTCCACGGATTCAACAGGAAGCCAACACGAATTCTTGCAAAAGCAACACGTTTTCTACACGATACTGGCGTTAAAAAGCTCCAGCCCGGACATCCGCGAAAAAATTAAACAGGTTTAATTTTTTCGTGAATTTCGGTGGTGATGGCGAATGGTCTCGTACCACAGCGAACCAATTCACGGTTCTTCGAATCAATTCTTCTCTGCGAAAGAAGAGAACTGTTTCATCCGCACACTTCCGCGGGCCAACGCAGCTCAGTGAGAAAGGGGTTTTAGTTACCATTATCGGGTAACTCGACTGAGCGGTCACACTTTTTCATGAGTGACAGACAGCAATATTTTTATGTCACTTTTCTGCCATTTAGCAAAAATATAATCTTTGAGAAGTCTACATCATGAAATCCGATTAGATTTTTTTCTAACCTGAACTTTCACTGTCGTCTGCTGTCAATTTGAGAAATGCGCCATCTTCTCAATTCACTTCTGGTTCTTGCTCTGCTTTCAGACAATGGTTATTTTTACACAACACTGCCACCGAGTGGGTCTAATTAGCATTATTCTTTCTATTCCATGATGCTAATAGGAACAATCATCCAAAAATGGATTTTGACCAGTTTTTACTGCCGCAATTGATCGCGAAAAAAGGTCGACCATGCGGTTGCAATGCCCGTTATATATGGGTTAGTGCCTAATACATACTAATATCTAAAGACATTATTAAACAAGGAAATAAATAGATTGATTTTGTCACATGACCTTGACCGTGAAGACAAATCCAATATGGTGTGTTTGATCAGCATACATGATTTATCATTAGTATCCAATACATACCGAAGATCTAAAGCCAACATTAAAGGACTTTTAGGCCGTTTTTGTCATTACTCAGACCTTGTTGCCCAAGGTCAAATCCAATTTGTCAAAAACAACCAGCATACATGATTTGCTATTAGTGCCCAATACATATCTAAGGTCTAAAAACAATATTAAACAAATATGGGCCATTTTTGTCATATAACCTTGACCTTTGAGGCCCAATATCAAATTTGACTGACTGCCTAAGAATGTTCAGCATACATGGTTTCCTATAGGTGCCCCAAACATACCTGAGCTCTAAATGCCACATTAAGCTGTTATAACCCATTTTTGCCATTTGGCCTTCACCTTGAGGCTCAAGGTCAAATTCAAACAACCGAGAATGTTTGTCATACATGATTCCCTATAGGTACCTCATACATATCTAAGCTTTAAATGTCATATTAAAGGGGAATGTTACCGCCAAACCTATGTAAACGTTAATATATACCTTGATGCTGTAAAAATCGCCAACATGTTTTTTCCCCCAATTTCCGAACTCTAAATTAGTAAATTTGGCGATTTAAATGCCTTCACAGCGCAGCCTTTCAGAGCGATGACCTTTGACCCGTGACGTCACACAGTGAGAACGTTCACAAACTTTACATTGGTAGCAACTGGAGTCTGCGCCAATATTTTCCTATTTTCAACGGTTTTCCCGAACTTTGGAGGCACCATCTCTCGTACCTGTGTTGTTGGAGGGTGTAACAACACGAACGCAGGTACTTGTCGGGCATTTTCTTTTTCACATCAGGAAATGAAAGGACGAGAGTGAACTGCCTCTCTCGTTTTGTCTCTTTTTAGTCCTAGCTAGCCACACAGCCAGCGTGCACTGTGAATACGGCTATGTACAGTGATCGCGATGGACCGTGTGTGACACGCATGCTACATGTACTCGGTGCGATACTAACGTTCGTTGATGCTACACCGGGCCGCAAATTTATAATTCCCAAACTGAACTCATCTGCCTCTCTTATGCGTCTCTCCCCCAATAAGTACGGATAGCTCAATTATAATAGCACCCTTAGTAATTGCTTCAGGTAGTGTTTCTACGCGAACAACTTCAGCACCCCAGACAAAGCCTGAAAGCTCAGACGGGGCTGTCCTCAAATTTTCCTCAAGACAAGCGAATCATGATTAATGCAGATATTAAATATCAGTGGCCCTGTGAACGGCCCACCAGCACGTTCCTTAATCTCGCAATATCACAATCAGATGTAACGTAACATAAAGTCAGCAGCGAATGTAAGAAGTGAAAGAACGCAGCTTTAAAACAACGAGCAACAGCAAAATACATGACACATAAAATGTGACAGCGTGCAGATACAGTGAGAACAATATTCATGTCTGTGCACAAGCCATATAAACATAAAGCACAAGTGTTTAGGATCATTTTACGTCAAACACACGATAAATTTTACCTACATCAGAGGTGCAATCTCCGGGATTTTCACTGCGCAAGGTCGTTTATTAAGATAGATTTTACCATGAGCAGCAGCATCGAAATTAGGGATAATGATTCCGCACTTCTCATGCGTTTCTTTTCTCAGGGGCTGGAAGCTCCGATGACCTTATAAGAAAACTGTTAATAAAAGTGGAATAACTGAACTGCTCTCTTACTGATTATGCCATGGGGGCGACACTGCTTTGCGATCGCAGATGAAGTTACTCTTTACATTTTATAGCCATCCAGCGAGTCAGCTAGTTAGCTAAGGAGATCTTGGTAATTAATGGTTAGTCATATTAAAACGATATGATTTTGGTTTTGCCCTAACTTAATTGTCTATCTGTACTATGCATTAACTTATCTGATATGATGGGTTCAAGTTACACCAGTGGCCAAAAGACGCAAAATTACGGTGGTCGTAATGTTCTGGCCGATCTGCGCTTACTGAGAACGGGCCACTTTCGAGGGGGGAAAATGAAAGGCAACGTCGGGTTCGCTGTTAGGCTCTCTCGTGGGGTCCGCACGAACGGTGGGAAGCCCTCCAGAGGAGGGACATTCGCCTGGGCTTCGATTAAAGCCAGCTCAGAATTTAATATTAATGGAGAAAGTAATGTTGTCTGGAAGCGCAGACAGCCCAAAATATTTTGAGAATGGAAAAACAGTATAACCAATGCCCGCGAAACCAATATAGCCTACACCCAGAAACGGGGCTCTGTTAAATCCATGAATGAATTTTTCTAACAACTACACATAATTTATTAACAACGTGTGAAAATTTCACTTTGAAATCGTTGGTACCGTTATCTTACGGTGCGACAAAAAGTTGTTTTTTTGCATGCTATGTGAACACTAATGGGACATTGCCTAAGTAGCGGTCTCGGTATGGTTCTCAGTGGTTATAAAACACCGTATTCGTGGTGCTTGTGTGACCGAGAGTGGAGCTCTGCTTATCGCCCGTCTGCTTAACTCAATTCTGTAAAATGAGCGATCCTAACTATATGATGTGATGAATAGCTTTGTTATGTTGCCAATCGTAGTTATAGCACAGAGTGCACAGTGAGCAAGACGGCTTTTAATTAGCTAAACTGTATTCAGTTAATAGCCTACTGAAATTGAAGGTTGCATCCTACAGCGATATGCGCCGTTTATTTATGTCTGAATAGCAGTTAATGACGAACCTAATCAGAATTGTTTTTTTTTTTTCATTTAACGTTGACTTATTTCGAATATTTGAAGGCCAAATAGCGAAGCAGTACATCACTGAGGTGTAAATTCTCATCCAACTTCGAGCGGACAGTGACCAACTGTCCGTCCTCATAGGACCATGGTCAGACATCCTACTTTTGTTTTATTGAAACACCTGACGGACATAGTCTGCCGAAGGTCCAACTTTTCACTCGACAGATGGTCTGACTCGGTCGGACAAGTAAAGTTTATTGAAACAGCCCCCTGCTTTCAGGACATCAGTCCCACGGCGGGTGACCGGGCATCTCAGAAAAACAACCGAGTCCAGTTTTAAATTTGGCTCCACCAGTTTTATCATTCATCAGTTTCGATATCTGTGCGATCTCCAGAGTCGCTAATGTCGTTGAAATCTGAATCTAAATCGGAGCTGCCGCTTTGCCTTTCTGTATTGTCTGCTATGTATTTTTGTCTTGCTGTGTGACGTCACGGAGTAATGGGCGGGCTGATCTACAGAGGGTGAAAATCAGGCACTTTGAAACCGTATTTCGGGATATTGCGTCAACGCAAATATTTTGAAACAAAATTCTCAAAAATAAAGTAGGCCACAGGTGACAGTTTTATATAGTTTATAGCCCTATAAAAAATGCAGTCATATTCCCCTTTAAGCAAGTTGTAGTGCATTTTTGCCATTTGGCCTTGACCTAGAGGCCCAAGGTCAAATATGACTGACTCTCAATGTTCGGCATACCTGATTCCCTATAGGTGCCTCATACATACCTAAGCTCTAAATGCTACATTAAGAGAGTTATAACACATTTTTGCCATTTGACCTTGACCTTGAGGCCCAAGGTCAAATGTGACTGACTCACAATGTTCGGCATACCTGATTCCCTATGGGTGCCTCATACATACCTATGCTCTAAATGCTATAATAAGAGAGTTACAGCACATTTTTGCCATTTGACCTTGACCTTTCCGCTCAAGGTCAAATTTGACCAACCGACAACGCTCGGCAAGCATGATATGCTGTACATGTGCAATTCATACCTATACTATAAATGCAATAATAAGCAAGTTACGGCACATTTTGTGGCAAAACACCCGGAAAAATGATGAAGTCCGGACACGTTGCCTAGGTGGCGCTATGAAGGAGAGATTCAATCAAAACGCCGTTTAGACCATTGAAGCAGGTCATGGTACTGATTCCATTGCTGCGATAAAATAAAAAAAATTCATCAGACAGTTTTTGAGAAAATTGCACCTTAGTGCCACAAATGGCCATTTTCGACAAAAAAATGGCCGCCAAGTCTAAACGAACGATTCAATCAAAAAATTTTTTGCTCGGGCATTAACTTGATGACCCATTTGTTCACATCCCCAAATTAAAAAAAAATTCATCCGACCTTTTTTGAGATATGGCTCTAAACGGATGACGCCGACGACGCCACCGGACGCAAAGTGACGACAATAGGTTACTGGCCTACGGCTGGCAACCTGAAAAAAATAAAACATGCTTTAAAAGGGCTAGCAGAAAAGTGTTTCTGATTTATTTTTTTCTGTAACAATGATTTCCTCACCATATTTAGGGACGCGATCGTGCCATTACCTATTGGTGTGGCTATAGGACACTAGCTAGCTTTAGCTAATACCTTCAAAAAGCCATTCATACCAAAGTTTCTGTATGGATGTAATGTGTCTTTGAATGAATGAATAAATGAATGAATGAATAATACTTTATTGTCCACCAAGGTGGAAAGTTGTCTTTAGCCCACCAACACAGACAATCAGTACGAAAATAGAGACACCCATATTTGCAAACACGCAATAAAAAGGCAGTACAATAATCTGCATCAAAATGAATAAATAAATAATCAAAAACAATTAATAAATAACATAAAAGTAAATTAGTTCTGATCACTAACTGTGGATTGGTCATTAGTCACTTTCTTAAGTTAAGGATGCCAATGGCATTAGGGATAAAGGACTTTTTGAAGACACCTTTGGCAAGAGGGGTTCTGTAGCGCCGCCTAGACTTCAAAAGTTCAAACAGATTATAAAGGGGATGGGAGCTATCTGCCAGGATTCTCCTAGCTTTCCTCCTTGTCCTTTCAGCATATAAGTAGGTTAGAGACTTTTGGGGTTTTCCCACAATTTTACTAGCCATCGTCAAAATCCTGTTTAATTTGTTCTTGCACTTGCAGCTTAAATGACCAAACCAAGCTGGAAGATGAAATGTTAGGACACTGTATTACCCCTTTTCCACCAAAGAGAACCTGGTGCTAGTGCCGTGCTGGTGCTAGTGCCAGTGCTTAGTTTGTTCAACCCACGCACCTCCTAAGAACCTGTTTGGTTTTCCATCGTCGAGGAGCCAACTCGGAGCCACGCGATCACGTCAGTGGCAGACCTTGGTTTTTTCCCGGGCAAACCTCCAAAAATTTCCCCACAGATTCAATAAAAAAAGAAATCCAGTGTCGTCTGAGCATGTTGTACTCATTATAGGCCTATTTTTCCCATGGATACATCACATGCAAGAATAAAAGGCATATGAAGTATTTATTTATAGGGATGGAACGATACACTCAACTCACGATTCAATACCATACGAGGTCAACGATATGATTGTTTTAAACAAAATTATTTTACTGACAAATTATGACTGAAATTTTTTTTTATTATTTCTGTCACAAAAAATACAATACTGCCTTTTCTCTTGTCTTCTTTTGAATACTGTATCAAATAAAACAATTTTTTATTGATGAGATAAGTACAGTAACTGACAGTCAGGCACAAACTAAGGCATATTTACTTTTCTTTGTAAAAGAATAGCTTAATATCTTTTTCCGTAACAAAAATAAAATAAATTGATTGCATTTTAAAACCAATCCCACATAAAATAAATACATTATGAAGAAAATCTCTAAATAAACAAAGGGCGTTTTCTGTTGTCTTCTTTTCAATACTGTGTTAAATTAAACAATTATTTTTATTCCTGAGGTAGTACTGTAACGCACAAACTAAGGCGTATTTACTTTTCTTTATGAAAGAACTCGTAGTTGCGGGCAGCTGTCGCGAATAAATGATCTCCCATGTGGAGATTGTAAGGCAAGAAACAGGCCAACAGGTGTCTGGATCTGGGACATATCGTTTTTTGTATTCAATGTATTTGTTAATTTTAGGCCATAAATTCGCAACTTATTCTGAATGCAAGTAATAAAATGCCGCATAGTTGTTGTGCAGTGGGTTGTGAAATCAGAGCCCTGGCTGTTCGTTGAAATTGTTTCGTATACCCAAAGCAAATCCGGAACGAGAGAGCTTTTCATGGTAATTAGAATGTTCAGCATTATCCATATGTTTCGTCTGTGTGGATTTTTTCACTTCCATGACTGATAATGTGTTATTTTTAGGGGAGACTGGGGACAATTGTAACATGGGGCAAATGTAACAGAGGCGCCCATCCGTAGTAGAAACACGCTACACGTGTACGCTCTGCACAGAGCATGCGCATTTCATTGCTCCACATGCTGTTTGAGGGTCGGGAGGTTTAACAGATCGTGGAACTTTTTACAGCCAAAAAATTGTTTTTTGAGCGGGTAAGTAAGATCTTAAATTACCTAATGTTTTTTTGTGGACAAATATGTGCTTGAGCTATGGCTGTCATTTTTATCTGTTTAAAAAATAGGTTTTTAGGCCTGTATTTGGCGAATGTTTCAACAATGAATACTAATGCTAAGATAGAAAAAAATCCCCCAAAATATGGCCGCCCTCCTCGGGGGCAAATGTAACAAAGTGTTCAATTTGGATTGAACGTTAGCACACATTAGTGCATTTGTTTGCAGGGGAGTAGTTACTTTCTCTGTTGCCACAGTTAAAGGGCCAAGCCACAGCAATATGAAAAATAACTCATATAATTTTCCCACACATAACTGGGAAAAATATAATGTAAATGAGTCAAGTTTTTGTCATGTTTTATTATAATTAGTTTATTGGGGTTCTATCAAATGCTGTTTAATTGTTGAAAACCTTCCATCTGTCCAGCGCGTAACCTTTAATAAAGAAAAAATAAGATTTGTTGGTACAATTTCATGTGTTACAATTGCCCCATGTTGTGGGGGCAATTGTAATACGTGACTTCCGGTTTTGAAATGATAATGGCTTCAAAATAAATTGGTTCACTTAACCCAAACCTAGTCATCTTTCAAGCCAAGATATGCATCTTTCATTTCATATACCTTTAAGCAAGTATTTAACTATAATAAAGTTGATATGTGAAATTTGGAAAAAAAAAAAAAAAGTGTTACAATTGTCCCCGGTCTCCCCTATTTCAAAGAAGAGAGGATCCAGAACGATTGTCGGAAAACCATGTGCTCTTTGTTTACCTGTCTTGTCGAATCTCAGGCAGTAGAAACACCGCACATTCGTTCTGCTAGGAAAAGACATTCTAAACGTCCAAATATCGGAACAAAACCGTGTCTGAACTGAACCAGCCTGATCCAGGATGTGATTACATGTCAGTAAATTTTCCTGCAATGACAAAAAAGCCAATAGAAATCATTATGTCAACTTAATGGTAATTTCCAATTTCGCGTCCCCATCTGGCAACTGGCGTACCGAAGTACCAGAGGGGAACAAATCGGCTGCTTGCTGCGTTAGTTTGTGTATGCCAGTAGCCTACGTTTAAATGTATTTCATAAATTTTACCTGAGAAATCTCTCCAGATTTTTTTCCCGGGGGCAAGCTACTCCCCTGTAGGTCCGCCACTGGATCACGTCACTGTAATTAAGACCAACAGATCAGGAGAAAATAAACTTCGTTCGAGACCTGCGTCTCTCTCAGCAGCGCTCACGTAACATCTGGCAATACAGAAATACAGTATGGACTGCGGGAAACCACGAATAAAAATTTAAAACAAAAATAATGCTTGTGTTTCTATGCTCAGTAATACTATTATTTTCATTGAGGTTTTATTGTTTTTAAAGGGGAAAAGGAATGTAGCCAATTAGATTGCTATGATCTTGTACTAGATTAAGATCAGATATTTAAAAAGCGGCAATATAAGGCGCATATCGTGTCATAATCTTGCGTTGTTGTCAGTGCATGTTAAAAATACCGAAACCTTGCGCAGAAATACAGTGTAATAATAGGAACAAGCTATCCATCTTTACTTTTCCCAAGCAAGCAGACAGGTAATAAATAAACGAGCAGCTGTTGTATTTCATTTCAGCTTCGTAACTTATAATGATCTGATGTACTTTCATTTTGAAATGCCATTCAAGCTCGTTAATGGCAATAACAGTAATTCGCGAACGCCCTAGCTAGCCAGCTAACTAATATTCGTAATACTTAATATAGACGTAAGCGGCGCAGAAACGCATCGTGCAGATATAAGACAGATGCTTATATACGTTTGCTGGGAGCAGAATGCTCCAAATACTTCCGCGGCCGCGCTGGTCTTGTTGGTCACTGTAACTCCGCCCCACGTAATTGGTGCTTGGTCTTGACCAGCAAGCAGTTGGTGCTCGCTCTGGCACCGGTTTTGAGAGCCAGGAGCTGGTGCTTAGGCTGTGGAAAACCAAAGAACCGGTGCTAAGTCAGGCTCTGGCTCCGAACCAGCACTGGAACCAGCTTGGTGGAAAAGGGGTATATGTGTGCAATATACACAAGCTCTTGGATCTGTGGCTTAACACTGAGACTGCTTTGGTCCATGCTTTCAGTGTGGCTTTCACACAACAATCACTAAGAGTGTTTGTTTATATTGTACATTGTAACTGGGTCGTTGCTCACGGAAACCGATGCGCGTTTGTGTGCGTCTTGGGGATGGGGGGCAGGGACTGCTTACTTCGGCGACAGGCAGGAAGCCAGCCAAAATGACCCAATCAGAAACAGCAGCTTTATGATTAGCTAACATTAGCTGAAGTTAAAGCCTAGTGCTTAGACCGCATTAAAAAAGTTTTAGTTTATCATCCCCCTTGCATCGGAATGTGCGGCCGCATAATTTTCTTTTCAAGTGTTTTTAGTAGTTTTTATATATATGCATATATATATATATATATATATATATTTTAATGAGGCCTTACCTGTTCAGGAGAACATTAGCACACTCTGCATCCATCTTAAAACTTTCTGGGCTGCAGTCATCTGTACATCTTTTGAATGGATCTCCAATATTTACCCGCATTTTATCACATCTCTGGTCATGTAGCTTTTCAGTGTGTTGTCAAGGCAACCTAACGTTAGCTCTGTTAATCCAGTTTGCTTGTGTGCTTCGACTGCATGCTGTTTTCACTTGTCAAGTTAAATTACATCTGGCTAAGCAGGGTGTCAAAATGGGCAGTGGACGGGATTACACAGGCCAGAAAAAAAAAAAAAAAAAAAAAAAAAAAAAAAAAAAACTTTTCGGCCTGAAATGGAATTTCAAAGGAGAATATACTGATTGTAGCATTGTTATTGGACAAGCCTGTGTTTCAACTTTAAATGTTCCTTCAATCTCTGCTGATTTATCATTGTCATTTTATGCACAGTATCTATTTCATGTCGCTTCTTTAATATGTATATACGCTCAAAAATACTTAAAAAAGGAAAACTGGGCGAATAGAACATCATCTTGTACAACAATTCTCTGTCTGGGAGCTTTTAAATGTCATATGTAGGATAGTTTGTTTACTAAAGAATTACAAAAGGTTCCTCTATTGAGGTGAGCAAAAGAAACCCTTCTGATGGTAGAGTTTGCAGGTTTTTGTTGCGCTGCAAAACAGGCAGCTATGGGCAGAGATTGTGAAGGGGTCACGGCATCTCTGCAGGAAACAGTAAAGTGGTCGAGCATCTTTGACTCATTCTCTGTCTTTGCTCCTGTTTCAGATTGTGGATAAAAGGAGAGCCAGATAACCATTACCAACCTGGGAACAAGACAGGCGCGAACTGTGCGATTACCGTTACCCAGTCACAGACTTGGGAGGACACCCACTGCTATTCACTGCATAAGACTGTGTGTGAGACTGATGCCCTTTCATCATGAGCAGTTCTGTCTTCTTGGATGATGCTGTTACGAACTGGGCAGAGGGCGATTTTAATTGCAGGATTGAAGATCTGCCACCAGGATTCGTTTATAATGAGGAAGATGAGGAGAAATGGAAGAAGGCTTGGAGAACCTTCTATACCTAGTAATTTGCTACCTAATAATTTAGCTCCCTGGAAGAGACACCAGCACTGTGTTCGCATCACAGGCCCTGCTGTTCAATTCCGATTTTTGGCTTGGATCAGATTTGCCTATCTTGATGGTTCTCATTCATAATTACGAGTGACCCGTACCTATCTGTAAAGTGAATGCATCTGCCCTCCAAAACAGCAGGCATGCGAACATTGACACGACTTTGCTTGAGTCATCTGCATCATTATCAGCAAAATATTCAGTGTTTCCCATTGAGAATCAACTGCATAATTGGATTAAGTCACTGAGCAAATAGACTATTCATAAGCTGCTTTGCCATTAATGATCAAGACGTAGCTTTGCATCGAAAAGGGAGGCTACAATATGAGATTGCATGAACAACAATTAACTAAAATTTCTCGGAATTCCATCTTGAAGTAGATTGTTATGTAGTAAATGCTGCAGAAGATGGTATTCAGATAAGGTTTAGATTTTGTTTCTAATTAATTGATTTTGCTAACATGAAAGTTTGATGCATGGCATGCATTTTAAATGATTTTAAATGCATGCCATGCGTCAAACTTTCACAATGTGTTAATAACCAATTTACTGAATTATTCAATTACCGACACTTTGATGTAAGAAGTGTTGGTACTTTAATGAATTCATTTTTATGACATTGCAGCAACCAGTGTGTAACTCTGCTTCCCGCAAATTTAGCCTATTCTTTTGAATGCTGAAAGCAAATCTTAAATAAATTCGATTGTGCTGCTGAAAAAAAAATGCTAAAATGGGAGATGGAATTTAAAGTATTGGATTAATTCATTTTTCCATCCCTAGAATATCACTATTAAGTACGTTGTCAATGTTGCCCATCAGTGATCTGTCATTTCCTAATAATTTCTTAATTACAGGCTTATGTATTGGTCTTGATTATTCAGTAAATAAATTGTGTGATTATTAAGGTAGTGATCTTTAACAGGAACAGCTTGAAAGCAATTATGCGTTTAAGGATCAGAGGCTCATGGCACACTATTGCAAATCCCGTAACGCCAGTGTTAGCATTCGGGGAACATTGGGTTTTAGGAAGTTAACTGCCAAACTCTTGCAGACTGCTGGAACCAATTAGGTAAACATGAGGACTGTGAGAGATGCAATTGTTTGCTTTTTCTCTTCTGCAATTTGTGGAAGCCAGAATAAACACTTTCTATGAAATTATTTTTTCTTTTGCTTTTTTTTTTTTTGCAAATAAGTGTGTCTATATTCGTTAAAATAAAATTTATCCTGCATAAAAAATTTTAATTCATACACCATTCTTTTTTATGGCACCTTCTCACAACACAAAAACAACCATCTGCTAGAATTAAAAAATGTTCAGATGTCTGTTGGTGTTTATAGTTGTTAAACACAAAACTAAGGTGATTTTTGAAGGATTTTCAGGTTCTCGAGACATTTTTACAGTAAACTAACTTGCTGTCTTCAGCAATCAAGACTCCTCCCAAATCTGAATACAAGACAATAAACTTTCAGAGCTGGAAGTGCAGTTCATTGTGTACGACTGCTTTTGCATCTGTGGATAATTTATGGCTTGTGCATATTATTTCATTCAGGTTCCCCTTGCTCGGAATAAGGGCTGAATGAGGAGGAGGTACACATAGGTGAATGTCGTTAGCTATGACTTACATTTGTGGGGAGAGTTTCATATGTTCTCAACATGAAAGTAACTCATCTGACCTTATTCTCCTTCCTTCACTTACAGAAGTACAATATAATGCTATATGTGTGTGTTACCTTTTTCCAGCTTATTTGAGTGTAGGTTTTCCAACTCTAATTCCATTTCGAACTCAAGCGGTATCATGCAGGTGGGTGAGGGTTGCCTGTAAAAGTTCACGGAAACATCACATCTCTATTGCACCTCATCTTCAGCAGCCTGCGGTGAGACATTTTCACCTTTACGTTTTAAGTCTTTCTGTGCAGTCTCGAGGGAGGTGGTAGCAGTTCTCAGTAGAAAAACAGGAAACTGTGGTTGTGGCTGATAATGTTTTTACTGTTTCACTTTTGGTTGGACTGAAATGCGCCTTGTGATAGGTGTAGCTGCCATGAGTAAATCTCATTTATCAGGGTGGTGTGACCCATGCTGTTATTTAGTATCTGACAGATCCAGAATTGGTTGGTATGGATTGTCAGGGTTCCCCCTGGGTTCTGAAAAATATTCTTCACTTTCTCCCTCGAGAAATAAAGTAAAAAAAATATTCTTCACTTTATCATGGTCATCATTTTTTATTAGTCACTCATGGACTTTGTAAAACTTTGAAAAGCCTTCAAAGTGGACAAAGTGCATGTAGCATGAACAAGGTCAAACCTCATATATTTGCGTTATAACAGCTCTGTCCATTATACTTCCGATTGTATATATAATTTTGGGTCCATTCAAGTCCAACCTCTAATAATGGGGACCCTGTGGACCATAAAATGCTCTTGAGCATTTAGCAGGGAATTTATTCAATAGAAATCCCTTTAAAGCCTTAATTTCTTTATTTTTTTCCTTAACATTTGTATCAATGCAGCCATTTTTGGCATCCCAAAATTAAAAAGGGACACACCCTTTAAGGGCAATAGAGAGGCTTAACAAAAATGCTGAACTGGACTTGGGGTGAGCTCAAAATTTTGTGCTGTTGGAATCAGAATTAGTGGAATTGTCAATTGTTTATTTAAAATGTTTAACTTTTAGGATTTCCATTAACTGATTCCAAATTGAACTTTAGGTGAGTTCAATGTTTTGTGCCCAATTTATTGGAATCCTTAATGTAAATCTCAAATGTTTAGGGTTTCAAATGTTAAACATGTCAGATAATCACTAATTCTGATGCCAGCAACAAACAAGTCTCAGTACTGTGGCACCCTCATCCACTTCTCTCCAGGGAGTGCTTTCTGGTTACTGTACTGTCCGAAACCACCATGTGATGCTACTCTGGTAAACCCAAAGCCCCCCAGCGGTAGCAAGTGCCACGGGATTTACATAATTCAGTAATAATTACAACACCACGCCTAGCGGATTAACACGTATTGTTATTGGTCAAAAGCTTGGCATCCATTAGGTCATAAGGTGTAGTCTATTTTTACAAACACATTGCTGCTACTTACACTGAGTTTTTGAAAATCATTGAACGCATAGCCATTTCAGTCATAATAGAGTTTAAAAGAGTGAAACGCCCCTCTAATATTATAAGCCACTCGTTAAGAGAAATTATTGCTTGCAGCTCGTTAAAATTCTGTGATAGCAATTCCAGTTGGAGCAAAAAACCATCGCGACTCACCCCAGGACCAAGTTTGAGAACTGTTGAGTTAGGCTTCAGCAAACTACCTTACTGGCTAACTATCTCACTGGCCGAACATATTTTAACAGCGATGAGTTCACAGACAACCAACCCAGCCGTGTAGGAATGGTTTGTTGTCAATACGAAGTTTTGATCATTATTGATGATGAATCAGATATTGTATAGCACTGTCTTGTGCCTTTAAAGCTAACTTGGAAGTACCATGTTTTGCATAACATTAGCTCAGAAATCGCCAGTCGTCATGTGGTAGAAAACATGACAACAAATGACATGATTGTATGCATCAAGCAATTGTTAAGTCGAAGACTAATCAAACTAATATATGCCGTGTAAAGATGCGCTCATATCTGTTCATATCAATCACGTTTACGTAACTAGGGACTCATATAGAAATTTACACACCTTGTTTTCCTAGTTCATTATGAGGGGATGACATCTTCCATCGTTTTACAGGTAAAACTAAAATCCGCGACTAAGCACTCCCTTACATGACTGATTGCCTGATAACATCATTCAGCTTTTCAACTCCATGGAGACCTGTAAGCCAATAAGACAGCATTTGGACGTATTTTCCCGTAAAACCCCTCTCTGATTGGTCTCTCTTGGATCTGTTCATTGAGGATAAAACAATACGAAAGTGCTGTCCTGTTTCATGGACATTCAGTAACGTAGTAAACTGCCCAAAGTGAAGAACTATTTATTTATTTTATTTATTTATGCATTCATACAAACTATATGGGACTAAAGAAAACATCTTTGGAGCTACAGCCTCGAATGCTCTGGGCAGACAAAGCCACTATTTGTCACTGAATTTTATTCGTCATTAAACAAATACATTCGCCACTGTGACGACTGCTCATAATTTTCTCCTCGTCACCGATGAATTATTTTCCTCAATGACAAAAATGATGAGCGGCAGCAGGAACCGTGGATTGTGTGTCTCTCAGTCGTTCTAATTTCATCCCTCCCAGTCCTCTCCTTCCCGGCATGTCCAGGAAATTGGTTCAGGTCCACCATCTTTGAAGACGTCAGTCAGCAAGGAACCAGAAGCTAAGAATTTCCTGAGGAAATATTGAGCAAGAAGACATTTTAGGGGGGAATTGTTTAAAATTCCTTACAAATAAATTTTCATCCTGGGGACCCACCCCTCCCAATCTGTTACGTCCCCAATTGACGTGGCATCAAACTGACATTTAAAGGACAGTCCATTTCCCCACTGCAGCTTTACTCAGTTCTCCAGTCTTGTGGTTCTTTTCCCTTTCCATATCCACCCCAGGGGATGGCTTGAAGAGCTAGGGCAGAAAAAAAGGAGATGAAGAACACGACACTGCAGAGAACCCTCAGGATAGGTTCCCAACTGGAGGTTAACTCTATTGCAATGAGGACACTGGTTGTTCCTGTTTCCGGCCAGCAGAGGGGGCATTCTCAGAAAGAGCCAACAGGGATCCTCAAATCTGGCCCCTGAATCCAAATCTGTCCCTGATTTTCTTCCCTCCCTGGCAAGTCAGTAAACAATTAGCGCTGCTGATTGGCCAGACTGTCACGACGTCTCGAGGATCGCTATTTGAAGAAGAGGGCTTTAGGACTTTTTGGGTGTCAGAACTGATGCGTTTCAATTCCTCAGACTATTTCAACTGAAGTAGAAAATTTACGTTCAGAAAGTGAGATTCTTGTCCTGTGCTTTGTTACAAATATTTTGAACTGCGCAACTATGCAGCAGCAATCAGTGGAACTTAATTAGTGAAATTGGCCAAGTTCATAGGCGGAAGGCAGACATGGCACAACATTTAATATCTGACCCTGTAAGTCCCAGGTTTGTGGCCTGTGGCATTTAGTCTTCATGTGAGCTCTCATTTGTCAAGTCAAATGAAGTCACATTTATTTATATACCACATTTTAAAACAACAGAAGTTCACCCAAGATGCTTCACAGTAGAGGCAAATAAAAGGACAATAGACACTCAGGAAAAAAGTGAGCATTAATTAGGATCTGATTTCGTTGCTGGAGTCAATGGTTGAGTAAGGCTTAGGACACCTGGGCTGTTGCTGGTAAGTTGTAAGTAGGGAAATGAATCATGAGTCCCTCAGGTGAAGGGGGGTGGGCGTGGGGAACAGAAATTTCAGTAACATTCAATTTGAGCGATTGCCAATACAGAATAACAAAATACCCGGAGGTGGCTTTTTTGCCAAAATTTCTAACACTTCTGGGACTGCCACACTTCCCGTGTGCAGTAATTCAGCTGTACTTTAGAAACTGCAAACGACTTAAAGGCTAAAATCAAGCCAAGGAAAAGCACCGGGTGCATGAAGAATTAATACGGCTTCTACTCTCGGTATCATACGGCCAAGTATCTGCAACCATGCATGCTAACGCAACTTTTCCCCCGCAGCTGCACGCGACCAGAAGCGACTTGGTTCCCAAGCTGTCCCATAAAGCATCGGAATTGGGGCTTTATTGCACCATCCAGGTATTTTTTTGTATTGCCAATCACTCAAATTCTATTATGGTTTAAGGGGCCTGATGGTTGCCACAACATGCAGAGAAAAGTGGGAAATCGTGCAGGTCTGGAGCCCCACTTCAATTGCCTACCTGTACTCTTCGTTACCTGCCCAGATACCTGTACATCTACTGATTTTACATGGCTTGGCTAAAAGTATGTGAACATACCTTGACCTGGAGCTGTTTTTGACAGTTAGTGCTAGGCATCTTTATTCCACTGACAGAACATCGTGACCCAATTGGATTGTCGAGGGAGGAAGCATTCCCCCCCCCTTCTTTATCTGTACCTGGCAATCCCCACTTGCCCCCTTCCACAAATATCATTTGAATTTCCCTCCAAAACCCCGCTGAAGGACTGTAGGACTCATTACTGTAAAGAATAGCCCACATTATTTCCACCAGTCATACCACTACTCGAGCAGGTGTAGGCTTGGTTAGTACTTGGATGGGGGACCACCTGGGTAAACCAAATTGCTGCTGGAAGAGGTGTTGGTGGGCCAGTAGGTTGCGATCTTCTCTCAGCTGGAATAATCTCTTAAAAAGCATGAAAACCCCAGGGGATAGGCAATCATTATTTGATAGAGAATTACTCAAAGATCTCAAAACTTATTTATTTTTTCACAAAAGTTGATCGCAGATCGCTGCAAATTAAATTTATTAATCACCTCTGACGGAGTGTGCCGACCACGGCGAGAGCGCACCCGAAGTACGCATGACCTCAGCGCTAGAACACAAACAGGCAAGGTCAACATGGCATCATACAGTTTCAGTGAATCTAGTGGGAATTCCGGTGAGAGTTTTCATGGCTGGAGCGATGAGGAATCAGGAGACAGAGAATTAGTTCTTACTTTGGCAGATACGGAGGAATACAACGGTCCTCAACACTACCTGTATGGGTCACCTGCAAGGCAAGAGATGGAGGACCAAGCGGGACATGCAGCTGATGCCGTTCCCGACGATGCCTTATTATTACAAGATCGCGTTGGCAATACGACTTGGTATGTTATTTTCCTATAGTTTGAATTACGGTAACGTTTATTTGAAAACAACAGTAAATTAATCAAGTGTATAAGGAATGACTTGACGCAGTTTAACATCCCCGATCTCCGCAAATATATTGGACTATTAACTGCAGTGGCGTGCCGTCAGATGTCAGGAAGGCCTTCAATAACGTCACCCTTTCCCGCATAAATTGTTTTAAACTGTTTGCGATCAAGTTTGCCTGATTAACAATCAAACAATTTATTAACTGAACAACCACCGCTAATGCATGACACGTAATGATTAAGAAATGCTAATGACAAAGCGATTGCCTAGTGGCTATGTTGATATAATTGATGTGACTTCGCAAGGATGACAATCTGAAAAAAATTCGAAACTTTGGCTGACTTCGCAGCAATTATTTTCGCCATCACTCAGCTGTGCATCGTACCTAACAACGCCATTTAGCTGTCACTTCATTCAGACTGCAGAACGGATTCTCATGGCTTATTGCTCAATGAGCCTCGCAAACTAAATTACGCAAATATGTGCTGTTTCACCAGCTACACGAGTGTAGAAATTCTAACGATTTATTGATATTTTTCGTTGTCATTGATGTGCGGAAGAGAACACAGCATAATTTCGGAGTGCAATGTATAACGAGGCTTTCAAAAATAAATAACTCTCGTCAGTTCTGCCAATTAGTCTGAGCAACTGTTGCTAATCGGAAGAGGTAAACTGCGAGAGGGGTAGGTTGGAAATTTGTGAATACTATGTCCGGTTTTATCAGAATTTCTACAGAATTTGACAACACAACGCTGAACCATCGTTCAAAAAGCTAGATAAACAATCAAAACAATGCGAGTCAATGGCTGAATGCAAATTATGGCTGTTTATGTGTGCCTGGCGCCGCCTGCACGTTGATTTGTGTTTTAGAGCTGACCTCAGATGCCTCTAACAAAAGCGCCGTCCTATTTTTAGCCAGGCAGCCAGACAGCGTGAAATGGGGACTTTCAAACCTTGGTGACACGGTAACAAAGGACCACCGGGTGGAACAGGTGTCTCCAAAATGGTTTTGGGTGTGTACTCAAACAGAACACGAAAGCAGAGCGAAAGTGAAGGAAGGGTTTTCATGCTCTTTAATGCCCCAGTGCAGTGATGGGGACACTGTACTGAAGGAGATGTTGTCTTTTGGCTGAGATGTCAAACTGAGGTCCTGACTCACTGTGGTCATTAAAGATCACATGACAATCTTGGACAAGAGTAAGGGGTTCCCCGATGTCATGGCTAAATTCCCAATGTGGCTCTTTCAACCTGCCACCTAATCATCCCCTGATCTAATTGGTTATGCAACTTGTCCTCTCCACCTCAACCCCTAGATCTCCCTTGAAAAAGAACTTTCAATCTCAACAGGACTTGCCTGGTTAAATAAAGAATAAATACAATAAATAAAAATATTTCTGTTATAGATTTGCTCCTGCCCATTCTAGGAGTCTCTTTTCTGGTACCGGGGGGAGGGCCAAAGATCAGCCGTGTTTTCATTTGTAGTGGTTTCTAAGTCATTTCCTCACAATTTTACTTCCTTAATACAACGTATATTGTATAGAAGGCTATCAGCTTTTCATTCAGTTCCTGAACAACATAAAATGACATTCCACATGATTCTGTGCTTTCAGCATTGGCTATGTCCACACTAATACATTTTAATTTTAAAACACATAACTTTTGGAATGTTTTCACAAAGCATCCACATTGCTCTGACGTTATCGAGCCCCTAACATGGAGACGTTTGAAAACGCTGCTGAACCCGATTTAGTTTGAAAACTCCAGTATTGCGTTTTAGTGTGGATAGCGATCATTTGCATTTTAAAAAGCCGTTTTAAAATGAAAAATTTTAATTTATAGTTGGGCTTTGTTGTTTCCTAAATCAGTATGATAATGCCTCCAAGGGAAGAGTGAGGTCCCTGAGTGGTTTGTCAAGATTGGAGTAGATTGATTTGACTGGCCCTCACAGAGCCCCGACCTGACCTCCATTTGAAACTGTTGGGATAAACTGGAAACGTGGCTTTGAGCAAAACCAACTCACCAAACGTGACTGCCTGAACACAGAAACACATTTTGGGCAGGAATGGACGCAAATCCCCGCAGCAATGTTCTAACGTCAGGTGGAAAGTTCTCCAAAAAAAGTCAAGGCTGTTGCAGCTGTAAAGAGGCTTTTGACTCCATATCAGTGCTCGTGATTTTTGCATTTTAACCTTTTTCTGTCCAGCATTCAGTTTGTTGGGAGTGGTCCAAACGGCATGTAATCCAACATAATCGGTGACCAGACCTTCTGATACCTTAATTACATACAGCAGGGCGAAAGCACAGCAATTGGCGGTGAATGGTGATGACACTCATATGTAGTGTGTGAGAGGTCTAGAATTTAGGTTGTGTGTGTGTATGTGTGCGTGTTTGTGTGCCTGCGTGTGTGTGTGTGTGTTCTTGAACATGCTACAAAGTGAGAACCAGAAAAATGTTTTTTTACTACAGCGTGGGGACATTGTTGGGAAGTGAGGACATTTTCATGTGTTCTCACAACTACAAAGGCAAATTGTGGCTTATTAGTTAAGGCTAGGGATAAGATTAGAATTAGACGTGCGTGTGTGTGTGCGTGTGTGTGTGTGTGTTCATTACCCAGTGCTCATTGGACAGGTTGTGTTGCCGGGCCTCAGTGTGAATCACAGGGATGCACAGACCCGGAGCACAGACTGGGTAATTAACATGTCTGGTGAAAATACCGCGCACACCTGCACATGCAGCTTTATAACAAGAAGGCTGCTGCTGTAAACATCTTCTTTTTCTGATGATTGGTAAAAAAAAAAAGCAGTAGAATATTGTGCAATTTAAAAATACTGTCGTTCTCAATCACATAGGTTAAAGTGAGTCGTGTGACTGACTACTGTAAAATATATTTGAAAGCAGCGTAACCTAACTTCGTCATTTACTTTAAGGTCCATATGAAGAGCTGGAATGCAAAACATACTTGTAATATGCAGAGTAAAAAAAACTCAATTTAAAACAAAAGAGGTTGAGTGGACTTTGTGGGTTTTGCATCTCAACTCTTCATATTGTTATGGGAAAAAATGGTTCAATCCTGATTTGCTACACAGGAACTTAAAGGGTCATGAACTGTATGTATTTTCATTTGCTTCCTTAATCATTACGGCCATTGTGATAATACTTTCTTTTTTATTTTTAATGATTAATGAATAAAATCAACCAATTTACAAGATGCAGGTTTGCCTGATTTCCCCATTCTTTTGAAATATTTTCACACATATGTGTGTTTTGGTGGGTGCTAAATGTTATACCAAGACACTGTAATCACATAATCAGAACCATTCATCTTGACCTCAAATCTAAATCCAGGCCAGTTTGGTTTCTTCTTCCAAATAATTTATTGAACATTTACAGCTTCTGATTGGTCAATGTTTACATCCTGCAAAAAATGAAAAATACCAAATATAAAGTATAATATCTCTCCAAGTAATTTAGTTTTCCATTTAGAGTGAAAACACTTATTTCTATGATCTTTTTCTTAGGAAGATGAAAATTCTTCCACTGAGATCATTTTGACTCATTTTTACATTTTCTAATGGGATAAGAAAAAGTTTGCTTGTCATGCACAGTGTGACTTAAGAGCCAATTCCTAAAAAAACTTGGCATATCATGTAAAATGCAAGTTAAATTAAAATGACTCATTTGGAAAGTCAATTTACCCTCTTCAAAACTGAAAACAGTACAACACTGTATTATATAGTTCAACCAGGAAAATTTAACTCCTTAATGAAAATATACAATGTGGCGACTGCTACAGAGTCCAAATAAATTGGTGCAGTTGACTACCACTGTGTAATATCACAGTGTCTTTTAATCACACTAAGTTAGCATTTGGATGCTGAAGACAGCAGCAGCTCAAGTTTAGCGAGTGGAATTTTCCCCCAATCCTCCATTTTGGTGAGCCGCACTAATATACAAAGCTTACAGTATGTCATGGTTGGGAATTTGATTTATTTTATTTAGTATTTAATTTATTATTATTCAGAACATGTTAAAGTTAAATATATAAGAAGAAAACAAGACAGCTTAATGTAACTGCACATACTGTATTTTGCAGGATCCCTATGAAAATGTAAGCCCCCCCCCCGCCTTTTTTTTAAATAAATTCTCTAAAACACTCCAAACAAAGTGAAAAAATAAAGACCATTTACACAGACACAGAAATAATATGAAGAAAATAAAGGTCGAACAAAGCTCCTTACACATTCATGTCATGTCCTTGTTCATCTGTCTTATATCTATACAGAACGTTATTCATAAAGATTTGTTTAAGCTGACTAAGTGACTACATAAGGCTGCATTTGTTCCACTGGTTAACTCGTTTTACAGTGATGGAATGTGTTTTTGCATTTGGCCTTAATAATTGTCTATTGAATAAGTATTTGTGTCTATGATCGTGCTTATTTTCCCTCCTCTCGAACAACTTCTGGTTACTGGTTAGTAACGGCTGATTTTTTGCTTTGTGCATAATCTGATTAGTTTTGAAGTTTATGAAATCCTTGAACTTTCTTGCTTTCAATTTGATAAAGCGTGGGTTTATTGGTTCTCTATAATGGACTTTGTTTACGATTCCGATGGCTGTTTTTTGAGGGATGAAGAATGGTTCTTTTGTTTTGCAAGTGTTTCCCCACACCTCCACACATGCATGGAAGTATGAAGGACCAGTGCAAGGTGTGTAGTGATCGCTGATTGAGGAAATCTTTATATAATACTACATCTAACTTGGATACATTCATGAGAAAAATAAAGTACACCCTCTTCCAGTTCCATGGTTTTACGCTTCAGGATGTAATAAAAAAAATCAGCTGGTCCTTATTAGGTCCTAAAATTAGGCAAATCTAACCTCAGGATTAAAACAACACACAGATTCCACTGTGCCATCATTTATTTCACAAAATTTCAGCCAAATTGCAGAAGTCATATGTGAAGAACTATGTACACCCCATGATTGAATAGCATGTAGAGCCACCTTTAGCAGCAAAAACTTGAAGTAATAATTTTCTGTATGATTTTATCAGTCTCTCACATCATGGTGGAGGAATTTTGGCCCACTCTTCATAACAACGTTAATTCAGTTCATTGATGTTTGAGGACATTTGTTTACGCACAGCTAATTTGAGGACCCGCTACAGCATTGCAATCAGGTTGAGGTCTGGACTTCAACTTGACCATTGCAACACCTTGATTTTTTTCTTTTTCAGCCATTCTGTTATAGATTTGCAGGTGACTGAGATTATTGTCCTATTGCATGACCCAGTTGCAGCCAAGCTATAGCTGTCGTACAGATGGCTTCACATTTGACTCTAGAATACTTTAGTATACGGAGGAGTTCATCAACTCACTGACTGCAAGGTGCCCAGGTCCTGTGGCTGCAAAACTATCACCCCATGACCACCATGCTTGACAGTTGGTATGAGATATTGATGCTGATACACTGTGTTTCATTTTCACCAAACATGGCCCTGTGAATTATGGCCAAACATCTCCGCTTTGGTCTCAAGTGTTCCAGAAGGCTTGTGGTTCATTCAGATGCAACTTTGCAAACCTAAGCCGTGCTGCCTTGTAGAGAGCACGATTTCTCCTGCCAACCCTTCCAAATAAGCCATACTTGTTCAGTCTTCTTCTAATGGTACTGTCATAAACATTAACAATTAACATGCCAACCGAGGCCTGTAGAGTCCTAGATATAGCTCTTGGGTTTTGTGCAATTTATCTGCGCATTGAACGGTCTGACTTTGGGGTAAATTTTCTGGGACATCCACTCCTGGGAAAATTGGCAACTACTTGTGAATAAACTTTCTCACTGTAGAATGATGGACTTCAAATTGTTTATAACTGGCCTTATAACCCTTCCCAGACTGATGGGCTGCAACAATTGCTTCTAAAAGATCATTGCTGATGTCTTTCCTCCTTGGCACATACCTAAATGCGCCAGACCAGCAAACTGCCAAAACCTCTGCTTTTATAGCGATGGTCACACTCGCTGATGATCAGTTAATCAAGTGCATTTCATCAGCTACACCTGGCTGCTAATTACCATCGGAATTCCTGTCGAAGCAGCAAGAGTGTACTGAGTTTTTCACACTGGGATCTGCATTCTTGCCAAATTTTTGTTCAATAAATAATGGCACAATGGAATCTCTGTGTGTTGTTTCATACCTGGGGCCCTATTTTAACGATCTACAAGCAGAGTCCGAAGCGAGTGGAGCAAGGGCATTTAGGGCGTGTCCAAATCCATTTTTGCTAGTTTAGTGGCGGGTTATAAGGGCGCAATGCAAGGCACAAGGTTCTAATGGGTTGTACTTAATCTCTTAATTAGTCATAGGCGTGTTTTGGGCGTAACATGAAATAAGCCAATCAGAGTGTCATCTCCCATGTCCTTTAAAAGCCAGACACCCCAGTACCTTGGCCATCTGCTATTATAAGGGGGCACTAGCCAGGAAGCAGGGAAAAGAAAAACAAAAAAACAAAAAAAAAAACCTAAGTCTACGCTGCAGATAAGAGGGTCTGTGAAGCACACAAGATGAGTAAACCATTACTTAAAGTATGGAAACTGGAACACGGTAATCTCTAAAAATGTAATAAAAACATTTTTTAAATATTGTTCAAAATTATTTTACTCATACCCTGATGTTAAAAATCATCATAGTGAATTTCCGTGGCTGCATTTGAACTTTAAATTACAACTTGTGGATAAAACAAGCAAACGAAAAAAAAAAACAGATATTAATTTAGGGTCGCGGGCAAAACAATAATTACGCGCTAGTGGGGAACGACCGACAGAAATTAAAACCAGTCAGAAAAACAGCATGCGAGAAAAAGACGAAAATAATGTTATTTTGATTACTCTACCGTAACTCCTTGAATAATATCCGACAAGAGTGAAATAAAACTTGCTTCTGATTGGCTGAAGATTGAAGGTCAAATCAGATACATAGAAGAAATTTGGATTAATTATAGACGGTGACAATGTCTCTGTTGCTTTTGCAGCTACTAAAAGAGTCGTTTTTTTTTGTGGCCACTTCGTTTTTCATTCAAACTGTAAATAATAATGATGACATTTCAATTAAAATGTGAGGTTTTGTATTTGATTATAGAAGTGGGACAAATGGGTTGCAGGCACTGTATTAATGAATCAGGTCGGATTTAAAATAGATTTTTTCAGATAACTGCGGGCGATGGGTCGTCCTATGCACAACTTATCCAAAGATCTGAAGCACATTTTCAGCACTTCAAACATTCGTTCTGTTACAATTTGTGTTTTGTGTGATGGAAGGAAAATCCAAGCACTGTTTCAGACGATGTGTCATGTAATGATTGTCCCCGAACAGCCACTCAAGGAGAGATCATCCGGAGAACAGCAGGATTGACGGTGCTCGCCAATATCAAGAAGTCGTGGTTTTATCCAGAAGAATTTGCAAACACCTACATGCATAACCGCACATTTTGAATTGCATATTACCAGATGGAACAGGTTCACTGACAAATTAAATAGACTGTATCACAGCATGCCTTGATGTCGGACATCGGTCACACTAACTATTCTGACATGAATTTTTAAAATATCTTGACAAAAATCTTTCACATCCTAATCTCTTTATTTTTAATCCGCTGCATGCGCTGCTGCTCGTCCCTGCATGGGTATTATCTAACAAGCAGAGTGTACGTGCATTGTGCACTCACTGCAAAGATGCATAATACTGTCTTACTATGCGCCCTGAAATAAGCAGTCAAAAACTAACCATTGACTTTAGACCAGGTTTTTGTCAGTCAATAGCTTGATTGCTCTTTGCGGTCTAAAGATAGCGATGCGCTTGACCACACCTCATTTTAAGACCAACACGCCCATGGGCGCTCAATTTGGCGCAAATGCCTACTTAGGCAAACTGGACGTAGGGTGGGTTAATGGTATTTAGGCCCTGAGGTTAGGTTTACCTAATTTTAGGACCTGATAAAGACCAGCTGATTTTTTATTATGTGCTGAAACTTAAAACCATAGAACTGAAAGAGATTGTACTTTCTTTTTCTCATGACTGTATATTTGCTGTTACATACCTTATATGTGGCTTCCAGCACAATTTATTCTGTATTATCACTCCAAGAAATTCGATTTCAGACACTCTTTCAATTTTTATATCATTTATTATGACTTTCCTGTTTGAGTTAGTTAACCTGTTTCTAAATACTGTATTATAAACTTTGTTTTGCTTAAACTTAGTGAAAGTTTGTCTGAATCAAACCAGCTCTTCATTCTCTTCAATTCAGTTCCCAACTGTATCCAAGAGTTGTTCCAGGTTATCTCCATGGCAAAGTTAGTATGTGTTATCTGCAAATAAATTTGCTTTTAAAGTTTTGGAGATCTCCATTGTTGATGTACAGAATAAACAACAATGGTCTCAACACTGAGCCCTGAGGAACCCCACAGTTGCCCATCATTAATTTTGATTTGGTATTGTTATTTGTGCATATTGCTACTTGTTTTTTAAGCAACTGGAAATCCAGGAAAGTGCTCCTCCTCTGATTTCATATTTTTATAATTTGAGTGGTAATAATTTGTGGCCAACTATATAAAATCCTTTTTTAGATCAAGGAATTCCCCTACAGCATATTCTTTATTTCCAATAGCATTTGTTATCTCTTCCAGAAATTCAATGAGTGCAAGTGATATAACCTAGCACAGGGTCAGGGTAACAAAATATTATAATTGGAATATAACATAGCACTGGGTGAGCGTTATGGTATGTTATGATCAGAATATAATCCAGTATAGGGTCAGGGTTACAGTATGTTATGGTCAGAATACAAACCAGCTCAAGGTCAGGGTCATAGAATATTAGAATTGGAATATAACCCAGCACAGGGTCAGAGTTACAGACTATTACAGTTGGAATATAAACCAGCAAAGAGCCAGGGTGATATTATGTTATGGTCTGAATATAGCCCAGCACAGGGTCAGGGTTACAGTTTGTAAAGTTTGGAATATAACCTAGCACAGGGTCAGGGTTACAGAATGTATTGTTCAGAATATAACTCAGCACAGGCTCAGGATTACAGTTTTTAATGTTCAAAATATAACCCTGCACAGGGTCAGGATTACAGTATGTTATGTTTGGAACATAACCTTGCACAGGGTCATGGTGACATTGTTTATTTTTAAGTCTGTCACGAGCCAAGTTGCTCAACAGGCCAGTGCTTCACCCCGGTTTCACGTAGCATGAAGCGACTAGGAGTACTGCTACTCCCCCTGGATGGGATGCTAGTCCATTGCAGGTTACCCCCCAGCTCTTAGTCAGGTTTCCCCAACCATTTGCTGGTATCCAGTTGTGCACCTTGGTGGAGTGGGACACTGTGGGAGTAAAGTGTTTTTGCCCAAAAACACACTGTGGAAGCTGTGGCAAGGACTCAAACTCAGAACCTTTCGATCTCAAGTCAAGCAGACTTAACCTTTGAGCCACTGTGTCCCCCGATATTATGCCATGGTTTGACTATAACCTGGAACAGGGTCAGGGTTTAAATAGGTAACAGGGATCCTCTATAATCTGTATCTGAACCAAAATATGCTTTCACCTTATTTTTCTATCAGAAATCCCTTAAAGTGTAGGTTTACTTCCTGAAATTTTTTGTTCCCCAAATCCACTCTGTGGGATATATAACTGTAATCCGGAGATTTTATTTGTACTACAGTTAAACTTCAGCTACTTGAAAACATTTTCAGTCTGGTTACTAAACAAGTTGCTAAGGGAAACTGTCATCAGGGTGGATGTTAGGCATGTTTAGATGACATACTCTGTTAGTAGGCAGCACAGGACATGGCCCCAGTTTAGGATCAGGGTTTACGCGATGCTTCTTGACAGGAAGCCAATTACCTCAAAGCCATGTACAAATTCTACCATGAGTGGGGGTGCGCTGGAGAGGACATGAGTCATCCAGGAGGAGACCCCTTTCTGGATGCAGCATGGACAGTGTTTTACTTAAATGAATGTTGCAGTAACAGTAAGTGATAAACCTAGCCAGCAGTTATGACAGTAGATTTGTTCTGAACAGCTGCCTAACTTAGCATAGCACAATACCGGGGCCCTCTTCTCCACCACGTAACCAGGGAGGCTATTCACTCGGTGACTACTGTCCCTGTGAGGTACACTTCCCAAAATCGGCGTTAAACCTTCTGCTGACTTTCATCTCTGACCCCTCTGTCTGTCCGCAGAACTTTAACTGAAACGTCTCCAGTGATTCACTTTGTTTCATGTTCTAAGCAAAATGCACACACTTTAATTTGAAATAAAATAACCTCTTATGGCAGGAAGTAAGATACTGAGATTTTGAAAAGAGTCTGTGATTTCACAAGACACTGCCCATCATTTGAATCATTTGAATTTGACAAAAATCCATATTTGTCAAAGCAAACAGATTAAAGTACCTCTCCTTCTTCTGACAAAGGAAGTAAAAGCACCCTAGCTCAGAACAAATTGAACGATAAAACTAAGAGGCAGAAGACCTTTACGTAACACATCTATGGGAACTTTCATGGTAGTGTTGGGTGCAAATTGTCAAAACTGTATGACTTTCCTAGCAGGGTAGATTTCATAAATATGCCTAGTGTAAAATCACAACTCCTCAGTTCCTCAAGTAAACAGTCATGTGTGACCATCTTTTTGTACGTCTTGGCTGTGGTCATTGTACATGAAGAACTGCACAGTCCAGTCTAAAATGGTTCTGTGGGAGTGGGCTGTTGTGCTGAGATACCTGTAATTATGAGGAGTCAATTACAGGTTTTCAAGGATTTTTCCTATTAGTTCTTGGTGGAAAAGAACAGTGTCGGCATTTACCTCATATTGGGTGTCTGACCAGTGTTATGCAAGGGTGGGCCACCATGCGTGTGTATTTGTGTGTGTGTGTGCATGTGTGTGTGTGTGAGTGCATATTCATGTGTGTAAGTCCTCACGCATGTGTATGTTTGCGTGAATATGTATGTGTATGCATATTAATGTGTGAAAGTTCACCCCTGTGTGTTTGTGAGTACACGTGTGTGTGTGTGGGTTTGTGTATGTTCATGTGAGTGCGAACGTTTGTGTGTGGGAGTTCATCCCAGTGTGTACATATTCATGTGTGCATGCATGTTTTTGTGTGTAAATACTGTATGTCTGTGTTTATATAGTCATGTGTATATGTTCTTGTGCATTTGTGTGTATGTTTGTGTGAATATACAATGTGTGTATGTGTGCATGATAGATAATGTGTGTGTATATGTATACATTGATGTGCATGTACGCCTGTGTGTATATGCAAATGAGAGTGTGTGAATGTGTGTTTATTCTGGTGTGTGCGTGTGTGTGCATACGCGTGCATTTGTGTGTGTATATACAGTATGTTCCTGTGTGTGCATGTGAGTATGTGTATGTTTATGTATGCATATTCACAATGGCTGATGGACAAAAAGCAGGGTGGGCGTAAAACATGCCTTTAAACTGATAATTAGTCTTGATCGGTCTTCAGTCATTTTTCTTGATTAAAGATACTTTAACTCACCTCTTTCAGGTGCAGCCAATTCTCTTTGTAAAGACGAGAAATAAAACACGTCATATGGATGCAAAACTGCACGCATTTCCATCTTTGTTTGCATTTAAACAATCATGAAGTGTAGGTTTGATGGTCTGCTTTGCAGGAAATGACAAAAGTTAACATAGATATCCAGGGTATTTTTTTTTTTTAATGGTAGCCTATTAAGGCAAAAGAATGAAACATTTTCATTTAATTATTTACTTGCCTTCACATTTCATTAAACACGAAGCCGTATGTGTGGATTATACATACCATTGGAAAACATGTTTTTCAATAACAATGATTGAAAACAGCTCAATTATCATCCGTTTCAATGGATGTCTTTTATGTCCTCCCTGTTTCCTGTTCAGCAGCCCCCACTGCGAATTCATGAATGAGTCTGTGTCTGACTGTGTGTATGTGCATGTGTGTGTGTGCGTGTGTGCATGTTCTTGTCAGTACATGCTCATGAGTACATGTGTATTTGTGTGTCAGAGCGTGTGTGTGTGAGTGTGTGTGTGTGTGAGCACGTATCTGAGTATGTGCATAGGTGTGTTTTTGTGTGGGTGAATCTCTGTGTGTCTGGTTTGACTCCTTGAGTAAGCAAACTTCACATTAGAATTGGTCATTTCCCTCTCCATCCTCACCTTGCCTCAATCCCTCTCCTCACGTGTCAGTTCCTCACGCCACTGGCTGCTATGTCGAAGGGTCTGCTCTACTTACCTGTGAGGTTTAAGAAGAACTTCTGCCATGAGATTGCTGGTAAGTAATGGCTGCCTGACTTTCGCGCTTAAACCGTAAGAACTCTTACGGATTGCACAAGGAAGCCGTTAATGATACTTAACAACAGGCAACATCCATTAACAATCATCGTGGTACTTTGATCTGACAAGTCCCGGATAACATCAAAGTTACAGCATTAATGCAATAATATACTGAAGCTGCAAAAGTGCTCCTGAAGTCGCTGATGTTCACGTCTCCTCCAGGCGATCAGGCCGAGCAGTTAGATTCTGCAGTCTCCCTGGAGGAGCTTAAGGAGGCCGTGGCTTCCAGGACGAAAGGTAAACCACTGAAACAAAGTAGAGCTACAGCATACCAATCTGTGGCAAATGTGCAACTGAATGAGTCCTGCTGCATGACATTTTGCATTTGAAACTCTTAAAAATACTGCATGCTAGAGATGACAGTATAAAAAAAGAAAAAATATTTTCATGAGCAAATGTATGTGTGTGAGCAGAGGACAGCTGATGACTCCTAAAGGTTTAAATGTGCTGACTTGATTTATGTGGAATAATAATGAATAATGAAATAATGAAATAAGGAAAAAACCCCGCAATGGAAGCCAGTCTATAACACAAGTTTATTTTTGAGCAGTGCTGCTTCCCCCATTTTCTCCTTTGGGTTTGTTTGGATTTCTTTGAATAATTGAATAAAAAGAAATCATTGTCAAGATGGCTGCAATTTGAAGCTGTCTGTCTGCCTCTTTTGGACCTTGTTGGTCGTTACTTCTCGTCTTCCACTGCCCTGCAATGTTGGACATATTCTACCACAACCCAGAAACACTAATGCAAGAAATTTGTTTTGTTTCGGCATTCAGTGGTTAACAATATCATGTTACTTTGATAACTAAGAAAAAGTCAGAGCATAAATACTGTATATTTGGCCCCTTAAAAAATTTGTGCCGAAACTGTAACATAATCTGAACTCTACAAATGAGCAAGCTCTATTACGGTGTTTCTGAGATATCTCTCATCTTCTCAGTGGCTAAGGGTGAGGACCTAACCAAAACCGGACTGAAAACCGGCTCCACCTCTCCCTACACAGTGTCTCTGCGTGAACCATCAGGTATGCTATACAGATGTTTCTGGTTCCAGTGGTGGGCGGTGGACAGAGAACAAGGAGGGTGATAAACATGTCTTTAAACTGCTTATTAGTCTTGATCTGTTTTCAGTCAATTTCTCTGGTAAAAGACACTTTAACTATACTTTAACTTTAAGTATCGTTTGACGCCGTCTATGTGAGCTACACATGCGTGCACACGGGCCCTACGGAAAACCCAGTTTTTGCCCATTTACGCATGGCTGCTACCATGGTCAGTCAGCGACAGTCCCTGTTTTCCATTCTCAGACAGAAACAGGGAAATAAAGTGCCAAAAAATGACACAGAGGCAGGTGCCCACAGTCTGAAGTGAAGAGTTCCTACTCCTGTTGATGGGCAAAAAATGGGTTTTCTGTAGGGGCCGTGTGCATGCATGTTTTGCTCTCGCAGACGGCATCAAACGGTACTTGCGCTCACCCTCAATCGTCTCAGACCCCTCATCTCATGATCAGTTTTGGTTGCTGTCCGGAATCTGTCACGTACAGGCTGTAACCAGATGTGGCGCTCTTGAGCTGCCATCGTCACTCGTGGCTGCCCTAAGCGGGGTCGTCAGTGACAGTGCCTGTGTACCACTCTCGGATAGACAGCCGACTAATTGTTGAACGGTGACAGTGCAAATGACGCACCACCTCTCGGCGGCTGAGATCTGCTCGTAACATGCCAAAGGCTCTTTTTCTCTCTCCTGTGTCACAAGCCGTTCCATTTTCTTGATGCAGTAGCATTTTTCGTTTTTTTGTTGGCTTTATGTAGGCTATTGACCACTCCAAAAAGAACAAGTCAAGTGTCACTGTACACATCACGAACAGCTCAATGTTTGTTATTACTGAAGTGCTTGGGGCGTGCACATGGTGCGCGTCAGGATTACAATACCACGCGCTTTTCTTTATTTCCTCTCGTGCCTCACTGGAATAGCAATAAAAATCAATCGATTCTTCAATTTGCCGCAAATACAGTACATACCTCACCCGTGCGTTTTTAATGGAGCTAAGTATATTATTTTCCAATCGCTTAAACAAAGAGGATTTGTGTGAGCCTCTACCATGGTAAACAGTTCAGTGACAGGATGCAGCGGAAGTTGCTCCCAGAATTCGCACAAGGGATCATGGGACGTGGGAATAAGGTGGATAGAACATACACTATACTCTATGTTTTACCTACTGCTACAAGGGGGTCAAGTCCACTGTTGACATTTAAATGACAAAGTTGTGTCCAAAGGTGTACTTCCAGAAGAATACAGGCCATTTTATGAGAACCTACGTTATGATGGGCCTCAAGTAGAGCCGAGCCGTGGCACTCCAAATGGGGATGAGGAATCCGATTATGACAGTGATGGTGATGACTATGTGTATGATTAAGTCTAGATTTTTCTATGCATACAATACTCTCCCTCACCATACAGAATGTATGGAGGTGAAAGCTTACTGATTTGTTTATATCATTCAATCATTCATACTAACTATGCAGATAGTTTAGTAGACTAGTTCTTGCATCAGAGGGAAAAGATATGCCACTGTTTCATTACATGGACTTGTCCCCTGTCTTGGATTAACAAAATTAAAAATCAAATCAAAAGATGAATAAATTTTGAAGCAAAGCTCTTATTGCCTTGTTAATAAAGATGGTTCAAAAGAAATGGGTTCATCTATAATTAAGTCTCCGGCATTTTGGAAAAATCTTGGTTTTTGTCTTTTTTCTTGATTTCATTAAAATGGCCCTTAACTCCCGTGTTGCACTCATGTCTTCAATTGATGCCTATTGTGCAACGGATGTGCTCAGTGTAATCCTGAAAAACGATGTGCACGGAAAAACGATGTGCACGGAAAAACGATGTGCACGTACTGGGTTTAATAAAGAGGTGTATGACAGAATGTGCAGTTAGTCTGCCTGGAGACTAACAATGTTTAATTCAGATTCAGATTCAGATAACTTTATTTGTCCCGGAAGGGCCATTTAAAAGTGTATGAGAGTAACTTAAGAACAGGCATCTATTAACATTCACAATACAACAGACGACATTCACGGATAAAAACACATAAATAAATGAATAAATAATAAAGTGTTTTTTTTTGTGTGGGGGGTACGTTCACATTTAGGAAATGCCTAAGTGTAAAGCATTATTGGAAAGGCATTGCTTATTATTCTGAATTATACGCGAAATGATTAATTTACTGAGAACACATGCCAGCTGTGAGGGCAAATTACTTTCATCTCATTGCGTTTTTCTTTTATTATATAACCCAATTACAGGCTAATTAATTTACCGTTACTCATCATTTCTTGTTGCTAGGTGCACCTTCAATATTAAGCACTGCAATATAGCAGCGTTCATCACGCTGCTGCATAGACACAATGTAACCCAGAACTGATTTAGCCTGCCCTTGTCATGTCTGTTGAACTGTATTGTTATGAAAATAATGCTACTTATTGGCTACATGAAAAAAATAGGCCAATTGTGATGGACTAATAGTTTAATAGCACAATTGAAGGTCAATTTTACAGTACCATACATTCATTATATTTGAAACGTTTCATGCGGCTGTAATATTATACACTCAAATATAACAGCCATCACGACAGTCTACAGAATGCACGAAAAGATGCTAATGCATTACTAGTATGATATTAGTCCAATCTTCAGTGAACTTCATGAATGAACACAAAAGCTCACAACTTTTGGCAAAACCCAAACTAGCTCAAGTCTCTTTGATATTATTTTCCACTTAATTCTAGCAACTGCTGCATTATATTTGGTTATGCATTCTTCCGTATGATACCATCTTCCAAAACAAATTTCTTAGGTGAACTTGTGCTTTAGTGAACTTGAACGGAGCTGCTGCAAACACAGGCTATGGTTGAAAATTTTCCTCAAAGCATTATGGCCTGCCAATGATATTACTTCAGCTTTATTGATATAATTTCTCACTGAAGAAAATGAAAACACATTTGTCCTTCAGCTGCAATCATTAAACATTCAACTGGCTACAATTGCTTTTGACTAGTTTGCAAATTTATTAACTTAAGAGCGCCCACCAACTCATGTAACTTCTGTCTCTTTCAGGGGGTTCAATGAACACACCATGGCCATGAGTCATATCTGTGTAGTGTGGTAACATATGCTTGTCCTGTATGAATAAACTGGCGTAGCTGGAAACCAAATTGCCTTTTTTTTGGACAGTAAAGATTCTTCCTTCCTTAATAATTGTACTCTGCTCTTGCTTTTGACTGCAGATAAAAGCGTAAGAACCTCACATCCCTACAGACTGGCTGCAGTGTGTCTGGGGCTGCTGTGTGCTCTCTTACTGGCTGCCACATTGGCCCTAAGCATACTCTGTAAGTGTGAAGTACAACACTGGTGGGTTTATGATATGATGCCAAGGAAAGTCACTCTAGGTGAATAAAATGCATTGTAAATATTAAGTTGAAAACTTTAGGAAGTCTTTGTTCACCTGTATTTCAGTATCACACGGGTGCATTCACGCATAGCTTTTTCCTCTCAGCTGCCAGTGCACATTGTAATGCTTTTCCCCATTGGCACTCCTATGCCTGGCTACCTGCACTTAGCCAATTATTCAATTATCCTCAGTTCTCCTCAGTTAGTGGTTTTCACCTGGTTCCAACCAATTCGTTCTTTATCCTCAACTTTTTTTTGCATAATTTGCCAGGCTGTTCTAATAAAAAGATTTGTGTGTACGTTTTAATGTCGTCCTCGACTCCAACAAGGATAAATTCCAAAGGAAAGCAATCACTAAACCGTGATGATCAGCGATTGTGGCTGCTGGACCACGGCCATTTTGACGTGCCTACTACTTAATGTGCATGTGCGATTTGCATGAAAAGTCACGTCAGATCAGTCATCAGATTCGACTGCCACTAAATAAATTACATTTATGCATTAGAAATTCATTACTATAAATATGTCTAGTTACAAATATGGGACGATTTCAAGTACATTAACGATCTGAAAGTGCTAGGAAACAGGGAAATCGGGCATTTTGCACCAGGCATCAAGTTTACTTACGTATCCAGCAAAAGTTTGGCCACATCTTCAAGTTAAATATCTCCAAACCTGGCTTTAAAAGTTTGCCAGCGATCACTTTGGCCTTTTATATTTATGTTGGCCTCCAATCGATCTTCTTCCTGGCCTTTTCTAGCACTTTTACGGGCTGAATCAGTCAGATATTTCTTTGGCCACTGCATTTTGCTGTTGCCAACTTCTCTTCATTTCTGCGTCCACCGCGCACATCCGCTTTCGCGTGACATCGTTTTTGCATACTCATGAATACTAATAAGGTATTTCAAATGGCGCTGAGAGTTTTTGCAGGTCGCAAAAGCTATTTTCACATTCAATATTTGGGGGATTGGAAGGGTTCTCGGAGAAAACATTTATTTGTTCCCGTTTGTTTTGGTCATATCTATTAAATTATATCAAAAAGAACAGATTGGTTACCTTTAAGTTAATTAAGATTCCCTTTCTTATTTAAAGCTTAGTTTATCCCTTCGCAGGCAGGCAGCCATTGTCTGTTCCCCTTTTTAGTTCCCCATGAAGCTTTGTATAGGTATTTGCCTTTATTATTTAATAAATTCCACGTTGCTGCACTTGGGTCCTCATTCTCAATCCTTTCCCTGGCGCCCTGTTAATATCTGTTGGCGCCAGGGCAAAACAGATGGCTACCTCACCCCGAGACCCCACCTGAGACTTTCACCTCTCCCCAACCCTGGATCACCAACCCCCACCCCCCCAGTCTCCCGTAGAAACTGGGCATCTATGAGTGCAGCAGGTTCAATTCCTGCATTTGCACGCTTTTCGACGCCCTGCTCCAGCACCCCAGAACAAGAGGCCAGTTTGCCCCTAGATTCAGTGGTCTACTTCCCCTAGCGGCCTCAGCAGTCAGCCTGGCCTCCCCCTCGCAGCCTCAGCACTCAGCCTGGCGCCCCTCGTGGCCTCAGCAGTCGACCTGGCGCCCCTCACGGCCTCAGCAGTAGGCCTGGCGCCCCCCTCGTGACCTCAGCATTAGGCCTGGCTCCCCCCTCGCGGCCTCAGCAGTAAACCTGGCTCCCCCCTCGCAGCCTCAGCAGTCGGCCTGGCGCCCCCCTCGCGGCCTCAGCAGTCAGTCTGGCACCCCTCGCAGCCTCAGCAGTAGGGCTGGCTACCCCCTTGCGGCCTCAGCAGTAGGGCTGGCGCCCCGCTAGCGGCCTCAGTAGTAGGCCTGGATTCCCCCTCGCAGCCTCAGCAGTTGGCCTGGCACCCCCCTCACGGCCTCAGCAGTAAGCCTGTTGCTCCCACAGCTCCAGCAGTCAGCCTGTCTCCCCACAGCTCCACCAGGCAGCCTGTTGTCCCCGCAGCTCCAGCAGTAAGCCTGTCACCCCCGCAGCTCCAGCAGTAAGCCTGTGGCCCCCGCAGCTCCAGCAGTAAGCCTGTGGCCCCCACAGCTCCAGCAGTCAGCCTGAGGCCCCCGCAGCTCCAGCAGTCAGCCTGTCACCCCCGCAGCTCCAGCAGCCAGCCTGTCACCCCCGCAGCTCCAGCAGTCAGCCTGTCGCCCCTGCAGCTCCAGCAGTAAGCCTGTCGCCCCCGCAGCTCCAGCAGTAAGCCTGTCGCCCCCACAGCTCCAGCAGTAAGCCTGTCGCCCCCGCAGCTCCAGCAGTAAGCCTGTCGCCCCCACAGCTCCAGCAGTAAGCCTGTCGCCCCCGCAGCTCCAGCAGTAAGCCCGTCTCCCCACAGCTCCAGCAGTAAGCCTGTTTCCCCACAGCTCCAGCAGTCAGCCTGTCGCCGCCGCAGCTCCAGCAGTCAGCCTGTCGCCCCCGCAGCTCCAGCAGCCAGCCTGTCGCCCCCGCAGCTCCAGCAGCCAGTCTGTCACCCCCGCAGCTCCAGCAGCCAGTCTGTCACCCCCGCAGCTCCAGCAGTCAGCCTGTCGCCCCTGCAGCTCCAGCAGTAAGCCTGTCGCCCCCGCAGCTCCAGCAGTAAGCCTGTCTCCCGACAGCTCCAGCAGTCAGTCTGTCGCCCCCGCAGCTCCAGCAGTCAGCCTGTCGCCCCCGCAGCTCCAGCAGTAAGCCTGTCGCCCCCACAGCTCCAGCAGTAAGCCTGTCGCCCCCACAGCTCCAGCAGTAAGCCTGTTGCTGCCACAGCTCCAGCAGTAAGCCCGTCTCCCCGCAGCTCCAGCAGTCAGCCTGTCACCCCCCTCCAGCAGTCAGCCTCCAGCAGCAGTAAGCCTGCAGCTCCAGCAGGCAGCACTGCACCCGGCCCCAGCTCACCAGGTGCATCAGCCGGCCCTGACTCACCAGGCGCAATATGCATTTCCCGGCAGCTCCAGCGCTGTATGCCGGCTCTGGCTCTTCCATCTCCATGCCCGTCTGGAAGCCAAGCCCCTTTGGCATTCTTATGCCTGGCTACCTGCCCTTAGCCACTTATTCAATTATCATCAGTTCTCCTCAGTGAATGCTTTTCATGTGTTTCCTTTTAGTTAATCAAAATTGCCTTTCCCATTTAAAGCTTAGTTTCTCCCTTCACAGGCAGGTAGCCATTGCCTGTTCCCCTTTTAGTTTAGTGCACTCCCCTTTTAGTTCTCCTTTAAGTTTTGTATTGTTTTTTGTTATCTTCACCTTTATTATTAAATTCCATGTCCCTTCACTTGGGTCCTCATTCTCAATCCTTGCCCTGGCGCCCTGTTAACATCTCTGGGTGCCAGGGTGTGACACACATTTTACACGTAAACACATTGGAAGCAGCTGTACAGCAGGTGGATAGTGACTGCTTCTTAATTGAGGTGGAGGCACTACATTTTCTACCCACAAAAAAATGTTCCTCCAAGTTCAGAACAGTTGGAAATACACTCTGACATTAACCGCATTAAACTAAATTTCAGAAATGGGTCACCTTGTAAGCTAGCTTGCTACCTATGAAGTTAGAACTAACGTTAAAATGGATGATTGTACGGATTCTATTCACCCATTGAATGTTTAGCTACCTTATTTTGAAGGGCTGGGCTAGATTTTTTGAAGTTGAGTTGTATGAGTCAATGAATCAGATACTTAATCAGCAGATAGCAGTCAGTACAAGCTAGAGGCAGGCAGGAGCACAAGACATCGGTGTGGGAGCTCCACAATATACTACAAAGGACGAGGAAAGCAGCAAACGTTTGGTAGGCTCATACAAGTCTACTTGAAAAAGATCTGAACTAGCGAACCCTGTAACAAGCTTTCAGTCATCGTAGAACCAGTCGCTTGTAAATGTACAACAAGTGGCGTTTACCGCAAACACTGACATAGTCAGTTAGGCTAAAAAGTTCAGGGATGTGCCTGTGACTGTGTTGGGTGGGTGTGTGGGTGGGACCTTGATACCACGGCCCAACCTCCTGATCACTGCTGTGCAGACTCTGGCTCCAAATGCGCAAGATGGCAGCTTCCGTATGGAGGATATTTTGGCTCCTTTTTTGTACAGCCTGAGGAAGTGGAGATGTATTGTTCATCTTTATATACAGTTTATGTGCACTCCCTGAAGCATTTTTTTCATGAATCACATAGTGCGCTCTAAGCTTAATTTTTTTTCTGAAGTAAAGGCACTACATGTGAACACACTCAAGGCTATATTTTTGTCAAATCAACTATTGGAGATTAACCCACTTTATCACCTTGATTCTACCTTAAAATTTAGAAGAGGGCTATGGTTACTGCTAAAATGTAATGTATATATTTTTCTTAAGAAACAGAATGGAAGTGTTTGTTCAGAAACGGCATATGCTGGTTTAATCCAGATTCTTTGATGGGCACTTCAATAGTCCTAGAAAAAATTAGAACAGGATCTGTGTGAAATTGAACATCCCTCAGCACTGAGATTGTGAACTGCCAGACAGGTATATTCATTCATGATAACAAAAATGTGATACCGGTATTTAAAATAATTTGTGAAAATGTGCATCCAATTCTCTCTCATTCAGGACCAGAAACAAGATATGAGGATATTATTCTCAGTCCAGAATGCACCCAGAGAGGACATACCTACTCCAACACATTAGTCTTTAAGAATTAAACATACTTGGCCGTGGTGGCCAACAGAAGAGTTCACCCAAAATTTAATCAGTTGACCTATGGCTAAGCCCCGCCCTCAAATGCGATGAACCTTTGTTTTAAGGTAGATTACTGCTATAAAAATACCATTACCATTTCCACATTTTTCACGCGCCATTTCTCAAAGACCGTTTGTCCGATTTTAATGAAGTTTGGAACATAAATAGTTTACAGCATGATGGTTGTCCTGAACCTAAAAAAATATGGCCCTTTTGGTACTCTTTTAGTTTCAGGGGGTGCTGAATATATAATCAGGGAGAGAATTTTCAAGTTAAGAGTAAAATTAAAAAAAACCTTTGCATTTTGTTAAAGTATCCAACTTTAAGAGGTTTAGCCCATAGATGCTGGATCAGGAAACCTGTGTGCAAAATGAGAAGTTGATATGCCTATTAGTTACTGAGGTATGGTGTTTTGAAATGGTCATGATATGCCCCTTTGCGGCGGCCATCTTGGAAACCTAATTTGCATAATTTATGCAAATCACCTCCATCCCTGCTAATTTTAATGTTTACTTCTCATAGCAATAAAGCAATTTGATGTCAGTGATGAAATGAAGATTTTCATGCTTAATAGCAGTATTCTACCTTCATCTCTCTTCCTTGTGTTTTAGATATGCGTGTTGGAGAAGATCAGAACCCTCATCAGTCTGACATAACAGTGGAAGGAGTCACAGAACAGCTCCGGGCCAACTGTAGCGTCCAACATACTGACAAGGACCGGGTGCCGGCCATTTACACCATGTTCACTGAGGACTACAACAAGCTCCAGGGAAGCACCAGCAAACCAGAGGAGGACAATGGCCAGCGACAAAAAAACAACAAAAAATTAGCTGAAGAGAAGGACCAGCAACTGAAGGCCCTTAAAAAATTAGCAGAAGAAAAGGAGCAGCTGCTGAAAAAATACCTGGCACTCGCCGCAGGCTGCACTCAGCTGCAGAAAAACTGCAGCGCTCTGTCTCAAGAGAACAGCAAGCTACAAACGAACTATAGCGCCTTGGAAAGCAGCAAGAAACAACTAGCTGCAGACTACAACGTCCTAGCTAAAGAGAACAGCCAGCGAGAGAGCAGCTATAATGCTTTAGAGATGGAGTGCAGAGCTCAGGGCAACAAGAACAAAAGGCTTGAGGAAGAAAAGAATACGCTACAACAACTACTGGAGGAAGAAAAGACGGTGTTTCTGAAATGGAACCGTACTTTTACAGTGGTGCTGGAGAACAACAAACACAGAGACCAACTGAGGAGAGACTTTGATGCTGTGTCGGTGAAATCCCCTTATCTAGATCAGTACTGCCCTCTCAGCTCACAAAGTGAGTGCTGCTCGTTACATACAGTGGGCTCAAAAATTACTGGCATCCCTGACTGGCAATGCACAAAATATTTAAAAAAAAAAATTATATATATTTATAGATAAACTCTAAATAACAACTTGTGAAAATACTGTTCAATATTAATGTTCCAATGGAACCAATCAAAATAATTTACTGATTTAATTAAAAATCAATTTCCTCCAAATCAAGGTTTCACAACTAATGGCACCCTTAACAATTATTGTGAATAAAATATTCCCCAGTTAAACCAGGTATTAAATTCCACTGATTTATGTTTTATCTAAGTGTTAAGGAACTATATTGAGCCATTAAATCACTTCCTGTTTCACTAGGGTATAAAAATGAGGTGACATGCATGCAATATCCCTTAGTCATCTAACATTATGAAGAAAACAAAACAACCGTCAGTTCAAAAGAGGCAGATGGTCAGACATTCATAAATCTGGTAATGGGAACAAGAAGATTCACAAACAATTGAATATGTCACTGTGCAATGTCAAGGCAATTATTAAAAAATTCCAAAAAAAGGAAACTGTTGAATACCTCAGGATGCAACCGAATTTTGCCCCCAGGATGCTGAGGAGGATGGTGAGAGAAGCAACAAAATCCCTAAGGATCACTGTGAAGGAAATGCAGGATTTGGTGGCATCTTGGGGTCACCAGGTTTCAAAAAGCACCATCAGGTACTACCTCTGCGACCACAGGCTTTTTGGAAAGGTTGCCAGAAGAAAGCCTTTTCTGACCAGATGACACAAAACAAAGTGCTTGGAGTTTGCCAAACATCATTTAAATTATGATTGGAACTAGGTGCTTTGGTCAGATGAGACCAAAATTGCACATTTCGGTTGGATACAGCATTGGCATGTTTGGCATCGAAACAGACGTGCATACAAGGAGAAGCACGTCGTACCCATGGTGGTGGGTCAGTCATGTTTTGGGGCTGTTTTAACTCAAGAGGTCCAGAAGCAATGATTAAGATTAAAGGCGTCATGAATTCCACCAAGAATCAGGATATTTTGGCTGACAATCTGGTTGCCTCTGCCAGAGGGCTGGGACTTGGTTGTAGGTGAACTTTCCAATAGGACAATGACCCAAAGCATACCTCAAGATCCACAAAGAAATGGTTCAGTGACAACAAAATCTATGTTCGGCATTGGCCATATCAGTCACCAGACCTCAATCCAATTGAAAACCTGTTGCCTTAGTTGACGAGGGCAGTTGATTGATGCAAACCCAAGAATGTGAAGGATCTTGAAAGGATCTGCCCAGAGGAATGGTCCAAAATTCCCCTAAATGTGTCCCTTAACTTTGTCAAAAATTACAGGTAAAGATTCCATGCTGTTATCCTTACCACAGGTGGTTGCACTCAGTACTAAATGAAGGGTGCCAATTATGAAACCTTGATTTTGTTGAAATTTATTTTGTATTAACAATTGCTATGATTTGGTTGTTTCCTTCAAAACATTACTAAAGTAAAGTATTTCACACATGATGGTAAATTCCATTTCTCTAAAAATATTGTTTATGTATTTTTTTGTATTGTTTGTGCATTGCCAGTCAGGGGTGCTATTAATCTTGGAGCCCACTGCATGTTACCGTTATTTAACAGACACTTTAGTCTAAAGCCACTCTCAGCTGATTAGACAAGGAAGGGGCCAATCCCCGCTGAGGTAACAGAGCTAAGGGTCTTACTCAAGGGCCCAACAGTGACACTGATCTTACAATGGCTAAACTTCAGTTTTTACCCCCAATCATGTGCGTCCCAGCCAAATACCCTAGATAAGCACTGGCTAACTTGAGTGATTTCTGGCTCTGAATGATTTTTTCCCTTTCACATCTCGAATGTACATGTGCGTTCTTCCCATACAGAGAGAGTGTGTAAACCCTGTCCACAGGGCTGGGAACAGTTTTACTCCAAGTGTTACTACTTCTCCACTGAGAGGAAGAGTTGGACAGACAGTCGCAGTGACTGCCTTAAACAGGGAGCTGACCTGGTGATTGTAAAGAGTGAAGAGGAACAGGTAAGATTTTGAGTGAATGTGTGAGTCAGTGGGTGCAGATAGATGAGAAAGTTGGCACAGGACATCCAAGACCCACTGCTGGGCCAGAAACTCTTTCTTCAAAGATAGAATTTATTAGAAAATGGCACTTCAGTTGCCTTGAGAGGGCCTGCATTATAGTCAAGCTACCGAAGTCCCCTCATCCAGACAACATACAGTGCTCAACAAATGTATTAGACCCCCTGTCATAAAAAAACGAAAAAAAGAAAACAGGAATATTTAAGAAATTTGTCAAAACTTGTTTAAAACTAAAAATTATTTTGTTATTTCTTTGGCAAATAATGAACTGAAACCACTAAACAGTCCTTATTCACACATAAAAACCAAAAAAAAAAAAAAAAAAAATTTATAGCCTCCATTGGCCTTGATAACTGCTTGCATTCAACAACTAAAACTAATTTTTATGTGCCGAGGGCGGCCATTTAAAAACACTGGTCATTATGACAGACAATTGCGATTGGTAAATACCACTCAGCTGAGCGGTCCACTGATGCAGCTGTAGCATTTGACTCCTCCGGCCGGCCCGAACTACGCCAAAGTCCATTAGGTTTAAAAATTACATTATGATTATTTTCTTCAATTAATCTCCTCTATCTGTACTTAGAAATGGAAACAAAACTGCTAGTTGATTTCTAGGATGATATTACTGAGAGGATCAGTATCACTGTATAATGAAGACAATAGGGTGAAGTTGTCAGTTCACGCATCATTAATTATCATGCATCAAGCCAGAATTGTGTTGTAATCAGTGACGCAAGCTCACAAAAAAAGGTCTACCTGAAATTTTGGTTGAATTATACCAATCAAAAAATCCCAGTGACAGTGAAAAATGCAGAAGAGAACTCTGACCTTCTGACCCAATAATTTCAACTTCTAGATCAGATGGGAATCCCAGACTTGAAAGATCATCCGATGGATCATCTTACCTGGTGCTACAACGGAAATATTAATTCATGTGCATTGATCTCGTCAAATAAAGTAATAAGTAAATGGCATGAACAGTTAAAGCAGTAAACTGCTCTTAATAATTTGTTGTGAGGCAGAATAGAAATTTACTTAACAAAAATAAACACGCGAAAGTGCTTTTCCACTCATTACAGTCAGTGCAGTTAATTTATGTGACAGATCCAGGACGTGTCAGTGTGGACTGTGTGTCTCTCAGTGTCTCTGTCAGTAGAATAAGAATGAGAGCCATTCTGTGTCTGTGTTCAGGACTTCATCACCAAATACACAAGAGATTATAACTGGATTGGATTGAGTGACTCTGTAATGGAGGACACCTGGCTCTGGGTGGATGGATCCCCTCTACAGAGAGGGTAAGTGATCATGCAGCCATATTACAGGTGATGAAAAGAAAACAAAAACTGAGTTTGAATCGACGTTGTTACATCAAGTAATAACAAGACAATCAGAGATTGCAAACCCTCGCCCCTTTGACATTTGTTTCATTTCCTGACATGTCGTTGTTTTTGTTTTGCATTGCAAATTTATTACATTTTCACAGTGAGGGAAGCGGCCACAAATTAAAATGGCACCGACTATGCGTATGACGTCACCGTCGTTGACTTTTGGATTCCAAGGGTCTGAGGCAAATATCATTGATAATCTGTTGTGGGGGGAGGAGAGAGGGTTATATCTCATGGCGGCTCCACCGTATGATGTATGTGTCCATAGTAATACAGGTAGGCCTATTGGAGATTCTAGACTTTATTTCCTCAAGCATGAAATGGAGAGACGAGGGAGGGATGCATGTACGGGCAGACCACAGACGAAACATCACGACAGTTAGACAGTTTGGGCTGAGAGGGTATGGTACAGACATAGCCACTGCGCTCTGGTATACTATCCAATATACCGTTGCTGTCTGCACCCATTCACTCCAATAACGAATGCATGGCTCTAAGTTCTCTTCTAAATATATCATTTAACATGCAAGTTCTCAGAACATACTTGCTGTATTCTGGTAGCCTGGTATGACTGAGGGCGATACAGCCCCAACTTCACCAGCTTTCTCGGCAAGATCTAATCCGGATCATCTATCAGCTGTTGATAAAGCAATGGTACTGTGCCTCTAACCGGAACATTTCAAGGTAGTATCTTTATTCCAGGCCGATTTATTGTGAAATATATAAGTTAAATGGGATTTGCAATGTTAAATTAAAATGGCCACCAAATCTGCAGTCTGGCTCACATCCGGATGAAACTTGGTCTGATGATAGATGTTGCTACCTTATACATGTGTATGAAATTTCAAGTCAATTCGATAAGTTTTGGTGGATATATGATTTTTTTAAATTTCGCCCTATGTTAAAGATAGGGAGTTTCGCGATTTTCACAATTTTTTTGTGACTTTGATTTTTGACCTAGCAGTCTGACGTTATAGGAGGACCGAGCCATGGGTAGGACCTTTCTACTGTCAAAGTTTCATGTAAATCGTGCCAATAGTTTTCAAGATATGCGTCCAGACAGAAAGACGGACCCATTACAATACCCTCGCTCCCTTTTCGGGGACAAGGGTCAAAAAATGTTGGTCTTTTGGAATTGTGGAAGTTTAAAGATACATACAACCAAATAAATAATGTTGTAGTCAATAAATTCATATATAAGTATTGATTGATGGAGCGCTCTCATAAAAGCTAGCAGTTTTATTTTTTTTCAATGCACACACACAAGAAAGGTACAACCCAAGTTCCATCTCTTTGTTTAATGCTAATAATGTAATTACAAAATACATAAATGAATAAATAAATAAATAAATAAACTGTTTTAAATTGCCAGCAGTTACCAGTTTTTAATTATTGTGACTCATGCTCCACTTTCAATGTAGAGTTTTAGTTGAAGTGTAAATAATGATATTAAATGATCATCAGAGGGTGCTGGAAGTACTATATCTCTTTCACTTTTCACAACTACATCCCCTTAAAATAATGTCTCTCAGCATGTAGAGGTAGCTATATGGACAACTGTCCAAGTCAATTAAGCCCTTTCTGCAGATGTAGACGCTTGCATCTATGGAACTGCAAATTTAAGCATGCAGTTACTGTACTCAATCACTAGATAGCACCCCCGGATCAGTTATTGAATATTCACAAGCAAGCAGGGGTTTTGAATATGGGGAAGTTCACTCCACTTCCTGTTTTTCAAGAGTTGCATGAATTAAACTCCTCAGCTAAGCCTGATCTGCAAACTGGTCAATATCCTTGCCCATAGTATCGATCCAGCAGTTTAAAAAAATGATCTCTTTCTTGCGACAGAAAAAATCGTTGTCCTCTGTAGCAACCACTTTAGCTACAGTGAGCCAACGGTATTCCAATTAGTGGTTCAGATAAAATCAGTTTTCTGAAGCAAAAAATTCGACATGGTATTGATTCTTTCACATTCTACTGTCAATTACAGTCATCACATACAAAAAATGCGTAGTTCCCTACCCTGGATTTACGTGTAGATTCCTTCATTGACAAATTCAGCACTTCCTTATATCCACCCAAGTACTGGTGTTGATAGCCAATCACTCAATTATACACTCTGGCTCTTCTGCGTAACTGCACAGTTATAGTTCACGCCCTCGTGAAACTTCCCTGGTAACGGTGTATTGATTGGCTCGTTTCTTATCCGATTCCCGAGTGTTTAAACGTTCCACAGTAAGTGAAACACATTAATTGGACAAACATAAGAGCATAAAAGCCTATGCGTATCAGCAAGCTCGGTTGTATCCTGTCTACGTTGCACACATTGCGCGGCTGAAATAGACGCGATTTATAAAAAAAAAGACTCGCTAAACTGGCCTTGAAGTGTTCAGTTACATTTACAGAATTTAAATGGGATAAGGACATGGTCAATGGGAATTATTTCGAATGAAACAGGACCGGAGGGTTCCTTCTACTGGACACATCGGTCTCTGGAGGAGGGATTCAATGAAAAAGGTTTGGCTGCTACTTTTGCTTTTTGTTTTGGAATGTATACCATATTCAACAAAGTCGAATGCCTGGGTTTTTTTCCTGTTTAAAACGTGAACTGCCCATGCATTTGGGTGGACCCCCTGGTACATTTATTGCACTGTTCTGTTGAATCTAGGGAGGCATATATTGTTTGATCTTCCCTGAAAGTGGAATGTCTGTTCTGTTAAAATAAGGTATATTTCAGGATTCAGATATTACTGTGTTAGTGAGTTGTACTTGTTCCTCATAAGTGTTGAAATGAGTTTGTGAGCTCGGAAGTCTGAACTGCTAGTTTCATTGCGGGGTGAATGTCCTGACCGTTTAATCAGCAGTTTATTTCATGAGTATGTGTGCTGGCTTGGGGGACTTTGAAGAAAAATGGACAAAACTCTAAACTTTATTATGGAGAAAAGGCATGTTTTGTGTTTGGAGAGGTTACTGGTGACCACTGATGTTCAGCTGCACTGATATTGATAAATTCATGCTATACTCAACCAGAAAATCATTAGTTCATATTAAATTTCATGCCTCAAAACTTTATTTGTGTTAAATACATGATTATTTTATGATTGGACAGTGCACCATTTTTAGGGATCTCAGACTTTTGGGAGCCAATTGGATAGCTGTATAATTTGGCTAATAGCATGTAGGTAATCTAGAATGTAATGTTGAAGATGAGTTCTACTTGTGGTCAAGGAGTTTATGATCCCAGAAATGTATAGATTTAAGCCCCAGCAGTTTTTCAATTCTCAGTATTATTTTTTTTGCAATTTCAATGGTGAATTCTAATGAAGATTTTTTATGTTTGCAGCCCATTTTCTCTACCAAAATCATGAAAATAAATTGAAATACGATGTAATTCTACATGCTAAATTCTTTTCTGAGTAAAGCCACATTTTTCCTCTTTATGAAGCTTAAATCTTTAATTATAAAGCATTAAATTGGGTAACCCATAAATAACCAAATTTGGCTTCTGCGCAAAGGGGTTAAACAAAGAAAATGCCTTGCCCAGCCTGCCACCTATTCATATTAGAAAAACCGAAATGAATTTTGAGATGCGAGTCTTCCCTTTAAATATGCAATGAACAGACATTCCTCAGGCCTAGTTAGCTAATTTATCATTCATACTAACAACAGTTCACTTGCAGACTAGACCACTGTGAAACGCACCGACATAGACACCATCATCGGCTGCAGCTCATGTCACAAAACGTATTTTCAACACTGGATCAAGTCAATGGCTGAATCATAGTATCTTGAAATAATTCCCAGTCTTGAGGTGGCCTGCTGTACCTTTCTAGTTTTGGTTAATTTAGCGATATCTGGTGGTCACTGGGGGTCATAATAGTTTGTTTTTGAACTGAAAACACTTTTCCCATTCGCAGCATTCAAAATCATCACAGAATGACAAAGGCAAATAAACAGTCTTTTAAGACTATGAAATCGCGGTAATGGTTGAAACAAAACTGGCAAATCCATAAGCCCCCAAGAGAGAGTTTGAAAACCACAGCACAACAGCGCAGTGCATTACCCAAATGAGTCACACAGCAGTCCTCTTCCCTGCTTCTCACACAGATTCTGGAGGAACGGGCAGCCGGACGACCATTACTGGTTTGACAGTCGGACGCAGTACCAGGATGCAGACTGCGCCGTCACTGTGCCAGGGGAGAACGCCTGGATGGACACACATTGCTACTCATATCGCAGGTTTATCTGCGAGACTGATGCCCTCCTCCTGTAAAACCAGTTACGTGACTCTGATGGGTAATCAAGATTTATACAAAAACATGAGCTGTTGCATATATGAAATCAGTATCACCAGATCAGTCCTGTGCGTACGTTTGAGAGGTGCGCAAAAAATGGCGCAAAATGGGGGGTCTGGCAAATAAAATGCCAGACTGCATATCCATGACGCTAAAAACATAATGAAACAATATAACAAAAGCATTCCCCTACCAGTAATCGTTCATGCAAGGAGGCTTAGGAAGACCCCATCTACAAACCCCAATTCCAATGAAGTTGGGACGTTGTGTAAAATGTGAATTAACTCTGGACCACTCCCAAAGTGGAGGAGAGTATTCGGTGGAACAATGGATAGGGGAGCGGGGCGAAGGGGATGTTGTATGGACTTGGTCTGTGATTGTGCGAACATAGGGAGCCCCAGGTGGCGAGACTCAGGGTGGGGCTCGTGTCTCTTGTCTGAGTCGGTGTGGCTCCTAAAGCCCCCCGGGGACCCAGGTGGTGGCTGTTTCTTGCTTCTTTCTTGGAGAGGGGAAGGGAGGGAGGGACGTAGAATCGAGACGAGCAGGGATTGTTGGAATGAAGGTGGTATATATAGGCATGCGGATGAATAGGAAGGTGCATTGGGAGTGGTCTAGTTCATTAACCTTTGTCATCGGGAACACCCTAAAAACAGAATGCAATGATTTGCAAATCTCAAAAACCCACATTTTATTCACAATAGAACATGGACATATCAGATGTTGTGAGACATTTTAACATTTAATGAAAAGTATTAGCTCATTTAGAATTTGATGGCAGCAACACATTTCAAAAAGGTTGGGACAGGGCCACATTTACCATTGTGTAGCATCCCCTCTACTTTTAACAACAGTCTGTAAATGTCAGGGAAGTGAGGAGACCAATTGCCGGAGTTTTGGAAGAGCGATGTTGTCCCACTCTTGTCTGATGTAGGATTCTAGCTGCTCAACAGTCCTGGGTCTTCTAAGCCAGATTTTTCATTTTATGATGCCAAATGTTTTCTATTGGTATAAGGTCTGGACTGCAGGCAGACCATTTCAGCACCCAGACTCTTCTACAGCGAAGCCATGCTGTTGTGATGGATGCAGTATGTTGGTTAGCATTGTCTTGCTGAAATATGCAAGGCTTTCCCTGAAAGAGATGTTGTTGTAAAACCTCTATATACTTTTCAGCACTGACAATGCCTAGAGCACTGGAAAAGAGAGTAATGACGCTCCCATTGAGCTACGTGGTAAAGCTTATTCGCCCCCTAGTGGCGGGATAAGGGTATTACAAAAGTGCCCAAAAAACCCATTCACTACAATTATGTGTGTTGCCCACTTGCTTGTAGATTGATGAAAACTGCTGTGTTTTTGCTTTTAGGTGTCTTGGTCATATTAAGTTATGCTTATAATTTGTTTATTTCAAAATGTAGATTGTAACATTAATGTAAACAACTGTTTTTTTTTTTTAATCTAACAAGTGATTGGCCCCGCTATATTGAATTTGATGTATAGGCTCTATGTACAGCTCCACTACTTCCTGAACTTATGGCAGCTCCTTTATTTCTTGTCTTACTTTATTGGACAAACTGATTAATCCAGGTGTGTCTGACCATTGTGACTACTCAGACACACCTGGATTAATCAGTTTGTCCAAAAATGTAAGACAGGAAATAAAAGACCTGCCTTAAGTTCAGGAAGTAGTGGAGCTGTGCATAGAGCCCATCAAGCTACACAGACATGTGGTGCACAGTATAGCACATCTGTATATTAAAAAAAACAAATTCATTTGATGTATTACTGCATTTATTTAAATAAAGTGTCCTGAAGTATTCCTATAGTTTAAGAGAGAATAACCTCTCCAGTTACATGTTACTTTCTTTACAGGCAGGCTTATAATCTCACTGGCCTTCTCCAATGAAAAAAAAACTTGCTTCACAAACAATGAAGCTGAAATAAGTGAAACATTCAGTAACTTAGATACTGAAGTTGTTGTAGTGTAGTAGGTTTGACAATAATTTCTTGCAGATGAACACATTTGAAAATGTTTTAACCAGTCCAACACAAGTAGTATGAGCAAATAGCACAAATCTGTACAAATTATCCCAGTTTTTAATTATTTTCGTAGTTCTCTCAGTAGCTTTCATGCACTGTCAGCACCCCTGCAGCTTCTTCTGTACAGCACCCAGTCCATGATATTCTCCTGAACATCCGCCTCCAGTTTCTTGACTTCAGCCTACATCTCCAGTTCCTGGTTCTGTGCACAGGACAGGAAATCAGCACCTTACAATACATATGCCCACGCCCACTCCCACTCTTTCATTCTACTTACCTGAGAATTAGCAGGTCAAACTGGAGGCATGAGTCCCCTTCTGACAGCTGGTGATGTTAAATTGTAGACCTGCTACTAGCTATAAAACCCAGGGAAATAATTAACCATAGTCAATATGCTGTTTAACAAATGTTTAGTAGCAGTGCGTGTGTATCTGTGTCTACTTACTGTATGTGGCGGGAGGAGGATGGTGTGGAGAAGTCATGGGCAGTGTGCATGCGAGGACTGCATGGTGCTGCTGCAGTACTAGGTTGGCTGCTGGCTGGAAGTGGTGTAGGAGTAGCTGGGGGTCATTAGGGGAGTAGCTATAGGATGCAAAATGTTTGCATGTATGTATGTATGTAGGGTGGAGTGATTATAGTTGAGACGTGTACAGTTGAAACACCCAATATCTTGCCCGCGCTGCAAGGCTGAGCTACCATTTTCACTCAGCACATGCATATTAGCATCCTCTTTGGTTGTGGGAAATTTGAAGAGTTTTAGCATCTCCAGTCCAAAGATATCAGCAAAAGTCTTTTTACTAATGTAAGAATTTCACTTTACCATGTCGCTTCCACAATGAATAGCTTATTATCCTTTTGTGACCATCAAACATAACTTACATCATTGCAAATGTTATTTTGTGCCCTAAAAACTCACATATTTCATGCTATCCTAGCATGTTAGGTCACTGCACAATCTAGAGAAATATACAAAGTGGTTAGCAGGCTACAGTTGATACACAATGTCTCAACTGTACCCTGACAGAGTTCTATTACATCACATGCTGTTAAGTTGTGCAGTGTAGGCTAACAATAACATGTTTTAAGTCATAATAGCGCCGAAAAAACAAAGAAAATGAAAATAAAATTTAATATTTGTCATACTTGAACAGTGTTATATTAATATATACTGTTAATGTTATAATGTCATGTTATATAATTATAATAATATTTATATTAATAATACAATAATATTCCATTGTTTTTAATTTCAATAGAGAGGAATTAATTTATATTGTAATATCTTGTCAAATTGTCATTTTAAAAAAGTCCATTGCATTTACAATTGATGTTCAGTCATCATCAATGGGTTTCAATAGGTGTCTCAACTGTACCATGGTACTGTCTCAACTGTACATATGTGTATAGTACCCCATATGTATATGGGGTATGGTTGAGACGGTACCATGGTAAAAAAGCACCTCATGTTTATGACCTGATTGTGGAAAAAATAAACAAATAACGAATGATATTCATCAATAATAACTTCGTATACAAACAAATTAAACAGCATATGAAAAATCATTTATTTTCAGTGTATAGTTTTGTTTTGACCCAACCCCTAACCCCAACCCTTCTGTTCAAAAATGGAGACGCAAAAAGTGTCTCAACTGTACTCAGTCTACCAGTATGGGTGAATGAAGAGGGAAAGAGATAACCTTCATGCAACTATACGTAATGTTATCAAAACAATGAACTAATATTCAGATGAAGGGCAATACTAAAGAAAACACAGTGGCTTAAGTGGCTAACAGTTAGCGAACACAGCTGAATTTAGCGCGCAAACTTACAGTATGGCATCACTTTAGTGGACTTATCTTTTTCATTTAAAACAGCAGGCATTCGTGACACAGCAATTAATGGCCACTATATGTTAATATTTATCTGTAAAAGGGTCCACGATGATGCTTTTAACGTGGGTGATCTAGAAACTTCATTAAATTATTGAAAATACCGCACTTACTCGTTCACCAACAATACAGAGATGTCAGTCCTTGGGCACTTTTGCAATATCCATATTCCGCCACCAGAAGGCGTTTCCACTTGACCAATGCGTGTCGTTACTCTCTTTTCCAGTGCTCTAACAATGCCTATTCCAGATGTGTAAGCTGCCCGTGCCATAGGCACTAATGCAACCCGATACCATCAGAGGCGCAAGCTTTTGAACTGAGTGCTGATAACAAGCTGGATGGTCCCTCTCCGTTTAAGTCCGCATGACATGGTGTCCGTGGTTTCCAAGAAGAATTTCAAATTTTGATTCATCTGACCACAGAACAGTTTTCCATTTTGCCTCAGTCCATTTTAAATGAGCTTTGGCCCGGAGAAGACAGCGGCATTTCTGGATTGTGTTCACATATGGCTTCTTCTTTGCATGATACAGCTTTAAAGGAGGAGACAGCACCTCGGCAAAGTATATTTCAGCGGAAAGTAGAATACTTGAAGAGTCTAAAACACATAGTTCTATAAATTTAAATTTTGGTAATGATCCAGTGCGACGCATTTTTAAACCAGCGAGTCTTCAAATTGGCTTCAATACCAGGGGGCAGACATTTTTACTTGGGGAATCTTCTGATTTTGAATTTGATCTTCGGAAACCTCACTTTTAAAAATGCTTAACCTTAACCTCTCGCAGTTTACGTCTCCCGATTAGCCACAGTTGCTCAGACTAATTGGTAAAAACCGACGACAGTCTATTTTACTTTTGATAGCATTGTTATGCATTGCACCACAAAATTATGAGGCGTCTTCTGCGCATAAATGACGACGTAAAATATCAATATGTCTTCATGATTTCAGTGCTCGTTAAGCACCACAGATTTGTGGAAATTATTTGCGAGGCAGCAGGAATCCGTTCTTTATTTTGTATGTTGTCACGGCTAAAGGGCGCTGTAAGGTTGCACAGCTGTGTGACAATCCCAAGGATGGCAAAAATAAAGGTTGCAAAGTCCGAGAAAGTTTTGGATTTACAATGCCATATCAATTATATAAATGTACCATTTCATTAACATTTCTAATTATAGGTCATGTATTGATCTTGGTGGCTCAGTTGATAAATTGTTTAACCTTTAAATGCCCAACTATAATAAAAGTTGAAAGAAAAATTTATGTATTCTGTTAATATGTCCTGGGGAGGGGCTAATAACAACCCAATAGCAATTTTTAATTTTTGGTGACCTTTGACCTCATTTTAGTTTTGTGACATATATGTCACAATGGGCATTTCAGGGATCTTACTGCTAAAATGACCTGAATGATAAAACAGTTGAAATATAGCTGAAGTATTAGGCATAGCTTATTTTTCATTAGCTTACCTGTTTGTCTACTTTATCCAGTGATGAATGGGTGCTGATCTATCGTGTGGATTCCATCATGGGGGCGGCCATATTGGAAAGGTTAGCTGGTGCAGCCAGTGTAGTGTCAGTTCCACTTTTATGCATCAGATGGCAGCACTGATGGTCTAAATATGTCACTATGGGCATTTGGTTGCAAAATTTATGCGGGGTCAGTGGTTTTGACAACCCCCAAAATCGTGTGACAAATTTGTCACCGGGGGGCATTTAAGGGTTAATTGTTAATCAGGCCGGCTTAAATAAAAACAGCTTGCGGGCAGCCAAGCCAAAAAGGGAGAGCTTACTGAAGGCCCTTTGAACTACTGTGTGGCCCGGATGAAAGAAAAGAGAACAACTGACGTCACGTAAGAGAATAACTGATGCACAAGCACCGCGGCACTGGAGTTTGATTGGATAATGCGTTCAAAATGCACACTCATCCACTATATAGGGCACTGTGTAGTGAATGTTCTACATTGAAAACAATATAGAGAGCGAGTGAGTGAGTGGACCAGTGTGCATTCCGAACGCAGCTTTAGATTCCCCAAGTTAAAATGTCTGCCCCCTGGTATTGACGCCGATTTGAAGACTTTCCGGTGTAAAAATGCCTCGCACTGAATACTTACCAAATTAAATTTTATAAAACTATGCGTTTTAAGCACTTCAAGAATTCTACTTTCCGCTGAAATATACTTTGCCAAGGTGCTGTCTCCTCCTTTAACTTGCATTTCTGGATTGCCCGTCAAACTGTGTTACCAGACAATGATTTCTGGAAATGTTCCTGAGACTTTGCAGTGAATTCCAGTGCAGAGTTATGCATGTCTTTAATGCAGAGCCGTCTGAGGGCCCGAAGATCACAAGCATCCAATATTGACCTTCGGCCTTGTCCCTCGCGCACAGAGATTTCTCCAGATTCTCAGAATTTTTTGATGATTTTATGTACTGTAGGTGGTGGGATATTCAAAATCTTACATTGAGGAACATTTTTCTGAAATTGTTCCACAATTTTTAGACTCAGTTTTTGGCAGATTGGTGAGCCTCAACCCATCTTTACTTAAGAGAGACGCTGCCTCTCTAAAATCTTTTTATACTCAGTCATGTTACTGACCTGTTGCCAATTAACCTAATAAGTTGTAAAACACTCCTTCAGCTGTTTTTACTTTACTTACTTGTACCTTTTACTTTTCCAGCCTTTTGTTGCCCATGTCCCAATTTTTTTGAGATATGATGCTGCCATCAAATTCAAAATGAGAAGATATTTTTCATAAAATGGTAAAATGTAAAATGTCTCACTTTCAACATCAGATATGTTGTCTATGTTCTATTGTGAATAAAATGTGGGTTTATGAGGTTTGTAAATCATTGGATTCTGTTTTTATTCACGTTTTACACAACGTCCCAACAGGATACCAATCTGGGACCCCACCTACACTCCCGCCCTCCAATCAAAGATGATATCTACACTGCAACTCTCCAATCAGGGTCTCTACCTACTTTACAGCCCTCCAATCAGGGCTCTACTTATACTGCAACCCTCCAATCAGGGCCCTACCTACACTGCAGCCCTCCAATCAGGGTCCCTACCAAGCAGCAAAAATAGTGGCAAGTTCTCATATTCTGGACATTTTTATAATGTTCCTCAGATCCTCACAGACATCGTGACTGGCTCTTTCTCAGTATGTATGAATGGTTTATAACACGCTACACTTCAGAACAGACCAGTGTATTTGAGTGACAGAAAATTCCAGATAGGAGCATTTTTTCTTCAGGTTACGCATAACCTGGAGGAATTTTAGTGAAACATACAAAACCATAATGTATGAGTACTGCAGGTCTACAGTATGTAGGAGAAATCAGCTTTTAAATGTTAAACTTGCAGTTCAAAATAATATCTTGATTTTCAGTCTAATATTTTGGTTTTCTAGATAAGGGAACCATACCAGATTTCTGGCAACTGAATACAAGCATGGGTTTATTGATGGAACCACATGTAAGGATCTCACCATGTTCTCAATAAAATGGTTCTGCAATAGATAAACTTGTGTCGAGCATGGCGGTTTCTTGATGTCAGTTGTCCCTTTCGGAAACTTTTGCAGTAAGCCACGTCGGTTTTCTGCATTTGACCCATTACTCTGCCATTATCAGAGACAGCATAGCTGGGCTCCCGAGAATTACATTGATAAATTATATTGATCGCATGTCCAATGATAGTTTTTTAACGCCATATCATTCCATTCTTCATACTCCTATCAAAGCAATGCAGGAATTACACATCAGTTGGGCATGGGAACCAACAGATCAGCAAAACTCAACAAGACAATCAGAGATTGCAAACCCTCGCCCCTTTGACATTTGTTTAATTTTCTGACATGTCATTGTTTTTGTTTTGCATTGCAAATTTATAACATTTTCACAGTGGGGGAAGCGGCCACAAATTAAAATGGCACCGACCATACGTATGACGTCACCGTCATTGTCTTTTGGATTCCAAGGGTCAGAGGCAAATGTCATTGATAATCTGTTTTGGGGGGGAGGAGAGAGGAGGTTATATCTTCCCACAGGGAAAGAACCTATATAAACATTTAATATAGGGCCACACAGTGGCGCAAAAAGTGGGTATGCACTATATGCGGCACTGCACCAGGGGGGGCGCCAAAGCGATGGGAGAAAATTATTTCAAGTATGCATTTTCTGTATTTAACAGCTTTTGTGCATTTGTAAATGATATGATCATCACTCAGAGGCATGTTACTGATTAGCTCCCCTGCCCCCCCCATTTCATTTCACGCCATTCTCGACAAATGGGCGAGTGCAAAGGCATGACATGTAGGCCTAACAATTTAGTGGAAACACTGACTACGTTTACATGCACACCATTATTCCAGCATCAATTGGAATATCAGTGTATTCCGATTGCGTACCTGTCATGTAAACACGTGCAATAACCAGATTAAGGACATTTTCCGAATCAAAATATTCCGAATAAGACCCCTGTCACATGCCTGTTTTAATTGGAATATTGGGTCATGTATACACCGTAATCGGAAAGGCCGCGTCTATTCGCAAGGCAGCCTTGCGGCTAAGATTCAGTATGCTATTTGCAAGGCAGCCTTGTGGCTAAAATTCAATATGCCATTTGCAAGGCAATGCTCCGGTGGCGGAATTGAGAACTACAGTTGTAAACAAACCAAACAGTCAATAATGATGAGGTGGTGATACGATCTCCGTACACACATTTAAATTGCATTAAAACTCTTATTTCTTGGCCGATTTTGGCGGTGTAGGAGTCAAATCATACGTATTCAAGGGTACTCTCTTCGATTTTTTTTGGGTTTTTTTAATGTAAATGGTATTCTTTATCATGAAAAATGACCTGCAAATACAGATTATAAGGTCTGTTGTACCTTTACATAAGCTGTCAGCTGTGACCACAGTAAAACCCTATGTATTCAAAGTTGCTCGCTATGATTTTGTGTCTTTAAGGTAAAAATGTCCGTAAGCATACCACAATAATGGGTAGTGCAATACTTGAATTCAGGTCTTTTAAATCAACCAGCTGTGTTTGAAGCTGTTGTAATAATTGTTCATGACTTCTCATACATGTATATACTTGCAGGTTTAGTGCAAAGAATAATGTTCAGAAAGTAGAGGAGCATTTATTCACATTAATTATTGTTAATTAATGAGAAACATTTTGACTACTTGTGTTAATAGTTGCACATAACTGATTAATGAGGAATTTGTCTCTTCTTCATTTACTTGCATGCCCATGCAGTTGTTCATGAAGTCATCTGTTTAACATTCATTCGTTCCTGTTTCTTCATCTTTGGCAGTTTACTTGTACATGTTGTTGTTCTGTTTATAGCATGATAACCAGCCAGATTTCTTATTTAAGCAGCTTTATTAACATTATATATAAGCCCAGTCTTTGGTCATGGAAAACCAAGCGCACTGTTTGCAAGATCAGGGGTCAAAGTTCTAATGAGAGAGGAAAACATGCCCATGCACAACTACCCCCTATGTCAACAATCATGGTAAAATTTGAGAAGGATGCCATGTACAGTTTCAGAAAAACAGCCCGGACAAGATTTGTAACGGACGGACGCACAGACGGAAAAGTCAATCACTATATGGCCCCCTCTCCAAGGAAGGAGGGGGCAAAATTAGCCCTGTTTAAATCCAGATGTACAACTGGGCTTGTGTACATAGCATACACAATGTAATAGTTTTATGGAATTGCTTAAAACTGATTTTACAACACCTTAATACTATCCTGATATCAACCAAACACACAGTAACTACTTGTTAAAGAGAGCGGGTCAAGATGGAATAAAAATAGACGATGGCTGAACTTGCAAAAACATTGGTGCTTTTATTTACCAAAAATTGTGCAATCACCAGTAAAATGGACATCCATAAACCAAAAAAAAAAAAAAAAAAAAACAACAACAGTTCAGGTTCCAATTGGTAACAGTGAACAGGAGAGCTCCAAACAGTTCCTACCACTTCCACTGCCACCCTAGACTGATCAACTTGAAAAAGACTTCCCCCACAGGCCTGTTTGAGAAAGCCTTTTGTACTCCAAGCCCCTCCCACTAATTAACCAGACCAATTAATCAATTAGCCTCGTTTTACCGGACAAACTAGCAGAGGAAACATTACATTATAAAGCCTCATGCAAACAACAACAAGAATCACCATTTCCTAATATATCATGGTGCGTGCACTCACCACAATAACAGTGGGGGAAGAATGTATATGGTGTTCATGTAATGTGTTACCAAATGCTGCCTGCAAACAGTGACGCGGTCTGCATCACATTACTTCCCTCCTCTCCTGCAGCGGCGATGTTTGGCAACCTTGACAAGTAGTCCGCTGTGACATTCTCCTTGCCCGCTTTGTGCTGCACACAGAACTTGAAGGGTAGGAGCTCCAGATACCACCTCGTCACCCTGGCATTCCGGTCCTTCATGGTCTGGATCCAGGTCAGGGCTCTATGGTCAGTCTGTAGATCAAACTCCCTCCCAAGAAGGTAGTATCTCAGACTATCCAAAGCCCACTTAATAGCTAAACACTCTTTCTCTATTGTGGAGTACCTAGTTTCCCGGGGCAGAAGTTTCCTGCTGAGATACAGTACTGGCCGTTCCTCCCCTGGTTCTCCCTGGGCCAACACTGCACCAATGCCTACTCCCGAGGCATCCACCTGGACCAAGAAGCGGCGTCCAAAATCAGGACTCTGCAACACAGGGAAGAACACAACTTTTCTTTTAAAGCATTGAATGCATCTTCACACTCTTCACTCCATTCCACCAGGTTTCGGGCACTCTTGCAGGTCAGGTTGGTTAGTGGCACTGCCAGCGTGGAGAATTGTGGAATGAACCGCCGGTACCAACCTACTAGGCCAAGGAAAGACTGAACTTGAGTCTTGGTACGGGGTCTGGGGCTGTGCAGAACAGCCTCAACTTTATCCACCTGAGGTCGAACTTCACCCCTTCCCAACTGGTAGCCAAGGTACTGTACTTGTTCCTTGGCCCACTGACGCTTCTGCAGGTTGAGGGTGAGTCCCGCCGCACTGATGGCCCCCAGGACTCGATGAAGGTGCTCCAGGTGGTCTTCCCAGGTCAGGCTATAGACAACCACATCATCCAAATAGGCTGAACTGCAGTCCTCACACCCTTGGAGCACCTTGTCCATGAGCCTTTGAAATGTTGCCGGGGCACCATGTAACCCAAAAGGCATTTTTGTGAACTGAAATAAACCCAACGGAGTTCTAAATGCAGTAAGGGGCCGGGAATCTTTCTCCAAGGGCACTTGCCAATACCCCTTACAGAGGTCCAAGGTAGTGATGTAGGTGGCTCGCCTAATCCTCTCCAGCAGGTCCTCAATCCGGGGCATTGGGTAGGCATCAAAAAAAAGAGATGGCGTTAAGTTTCCTGAAATCAATACAAACACGTAAAGACCCATCTTTCTTTGATACAATTACAATAGGGCTACTCCACTCACTTTCAGATGGTTTGATAACTCCCAATTCCAACATCAAGCGAATCTCCTCCTTCAGGGCACCCACTAACCGTTCTGGGACTCTGTAGCCTGCCTGCCGTACTGCCCTCTGACCTGGCTTGACTCTGATTGTGTGCTGCAACATATCTGTGTGGCCTGGTTTTGGTGTGAACAACTGAGGGAAGGTGTCAAATAAGACCTTTAATTCAACTGGTTTCTTACCATCTAGATGGGAGAGGTCCACCTCAGCACTCTGCTTCCAGGCCTCCACAACACCCTCAGAGTCTTCCTCCTCCTCCACCCGACGAGCCAATAGAGCAGTAATGGGGGGAGGGCTGCTCCTCTCCTCCCAAGCTTTGAGAAGGTTCACATGATATGTTTGCTTCTGCTTCCCCTTGTCCGGATGCAGAATTTCATAAGTCGTAGGCCCCATCTTCCGGAGCACTTCATACGGGCCCTGCCTCTTAGCCAGGAGCTTGCTGGATGAAGAGGGAAGAAGCAACAAAACTGTTTGCCCCAGGATGAACTCACGATGGCGTGCCTGTTAGTCATGCCAGCGTTTCTGGGTCTTCTGGGCCTCCAAGAGGTTGAGTCTGGTCTCCTCTCTATATTTCTCCAACCGATCTCTCATCTGGAGGACATGGTGCACCACACTTTTCCCCTCTACCTCAGTAGCCACCTCTTTCTTCTCCCAGCCCCGTTTCAGCAGATCCAGGGGTCCCTGTACAGGCCAACCGTAGAGGAGCTCGAACGGGGAGAATCCAGTGGATACTTGAGGAACTTCCCTGTAGGCAAACAGAAGAAAGGGTAACCACTTATCCCAGTCCTTTCCGGTATCAGATACAAACTTCCTGAGCACCCTCTTAAGGGTTTGGTTAAATCTCTACACCAGGCCGTCTGTCTCCGGATGATACGGTGAGGTCCTGATGGCCGTGATACCCAACTCCTTGTGCAGCAGGCCCAGTAGGCGGGACGTGAAATTAGTTCCCTGGTCGGTCAGGATCTCCTCTAGAATGCCTACACGTGAGAAGAGCTGGACAAGAGGACTAATCAGTTTGGAAGCGGTCATAGATCGGAGAGGAAAGGCTTCTGGGAAACGAGTTGCATAATCACATACCACAAGAATGTACTGGTACCCTGTCGAACTTCTCCAGCGGCCCCACAATGTCCATTGCAATTCGCTTGAATGGAGTGGTAATCACTGGCATGGTTTGGAGAGGTGCTCGATCTGATTTACGGACAGCACTGGTTTTTTGACACTCTGGGCACGTTTTGCAATATTTCTGGACCTCCTTGTACATAGATGGCCAAAGAATGGAGACGCCAGTCTAAGGTATGTCTTATGGCGAGCTAAGTGCCCCGCCCAGGGAATAGTATGTGCAAGGTGTAGTACTAGTGATCTACAGCTACTGGGAACTACTAACCTACCACTGCCTGGCTCCTCCCCCTGGTAAAGGATGTCATTGCGAAGGACATAGGCTGCCCCCCCTACTTGGGCTCTGTGGTTAGGAGAGGTTAAAACCTTCGTTATCAAAGACTTCAGTGAGGGATCAGACTGTTGTAACCTGGTAATGTTCTCTGGCACTTGCCACTTTACATCGCTTAAGGCATTCTCAGGCATTTCACAAGATACAGGTGTACCAGCATGTTTCTCTAAACGCCGTTGCCGACGAGTCTTTCTGGGCCCTTTGCACCCCCCTTGATAGCTCTTCAGACATAGCTGTGCAGGCCTCCAGGGCTTTCCCAGTCAGCAAGGGGACCAGTCTACAGGTCCATTTCCCCATTGGCCACTGCCATGTCTTCGCCATACGTTCAAAACGCAGCAGGTAATTTTCAATGTCCTCACCTTGTTGATACAGTGGCATCTTGGGTTCCTTACACTTTACTGCCGGTGGTTGTGAAGGAGGGTTCCTCTGCCCAGTAGAAAATGACCCTGCTACCTGACCTGTGCCCGAGGGGGCCGGTGCACCTCCTCTGTTGGCTGCTGGGGTTGGGAGTTCTAGCCTGAAGCTCCCATTCTCAGCATTAGACAGGTCAACTGAGGGTGGCTGTTGGGCAGGCTGTAGGTTGGTCTCAAGTACGACCCTTAAGCCACGAAGCTCTTTCTGGAGAATATCATCTCTCTCACTCTGTGCTTTGAAAAATTCCCTGAAGTACCACATCACTTCAGCATGTGACAGACCTTCCCTTGATGGCCCAGGTGACTGCTGACTTTGGGGCTTTGTCTCTTGGTCCTCTTCCTCTGCAGTGTCCCAGTCATCTTCCTTTATCTTGAGCTGCTTCTTGCCTTGAGACCAAAGCCCCGTCCGTTTCTTAAAAGCACCCTTTGTCTTGCGACTGGCCATCCCACTTCTGACACCATATGTTAAAGAGGGCGGGTCAAGATGGAATATAAATAGACGATGGCTGAACTTGCAAAAACATTGGTGCTTTTATTTACCAAAAATTGTGCAATCACCAGTAAAATGGACATCCGTAAACCAAAAAAAAAAAAACAACAACAGTTCAGGTTCCAATTGGTAACAGTGAACAGGAGAGCTCCAAACAGTTCCTACCACTTCCACTGCCACCCTAGACTGATCAACTTGAAAAAGACTTCCCCCCAGGCCTGTTTGAGAAAGGCTTTTGTACTCCAAGCCCCTCCCACTAATTAACCAGACCAATTAATCAATTAGCCTTGTTTTACTGGACAAACTAGCAGAGGAAACATTACATTATAAAGCCTCATGCAAACAACAACAAGAATCACCATTTCCTACAATCACATTTTCAGAAGTCACCGTATTTGGTGACAAACAAACTTTATAGGCTTTAGGTAACCCAGGCAATCAGCACAGGTGTGTTGATCCTCCACAGCCTCCATAAAAGGCAGCTCACAGAGCTGCCTCTGTTTGACTGGAAGGAGAGAACCGCAAGTTACTCACCAACACACTCAAGATCTAACACAAAATACTATGGGACATATGAAAACTAGGGATGGTAAATGAACCAATAATCATGGTGCGTTGCACTCACCACAACAACAGTGGGGGAAAAATGTATATGGTGTTCATGTAATGTGTTACCAAATGCTGCCTGCAAACAGTGACGCGGTCTGCGTCACACTACTATAAACAAACAAATCTGGGAAGTTTATTATACAAATTACAATTATACAAAAAGGCCTTTTTCAGGGAACAAGCATTTCTGCAGCAATGGAGGTTGATCAAGCCCTGAAAGTTGCTGCTACCAATTGCTACAGGTGTCCCAACTTTTCTTGATTACTTCAGCCCCCTCCGTCTAAACCAAAATGGCTACCACAGCAATCTGCAGCACCATGCAGTACCCTCTGGTGTGCGCCTAGTTGGTCAGGGGTTCATCCTACAGCGACATAATGACCCAAAACATAAGTCCAAGCTCTGCCAGAACTACCTTAGGAAAAAAGAACAAGATGGTAAGCTTGAAAACATGGAGTGGCCAGCACAGTCTCCAGACTTAAACCCCAGCGAGATGGTTTGGGATGAACTGGACAGAAGAGTGAAAGCAAAACAACCTACAAGTGCCACACATTTATGGGAACTTCTGCAACAGAGTTGGGAAGGACTTTCTGGAGAATATTTGATTTCCATTATGAAAAGAATGCCACGAGTGTGTTCAGCTGTTATATCGGCCAAAGGTGGCTACTTTGATGAGTCAAAAGTTTAGAATACATTTTGGTTTAACCCTCTATTAACCAAACCCATTTCCAATTGTGTAAAAATCATTTCCCTTGGCAAATATGTTGATTATGGGCCAATATTTGGAAAAATAGTTTAAAAAAATTCAATTTTTTTTTTTTTAATTTAAATTTTAAAATTTTTTTTTATTATTTAAAAATTTTAACTTGACGGACCATTCAAGTTATTCTCAAATGTTTATTTGGCAATAAGAAACAAAACCAGCAGGGTGTCCTGGCTGTTAACCCTTTCACTTTATGTAGCAGATATACTACGGTGGTTAATAGAGGGTTAAAATTGATTCCATGATTTTTTAACTTCATTGTTTATTTGTTCTATGCTTTAATTTCAGAGTACAACGAGAAATTAAACTACATCAGTTTCAATAAAAAACTGAAAAAAATTGGGGTGTCCGAAAACTTTTGACCAGTAGTGTATGTACAGAATTACGACTAGATTGGTTTGACAATATTTGTTTTGTTCCCTTTTTTCACTCAGTCTTTCATGTTTTATTCTCTCTTTAAGGGGTGATCTGGGGTTAAATGAAAAATGACAGCAGGAAACAACTCAGAATTAATCTAAAGAGGTATATGTAATAAACACCAAAAAAGATACAAGTTGGCATTTTTCTGTTTATGCGGTTGCCATAGTAACTGAGCAAGCTCATTAAATATGCAAAAAACTTCTGGCACCAATTCCTCTTTAACTATATGATAGAATTCAGTTTCTTTCATCATTTAAAAGCCATTGCTTATCCAAATGCAATGACATAGCCATTCTTTGCCCAATTTATCAATTTTGTGATTTTGGGGCATTTTACTCAAATTTTGAAATTATTTTGCACAAAATCTGACGAATACTCAAAATATTCAAAGTATGTAACAGATAGGCAAAATTTCCCTACGTCATTGCATTTCTAATGAAGTAAAGTACCTGCAGCCCAAATTTCATTGATTTTCAATGATAAAAAAGTTATGGTTGCCACGAACATGAGAAAGGTGGAAAAAGTAATACCTTAGGAAATCAATGGAAAATGCATTAGACCGCATTGAAAAGTTGAGTTCAGTTTTTAATCCTTGTAGCAATTAGTGATTATTAAAGGTGGGTTATTATAGAAAATTTTTATTCAAAAAAAATTTTTGGAAAAAAGAATCAAATTTTGCCCATTTAGCCCCAGATCACCCCTTAAAAAAAGTAGTGTGTACAATTTAAAGAAAATTGCTTATAGATGTACACATAATTTTTTTTTTTTTGCTCTCACAACAGGAATATATGGGTGCATCTCAATAAATTAGAATATCATCAAAAAGTTGATTTATTTCAGTAATTTGATTGAAAACATGAAACTCATATATTAGATAGATTCATTACACACAGACTGATATATTTCAAGTGTTTATTTCTCTTAATTTTGATGATTACAACTGACAGCTAATGAAAACCCAAAATTCAGCATCTCAGAAAATTAGAATATAACTTAAAAATCTTTTTTTTTTTTATTGGTCTTAACACTGAAATATTGGACTACTGAAAAGTATGAACATGTACAGCACTCAATACTTGGTCGGGGCTCCTTTTGCATGAAATACTGCAGCAGTGCGGTGTGGCATGGAGGCCATCAGCCTGTGGCACTGCTGAGATGTTATGGAAGCCCAGGTTGCTCTGACAGCGGCCGTCAGCTCTTCTGTGTTGTTGGGTCTGGTGTCTCGCATCCTCACCTTCACAATACCCCATAGAGGTCGGGCGGGTTTGCTGGCCAATCAAGCACAGGGATACTATGGTCCTTAAACCAGGTATTGGTACCAGTGTGGGCAGGTGCCAAGTCCTGCTGGAAAATGAAATCAGCATCTCCATAAAGCTGATCAGCAGAGGGAAGCATAAAGTGCTCTAACACTTCCTGGTAGATGGCTGCGCTGACCTTGGACCTGAGAAAACACAATGGACCAACACCAGCAGATGACATGGCTCCCCAAAGCACCACTGACTGTGGAAACTTTACACTGGCGTAGCAACCAGAATTAATTCCAATATAACTTCTCTATGCTGAGAACAAAAGCATAGTAAACATTCAATATGGACCAGCGTCTCAGAAGTTCCAGATCGCTCGGGAGAAATTGGCATCGGGCAGCAAAGGTGAAACACGACACAGACTCATCAGTTAAGTTTGAAAGGTAAATATAGTATTTATTTTTTCTTTTATCTTTCAGCAAAATTTTTGTTTTTCCCAATGTGTATTGTCTTATCTTAGAGCAGCACTTACACCGTAAAATAATAACAATGAAGCGTTTCAACTCCACATCATATACTGCAATAGAAAAAAAAAAAAAAAAAAAAAGTCTTTTCCCTTTAAACCTGAAAGAAGGAAAAACGGTTACATCAGGAATTCATCCGTCAGGTAAGTGTAACTATTTTATTTGCATTTTCCAAAAAACTTTTTTTTTTTTTTTTTTTTTGGAATGCTATTTTAATTCATTGTTATTAGTCAGGCACTTGTTAAGTTATTTATTCCGATTTTGTCTTGCTATGATTTTTTTGAATCCTATTTTACAGTGCCTGTAATTCAGCAGGTGATTCCTTTAATTTTCCCTCTTTATTCTCAACTTAAAATAATAAAGTTCCTTTAATGGAACAGGATAACCGACCCAAAAAATAAATAAAATACAAAACAAGAAAATATATATATTTTTTTTCTTTACCCAAAAGAATCCCTTGGTGTTGCTCTTACTGCATTAACTCATACTTTCACCCAGATAAGACTGTATGTGAATGTAGAACTCACTAAACTTTAGTACTCCTTATGTTCCAGATGCACAGTAATAAAACTCTCAAATTCAGAAGATCGATCTAAGAACAATCAAAATCAATTCAATTTGCTCCGTCAAATATATACCAGTTAAATGCAGATAGAGCAACGACCCACAATTAAGGTGATTTAACAACCCAAGTAACACGCCAAATAAACAATTTAAAACAATTCAACACGTATGCTGTACTGTCAATAAGGCAGTGGATCAAAGCATTCAGTTCAATGAGTTACTGTCTAAGTCCATCCATGGCTATCAGTGCAGCTCAAACTGTGTTGCCTTCGTTCACCATTTAAGTGCAATGCAATAGTTTCTTCTCGTTCGGTAAAACTGTTATTCGACATGGGAGACAGAATGCAATTGTCCTACCACTGTTCAACTCCGATAATTCACGCGTTTCTCTTTTTCTTTCATCCGGCTCATGGGCTTGGCTCGCCACTCCAGGGCCAACTGCACTTCCCTCCAACGGAAACCAGCTGGGCTGAAGACTCTCACGATCGGCAGATGACATCAACAGAGGAAAAGATGAAGAAGCAGAAGCATCAGCAGCAGACGACGACGAAGAAGACCTGGCCTTGTATCCACAAAGCCAAGAAAATTATTACTACATGGGTCAATCGCATTCTTTCCCACTTAAAAATCACTACAGCACTGTAATAATTTTTTTTTCTGCATTTAACAAATGATACATTGTAACATTCAACTGTAACCTCAGTCATTTCAACAAAATGAAATCTGTTTTATAAAAATAAAATTTGTTCTCAACAAAACAATTGTCACTCCTTAACAGCTTGTAACGTTACAATTTTTTTCTCATTCAAAATCAATAATGCAATCCCTATGGCAATTAAACGCATTTATTGCATAACTACGGCTCACTTTAGCTTGAGCTACTAGAGGTAATTTTAATCGCAGAATAGCTAATAAAACATCCTAACATTAGCTCACATAGATATTAACTTCTGTCCACGCGCATTACACCTTTACCGAAAGGCTACATCACCACTGGTGTGCTTTCAACACGACACCATAGCAGCTAATTAGCTAACTGACAGACGTCTAGTTTAAACAGAACAAAAGCGGTAGCTAACGTGAGCTCAAGTAAATAAAAGATACCTACATTGGTAACATAAGACGATCAATATGAAACCGGTGAGACATCACTAATCTGACGCCACAATAGTAGTCTGCAAAACTAACTAGCAAACGAGAGAGGTAGCCAGCTCGAATACGTTTGTTAGGCGTTTAGCTAGCTAGCTAGACGTCTGTACTGCTTGCACTAAAAGAATAGCAAGTGACGTTAGTCAAGTAAGCGATATTGCAAGCCTGCTCAAAGTGGAATCCAATGTAAACTGTTAACGTTGGTTTACTGAGTAACGTTTTCCAGCGTTTTCACATTATTTCACTACGTTTAATAGTTTATTAGCTCCATGTTACTATTACAGCAGGCTACAATTAGCGCATTAGCATCTCAGTCAACTCACCGGAACTTTTCCTTCGGCACATGGCAGCAGAAGTGTAACTACCACAGGTCTTTTTGGGGTGGGTGAATCTGGTTGGGGAAAATATTTTCCTTTACACTCAATATCAGACTTTTAAAAAGCTACTGTAAATTCCACTAGTAAGCACACGTATTTTACTTACGAGTCTACTTTGTTCTCTGCTTCAGCACGTCTGCCTCCGTTACTGCTCAGGCAGGGAAAAAGAACGTGCCGCGTCTTAATGCAATCTCGTCAGCTACGTAAGGGGGCGGTTCTAACCTTTTACTAGATGTAGGTAATATCAATAAAGTTACTGTGAAATATTTTGAAAGTGAGGTCCTCCAACCACTGATTCACCTTCCCATTGTTTCTTAAACGCTATTTCACCCATAATTTCTGCTAGTAGTAGCAATATTAATTATTTCCAGGCCATTTTATTTTTCAATAACCACCTTCATTTTATTGCATTCACATAATTACATTATCTGTTATCATATATTTATTATTTATTTCTTTTAGATTTAAGTGGTGACTCTATATTAACTCTGTGACTCTCTGTAGCAAGTGAACTCACTGTTCACTTGCAATATCATTTCTTATACCAATTTTGTCTTTATAGGGTTCTGGTAACCGGGGGTTACACACTCCCCTCTCAAAGGTGTGTGCGTCCCGCTACATCTACTCGGCTGCTTGACCACAATTGAATGAGGATCATGTGCATTAACTTCAGTGTAAGTAGGACCTTGTAATGTCTCTGTTAAAGCTAGACTTAATCCTTGGAAAAGTGACTGCACAATAGAAACAAGGGGATTCCCTAATTGGGTGTAGTGCAATCTATCTGGGGGAGCTCTGTGTCTACTGGGATGTCTGTGAGGAGCATCTTGCCCATCTTAGTCTTCCACAACCCCAGTCTTGGGGGCTTTGGTCGGTGATGTCTGAGAATCTTCATCACTGTCCAACATGTCAGAGAACACTGGAAGGGTTTCCTCCATGATATTTGGTATGCTCTCTGGAAGTTCTGGGAGTCTCCCCGTGGGTTGTCTCGGTTCCGACAGTGTTCCAGACATGTTTCTTCCCTCCGATTCTGTTTCAATAACAGTTTCTCTTTCAGTTTCCTTTTCAGGTTCCACTTCCAGCAAGGTTCCTTTTTCAGGGCCTGGAGCAACGTCAGCTATGGGACTAGCTGGAGCATCAACAGGTAAGTCTTGTTCAGATAATATAACTTCAGGTGAGCTGAGAGAGGTCTGTTCAGTCAGAGATTTGGATGAGGGAGTCCCAGGAGAGTTCCTGTTTAATCCATCGCCCTTTATGAGGTAGGTGTTCCCATCCAGCTCAATTTAGTATGGATGCCAGTTACTTTCCATGCATATAGGATTTGCATTCCAATACACACAGACATCTTCATCTGACTCGTATTGATTCACATCTTCACCTGCATCCTGCACGGTAGGATCCAAGCGAGTACTCCAACGCGTCCTGTTGCGTGAGACTGGCTCAGGCAAGGTTGGACCGTCTTCTGTTGCAGGGAGAAATCCATAGAGCAATAAGAGATCTCTGTGTAAGGTCCTCAGAGGTCCGCCTTGGTTCTCAGGTTTCACGGTGTACACTGGGAGGTCACCAGCACGTTTTGTCACCACATGACTGGCGGGTTCCCACTTATCTGCAAGTTTGTGTTTTCCGCGAAGACGGACTCTTCTTACTAACACACGGTCACCTACTTCGAATGCAGACTCTGTGATGCGTCGATCAAATCTGGCGTTGTTTCTTGCAGCGTTTTTAGCAGCATTACTGGTTGCCAGTTTATAACTCTCCTCCAAATGAGACCTCAAGTTGCATACATACTCCGAATGGGATGTTTGAGGACGTTCTCTGAGTGGGACTCCAAATGCCAAGTCGATGGGTAACCTGGGTTGTCTCCCGAACATCAACTCGTAAGGGCTGTATCCAGTGACTTCGTTTTTTGTGCAATTGTAGGCATGCACCAATGGCCGTAGAAAATCACGCCAATGCAATTTGTCTTGATCTTTCAAGGTTCCCAACATGCTCAGAAGTGTCTGGTTGAACCTTTCGACAGGGTACCCCCTAGGATGGTATGCGGTTGTTCTGACTTTCCGAATTCCCGCCACTTCAAACAGCTCATTAATAGTCTTGGATTCAAAATCAGGCCCCTGATCAACGTGTAAGCGCTCTGGGATACCGTAGTGGATGATGAAATTCTGCCAAAGGCATTTAGCTACAGTACGAGCCTTCTGGTTGGGTGTGGGTACAGCCACTGCATATTTAGTGTAGTGGTCTGTGATCACCAGAACGTTGGTCGTGATGCTCCTATCAGGTTCGATTGAGAGAAAGTCCATGCAGACCAATTCTAACGGACGAGTAACTTGAATGTTGACAAGTTGCGCAGTCTTTTGAGGCTGTTCCTTCCTCCGTATGCAGCGGTCGCATGTCTGCACCTTTGCTTCCACTTCAGCAGCCATCTTAGACCAGTAAAACCGGGATCGCAGGAGATCAGTAGTTCGCTCTATCCCTAAATGACCCATGTCATCATTTAAACTCTTCATAGCCATTGCTCTCAGCTCTTTGGGTAGAACTAGTTGGAAAGTAGTATGTTCTCCATCTTTCCTCCTCCTGTAGAGAATTCCATCTTTTATCTCCAAACGAGGCCATTCTCTTAACAGCAACGGAAATTCAGGAAGCTCTTGTCGCAGAGTTGGCGGGAGTTTCTCTCCAGTCTCTAGTTGTAGTATGACCTCTCTGAGGGTGGGATGAGCTCTCTGCTTTACTTTTAACTTTTCCCTGGACAGGGGCTGGATGGTGGGCGTTCCCTCAGCATTTTCCTCTTGCTTGAAGATGGCAGGAATGGCATCTGCGTGCATGGCAAGGGACTCGACAAGTGTGATACAAGGCTCGCGGGATTCGTTTTCTGGATCATGGCGAAGTAGATGACGTCCACAGACTGCTTGGACCACTTTGAGTCCCATCTGGATAAGGTTTTCACTATCATGGGAATGACGTGAGATGAATTGGTGAACCCGCTCACGTTCCTTCTGTGATGCAGGATCATCCACTAGCTCCTCGTGGGGACGTCTCGACAGACCATCAGCATCCATGTTTTGCTTCCCTGCTCGGTACTGGAGTGTGAATGAAAATGTAGACAAAGCAGACAACCATCTATAACTGGTAGCATCCAACTTAGCTGAGGTGAGTATATAAGTCAATGGATTGCTGTCAGTAATGACAGTGAACTGATTTCCATACAGATAGACACGAAATTTTTCCGTCACGCTCCACTTAAGGGCTAGAAACTCCAGCTTATGCGCAGGATAGCAGGCTTCGCTGTGAAACAGTCCTCTGCTAGCGAATGCAATAGGTCTCATCTGTCCTCCCTGCTCCTGATAAAGTGCAGCTCCCAAGCCAGTAGTGCTCGCATCTGTGTGCAAGACGTAAGGTAGTGTGGGGTTAGCAAAACCCAATACTGGGGCTGTGGTAAGCTTGTCAATAACTAAATCAAAAGCACGCTGGCATGCTGGAGTCCAGCGATCATTGAAAGGCTCTTTTGGGTTATGATACTTCCCGATCTTCTCTTTTGGTCTCTTAGTCTTTTGCAGGGGTGGGTAGCCAACAGTTAAGTCAGTTAGCAGCTTGACGATCCCAGAGTACCCCTGAATGAACCGCCGGTAATCTCCTCAGAACCCCAAGAAAGATCTCAGTTCCTTTAGGTTCTTTGGGCTAGGCAAGGTCTTTAAAGCACTGATCTTGTCAGGATCCGCCTCGACACCGTTCCTGGACACAATGTGCCCCAAGTACTTGACAAATGTCTGAAAGAACTTGCACTTGTCCACAGATAGCTTCAAGCCGTACTCCCTGAGGCGGTTGAGGACTCGCAGCAATCTTCTCTCGTGTTCTTCTAGAGTCTCTGAGAATATGATGATGTCGTCTAAAAATACAATGGCCTCTTTCAGGTTCATGTCGCCCATGCACTTCTCCATGAGCCTCTGGAAGGTGCTTGGCGTGTTGGTGATTCCTTGGGGCATGCGCTGGAATTCTCAGAATCCCTACGGGCACACAAAGGCAGTCTTGGGTTTGTCCTCTTCCTCCATCTCTATTTGGTAGTATCCAGACCTGAGATCTAATACGGAGAACCACTGGGATTCATGCAACGCTGTAAAGTTATCCTCCAGGTTTGGTAAGGCGTAGGCATCCTTCACTGTCTGAGCGTTTAACTTCCGGTAATCGATGCAGAGCCGTACATCACCATTTTTCTTCCGGACCACCACGATAGGGGAAGAGAACGAAGACTCAGACTCCCGAATGATGCCTGCATTCAGTAGCTCTTGGAGATGTTTGCGGACGGCCTGGATGTCTTGGGGATGAATGGGACGAGCTCGTTGCTTAAAGGGGGTCTCGTCGTGGAGGCTGATGTGGTGCTTCACCTTGTTAGTCCTTCCATAGTCCAAATCGTGCTGTGAGAACACATCCGGTACAGCTCGTAGCTTCTGCTCTATCCTCTTTCTCCATTCCGCAGGTATCGGGGAATCTGCAAAGTTGAATGCAGGTGGGGGAACTTGGGATGGTTCTAGCTGATCAACTGAAGGATCTATGGTCTTAGTCTTGCCGACTCCAGGAAGCACTTGCTGGATGGCGTTGAGCTCGGCCAAGACACTTCTTGGCGGTAGCAGTATGTCGTGCTGTGTCTCATTGGTTAGCACCACAGGTACTCGGTAGGGTGCTCTGGTTGGAAGGGTAAGCAGGCTGCAGGTGACCAGTATGCCCCCCGGGAGGGAGTGCGAGGATGGGGACTCTACTACTGCCCACCTCTCCATCTGCGGGCTGCGCACATTGGCTACTCCTTCCATCACAACCCTCTGTCCCGCTGGGATAACTTCGAGTGAGTTCCCGTGCAGTCTCACTGATCCAAGGTAACCATCTGTTCCTTGCCTCTGTCTCAGGGCAAGTATTTTTAGCACCGCTCGGTAGCCACATGAAGAAGGCTGATGACGAGCGATTTCTGTCTCACTGTATTGCTGGTACATTACATCTAACGTGTTGGTGCCTATTAACACTGGTGACAGGGCTGTGGTATGACAATCCGGAACTACAAGAGCTAAGGTAGGTACCTCAATGTCAACACCCAGGAAACTCTTTGGAAAGGTTAGATGGATCTTGACGTAGCCAGTGTAGGGGACTGTCTGACCGTTAGCACTTTCGACCTCCAGCAAGCTGCCTAAGGGATGAATTGTCTGCGAAGTCAACTTCTTTTCGTAGAATGACTGGGAGACAGTGGTTACTTGTGACCCTGTGTCCAATAGACAGCTGCACTCTTTTCCTGCAATCAGAACTTGAGCAGTACATCTGGTCCCTACTAACCCTTTTGGTAGGTGGCCCCGACCGCTAGGAGAGGCTTGTTTCAGGCTGGCTCTTTGCTTACCAATGGGACATCTTCGATGTTCTCCAGCTCCCGTCAGTCCCGTGACCGGAGCTGATCCTAGTTTAAAGGCTGTGTACTGGAAGAGCTGCTCTCGGCTTCCAACTGAAGTTGTCTCTCTTGTAACTGCTTCTTCTTTGCTGCAACCAAGGTGTGATTAGGGGGCTCACTGCAATTTGGTGCAATGTGCCCGTCCTCACCGCACCAGAAACAATACCAGGGTCTTGGCCTCCCGGGCTGCATTCCAACTGCAGCGGAGACTGAAGGGCCACTTGCTCCCCTGCGTACATGTGCTTCAGCAGGAGTGGCGGGGTCTGGGCCTTTAGGGCTGCCATCTGACTCTGTAGCTCTGCTATTTGTCTCTTTAGATCCTGGACAAGGGGATCAAGCTGGGAGGGGCTGATCTGGCATCTGGGCGGCTGGCGATTGTGGGTCTTTTGGCCAGCTATTTGACTCTGAAGCTCAGCCACTTGCTTCTTTAAGTTTTGGTTGTCACACAGTGCGTCTACTGTGGGATTAATCTGCTGTGATGCTGTGCTCTTTACTTCTTCATAGGTGCAGGCACATTGAAGATGCGTTGCAGCTCGTTGCTTGGGGGCCCCAAGGTGTTGCCTCATTTGAGCCACCTTTGCAGCCTGTCTTCTTCCGTGCGCAGCAGTACCAGGAACTCTGAAAAGGATGGTGGTCTATGATTTCTCTCCTCCAACTGAAGATTAGCGGGCACAGTGCTATCCCAGCAACCTCTGCAAAACTGTCTCAGCAAAAGTTGTTCCAGTTCGGCTGCAACTACACCTCCTCTTTTCACAGCCTGGCTGAGAATCACCTGCAGCCTGTTAAAGTAGTGGGAGGGCCTCTCTCCAGCATCCTGTAGTGTGTTCATGAACTTGGCGAAGAGCTCCTCGCCATAATCAACAGTGCCGAAAGCAGAATCCAACAGCTGCAAGTAGTCAATGGGAGAAGCTTGAGGGCCTAACTGTTTCACTATATTGGCCGCTGGGGAAAGGAGACTTTCAAGTATCTTTCTTGTTCTGTGTAGATCGGATATAGCTGGGTCCTTAAGGATGAGCTCAACGTTTGCCTTCCAGGTGTCGTAATCCACTTCACTGTTGGGATGTGGGCACTTGCCAGAGAAAGATTGTAGCCTATGAGACATGTGGGCTGGAGAGGAAATGTCTGCATTCCTCACTACATGCTCAACTACTACTCTTTGTATTTCGGGTGAGTTGACACCATTGATTCCGAGTTTGGAAGAGCTCTTTACTCCAGTCGGAATGTGTGGAATTGGAAGTCTCAACTCTGGGAGTAAACTCTAAAGGTGCAGCAGCAGAAGGTGCCGCTTGGATCAAGTTAGCAGAAGGCGCAGTCGTATGGGCAGAGGAATGGACTGCTGCATCATGATCAATGGCCTGACGAGTAATTGTAAGCTGAGGCTCAGAGTGAAGGATACCACGATCAGCCAAAGCATGAACTTGCCTGATAGCATTTTGAGTGGAATCCAATGTAGGAGCTTCATCAGCTATCCCATTGGTGGTAGCAGCACATGCGGCTGCGTTAAGCTTAGCGAGTTCTGTTGCAAGGATTTCCTCTAGCAGCTTGCCGGTTGCTCGTGCAACTGCCTGCAACTGTTCAAGGTAGGTCTCTGTAGTGGTACTATTTACTTCAGGAGCATACAAATCCACTAGTGCTCTCAGGTGGTAGCAGGCCCCTCCGTCACCCTGGCCAAGAATGTGCCCGGCAACAGAGGCTTGAGCGACTGTATTACTGCATCGTCAGTGTGTTCAACTACTACATGTTCATGAAACTTTGTGTTAGGGGCATCAATACTAGCGAATCTAGCTATAGAGCCATGTTGTTTCAGATGCTCCACTAGATCTTTGTCAGATTCTACATTAAGGGACCCACTAACAATCAGAGAGTTCTGAACTTTAATATTAGCAGACTTAATAACATCCATTGTAGTTTTAGTATCGTTGTGTGGTCACCAGTGCCACTCGATAAAGTCAAATTTCTCCTGGCTGGCTCGCCACGTTTTCTGTAACAACCAGAATTAATTCCAGTATAACTTCTCTATGCTGAAAACAAGAGCATAGTAAACATTCAATATGGACCAGCGTCTCATAAGTTCCAGATCGCTCGGGAGAAATTGGCATCGGGCAGCAAAGGTGAAACACGACACAGACTCATCGGTAACGTTTGAAAGGTAAATAAAGTATTTATTTTTTCTTTTATCTTTCAGTAAAATTTTTGTTTTTCCCAATGTGTATTGCCTTATCTTGGAGCAGCACTTACACCATAAAATAATAACAATGAAGTGTTTCAACTCCACATCATATACTGCGATAGAAAGAAAAAAAAAAAGGTCTTTTCCCTTGTAACCGTTTTTCCTTCTTTCAGGTTTAATCAGGAATTCACCCGTCAGGTAAGTGTAACTATTTTATTTGCGTTTTCCAAAAATTTTTTTTTTTTTTTAGTTGGAATGCTATTTTAATTCATTGTTATTAGTCAGGCACTTGTTAAGTTATTTACTCCGATTTTGTCTTGCTATGATTTTTTTGAATCCTATTTTACAGGGCCTGTAATTCAGCGGGTGATTCCTTTAATTTTCCCTCTTTATTCTCAACTTAAAATAATAAAGTTCCTTTAATGGAACAGGATAACAGACCCAAAAAATAAATAAAATACAAAACAAGTATATATATATATTTTTTTTCTTTACCCAAAAGAATCCCTTGGTGTTGCTCTTACTGCATTAACTCATACTTTCACCCAGATAAGACTGTATGTGAATGTAGAACTCACTAAACTTTAGTACTCCTTATGTTCCAGATGCACAGTAATAAAACTCTCAAATTCAGAAGATCGATCCAATAACAATAAAAATCAATTCAATTTGCTCCGTCAAATATATACCAGTTAAATGCAGATAGAGCAACGACCCACAATTAAGGTGATTTAACAACCCGAGTAACACGCTAAATAAACAATTTAAAACAATTCAACACGTATGCTGTACTGTCAATAAGGCAGTGGATCAAAGCATTCAGTTCAATGAGTTACTGTCTAAGTCCATCCATGGCTATCAGTGCAGCTCAAACTGTGTTGCCTTCGTTCACCATTTAAGTGCAATGCAATAGTTTCTTCTCGTTCAGTAAAACTCTTTGTTATCCGACGTGGGGGACGGAATGCAACTGTCCTACCACTCTTTTTAACTCCAATAATTCACGAGTTTCTCTTTTTCTTTAATCCGGCTCATAGGCTTGGCTCGCCACTCCAGGGCCAACTGCACTTCCCTTCAACGGAAACCAGCTGGGCTGAAGACTCTCACGATCGGCAGATGACATCAACAGAGGAAAAGATGAAGAAGCAGAAGCAGCAGCAGCAGCAGACGACGAAGAAGACCTGGCCTTGTATCCACAAAGCCAAGAAAATTATTACTATATAGGTCAATCGCATTCTTTCTCACTTAAAAATCACTACAGGGCTGTAATAATTTTTTTTTCTGCATTTAACAAATGATACATTGTAACATTCAATTGTAACCTCAGTCATTTCAACAAAATGAAATCTGTTTTATAAAAATAAAATTTGTTCTCAACAAAACAATTGTCACTCCTTTAACAGCTTGTAACGTTACAATTTTTTTCTCATTCAAAATCAATAATGCAATCCCTATGGCAATTAAACGCATTTATTGCATAGGATAACTTCGGCTCACTTTAGCTTGAACTACTAGAGGTAATTTTAATCGCAGAATAGCTAATAAAACATCCTAACATTAGCTCACATAGATATTAACTTCTATACACACGCATTACACCTTTACCAAAAGGCTACATCACCACTGGTGTGCTTTCAATATGACGCCATAGCAGCTAATTAGCTAACTGACAGACGTCTAGTTTAAACAGAACAAAAGCGGTAGCTAACTTGAGCTCAAGTAAAAAAAAAAGATACCGGCATTGGTAACGAAAGACAACCAATATGACACCGGTGAGACATCACTAATCTGACGCCACAATAGCAGTCTGCAAAACTAACTAGCAAACGAGAGAGGTAGCCAGCTCGAATACGTTTATTAGGCGTTTAGCTAGCTAGCTAGACGTCTGTACTGCTTGCACTAAAAGAATAGCAAGTGACGTTAGTCAAGTAAGCGATATTGCAAGCCTGCTCAAAGTGGAATCCAATGTAAACTGTTAACGTTGGTTTACTGAGTAACGTTTTCCAGCGTTTTCACATTATTTCACTACGTTTAATAGTTTATTAGCTCCATATTGCTATCACAGCAAGCTACAATTAGCGCATTAGCATCTCAGTCAACTCACCGGAACTTTTCCTTCGGCACATGGCAGCAGAAGTGTAACTACCACAGGTCTTTTTGGGGTGGGCGAATCTGGTTGGGGAAAATATTTTCCTTGACACTCAATATCAGACTTTTAAAAAGCTACGGTAAATTCCACTAGTAAGCACGCGTATTTTACTTACGAGTCTACTTTGTTCTCTGCTTCAGTACAAGTCTGCCTCCGTTACTGCTCAGGCAGGGAAAAAGAACGTACCGCGTCTCAACACAATCTCGTCAGCTACATAAGGGGGCGGTTCTAACCTTTTACTAGATATAGATAATATCAATAAAGTTACTGTGAAATATTTTCAAAGTCAGGTCCTCCAACCACCTATTCACCTTCCCACTGTTTCTTAAATGCTATTTCACCCATAATTTCTGCTAGTAGTAGCAATATTAATTATTTCCAGGCTATTTTATCTTCCAATAACCACCTTCATTTTATTGCACTCACATAATTACATTATCTGTTATCATATATTTATTTATTTTTTAGATTTAAATGCTGACTCTATATTATCACTGTTCACTTGCAATATCATTTCTTATATTAGTCACCTATTTCATCTCTATAGGGTTCTGGTAACCGGGGGTTACACTGGACCTCAAGCAACTTGGATTCTCTCCCCCTCCTCTCTTCCTCCAGACTCTGGGACCTTGATTTCCAAATGAAATGCAAAATTTACTTTCATCTGAGAAGAGGGCTTTGGACCACAGAGCAGCAGTCCAGTCCTTCTTGTCCTAAGCCCACGTAAGACGCCTCTGACGTTATCTCTGGTTCAAGAGAGGCTTGACACAAGGAATGCGACAGTTGAAGCCCATGTTCTGGATACGTCTGTGCGTGGTGGCTCTTGAAGCACTGACTCCAGCTGCAGTCCACTCCTTGTGAATCTCCCCCAAATTCTTGAATGGGCTTCCTTTCCCAATCCCCTCAAGGCTGCGGTTATCCCTGTTGCTTGCGCACCTTTTTCTTACCTCATTTTCTCCTTCCATTCAACTTTGCATTAATGTGCTTGGATATAGCACTCTGTGAACAGCCAGCTTCTTTAGCAATGACCTTTCATGTCTTACCATCTTTATGCAGGGTGTCAATGATCATCTTCTGGACAAATGTCAAGTCAGCAGTCATCCCCATGATTGTGTCGCCAACTGAACCAGATTGAGAGACCATTTAAAGGCTCAGGTCTAACACCATGAGTCTTCATTATTGAACTTCTTCACAATATTCTGCTTTTCTGAGATACTGAATTTTGGGTTTTCATTAGCTGTCAGTTGTAATCATCAAAATTAAAAGAAATAAACACTTGAAATATATCAGTCTATGTGTAATGAATCTATTTAATGTATGAGTTTCACGTTTTCAATCGAATTACTGAAATAAATCAACTTTTTGATGATATTTTAATTTATTGAGATGCACCTGTACATACTTGTTAAGGGACATTATCATGAGCAAATCATGTCGACACTTTTTGCTACCCAGGCATCAAACCTTTTTAACGTAACTTGTTGTTTCTCTTTCACTATTATAAGATGTTCAGTGAAGAAAGTCATTTTATATACTGGGGTTTTGGTGGTTTCCAATATGTTGTGCTTTACATTTAATACTCTCAAGCAATTTTTTTAAATCATAAAGAACCCCTAAATTACATAATCTGTGGCAATTTTCTGATTCCTATACAACACAAACACACAAACATATTAAGTGAATCATGATACTAAGTCAAAAACTATCACTGTAAAGAATGTTCATTTACAGTTGTATAAAGAGATTATTAACACAGGATGTAAACAGTTTTGATATTTCTTCATGGGAAGAATTCACGACAATGTTAAAGTGTAAACTACTGAAAAAGTATAAACATATAGCCATAATAAATACAATGGCAACCTGAGGTATCAGAGAAAAGCCAATACAGTGCTGTATGATTTATTATATCAAATCAATCATGTCTTTGATTGACCAAATACTTCCAACCAATTCATGGAACTGTATATTTTATATGTCATTATGTGTTAAACTCAATGTTGAAACAAACATGACAACATAATGATGGAAATTAAGAAGACAGTCCCATAAAATGGGCAAGAGATTCACAATGTCTTTTAGTTTTTCTTTAAAAGTAAGCAACAATATTCACATTCCAAATTTTAATATGTACCATGTACAACCCCATTTTCGAAATAGTTGGGACATAGTGTAACTTGTGAATAAAATGAAAATGCAATGACATTCAAATCACACCAGCCAGTATTTTATTCACAATAGAACAGAGATAACATAGCAAATGTTGAAACTGAGAAATTTTACAATTTTATCCACAAAATGAGCTCATTTAAAATTTGATGGCTGCAACAGGTCTCAAAAAAGTTGGGACAGGGGCCTGTTTACCATGGTGTAGCATCCCCTCTTCTTTTTAACACAGAGTGGAGCGTCTGGGCATTGAGGAGACAAGTTTCTTGAGTTTAGCCATTGGTATTTGATCCCACTCTTGTTCAATACAGGCTTCCAGTTGCTGGAGAGTTTTGGGTCTCCTTTGACGGACTTTTCGTTTAATTATGCGCCAAATGTTCTCAATCGGTGAAAGATCAGGACTGCAGGCAGGCCAGTTCAGCACACGGACTCTTCTACTACAAAGCCATGCTGTTGTTATAGCTGCTTATGTGGTTTTGCATTGTCCTGCTGAAATACAAAAGGCCTTCCTTTGAATAGATGTTGTATGGAGAGGAGCATATGTTACTCTAAAACCTTTATATACCTTTCATCATTCATGGTGCCTTTTAAAACATGCAAGTGTCCCACACCATACGCACTAATGCATCCCCATACCATCAGAGATGCTGGCTTTTGAACTGAACGCTGATAACAGGAGGGATGGTCCTTCTCCTCTTTAGCCCGGAGGACATAATGCCCATGATTTCCAACAAGAATGTCAAATTTGGACATATCTGACCACAGGACACTTTGCCACTTTGCTACAGTCCATTTTAAATGAGCCTTGGCCCACAGAACACGGCCGCACTTCTGGATCATGCTCAACAATGTCTTTCTTTTTGCATGATAGAGTTTTAGGTGGCATCTGTGGATGGCACAGCGGACTGTGTTTACAGAGAGTGGTTTCTTTAAGTATTCCTGGGCCCATTTAGTAATGTCAATGACAGAATCATGCCGGTGAGTGATGCAGTGTCGTCTGAGGGCCGGAAGATCACGGGCATCCAGTAAAGGTCTTCGGTCTTGTCCCTTATGCACAGAGATTTTTCCAGTTTCTCTGAATCTTTTGATGATGTTATGCACTGTCGATGATGAGACCTTCAAAGCCTTTGAAATTTGACGTTGAGGAACATTTTTTTTTACGTATTCCTCAATTTTTTTACGCAAGCCTTCACGGGTTGGAGAGCCTCTGGCCATCTTTACTTCTGAGAGACTCAGCCTCTCTAAGACATCCCTTTTATAGCCAATCATGTTACACACCTGATGCCAGTTAATGTAATTACTTGCTAAATGTTCTTTCAGCTGATTCTCTTATATATTAATTGCTTTTTCAGCCATTTTTTGCCTGTGTCCCAACTTTTCTGAGACCTGTTGCAACAAGAAAATTTGAAATGAGCTCATTTTGTGGATAAAAATGTAAAATGTCTGTTTCAACATTTGAAATGTTACCTATGTTCTATTGTAAATAACATATTGGCTCATGTGATCTGAAAGTCATTGCATTTTGATTTTATTCACAATTTACACTTTGTCCCAACTATTTCAGAATTGGGGTTTTAATATCCATTACAATAAAAAAAGGGAGTCACTTACCAGGGCCATATCTTACTATATTTGCACATCTACATTTTAAAACTGAAAAAAAACTTGACACTTCTTACAACATAAACAAAGCCCTAGGGGTATCTTCTTTCAACAACTAGAATTCCTTTACCCAGGTATGCTTGGAGCTGGTCAGACAGATAATGGGTAAGTAGTTCTCCAGAAGAAAAGACAGATTTAACATAAGAGTGACAGGCTTATGGATGGACAGACATACATGGACAGACAGAATTTAGTCTGAAAAGCTCTCTTCAGCTCAGGTTATCCGAGAGGCTAGTTATCAATTTCATATCTCCCCGCACTTAAGTGTTTGTTAAGTGCGGCAAGGGGACACCAGGCGCGGGATAGGGAACAAGGCAGGGGTTAATTTACAAGGAAGAAAAGCAAACAGGCTGGGAAAAATGGGCAAGAAGGCCAACAAAAAAACATCAACCAAAGGGCTGCAAAGAGGGCAATGATACAAGGGAAATCACACACGGCTAGGAAACACGGCACCGCTTGGAAACACAAAGAACAAGGAACCAAGGAGCTAAACAAGAAAACGCCAGGAACATGACAAGACGAAAATGAACATGAAGCAAAGACATGAACAGAGCAGGCAGAACATAACAGTGTATGGGGAAATAAATCACTGTTTCACAAAACACTAATGGGCACTATTGGGCAGTTCAATCATCTCAATTCAGCAAAACTGCAATGCAAGTTCTTTTTGTAATTTTCTTCAATACCACAATCTGTGGTGTAGAAATAAACTTGTGACTATTATTGCTTACGCATTGCAAGAGAGTGTGTCAATATGTGTTAGTCAGATAGCATCAAAGTAATGTTTAACAAAAAAAAAAAACCTACATGAGCGTGATCTCTGTCTTTATTTAAGAAACAGACCGATTCTGTCATCATGGCTCAAAAAGATGCAACAGTGGTGGCAATTACATGTAATTTCATAAAACAGGTTAATTAAAGTACTATAAATTGACTTCATGATAACCTTGGCCACTAGGGTCTTGCCTTGCGAATAGCGGATAGGAAATTATCCACAAGGCTGCCTTGCAAATAGCGGATAGGAAATTATCCACAAGGCTGCCTTGCGAACAGCAGATAGGAAATTATCCACAAGGCTGCCTTGGGAATAGCCACTTCCAATCGAAAAATGCCCCTGAAAAGAATATTCAATTACGTCTGCGCCTGTTCAATTCGCAAGGAATTAGCATTTTTGGAGCGAAGAGGAGACGACTGTGTGCATTCAGATAATGAAAGACATGAATATATATCGATGGGCGAATTGAAGCACCGTAATAACGATATATTTAAGATGGGCGAAAAGTGGAGAGAGGCTGGTTTTGTAAGAACTGCCAACCAAGTTAAGCATCGCTGGAAAACTCGGAAGGCGGCATATTCCAAAGCGAAAATAAATAAAGGCAGTGGCTATTTTTACACCAGTCATAATCTTACTCCAATTTGCTTTTCTTACGAGCTTCCGTATGTGCATGTGCAATGAAGGAAATCTGGACTTGGACCCATTGACTGATTTTTAGTCTATGCTTATGCCACGGCATTAGCTATAATGTGACATTAGCTGGCGGGACGGCTGTAACATTATTTATGTTTTCTAGCAAGTTGCTTAACTTAGCTAACGGGTTAGGTAGTTATGAGAGTGTAATTTTAGGTTCAACGCTTGCTCGCTAATATTTGGGGAACTGTCAGGACGTCACTCTCTACAATCAATAGTCAGTAGTGATTTGTGTCGTGAAGAAGAGCTGATTAGCTATACCAAGTTTGTCCTTGTGTAGCCGGAGCGGTCTGCATGTTCCGGCTACGCTGCGTTGTGTTGCGGTGCACAATGAGAGTCTCAACACTAACACTTCGTCTTGAATTCACTTTCATTCCTGTATGAATCCGGAGAGAGCGAAATGCTGACAGCATAGCTTCTATCTTCACAACAACACGCCTCTCGCAGTCAAGTTTAGTGCAGACTCTCATTAATTCTATATAAAAAAAATCTAAATTATAAAAGATGCAATATAAATAAACAACAAATGCTGCTCTCTGACTCTTATAGCATATTACACATTTACATTGCACATGCAGCTTTTAATTTCAGGCTTAGCCTCGGATATAAAAACAATTCACAGCGTGCATTTCTATCAACTGACCAAAATAAACTACATGTTCCATCAAAAGGTACAAAACAAGTACCCACGCCTATATAAAAAAAATACAATTGTGCCGTATTATGTACAATACGGTAAATACAAAATACCGAACGCAGTCGTTGAACATGATAATGGGAGTACAAAAAACATTAACGTACCTGTATGCATCCGGAGAGAGCGAAATGCTGACAGCATAGCTTCTGTCTTCACAACAGCACGCCTAAAGTGAGAATAGGACAAGCTTCCACAAGAAGATAGCATTGCGGATAACAGCTTCAACACATGGCAAAAACGTGTTTAGCCAGCTCTCTCAAACGCTTAAAAATCATTTTACAAGCGGAACATACAACCGAAAATTACGTGTCTTATCGACCCTGCTAATATTAAGATTAGCTAAACTGCTCCGTGCATTAAAATCAACAGCAGAACTTTGAATTTTCATTTTATGGATTATATGCGTTTCAATTACATACCTCTCGCAGTCAAGTTCAGTGCAGACTGACGAGAGAGCGGAAATGACGCGAATCTTCACTTGCGGGCAAGCAGGTACCGTAATACAACTAATATCGTACTCCCAATATCAAAACCAACAGAAGAGCTGAAGGATTTGGCGAAATTAGCTCTTATTACATCAAGAGCTCATGTAAGAAACAACACAAAAAACCATAGGGGATATTTTCTCAGTAAAATTTCCTGTATCCGTTACATTCACCCCTCCTAATTTTGCCAAATCCTGAACATACTGGAGGTGATAAAAGACAGAGTAATCACACAAACACAATGTTCACACTTGTCTGCTCAAAGATAACCCTAGGAATCTAATTGCTCACATAGCATATGAAGCCACTTGCAAAACAAGTTCAGAGAAAAACAGAAGGTGATCAGACTACTGTTTCTCTTAGCAGATAAGGTGCCTTTTACACCATATAAAATCTTGGGACACAATTTTGACAATGTGAACATTCTACAACCTATAGAAAAACACGTGCAAAATAAGTACATAATACAATGTTTATGTCATCCCTCCTTTGCTCCATTCAAAACAAAGTGAGCAAAGACTGTGACCAGCCATTAAACCCCTTTACAATACGCTCAGTGAAAGGTTTTTGAACCATATTTTCTATCAGCTGATTGACTGCTTTAACAACCCTTCCTGTACGTGTTCTGACCACATGTCTCGCAGGCTCAGGACATCCCGCAGTCACCTGACTATCATTCACAGTAACGGATGAGGTGGTATCATGGGGCCCTGTCTCGTCTCTGTCAGGAATGTCGGCTTTTAAGTCAGAATTGAGGTTAGTCATGCATGGCTCTGGGGCTCACTGGAACAGACTATGTCAGTCACAGGTAAAGCTTTTCCACTTCCTCCTAAATCACTACTATTGGCAAAATCAGACTGGGGACTTGAGGGTGCCACCAAGTTAGTGTCTCTAAGTGAGGGGCAAGATACCTCAACCTCCATGTCTAACTCCATACCCTCTATTGAAGACATGGGGCTCTAATTTCTTGGCGCAGCGCAGGGTGGCGCAGCGTGGCGTAGCGTGGCGCAGCCCACGCAGTGGTAATTTTGTCCGGTGCAGCCTGCGCAGTGGTAATTTCGTGCGGTGCAACACCGTGCGCAGCCACTTTGGCAATTTGGTAGACGGACGTGCGCCGAGATGGGTGTGGCGGCGTAGTAGGGGGAGGTGTCACATATTCATCAAGATGCAGTGACAATTTCGTAGAAAAAGTCTTCGCTGAAGTTGCGCAGAAAGCTTGCCAGCTCCAACCTGGTTTATTTTCTGTGCAGTGGTAATTTGGCTGACCGGCGCACAGTGCGCACACGTCACCGAAACCTCACAGGCAGGTTTCCAGAATGTCAGGCACATTTCAATGCAATAAATAATTACAGCAACCACAATTTAATGTAACTATCTGAATCAGGACATAAATTATAGTATCTATATCGATTGTCCTGATGTCAGATTAAAGGCGGTTGGCACGCGTAATGGAAACTCCACCTGGGTTAATCAACGCAGCTAAATCTGTGATGCAAACTAACGACTTCACATCTTTCTCAGCCAACCACAAACATATATATATATATATATATATATATATATAATGCCTGCGTTCTATGCTCAGTGAAGCCGCTTGCACACTGGACGCGAAACAAATTTTTCGCACGACTGATTACAGTCAAAGTCAATGCAAAGACGCAAAAGTCGGACAAGGTTTTAATATATCTCCGCGTCCGAAAGTCATAAAAGTTCTAATTTTTCGAGTATTCCAGGAATTATTAGACGTGCACACTTGGCCATGTTTGCGTTCGACCTTCACAAAATGCAAATTGATAGCTATCGACTTTTCTTGGTCTTTTCATTCGTGTGTTTTCTTCCGTTGAAGATAGACAACAATCTTTATTCGGTCTCTCTTTTGAAAATTAGTCAGATGGATCGAACAGATTCATGCTTTGTTTGCACACCAGAGATAAAATAGTGCTTGTAGTCAGCGAGCAAATCAATTCCATGACCATTGACAGTGTGAATAAATTATGGCATGCACGATCAAGACTGTCCGAGGCGAAATGCAAAATACTCCACGTCCGGCAGCCAGCAAAAAGTAAAAGTATTGGTATGAGAACAGATTTATAACGAAATAAAGAATAAAAATATATCACCAACAAACAGAGCATCCAAAAAAAGATGGCCCGCAAATAAATAAATCGCAGTGTTCATTGGATGTTCTGTTTGTTGTTAAAATGTTTCTTTTTATTCTTTATTTCGATATCAATCTGTTCTAATCGTCCTCTTTTTTTTTTTTGGCTGTCAGACACGGAGTAGGGGAGAGCTGGTACGAAAGTTACATTTTTCACATGGACGTCATTTTAAAAGATAACGTTACAGACCGAAACAAAATTTCGGAGCGATTAACTACTTTCGTGTGTGCTCTGTCGATATCAGGTGCTAAATCATCACCATATATATTGACTTCGGCATAGTTTGACGTCGAACGGAAGTTGCGGCTTGCTTCTTTCGACCCATCCAGCCGGGATGAAAGTAATGCACGGGCAGGGCAAAAGTAACGTGATCAAATTTACTGGAATCTTTTTAAAATTTCTCGTTAAAACAGAAGCAAAAACAGCCAGGCATTTGTTTTAAACATTTTAATTGGCTTCAAATGTTCCAAAAAGTGACCGTGAACATGTTTCATGTGCAAGGTCTATTTATAAAAATTATCCCAGTGAGCAAGCACCTCCGCTCCGGATCTGCCCGGCTCTGTGCCGACTCCAGCTGATCCGCTCAGAGCCGGGCAGATCTGGAGCGGAGGAGCTTGCTATCTGGGATGAAATTACTCATCACAGTTGTGACAGATATAATGTGTGGCACCCTCAGTGCATGCCTCATGCGACCACAGCAGACAAAAGATGCACCGCACCCACACTTCTCCAGGCAAAGATGAGGCAAATGTCTCCCCACAAACAAGACATTCCTCATCCTTGCCCCGAGAAACTGTGGTTGCAGTGTGTCCACTAAGCCTCTTTTTTCTTTGGGAGTTTTGAAGAGGACTGTTTTCTCTGGCCCCTCTGCTGACTCTCCTCCTCCAAAGCAGCTTTCACCAGGGTGTCAGTCAGTATTGCTGTTGACCTGCAACATTCAATGAGATAATAGTCAGAATCAGCTTGTTTTTATACAAGCAAGAGAACCAAGACGAGTTAAAAATGACACTATGCCCACCTCTTTCGACCTCTCCTTTTACTTTCTTTCCTCGAGCCAGCCTTTGGATATGGGCGAAGCTTTTCTGGGCTGAACCTCTGTACTGCCGTGCCACTAGATGTTCCTGGAACCACTAGCATACCTGGATAGATGGTATGCACTGGCGATGGAGCTGGCGCTGGTGATGGAGCTGGCCCTGGCACTGGGGATGGAGCTGGTGCTGGTGCAGGACGGTCAGTCACGTAAGCTGGAGCAAAGTCTTCCTCACTGAAAATATCTGGATTCAAGGGCCAGATACCAGTACACTCGAACCCAGACAAAATGCTGCTTGGTGTCGCAGCTTGAGGCAGAGCTTTAGCCACAAGACTCAGGATTTTGTAGATGGTCAAAGTTCTTCCAGGGTTCATTCGCATCCAATTGTCTGCTGCACTGTTAATGTAGTGCTTCAGAGGGCCAAAACGCTTCGTCTAGCGGCTGAAGACGGTGGGAGCAGTGGGGGAAATGACAGGAGTACAATGCCCTGTGACTTGCAAAAGTCAATAGCTACCACGGAGAGGTGTGATGCATGATTGTCTAAGAGTAGCAGCAGCTTTGACTCCGGGGTCACGTGGGTGTGTCTTGCAAAATGCTGTAAAAAGGCCAAAAAATCTGTCTCCTCCATCCACCCCGATCCATTGGCAGAACCAGTGGAGCCAGTGGGACCATCCCGGATGAAGTGGTCATGGCACTTCTTCCTTGGGAAGATAAAGTAAGGGGGAACAAAGTTGCCTTGTGCGTTGGCAGCAAAGGCAACGGTCACCAATGTCCCTCTTTCCCCGGAGGTCACAGCACCGACCTGGCGCTGGCCCTTGGTGGCAATGACTTTGTCTGACACTTGAACCGTTGTGGTACCTGAAATAATCAGTGAAATGAATTATTGCTGGTGCAAATCACTGGTGCTTTTAAATTTATCATCCAAATATAAATTTTTACCTGTTTCATCCATGTTCCAGATGTCATTTGCCTCAAAATTATAGTGGGTGAGGACAGTCTTTAGGTTGTTAAAAAACACGGTCACGTTGGTCTTGTTGAAGCTGGTGGAACGGGACATGCTGGTGGCTTGAAGTCGACGGATGGACAGGGTTCTGTTGCGCTCGAGGAAGGAGGTGAGCCAATCCTTCCCTGCCATATGGTTTTTCTTCCATGAACATGGAGTTTTGAGGCCAATATTTTCGGCCAGCTCATATGCAGACTTTCGCACCTAAAAAAGCATAAAAAGAGGTTTTCCCAGATAGCAAGCACCTCCGCTCCGGATCTGCCCCTGCTCCAGCTGATCCGGCTCAGAGCCGTGGCAGATCCGGAGCGGAGGTGCTTGCTATATGGCGTAGTGGTGTAGCTCTGTCTGTCTGTGCGGTGTTACTCGCACCTCTTTAGGACTCAGGCCAAAATATATATCGGCTGCTCTCTTTATATATGCCTGCAGTCTCTTCTCCTGTTCTTCTGTGAAGACTTTGTTGTGAGCCCTGTACCCCAGGGCCCTGGTCTGCTGCCCTCTTGCCTCTGCCCTCCTCTTGCAGTACCTGAACAGGGTGACATGACAAACGCCATGCACCGCTGCTGCCCTCCTTATACTATCGCCTCTTCGACATCAAAAAAAGGCCCTTTTATGTAAACCTCCAGGTCAACCGTTCCTCTCTGGGTAGTTCTGACCCTAACTCTGGGCATTTTCTGTCGGTAAAACATAACACACATTTTTATGGAGCTTTTAAACACAAAATGCGGCCGATTAGCAGAGAGGGACGAACGTAACTGTTGCTACTTCAGTCCCGACGGTGACTCCTGACATTGGAACGAGGATTACTTCCAAAGTGGAAAAATTCTGACATTTCAAACTGCACCATATGTTGCGGAACTAAATCCCCGATCATTTCATCATAAATATGACACATGGAGCGATAAAGACAATCTTTAAATCGAAAAAGTTTAGCATTCGTCTGAATTTACTCACCGCTGTGGAAAACAGTCTTCTCAGTCTTGTGCCGCGAGGAAGACTGGACGCCTCAAGAATGTTCGCGGTTCTGGAGAGGGGCGCGAGCTGCACATGCTGACCTAGTATGACGCATCGAAGTGCGAATGGCTGTGAGTAAATCGCCGTGTTACTTTCGTCCAGAGTTACTTTTGCACCGGCGCTCCCCTATTTTGCATTTAATGTCCGACAGGCATTGTACATTGTCCCGCGCCAATGTCGACTCACTTTATTGAGCAGAGCTTAAACAGAAACATTGATTGAAACTCTCGGTACTCATCTTGAGGAACTGAGCCCTCTTCTCGAAACATTCATGTTCAATATCTAAAAGATTCAGTAGATTTGAAGAAATTAAAAACAATAATCGACTGTCGGACACGGAGTTATATTGAAACCATCCGACTGTCGGACACGGAGATATATTAAAACCCTGTCAGACTTTCGGACGCATAGACACTGCGTTCAACGCAATCTGTCGCGCGAGAAATTCGTTTCGCGTCCAGTGTACAAGCGGCTTAATACTAGGCTACTATTATTGTCACTTAGGTTTTATCGTTTTTAGTGGGGGAAAGGAATACAGCCTGATTGCTATGATCTCGTTCTGAGTTAAGATCACATATTTAAAATAAATGTGTAACGTATCTTGCATTGTTGTCCATGCATGTTAATCCCAAAATTTTAAGCAGCAACAGGGTGTAATAGTAGGAACACGCTATCCATCGTTTCTCTTCCCAATGATGCAGGCAGAAGAAATAAATGAGCAACCGTCGTATTTCATTCCAACTTCATAAGTTTGAATGATCTGATGTAGTTTCGTTTTGAAATTCCATTCAAGTCCGCTAATGGTAATAATTCGCGAATGCCCTAGCTAGCTAGCTATCTCATATTCGTAATGCTTAATATAGACGTAAGCGGTGCAGAGAACATGCCTGAAGCAGCAAAGTAAAATGCAATATTAACGCATCATGCAGATATAGGCTTCTATATTCCAACACATTAAAGGTGAGGAGAGGAGCTCATTTGATTGGTGAATATTTGACTCGGCTGTGTTATACCTAAACACGCCTTCTCTCCTCCCTCTTTGCCACTTGCGCCGGCAGGAGGGACCGAGGCGGGACAGAGGAGTACTTGCGCCAGGCTACGCCGGGCACGAAATTGCAACATACGCCTGGACACACCCCGTTGGCGCGGCGCACCCCCCATTCGCCACGCCTGCACCTGGTTTACGAATTTAGAGCCCATGGGATCAATGTCAAGGGACGCGCATATCGATGAGCGCGTTCTTTCCTGAGAGGTCTCCTCCGCCAGGTCACTGAAGGTATCAGTGGATGAAAGCTGAAGCTAGTCAAACACGTGAAACACTGGGATCCGGCTCTATATTGGTTTGCTCTGGGACTGGTGAGAAGCTCACATCTAGTCGCAAATTCCGATGCACGACTTTGATTTTCCCATTTTCATCTGCAACTTTGTAGACATGAGTCTGAGGATTTCGATCCATCACAGTGTAGATCATGGGTTCCCACTTATTCGCCAACTTCCTCTTCCCCCTCTCTGCTTTTTTTGCCAGCAAAACCCATCACTAACATTTAGACAAGTACCACTGACTCTGTTGTAGCCCACAGCTTGATGCTGTAGTTGTTGCTGTTGATGCTGCTGTTCTTTCCTTGCGTGCTGCTGGGCAATGCTTGCAGCCTCATGGAGGGTTGACATCAATTTTTCTGCATAGGTCTTGTAATCCATCATGACTGGGTCTTTTAAGACTTGTTTGAAAATCATATCAACTGGGAGTCTGGGGACACGACCATACATCAAATAGAATGGGGCATAGCCAGTTGTTTCATGGATCGTGGCATTGTAAGCAAAGGTCAGAGTTCGGATCTGTTGTGCCCAATGTTGTTTTTCTGCTAATGGTAAAGCACGCAACATGCTGCCAAGAGTCCTATTGAATCTCTCAGTTTGCCCATTCCCCATTGGGTGGTATGCAGTGGTGTGCGACTTCGCAATTCTTGCAAGGCTGAGAAGTTCTGTTATGAGTTTGCTTTCAAAATTGGTACCCTGATCTGAATGTATTCTCTCTGGAAAACCAGATATACAGAATACATTATCCCACAGTTTTTTTGCGACTTGTTTTGCTGTTTGGTTAACACAGGGAAATGCATGAGCTAATTTTGTGAAGTGGTCTGTTAAGACTAAAGCATCCACTGTTCTTTGCTTGTCATCTTCAGCGCTCCAAAAATCTATACATAATATCCATGGGTGAAGATGTGTGGATGCTCTCCAAAGGAGCTCGGGCGGCTGGTTCAGGTGTCCTTGCTAGGATACATCGTTAGCAACATTTAACATACTCTTTGATGTCACTTTCCATTTTGGGCCAGTAAAAGCGCTGTTTGGCAAGATGTAGGGTTCTTGCTTGCCCGTGATGTCCTGCAAGGTCACGCACACCAGAAAGCGCCTTGTCCTTCAGGCTAGTGGGTAGAACAAACTGGTACCTTTTCTGCCTAGTTGAAGGGTCTTTGGTGACTCTATAGAGCACTCCATCCTCAACTGTCAGCCGATGCCACTGCTTGCACAGTGTCCGGGCTCTTGGGGTCAACCTGCTTCACTCTCGTCTGGAAGGCAGTTTACCTTGTTCCTTCAACAGCATGACCTCACCAATGACTGGATCCAGCTCTTAGCTTTGCCGAAGCTCACTGGTAGACAAGGCTGGAAGTGTGTCCGATTCTGACGAAACCACCCCAGGAAGAGCCTTGAGGAATTGTATTGCTCTTGACTCTGCAGCTTTCTCCCATTCAATGTGACCATCACAGATGGACTTTACATCTGAGGAATCCTGGCACCCAACTGGCTTAGCACATGGTGCCACACTGGTCGCACAGTCTGAGTCATCTACCTGGAGACACTGGACCTTACACCGGAAAACATCCTGGACTCCTTCCTCCTTCGTTCCCTCAGCTTCTGCCAGAAGATTCACATATGGTTCACTGATCAACCTTCGGCCTACTGACCCAGCAAATGGGTCCCTGCTTAAGGCATCAGCCACGATGTTCTTTACCCCGGGGATGTGTTTGAGACTAAATGTAAATGGCAATAGCCTGGCCACCCACCTTTGCTCACAAGCGTCAAGCTTTGGTTTAGTCACAATATAAGTTAGCGGATTATTGTCAGTCCACATTGTGAAAGAATGACCCTTTAATCAATGACTAAACTTTTCACAAACACTCCATTTAAGTGCCAGAAATTCCAACCGATGGGCAGGGTACCTTTTTTGTGAGCTAGTGAGGGTCTTGCTCGCAAAGGTGATCGGACGTGCTTTAGTTTCACCTTCCAGTATTTGGGACAAAACTGCCCCAAGGCCATCAAGAGAAGCATCAATGGACAGGATAAATGGTTTGGAGAAGTCCGGGTGAGCAAGGACTGCACAGTTCAGGAGCTTTTCCTTGAGGCTGAGGAAGGCAGTCTCACAATCATCAGTCCAGTCTGCAGGCTTGAGCTTCCTAAAGACACCAGGATTTTGATTTAGCTTTGCGACCTTCCCTCTCCGTTTCTGACCAGCTGTAAGGGCAAAAAGAGGCTTTGCAATGGAGGAGCAGTTGGGTATAAAATGTTGAAAATAAAACACCATTCCCAGAAATGACTTTAATCTACGAACAGAAGGTGTGCAGCCATCATTCTCCATTAAATCCCTGCTTGACATTTTAACAATGACTTCCACCTTTTCTGGGTCAACAGCTACCCCATCACTGCTAACGATGTGCCCAAGGAATTTCACAAACCGCCATAACAGATGGAATTTTTTTGGGCTCAACTTCAGATTGTGCTGTCTCAGCCTCTGCAGAACAACCTCCAGCCTAATGAGGGCTCCTTGTTCTGTGGGGGCAAAGACTAAGAGGCCGTCAAGAATTAGACAAGCTTACCCGTGTATTCCACAAGAAGATAGCATCGTGGATAACAGCTTCAACACATGGCAAAAACGTGTTTAGCCAGCTCTCTCAAATGCTTAAAAATCATTTTACAAGCGGAATATACAACCAAAAATGGGGACCTGCCCGATATCTAAAAATAGCCTGTACGTAAGGTGAACGTCATTCTCCTAACCCGGAAGTCAGGCAAGCAAACAACAGGAGGCAATGTGCCAAGTTAGAAAAAGCAGGTTTTTAGGCAATTTTATCAACTTTTATTTTAGATCTAACTTGTGTTGACAATGGGGACCTGGGGTGCCTTTCCCATAAGCATAGTTTTTAACTACACTAGCAACTTATGTAGTTCGTCCATTCACTGTCAATGGCTCCTACTATGTAAGTTTGAACCTGTTCTTTTGAGAAACGCATTCCTGGCTCGGCAGAGCAGATCAAGCAATAGCAACAATGGCTCTGAAAAAATTCACTTCATCGCAGACAGCTAACGGGGAAACCCAGATAAGGGGCAGTCCAGATAACACAAACCGCGCCAATAACAACCCTTTTTTCGTTTGCGCTTAGCCAGCTAAAGAAATGCAAAAGCAACATATTCAATGCTCGAATCATGGCAGGATAACAGGGGAGACTTGTATTCATACTTAAATTTGTGACCCCTGTGACAGGTTTGTAACGGCAAGCTAGATTGGTAACAACAGTTTGTTAACCTACTTGATAATACACTAGTTGTATGATTCTATGCTATAATTTGAAGTTATTCCACCTATGTTGTTAGGATTTTCTTTCGCAGCGGCGGCGATTCATTTGTCCGGTATTGTTCATTTTGGTTCGAAAGTAGGCATTTTTAGATGGCAAATGTGATGCGATACCGCTTATTTCAAACCTCGCAGTGTATGTAAAATATGTTGATGTTCAAGAATAATGCTAGGTAAGGGAACAAAGCTTGTGAAGACTACTAAAGGACCTTTGTACACCTATCGCTGCTGGTGGGTCTACATAAGTATCAGAAGGGAGCAGGTTAACCAGGTTACCTGGGCGTAAGTCGCAGCCTGGGACGGGGGAGAAAGGGAGGAATGTGACTAAATTTACTGCTCATCATTCGCCCATTCATTTAGTGTAATCAGTTAATATTCATCAATATATGCCTCGGGAGGAATAATTCTATTTTTAAACTACCTTTGAGCACACATTTCCACTTCATTCCATGGAGAAAAAAACGAATAACAAGCAGCTTAGTGCGTCTCGTTTTCAATGGTTCTCTATGGCAGATGCCCAAAGCTTGCCCGACATCCGCATCACGTGACGATTATTCACATTTCTTGTGATGTCATCCAGGCGGGTCCCCATTACATGGCTTATCAACCCCACTAATATTAAGATTAGCTGAACTACTCCGTGCATTAAAATCAACATTAGAACTTTGAATTTTCATTTTATGGATTATATGCGTTTCAATTACATACCTCTCGCAGTCAAGTTCAGTGCAGACTGACGAGAGAGCGGAAATGACGCGAATATCCACTTGCGGGCAACAGCAGGTACCGCAATACAACTAATATCGTAATCCCAATATCAAAACCAACAGAAGAGCTGAAGGATTTGGTGAAATTAGCTCTAATTACATTCAGAGCTCATATAAGAAACAACACAAAAAACCACAGGGATATTTTCTCAGTAAAATTTCCTGTATCCGTTACACTTGCAAGAAATTTTAGAGTACAAGTTGGCTAATGAGTTAGATGGCAAGCTGGCTAAGTTAGCTGGCTAATAACTAACCCTACCTAGCTTGAGCAGAGGACATTCTGACTGTAACTTAAAGTAAGTGAGCTGTCTAGCAGGTCTAGTAATGTTTACCACGAGGCAGGCAGTGAAAGCGGGATATTTTCAGCCCAGTTGAGTAGCAATTTTTTTTCCAAAGCCGAATTTTCTATTGTGTATGCGGATACGGAAGTTTGTAAGAATAGCAAATTACAGTAAGTTTACGACTGGCGTAAAATTAGCCACTGCTAAAAACAAAACAATACCAGCGGCCCTAATCCAGCCAGTTTCATTTATTTTGCGGCCATGGATGAAATTCTGGGACAGAGACCGCTGGCGATGGCAGTGACCAAGAGAGTGGAGTCGATGTTGGCTTTGAAGCTCTAACTAATGGCAACCAAAGCCATCATGAAGATTACTTTTGAGCGTTATATTTGCTGAAATACGATGTTGAGATTGGGCCAAAGTGGTAGATATGCTAATTAACATGTAAACGGGAATATTCCCATCGCTCAGCGCATATAAACAGGTTATTCGGAATATTACCTTAACCCAAATATGGACCTTAATTGGAATATGGTGTGCATGTAAACTTAGACACTGTTACATTAAGTACTATCAGTTGTTCAGGTAGGTGTCATAATTTCATATTTCCACTACAGAGAATATATTGACCACTAGGTGCCACTGCTGGTACATGTTACTTGACTTATTTTTTGGGCTGGGCCGAGCCCCTGCAAACGCGAATGTCGCTGAGTGACTGAGTGAGTGAGTGAGTGAGTGAGTGATCAAGTTCAACGATTGGCTAGCCAGCGGGGAAGAAGTTCAGCGATTGGTCGGCCGGCGGGGAAGAACTTAAACGATTGGTCGGCCGGCGGGGAAGAACTTCAACAATTGGTTTTCCGACTACTGGTCTGTGCATTATAAATAGGCTGCATGGGTGTAGGATTTCGACATTGGCGCTTTGCAGCAGGAATGAAGTACTCTGCCGTTGGTGGATTTCGGAATTGACCGGAGTTCTTTGCTGTCGGTGGATTTTGGATTTGTCTCTACAATGTAAGTGAAATTTTCACTTTGCTGACTTACGAATGTGTGCCTAGGTGAAGTCAGACCATTCGAAATTCATGGCTTGAAAAAAGTTCACCCATTTAAAAACAGGGGCATTTCATGAGATAAGTCACAGTACGTGTTTGTTTAGGGCTTCTGCGGTCCGAGATGTTGGTCGAAAATTCAGTTAGTCAAGTCACAGTTGTGTTTGTTTGTCTAGGGCTTTTGAGGGTCCGCGATGTTGCTCGAAAGTTAAGCACCCAGTTTTATTCTCTTGCATGGGCATTTCATCATGAGTTAAGTTAAGTTACACTAGGCTACGGTGTTTGTGTGTTCGCAGTGTCTACGTGTCCGAAATAGGTGTTGCTCAAATTAAGTTAGCTACCCAGTTCTATTCTCTTGCATGAGGTTCATGGCCTGAAAAAGGTTAAAAAGTGAATGATGAATTATTGGAAACCATCCGACTGTCGGACACGGAGACACTTCGAAGCAGTGTCTACGTGTCCGAAAGTCGAACAGGGTTTTTATTTAACTTCGTGTCCCACAGTCTGATGGTTTCAATATAAATCTTAATGTAGCGGATGCATGTGCTGCGCTCGCCCTAGCTAGCATCCCGGTCTTTTAAAAAGTTCCATTCGATTTTTGATTATGAGCACAATCCGACCATTATTAGGCTAATCTTCTTTCACTCTAGATTGGTTCGGTTTGTTTCAGTCCTCCATGCTTATTTTCTTTGGCACCGGTTGTGAGATTCCATAGAGATAGAGGCATGTAACAAATCGTACCAATCTAGCGTGAAAGAATCATAGTAATGGTCGGAATGTGTTTTTAATTTCCCTATTCAATCTCGCAACCGATACGACAGTTAACAAGCATGGAGGACAGTATCGGTTGCGAGGTTGAATAGGGAAATTAAAAACACATTCCGGCCATTGTTAAGATTCTAATACGTTAGATTGGTACAATGTGTTACATTCCTCTATCTCCCTATTGAATTTTGCAGCTGGTACCAGAATCCACACTTTAATCTTTCTATTGAATCTCGCGACCGATATGAGAGAAAACGGGTACAATGAAGGGATTTGGGATACATTATCATACAGAGGTGTACATGTACTACGTTACAATACTGAAGCAGTTTTTCCTTATTTATTTATTTATTTATTTATTTATTTTTGAGTAGGCCTATTTGTACTTGAGTTTTTTTTTAAACCGGGACTTTTACTTTTACTCTACCACATTTAAAATATTAAAAAGTATACCTTCACTTCGTTACTTCGTTTCTCGTTACACATTAAAATATGAATGTAATTCATCATTTAAGGATTATCTGGATTTGGCGTTTTCGAGAACAACGGTGCTCGGCAGGGTATCTTAGCCGCTTTGTGCAGATGTGCTTGCCAACGGACATGGAGCTGCAAATTTATGCACGCAGTTACACTATTATATCACTAGATGGCACACGTGGATCAGTTATTGAATATTCACAAGCAAGCCGAGCTCTTAGAATATGGACGAGTTCACTCCAATACCTGTTTTTCAGGACTTGCCTTAATTTAACTCCTCAGCTAAGCCTGATGTGCAAACTGCGCAATATACTTGCCCATAGCAGTTAAAAAAAATCATAATATATATATATATATATATATATATATATATATATATATATATATATAATATAATATATATATAATATATATATAATATGGTATCCCAATTAGAAGTTCAGAATAAGCAGTTTTCTGAAGCAAAAATTCAACATGGTATTGATACCATGTAATTCTATTAATTACAGTCAATTATTTTGGTTTTTTAATCCACCAGTAAACTCGAAGAAGAAGAAATGTATAAAGGAGAGACTGTCAGTTTGCTTTTTAAATTCTGCATCTTTCATTCACCTGAAAATTATTTTAAAAGCACAAGGAGAGAACAATGCGTGGTTGCTTTGCTTCTTTCTATGCGTGCTATGAAAAATACTTTGTACTTGCACTTTTGATACTTAATTATATTTTTTCACAAGATACTTTTGGTACTTAAGTACATTTCATGTGAGCTACTTTAAGACTTTTTCTCAAATCATTTTCTTATGGGTGACTTCAACTCTCACCAAAGTAACTTTCAGTAATGGTACTTTTACTTTTTCGTAACTTTTTTTCCCAGTACTTTATACACCTTTGTTCTCATATTAGCTATGTGACAAAGTGCAATACTTGGTCAGGTTGTAACTGTCGCTTATGAAAATCGTTCATGCTTTCTTTCCTGAATTCTTGTATTTTACTGCATTTTTTTTAAACATTGCTTATATCATTTCTTTGACTGTCTACCATATTTGAGGTAAAATTGACCTAAATTGCTCACTTCGCAACACACTTTTTCTTTATCCACAGCGACTGAAATAAACACCAAACAATTTGCTATTTGGGGGCACTATAAAATGTCAACTTTATTATTTCTCGGCCAATTCTCATGATCTTGGTGTCAACTACAAGGCCTTTTCAAGAGCTTTCAATAGGTAATCAATTCATTAAAATTAATTGCATTTCAATTTTTTTGTCACATAGTTAACCATATTCAACCATCACCAATATCGAATAACGCTTTATGTAAACACACTTTCACACTCTCTCTCTCCCACTCTCCTCACGCACTTTGTAAATAATTTATCAACTCAAGCTCATTACTAAACTTGCACTTCATATAACAGAATGAGCTTTGCCTCATTTAGGACCCTTTTCTTGGGCGCACATTCTCATACAGCACTCGGCGGCCCAGCCATATACTAGATTGCACCTAGTCTTGTTTGCTTTTGATTGAGCAGATCACCAACTGTGCTGTTTTGTTGTTCTTTTGCAGTATAAGACCTTGTCATCACCAGTCCCAGTTTTCTTCTGGGAGCTAGATCAAAGTATGACAGGATGGATTTGAAGCTGCAAATAATACATTTTGTAATTAATGACTTGTTTCAAAATGAAAACAGTTGAGTGTAGATACTACAAACCTCAAGAATTATTCCCAAAAACATGGACATTTTTAGTATGTAAGTGATTTTGTTGATAAAAAAAATGCTGAACTGGAAAACTGTTGCAGAATTTAGTGGAATTTTTGGAAAGTTAGTTTAATTTGGTATTTGTGTACAACCCCAATTCTAAAATAGTTGGAATGAAGTGTAAATTGTGAAGAAAATCAAAATGCAATGACTTTCAGATCACATGAGCCAATATGTTTTTTACAATAGAACATAGATAACATTTCAAATGTTGAAACTAAGACATTTTACAAACTGAATCCACAAAATGAGCTCATTCCAAATTTTTTGGCTGCTACAGGTCTCAAAAAAGTTGTGACAGGGGCCTGTTTACCATGGTGTAGCATCCCCTCATTTTGCGGATAAAATTGTAAAATTTCTCAGTTTCAACATTTGCTGTGTTATCTCTGTTCTATTGTGAATAAAATACTGGCTGGTGTGATTGCGTTTTGATTTAATTCACAATTTACACTTTGTCCCAACTATTTTGGAATATATAGCTACAGTGTTATATGTACTTTAAAATAAACATTTAAGTCTTTATAGCCCATACTTGATGATGACTACATCATTGAAAGTCCTTGAATAAATAAGATTTATACACTGAAATTGTCAATTTTTTTTTTTGGGGGGGGGGCGCACAGTGATGTGTCTGCATACCCCTCAGAAAGTAGGTAGTTGCGCCCCTGGGGCCACATATAGGTTTCACATATATGCGACATACATAAAATTGGCCGTTTTCATATATTGTAGGTACACCTATAATATATTAAAACGGCCAATTTTATGTATGTCACATATATGTGAAACCTATATGTGGCCCTATATTAAAACCTATATGTTTATATAGGTTCTTTCCATGTGGGAACTTAAGAATCCTTGTTATTTCATCCCTGTAGGAAAAAGTCTGGGACCTTTAGTTGCTATACAAGCATCTCAGATAGAAGACAAGTGTATGTTCATTACAACTGTGAACAGAAATGTAGACTTTGTCTTCAAATTCTTTCACCACAGTGAAATGCTCAGATAGATGTGGGGATGAAAATGACTTTTGAAAGGCATGTTTACTTGAATGTATGTTCTTCTATGTACTTTTATTTTGTTATTTTTGTTTTATTTTGCTACATTTAGACTAATGACCTCTGAGCCATATTCATCTGGAAACTTCATTACAGACAAGATAGAAAACATTGCATTTTGTGGATGTAACAGTGTAGTGTATTACCTTTCAGTGGTTGTGTATGAGCTGAATCCAATGATGTGAATGATGTGAATGATGTGAATCCAATTTTATCTAATGTGGTGAATCTGGCAGTGACTTAAACTTGAAAAAAATGCTTAACTGATGAAATAAACATAATCAAACCATTTTGTTTTTATACATTTCCTTCTCTTCCACAATACACAACTCAATCTTCATAGAATGGAAATAAGTATGGTCAAGAAAGAATTGATGACCTTGTTATTGTTAATGTTTCAGGAAAAAAATGTAACAAATAGTATTAGATATTTGTGTTGATATCATAGCTTTTTGTCTCCTCTCACTTGCCATAGTTAATGATGACTGGTTTACACATAACATGCCGTTGTCACATGTCAACATGTATTTAGGATCAAATGTGATGCCAATTTCACGTGTTCACATACGATTAATAAGTTATTGCGTGAAATTCTTGTTATTTCTGTAAGGGACTTTGGACTAATATTAAGATTTTACCTTGAGAATAAAAACATGAGCTAGGCATCATGTATGACAGTTGCAAAAATGAGATATGAGCTATACAATAGGTATGACAAACAGAACCTGCCACTGGGTATATGAGCTAAATAGGAGACATGTACCTTGTATGTACATATAAGGCCTATATGTGGATATAAAGAAGCGATATAGGAGTCCTATATGCCCTGTATATGCACATATATGTGCCTGAATTTGGCCTGTATGCGGCCTAAATGCAGCATATATGCGCATATATGCTGTATATATGCGGCATTTAAGTGGCATATTGGTTGCATTTATGCGCATATATGTTCATATAGATTCTTTCCATGTGGGTTACGGCGGCTCCACCGTATGATGTATGTGTCCATAGTAATATAAGTAGGCCTATTGGAGATTCTAGACTTTATTTCCTCAAGCATGAAATGGAGAGACGAGGGAGAGAGGGATGCATGTACGGGCAGACCACGGATGAAACATCACGACAATTAGACAGTTTGGGCTGGGAGGGTATGGTACAGACATAGCCACTGCGCTCCGGTATACTATCCAATATACCGTCGCTGTCTGCACCCATTCACTCCAATGACAAATGCATGGCTTCAGGTTCTCTTCGAAATATATAATTTGACATGCAAGTTCTCAGAACATACTTGCTGTATTCTGGTAGCCATGACTGAGGGCGACACAGCCCCAACTTCACCAGCTTTCTCGGCAAGATCTGATCCGGATCATCGATCAGCTGTTGATAAAGCAATGGTACTGTGTCTCTAACCTGAACATTTCAAGGCAGTATCTTTATTCCAGGCTGATTTATTGTTAAATATATAAATGGGATTTTCAATGTTAAATTAAAATGGCCACCAAATCTGCAGTCTGGATCAGACCCGGATGAAACTTCGTCTGATGATAGATGTTGCCACCCTATACATGTGCATGAAATTTCAAGTCATTTCGATAAGTTTTGGTGGATATATGATTTTTTGAAATTTCGTCCCATGTTAAAGATAGGGAGTTTCACGATTTTCACGATCTTTTTGTGACTTTGGTTTTTGACCTAGCAGTCTGACCTTAGAGGAGGACCGAGCCACGGGTAGGACTTTTCTGCTATCAAAGTTTTATGTAAATCATGCCAATAGTTTTTAAGACATGCATTATGGACAGACAGGCAGACAGACAAACAGACGGACTTGATTACAATACCCTCGCTCCCGAAGGGGAAGCAAGGGTATTGTAAGGTGAGACTCATTTGAATCAAAAAGGAATTACTTTGAGGGGATGCAAGCTCTCATTACGACAAAGACCAGACCTAGGCACACATCGTTGTGGGCACCTGGTGCAAACCAATTATGAATCTTCACTCGAACTGCAGACACGGGTCTCCCTTCTAGAATGCTTTCATTCGGTTTGGTTTCTGTAGTTTTCGTCATAAAGAAGCAAATCTTCTATTAACCTCATCTCTACATAGCCATGTACTGTGAACGATGCAGGCAAAGTGTCAAGACTGAAGTTGAGAGCAGTTGGATATCTTTTGCAGATATATCCACGTACTTTAAAAGAGGATGGCTTACAGGCCTCCTTTCTTGTGCAGCCTTACTGAGGATGATCTGCTTGGGAATGCAGGAATCTGCGTTATCACTTTAGTGGTTTTCATGAAGATCGGGTCATCAGCTCTGCTCCCTCTTTGGCAGCTGTTTAAACTTTGTGTTCTGGATCTTGAACATCTGCTTGTTGTAAAGGGTCAGGAGATTAAAAATACAAGGGCATGTTAGTACCCGTGAGCTTGTTGAAATCTTGTGATCAGAAGGCGAAACCACATGTGCATTTGCTGGGCTGGGTATCTTTGCGGTGGTCGCAGGAATGGGCTAATCTGGATTTCTCGGCACTGTTCGGTGCGCAATGTGGGTTCGGTAGCTGTTCTATAAATAGATCATGGTTTTCCGAATTAAAAACGGACTCTAAAGTGCAGTTTTTCATGATCATTATGAATTGTCAAGGGGAAGTTTTAGATCCAGGACAATAGTTGAAGTGTGTACCAAGTTGCTGGTGTGCACGTTGTGTGGCTGTTAAGCATGCAATCACTTCTTGTATAGACAGAACAATGACACGGAAGGGGAAAGATTACAACATATAAATTAATTTAAAGGGACAGACTGCAAAACTCATGCAGACTGCTGAAAGAGGGGAAGATCATCTATGGAAACATGGGTTGTGATAGAGTGTAAGAAGAGTTTAGCTGCATTTATATTTGTGCCCTCTTTGACCCCTGTCAATCATTTAGTTTGGTTTTCTAAATTAAAATGAAAAGATATGAAGAAAAACTTTGTATTCCCAGAGGAACAGAAATATTAACATAGTCAGACCCACACCCCTGTATTCTGGACTCAGGTTCACTCTAACACCCCTTCTAAACTTAGATACAACTAAACCCCATCTAAGTGGGGTGTAAATCAGTTTTAGTTTCTGAAGCTGAGGTTTAGTTAAACCTCGGTCTAATTGTAATCTACAGTAACTTTGGTTCAACTTTACACCTGGTGTCTAAATTTAAACCAGAGTCTAACTGCCACAGAGATTTAGTCTGCTTCTACTGCATGTGTGCAGTAGAGTGCAACCAAGTTTCTTCTAGGATTTCTGTGTGTGATCTATGTGACCAGCGTTTGTACTTTGTCTGCTAAATCATTGTAATCCAACAGCCGTAATGGAGGGGTGTCCAATCTTATCTGTGAAGGGCCAGTGTGGGTGCAGATCTTATCATGGTTTAGTCCCGCTGGATTGCAAGTTGCATCTGGGACCATGGACCCAAAAGCTGGGAAAGGGACCCACACAGGCTGAGTAAAAATATCAAGACTTTTAATAAATATTTAAAAAGACAATCATAACAAAAGGGGAGCAGCAGCACAAAACAGCAGGGCAACAATTCAGAATGCTGCTGCACTAGATAATGGCACAGCCAACCCTTAAATAACCTGCCCTCACCTCCACCTCAACGAGCCACACCTGAAGCTCGTTGAAGTGGAGGTGAGGAATGCGGCAGGGGAGGGACTGCAAGGGAAAACCCCCCTTGTCTAGACCGCAAGCGTTTTAGACGCGTTTTTTACTTGCGCGTCTGATGCAGCAGATAGGCTCTCGTTTTAATCTACCCAGCTGTCTGCACCGGCTCCGTGCGGCTCGCGTCTCAGGGGCGTAAACGCGACCTGAAGCTTTTATTTACGCTTCGTGTCTTTTTTTCCGACAAATACGCGCGTAAACGCGAGGGGATGCCCAATAAAAATGCATTGAATTAATGTATTTATCCACATTTTGCAATCATTAGGCAATGATTGCAATGTATTTAACAGCAGGCTTCCTAAAATGTAGACTTCTGCTAAGAAAAGGCTATGGTAACATATTTTCTGTAGCCATGACAAACGAATTGCTTTTGTAAACATCGCCTATGGCTACGTAATGTAGGTTAAAATATGAAAATAGCCTTCCTAGTCGTCAGGTTCAATGTAAAATCATGAATGAGTTAAATGTCAATCATATGCATCGGTGTAAATTGATAAATAAATCAGAAATACTCACACATATCAAGAGAAAACTGCACGCTGCACAGAAGGTTTGGCTGCTCTACGCTTCGAATCATATGCGGGCAAAACGGAACCGGTATAGACAGTCGCTTCTGTATCGTGTGAACGCTGTCGTCACGCGAGCGCGACACTGACATGGCGCTTGCGGTCTAGACAAGGGGTACAGATCTTTTTTACAGCCCAGGGCCACAGCTGCTGATTCAACTAATTAAGTGATCAGAGGCTTCAATCAAGACCTTGATAATTAGAGGGAAGTGTATTAGTGCTGAGCTGTCACAAAAAACAGCAACCATACTGGCCCCTTATGGATAAGATTGGATATCCCTGTCGTGAGGCTAATTGGAAAGCAGGGAAAAAAACTTATTTGTAGAATTAATTGTGGGAAGCGTAGAGATCTTATAGAGCAAAAAAAATGACTGGGAGATCAATTTGACCAAGGTGAGGGAGATGGCCACCAAGACATGAGGGAATTGAAAAAGCAGTGGACACAACTGAAGATCTGAAGATTTAAAAGTTGTTTTTCCCGTCAATCAATAGTGCCTCTGGTACAGCAGCTGCCAATTGCCTTAGAACATACATAAGACAAGCCATGACGGTCACAGAAGAGAGTTAAACCAAACTTAAACCATCCCTACACCTAGTTGAAAAAAACATGTAAGTTAGACCACATTTAGACTGAGATCTAACTTATACCGCACATCAGAAAGTGAATCTTAAAACCCAGGTTTCAACATCGATTGAATCGACAAATAAACTTCACGCAAACCATGCTTAGACCAAGGTCAAAGTTAAACCACACTTAGATCTGACTTCAGAACACAGGGCAAGAAGTTTAGATTTCATTTGACAAAAAGTTTAAGCAGTAGTGGTCCGTCGGCGGTTACAGAGGCCTTCTGTAACCTCACCTTTCAATGTTTAATTGGCTAATCTCTCGCAGTTTACTTTGTCTGATTAGCAACAGTTGCTCAGACGAAGCGGTAGGATGACAGTCAAATTTATTTTTGATAGCATTGTTGCACATTGCCTCACAAAGTTTTCTCTGCGCATGAATGACGACGTAAGATGTCTATATGCCTTAATAAATTCTGAAGTCATGTAACGTTAGCTCACAAAGTGGCTTAGATTTGCATAAATTATTTGCAAGGCTCATTTAACAATAAGGTAGAAGATCTTTAATGTTCTGAATACAGTCGCAGCTAAAGGGCACGGTGAGGCACGACGCACAGCGGAGTGAGTGTCATAATCCCAATAAATGAAAAAAATCAGAGCGAGATGAAAGTTGGTGAAAGTTCTAGATTTTTTGCAGTTATTGTCATCCTTGCAGTGTTACATCAATTATATCAACATAGCCAATAGGCAATTGCTTCTTCATTAGCATTTCTTAATCATTACAGGTCATGCATTGGTCTCGGTTGTTTAGTCAGTAAATTGTTTGCTTGTTCATCAGACAAACTTGTTTGCAAACAGCTTAAGAGCAATTATGCGGTATAGGGTGATGTTACTGAAGGCCGTCTTAATATCTGATGGCGCACCACTGAGTTTTAGCATTGTACGAGAAGGATAGAGAACACTTTTGATGCTTTTGTGGACTTTTTGATCATCATGTAATTTGGTCAACATAAACATAGCACACACACGCACACACATGCGCATGTGTAGTACACAATAAGAGCATGAACAGTCAAAAATATGTTTGGTTTTCTTTTCACATTTATTTCAAAGAAGATTAAGGGTTCCAGACAAGTTTGAAGAAAGGGGAACAATACTGATGAATCTGTACTTGTGGCCTGATGATGCATTGACTGGATTGGTGCTTGCAGTAGTGCAGCATCAAGCACGAGAGAACCTGAGCCTTTGTTCGTTTTGCGTTCCGGGGAAACGCAGTATTAAACATATGCATCAGGCTACCTTAAACAAAATTAACAGTATATAGTCGAACATGTACCATGGCATCTTTCAACTTTCCTTGCAATCAAACAAAGCATTAAGACGACTCAATTTCCTGTTTAGCCTGGAAGTTGCAAAAGTAGGATGACGCATCACTTTGCAGCAGTTCTTCTTAAACCGTCCAATAACACTGAGTAAAGTTTGAACAAAATCAGACATCATATTAAAAGAAAATGGCCTGCTCAGGCACCAAGGCTGTCGCTGACCTCTAATGGCCCTTTTATTTGCTGACAATCAAAAGTTATGGTGATAATATACACTGTAAACCCTGACAAGTATGGTGAACTCAAATCTTTTGTGGAAATCGATTACCTCAAAAAAATTGAGTATGCCAACTTAATGATTTGTGTTCACAACATTTAAAAATGTAAAGAAAAAAAACAAAAAAAAAACACCTTATTTTCTTCAAGTTCCTTCCACACAATGCAATTAAGTTGGCCTGCACAATTTTTTTGAGGTAATCGGTTTCCACAAAACATTTGAGTTCGCCACACTATCAGAGTTTACAGAGTACAATCAGTCAAATAAGGTACATAAAGTTTCTTTTAAATAGAGTATGCATCATCAGAGGAGTTCATAAACGGGAACACAAGGGTTTCCTCTATAACTTTCATTTTATTACGGTAAGCCAAATTACCGTATATGAATACTTAACATATTTCGTTTGTTTTTAAGGCATATTTCGTGGGTATGTAGCTGTATTTGGGGAAAAAATGTTAAACTAAATGTGATTTTATTGCTGAAATAAATACTGCCTGTTTTTGGTGTCACTACCCTCGTGTTTCCTTAATTGTCTCGTCCCCCTTTCCAGAAACCTGCACGTCTTTTAGAGGTATTTTTAGAGGTATATTGTCTCCATAATAGGTTTGATGTCTTGCGTGTCCCCTAGTCCTGGTGTATTTCATTTGTGTGCCCCGTTCCTTTGTGTTCCTGCGGTGTCAATAAGCTTAATTCCTGTATTGCAGAGTTTCGAGATTTTCATGCTTTCCGTCCTTACGCAACCAGCCAGTTTATGGCTACTAGTTTAGAACTGTAGAATTGAAATTATCACAACTTTTATGATAGGGTATGCGTAATTACACTTTGGAGCTCAATTCATAGGAACAAACTGCAGTTGTGATAGGAACAAAAACCAGCATATGTGGGGTTTCCCCAAGACTGATGTTGAGAATCACTGTCTTACAGGTTGTTTATCTGTGCAGGTGTGGCGCAGAGCAGCTACAATTTCCTCATTTCACTGGCAACCTGAACACAACTTTCCCCAGGAGAGGTGATGCATGAAGGGAGTTATTTCTGATGTGCCTGTGGGTGTGTTATACAACCCCAATTCCGAAATAGTTGGGATGAAGTGTAAATTGTGAATAAACTCAAAATGCAATGACTTTCAGTTCACATGAGCCAATATGTGATTTACAATAGAACATAGATAACATTTCAAATGTTGAAACGGAGATATTATACATTTTTATCCGAAAAATGAGCTTATTTTAAATTTTCTGGCTGAAATGGGTCTCAAAAAAGTTAGGAAACAGGCAAAAAAAGGGCTGAAAAAGCAATTAATATATAACAGAATCAGCTAAAAGAACATTTAGCAAGTAATTTAGTTAACTGGCATCAGGTGTGTAGCATGATTTGCTACAAAAGGGATGTCTTAGAGAGGCTGAGTCTCTCAGAAGTAAAGATGGCCAGAGGCTCTCCAACCTGTGAAGGCTTGCATAAAGAAATTGTGGAATACTTTAAAAACAATGTTCCTCAATGTCAAATTGCAAAGGCTTTGAAGGTCTCATCATCGACAGTGCATAACATCATCAAAAGATTCAGAGAAACTGGAAAAATCTCTGTGCGTGAGGGACAAGGCCGAAGACCTTTACTGGATGCCTGTGATCTTTGGGCCCTCAGACGCCACTGCATCACTCACCGGCATGATTCTGTCATTGATATTACTAGATGGGCCCAGGAATACTTCAGGAAACCACTGTCAGTAAACACAGTCCGCCGTGCCATCCACAGATGCCACCTAAAACTCTATCATGCAAAAATGAAGCCATGGAAATCATGGGCGTCGTGTCCTCCGGGCTAAAGAAAAAAAAGACCACCCCTCCTGTTATCAGCGTTCAGTTCAAAAGCCAGCATCTCTGATGGTATGGGGATGCATTAGTGCATATGGTGTGGGACGCTTGCATGTTTTAAAAAGCACCATGAATGCTGAAAGGTATATTAAGGTTTTAGAGCAACATATGCTCCCCTCCTGATGACATCTATTCCAGGGAAGGCCATGTGTATTTCAGCAGGACAATGCAAAACCACATACTGCAGCTATTAAAACAGTATGGCTTCGTAGTAGAAGAGTCCGTGTGCTGAATTGGCCTGTCTGCAGTCCTGATCTTTAACAGATTGAGAACATTTGGCTCATAATTAAACGAAAAGTCCGTCAAAGGAGACCCAAAACTCTCCAGCAGCTGGAAGCCTGTATTAAACAAGAGTGGGATCAAATTCCAATGGCTAAACTCAAGAAACTTGTCTCCTCAAGGCCCAGACACCTTCACTCTGTTTTAAAAAGAAGAGGGTATGCTACACCATGGTAAACAGGCCCCTGTCCCAACTTTTTTGAGACCTGTAGAAGACATCAAATTTGAAATGAGCTCATTTTGTGGATAAAATTGTAAAATTTCTCAGTTTCAACATTTGTTATGTTATCTCTGTTCTGTTGTGAATAAAATACTGGCTGGTGTGATTTGAAAGTTATTGCGTTTTGATTTTATTCACAATTTACACTTTGTCCCAACTATTTCAGAATTGGGGTTGTATATCTGATGTGTGGAAGTGTATTGATGTGATATAAATTGCCTGTGACAGTCACACATTAGTTCATGTTTAACTCCAGTACAGTAAGGCCGTACTCTTGGTGCCATTCTGATTCACAGGTATTAGTGTTAGTATTATAGAGTGAGATTGGTATCTTGTTTAGCAATATATTGAAATTAAAAACACAATGACGAATAAAAACATGGTGAGAAACTCCTTGGAAACAGAGGTCAAAGGAGAGTAAAAAAAGATTCCAATTACTTTGGAAATATAGATAAAATACTGTAAATCACACATTTTAGAACAGTCGCTCTTTGATATCCATCAGGGATTTAGTGCTTTGTCCACGAGGAGGCAGCGACAGCCCTGCACTCAGGTATGGCAGACAGTGTAACTGATTGTAATCATTGCAGCTGCAGCCCATTTCTTAATCACTGGGCCTTATAAAAGGTGCTGGTCTCCAGGTTGTGGATGGTATCCTGGATGTGCTGAAACTTTTTGTTGTTGTCCCTGGGGACCCATTTGTTTGCTGATTTTTGTTCCTACCACAATTGCAATTCTGTGGTTTAAAAAAGCAGTTAATTTGTTTTAATGGATTATTCTATTATTTACCATGTGAGTCATTTTTGAAGTTGTTTCTCTGTTTCATCAGGAATGTCATCTCTCGGCATTGGTCAAACAGTTTAACCAGGCCTTTTATGAGGAGTGTCGCTATTATCTGTCTGACAGAGGCCAGTTGGTTTTGTGCTGAAATACATTCATGTTTGGAAGTATTCATATTCCCTTTTATCTTGACAAGAGCCATCATACCAGTCAAAGAGAAGAGGCCCTAAAGTCTGATGATGCCACTATCAGTGAGCTCTTATGACACAGTGGCCACTATAGAGAATTCACATTCTATATTATGAATGCACTTCTATATTATATATGGAAATACACTGGCATTGCACGAAATTTTATGTATCACACTGAGATGTAACCTGCTTAATATTTGTTAAAAGAAACCTGCTTTTACTGTTATTATTTTCCGTATTAAATAAACTGGCACCAAGTGTAAAGGGTTCAAAAACGTTTGGACAGACAGGAAGAATGGGTTAGCTGGTAGACTGATGGAAAAAGCTGAGGACAACATCTTAGAATTCATTCTTGTCTTTCCATAAAAAGTAGATACTGTAGATACTGTACTTACTCTTTCATTAAAAAAGCATAGATACTGTACACTTTTGTATACACATTGATTCTCTGTAGTCAGACTGCAGGTAGCAGAGAGAGTTGCTGGAGCCAATCTTTATTGAACATTCAACTTCTACCGATACCTTGTGTCCCTATGGTTGAAAAGTGCAAAAAAGTTCTTTGTTCATCTTATCCATTAAGATCATACAGGTCTGGGAGAGAAGCATAATATGGCTAATCTTAGTTATAATTTATTGCATAGTATAATATAATTTATGCACTTGTCACTTCACTCTGATCAAATGAATTAAACCTTAATTGTTTGAATGATTAAATATAATCCATTGCACTACCAGGAAGTTGTGGGGTCTCAGAGATTGGGAGAATTTTAGCAGGCGGTGATGTCATTATCTGCTGAAATTCTGTAGTGTCGCATGAGGAGGGTTCAGAGGAGAACCTGCTTTTAATTTTCCTATACCAAAGCAAGCTGAAAACCACTGATGTTTAACAAGGTTGAATTCCCAGAAATGAAAGGCCAATCACAGCTTAAGGTAGCATGATCCTTAATTGAATGAATAATTGTGGGGCATCAGTTTCAAGAAAGTCATGTGATTTCCAAAGGAAAAGAAACCATTATGTGGGTATAAAAAAGTACTGGGGCGTTGCCCCAAGAGGATTCTCTGAGGAAACACAGCTTTTGTCACGAGGTGAAAACAAAAGTCTACCGCCAAGAATTTTCTCTCGGCTCTGGGTTTGATTGATTCTTTGCTGCTTTTGAAAAACCACAACACCTGTCATGGCACAGTGGCCATTTATAGCTGAATGTCCTTGATTATGACTCCACCCACCCAGTCACTGCCTCATTTATTCATTCATTTACAGAGCCTTGCCTGTTCCTCTTCACTCACCATGATCACCAGGTCAGCTCCCTGTCTAACGCAGTCATTGTGACTGTCTGTCCAACCCTTCCACTCAGTAGGGAGGTGGCAACACTTGGAGTAGAATGGCTCCCAATGCCCCAGGATTGGTTAACACTCTCTAACACATGCCACAGGGAGACTGCTGTTCAGTGTTCAATTAACTCCCCTTTACTGAGCACTATTGTACCTTTAGTTTCCAAAGTGAGTGCTGCTACTGCAGGTTTCTGTGGAACTTTTACACCATTATATAAAGGAAACAGAAAATCGCAGAAACTGTGGCCTGTTTTTCCTGTCCAGAGAGAGCGAGTGTAAACCCTGTCTCCGGGACTTGAGGCAGTTCCACACTTGAGTCATTTGGATATGTAGATTCCCTGACATGCCTGTTAGAGCCTGTGAGTATTTTCATCAGCTTGAAACATTGTTAATAAGAAACACTTTTCTTTAGGCAGTGCTATCGGCCATGGCTGTTTTAGAGGCCTAAATAAAGAGGTGTCATAAAGACGTCCAAAACTTGCAAACAAATAGGGCTTTAAGCAGAAGCTGTGAGCTACAGCTCTAACCTGCAAGTGGCGTGAGTCTGTGTGTTTCCTGTATTTAATTTTACATAACATATACTGTACAACATAACAGTGGTGAGAACAGGCTACTCAATCCAACAAGGCTTCCCATTTTCCTACCCCTAGAGAGAACCTAATGCTTAGGATACTTAAGGAGATGGTACCTAGCACTGTTTCAAGCCTGATCTTGGAAAAATCACAGGGTTTCTGCCTCTAAGAACTAAAATACTACCAAATATTTATGCTAATTTTACTCTTGGGTAACTTCTATTTATGACCCCCATTTCTGCAAACAGAAATTAACCTAAAGAATCCTGAGTGGTTAACTTTCTTTTGTCTCTTTTACATATTTAAAGGCCTCAATCAGATTGCCCCAAAGTCTCCTTTTTAAAGCAAAAATTCCTGTGTTAATTCAACTCCAGTAGAGTTCATATGAGTCCATCCCAGCCACTAGAGTTGAATATAATGAGAAGCCTGAAGAGATTGAGAGTCTTCTGTCTATCTTTATAACTTGTAAAATGTATACTAGGAATTAACTTTGTTTCCTCTTTGAACATTTATTATAGTATGGTCCCCAGAGCTGCACACAATAATCCTAGTGTGGTCAGTCAAACATAGTGTACAAGATAAACATGTTGCATGACTTCCTTTAATTCATACTCTGCCCTCAGTTCCAGCATCCTATTGGCCTTTGTACTGCCAGAGCACAGCAGCTAGCCAGTGGCAACAATTTCTTTTTCAAGTAGAACACATTCCAATCTGCAAGGTTTCTATTCATTTATGAATTCTATCTAAGTCATAAACATGCACCATGCACCATATCTATTTCTAGCTTTCACTCCAACCTCTGGCCTTGAAATTATTTCATCAGCCAATCTATTTATGTATTTCAGGTGCATTACTTGAAATGCTCAAGAATGACCACCACATACTGTTTTTTTTTGTGTGTGTGTGTGTCTCAAAATCAAACGTTTTACTGTGATCTATATGTTCCCATCCCTCAAGGAATGAAATTGCACATGCCCAATGTAGATGAAGAAGAATAGGGTCCCAGCACCAGTCCCTGTGGGACTCCACTTCCCAAAATGCCGAGCTCAAATTAGATCCCTCAGACTGTTTGTGTTCTATCCCATTAGCAGTTCCAAATACACTCCAAAATACCTTTAATAATTCCTACCATACCTATTTCAATAATTAGTATCACACATGGAACCTTATCAAATGCTTTCTGAAAATACAAATGTTTGATATCAGTAGCCCTGCCCAGGTCTTAATGTCCGCTTTACATCCATCTCTAACAGAAACCATGCTGCTTTTTCTTCAGTATGGTTCCATTTTCAAGAAATAATTCTGACTTGCCTTTAATGATACAACCCCAATTCCAAAATAGTTGGGACAAAGTATAAATTGTGAATAAAATCAAAACGCAATGACTTTCAAATCACACCAGCCAGTATTTTATTCACAATAGAACAGAGATAACATAGCAAATGTTGAAACTGAGAAATTTTTACAATTGTAACCACTAAATGAGCTCATTTCTAATTTGATGACAGCTACACGTCTCAAAAAAGTTGGGACAGGGGCCTGTTTACCATGGTGTAGCATACCCTCTTCTTTTTAACACAGAGTGGAGGCGTCTGGGCATTGAGGAGACAAGTTTCTTGAGTTTAGCCATTGGAATTTGATCCCACTCTTGTTGATACAGGCTTCCAGCTGCTGGAGAGTTTTGGGTCTCCTTTGATGTACTTTTTGTTTAATTATGCGCCAAATGTTCTCAATTGGTGAAAGATCAGGACTGCAGGCAGGCCAGTTCAGCACACAGACTCTTCTACTGTGAAGCCATGCTGTTGTAATAGCTGCAGTATGTGATTTTGCATTGTCCTGCTGAAATACACAAGGCCTTCCCTGGAATGGATGTCGTCTGGAGGGGAGCATATGTTGCTCTAAAACCTTTATATACCTTTCAGCATTCATGGTGCTTTTTAAAACATGCAAGTGTCCCACACCATATGCACTAATGCATCCCCATACCATCAGAGATGCTGGCTTTTGAACTGAACGCTGATAATAGGAGGGGTGGTCTTTCTCCTCTTTAGCCCGGAGGACACGACGCCTATGATTTCCAACAAGAATGTCAAATTTGGACTCGTCTGACCACAGGACATTTTGCCACTTTGCTACAGTCCATTTTAAATTAGCCTTGGCCCACAGAACACGGCGGTGCTTCTGGATCATGCTCAACAATGGCTTCCTTTTTGCATCATAGAGTTTTAGGTGGCATCTGTGGATGGCACGGCAGACTGTGTTTACAGACAGTGGTTTCTTGAAGTATTCCTGGGCTCATTTAGTAATGTCAATGACAGAATCATGCCGGTGAGTGATGCAGTGGTGTCTGAGGGCCCAAAGATCACGGGCATTCAGTAATGGTCTTCGGGTTGTCACTTACGCACAGAGATTTTTCCAGTTTCTCCGAATCTTTTGATGATGTTATGCGCTGTCGATGATGAGAGCTTCAAAGCCTTTGCAATTTGACATTGAGGAACATTGTTTTTAAAGTATTCCACAATTTTTTTACGCAAGCCTTCACTGGTTGGAGAGCCTCTGGCCATCTTTACTTCTGAGAGACTCAGCATCTCTTAGACATCCCTTTTATAGCCAATCATGTCACACACCTGATGCCAGTTAACTAAATTACTTGCCAAATGTTCTTTCAGCTGATTCTCTTTTATATTAATTGCTTTTTCAGCCCTTTTTTGCCTGTGTCCCAACTTTTTTGAGACCTGTTGCAGCCAGAAAATTTTAAATAAGCTCATTTTGTGGATGAAAATGTAAAATGTCTCAATTTCAACATTTGAAATGTTATCTGTGTTCTATTGTTAATCACATATTTGGCTCATGTGATCTGAAAGTCATTGCATTTTGATTTTATTCACAATTTACTCTTTGTCCCAACTATTTCGGAATTGGGGTTGTACATTCCAGGCTCAGTATGGTCTCCTTTTGAAAATATTGGCATTATATTACTTTGCCTCTCATCATCTGGTTTTTCTCCCATTTCTAAAGACTGCCGAAAAAGTGCTGTCTGTGGTTCAACGATGATCTCACCTTCTTCCTTAAGCAGCTCTGGGTTTTTGCTAACTTTGTCTTTAATTTATGCACTTTGTCTTGCACTTCTTCATCCCTGATGTCAATATCTGCTAAAAAAAAAAAAATTCCGGGCACTGGAAATGCTTTCTGGTTTATTATAAATCTGCTCTCTGGTCAAACTCTCTACAAAGTAACCATTCATTGATATCCTTCCTCTCATACAGCTATGGTCCATTGTTATTTGTAATACACTCACTCTCTTCCCTAACCTTTCTTTTTCTTCCACAGTTTCGAAAAATCCATTTGGGATTAGTGATTGTCATGTGCAGACTGGGTTTTTCAGCTGACATACTCCCCCCGGACTCAGATTTCCATTCCATGTTCTCCATCCAACTATCCTGATTATTAATTCCCAGCACCTCCACTTCGTATATTTAACTCATTCCCTACCGAATACTTTTATATAAAATTGTGGCATTTGTACGGAATACTTTTCCCAAAAATTACACAATATAAAGTATTGAAGTACAGGTGGCCCATGACCGCGATCGTCAACTGATTTCGTGTTTTCCTCGGACTGCGAATGGTCATCCACGCCACTGGCACCGGCTTACCGTAGGCAATGGCAGAATTCGCCGCGCCGTTGGCAGCAGCTTGCCGTAGGGAATGAGTTAAACAGCCACTCTCCCCTCACTCAGGGTGCTTTCACACTAGGGACTCGGGCACGGATCCGAGTACACATGACCCCAAAGTCCAATTTATTTGGTGTGTGAGCACAAGCATACCGTGCTCGGGTACGATGTGCGAGTCCGCTTGGAAGAGGTGGTCTCAGGCACGGTTCATCTGTACTCGAGCCAAATATGGAAGCAACCGTACTTGAGCACAGAAGTGGACGGTTACATGACATCTTAACGATTAAACTCTTTTGTTCTTACGAATATAGCGGCAAAAGGAACTCTCTGGTCAAATGAAGAAATTAAATGCTGGCTCAAAATTTGGGCTGACAAAAACATACAATCACAACTGGCTACTACACACAGATACGTGGAGATTTATGGAAAAATTTGTGAGTATTTACATTCACGTTATTATCGCAGAACCATTGAACAGTGCCGTGACAAACTAAAGAAAATGCGGCTGCAATATCTTAGAAGTGCGGAATGCGGTGCTAAAGTCTGGGAGCTCAAGTGATGAAAAAGATAAACTTACGTGGCTTCTTCTTCTTTGTGTATATTTCTCGCCACCGAGGTGCGTATAGCCACCAACTGTATCAGAATTTTGCTAAAAGCAAATGTAATTGGGCACAGAATGACATTGCTAGTGTGAAAGCTGGCAAGCTGGGGGAGAGGGGAGGTGGGACAATCGTATTGTGACACGGTACAGAACAATCGTACATAGTGTGAAAGCACCCTCATTGTCTAGCTCTGTTTAGGTGACCTTTTTCTACCCCTACTCGTGTACCCCGTGTACCCATACTGGATAATTCAGTATCCTGATCAGACCTTTGTTTGTTTTCTTTGTCTTTCCAGCCCCTGTTCCCCATCTGTACATTCTGTTTCTAATATTCATCCATAGCATACGTCCCAAGTTAAAAGGATTGAAAGGCTGGTCCATAACCACATAACATATTTACACACACACACACACAAACCTGTAGCATATATGTCTACACGAACAAACCCCAATTCCAATGAAGTTGGGACATTATGTAAAACATGAATAAAAACAGAATACAATGATTTGCAAATCCTTTTCCACCAATATTCAATTGAGTACAGTACAAAGACAAGATATTTAATGTTCAAAATGATAAGCTTTATTGTTTTTTTTGGAAATATTCACTCATTTTGAATTTGATGCCTGCAACACATTCCAAGAAAGCTGGGACAGGGGCATGTTTACTACTGTGTTACATCACCTTTCCTTCTAACAACACTCAGTAAGCGTTTGGGAACTGAGGACACTAATTGTAGAAGCTTTGTAGGTGGAATTCTTTCCCATTCTTGCTTGATGTACGACTTCAGTTGCTCAACAGTCCAGGGTCTCCGTTGTCGTTTTATGCGCTTCATAATGCGCCACACATTTTCAATGGTAGACATGTCTGGACTGCAGGCAGGCCAGACTATTACCCGCCCTCTTTTACTACATGTTGTAACACGTGCAGAATGTGGCTTGGCGTTGTCTTGCTGAAATAGGTGGGGACGTCCCTGAAACAGACGTCGCTTGGATGGCAGCATACGTTGCTCCAAAACCTGTATGTACCTTTCAGCATTAATGGTGCCTTCATAGATGTGCAAGTTAGCCATGCCATGGGCACTAACACTTCCCCATCTCATCAACAGATGCTGGCTTTTGAACTTTGCGCTGATAACAATCTGCATGGCCCTTTTCCTCTTCAGCCCAGAGGACACGACGGACATGATTTCCAAAAACAATTTGAAATGTGGACTTGTCAGACTACAGCAAACTTTTACACTTTGCGTCAGTCCATCTCAGATGAGCTCGGGCTCAGAGAAGCCGGCAGCATTTCTGGGTGTTGTTGATATATGGCTTTCGCTTTGCATGGTTGAGTTTTAACTTGCACTTGTAGATGAAGCCACAAACTGTGTTAACTGACATTGGTTTTCCGAAGTGTTCCTGAGCCCACATGGTAATATCCTTTACAGAATGATGTCGGTTTTTAATGCATTGCCGCCTGAGGGACCGACGGTCATGGGTATTCAATGTTGTTTTTCGGCCTTGCCGCTTATGTGTAGAAACTTCTCCGGATTCTCTGAATCCTTTGATGATATTATAGACTGTACATGATGAAATCCCTAAATTCCTTGCAATTGCACGTTGAGAAACGTTGTTCCTAAACTGTTGGACTATTTGCTCACACAGTTGCTCACAAAGTGGTGAACCTCGCCCCATCCTTGCTTGTGAACGACTGAGCCTTTCGGAGATGCTCCTTTTATACCTAATCATGACACTCACCTGTTTCCAATTAACCTGTTCACCTGTGGAATGTTCCAAACAGGTGTTTTTTGAGCATTCCTCAACTTTCCCAGTCTTTTGATACCACTGTCTAAGCTTTTTTGGAACGTGTTGCAGGCATCAAATTCAAAATGAGTGAATATTTCCAAAAAAACAATAAAGTTTATCATGTCTTTGTAGTGTACTCAATTGAATATATGTGGAAAAGGATTTGCAAATCATTGTATTCAGTTTTTATTAACATTTTACACAACGTCCCAACTTTATTGGATTTGGGGATTGTATATATGTGCATGCAGTGGTTAAATTTGGAATTGCTATGTAGGGGGCTCTTGTGGCTTCAGGATTGACACACATATGTGTGCACTGACAACAGAATCAGACATAGGGCTCTAAATTCGTTGATCAGGCACAGGCGCGGCGAATGGGGGGAGCGCCGCGCCAACGGGGTGTATCCAGGCATATTTTGCAATTTCGTGCCCGGCGCAGCCCGGTGCAAGTACTCCTCTGTCCCGCCTCTGTCCCTCCTGCCGGCGCAAGTGGCAAAGAGGGAGGAGAGAAGGTGTGAGTGGGTTTAACACAGCCGAGTCAAATCTTCACCAATCAAATGAGCTTCTCTACTCGCCTTTAAAATGTTGGAATAAAGAAGCCTCTGTCCTATATCTGCATGATGCGTTAATGTTGCATTTTACTTTGCTGCTTCAGATATGTTTTCTGCACCGCTTACGACTATATTAAGCATTACGAATACGAGTTAGCTGGCTAGCTAGGGCATTCGCAAATTATTACCATTAGTGAACTTGAATGGAATTTCAAAAGGAAACTACGTCAGATCATTCAAACTTATGAAGTTGGAATGAAATACGATGGTTGCTCATTTATTTCTTCTGCCTGCATCATTGGGAAGAGAAACGATGGATAGTGTGTTCCTATTATTACACCCTGTTGCTGCTTGAAATTTTGGGATTAACATGCATGGACAACAATGCAAGATACGTTACACATTTATTTTCAATATGTGATCTTAACTCAGTACGAGATCATAGCAATCAGGCTGTATTCCTTTCCCCCACTAAAAACGATAAAACCTAAGTGACAATAAGAGTAGTATTAAGCCGCTTGCACACTGGACGTGAAACGAACTTTTCGCACGACAGATTACATTCAAAGTCAACGCAAAGATGCGAATACACGCGTGTATTCGCGTCTTTGCATTGACTTTGAATGTATTCAGTCGTCTTGAAAAATCGTTTCAAGGTCCAGTGTGCAAGCGTTTACTTTAGAATGAGCATAGAATGCAAGCATTATTTATATATATATATATATATATAAGAGTTTTGTTCCAAAACACAATATATCCATTTTACTCATTTTGAGTAAATCAACTTTTTCTATGTGGACGCCTATTGCATTTTATAGAGAAACACAAACTTTGACCATGAAAAAATACACTCTATAGTATGAATTTCAAAAAAAGAAACTTTGCACCATGTGTAAGAAGCACAGGGCTATTGCTTTATGGTATTATCTCAATTTTTGTAATTTTGGCACTTATTGCGTTTTGGAACCAAACTCTTCATATATGTGTGTATATATATATATATATATATATATATATACGCACTGCCTGATGCCGAGGCAGTTTGTGGTTGGCTGAGAAAGATGCGAAGTCGTTAGTTTGCATCACAGATTCAGCTGCGTTGATTAAGCCAGGTCGAGTTTCCATTACGCGTGCCAACTGCCTTTGATCTGACATCAGGACAATCGATATAGATACTATAATTTATGTCCTGATTCAGATAGTTACATTAAATAGTGGTTGCTGTAATTATTTATTGCATTGAAATGTGCCTGACATTCTGGAAACCTGCCTGTGAGGTTTCGGTGACGTGGTCTTACTGTGCACCGGTCAGCCAAATAACCACTGCACAGAAAGTAAACCAGGTTGGAGCTGGCGAGCTCTCTGCGCACTTTCGGCGGAGCCTTTATCCATGAAATTGTCACTGCGTCATGATGATTATGTGACACCTCCCCCTACTACACCGCCACATCCATCTCGGCGCACGTCCGTCTACCAGATTGCTAAAGTGGCTGCGATTGGTGTTGCACAGCATGAAATTACCACTGCGTGGGCTGCATTGGACGAAATTACCACTGCATGGGCTGCACCACGCTGCGCTGCGCCAAGAAATTAGAGCCCATCTTATTAACAAAGTACAGGCATGATATCATGACAATAACCTTATACTTATCTAAAAATGCTAACTTAATGCTGATGAGGCTGTACAAATGAAAATTATATTCTTCTGCTTGTTTTTTAAAGGCATATTTCAAAATGTACAATGCGGCACAAAGTTGATGTGGGTTGGTAGTTTAATCTGCTAAATTGGTTGCATTTATTCCTGGAAAGGGGGTATAACCAGTTGTAAGTTTTGGGGGCAATTATTTTTTGAACATGGGTGATTTAAATGTTGAATAACCTTTTTACTGTAATAAATAATATGATCATTTAAATACTGTATTTTCCCCTTGCCTTATGTAATATTTTCTGTAAAGATGTGAATCTTCTTAGTGTGGCAATAGAGGGTGCAAATACTTAGCAACTTTGTGACGAGTTCACTTAGTAAGAAATCTACAAGCAGTGAAAGGCTCAAAAATGAACTTCCTGTCAAGACCTAAGTGGAAATGTCATGTTTGTCAAATTTATCATTTTGAATTGTATGCTTTCTCAGCAGTTTTGTCGGGCATTATGCTTATCCCCCTAACATGCAGATAACCAGCTCTGATAAACCACTCCCACCCCTCAGTCCTCAAACCCAATTCTGCATCCGCAAACTGTACCCACAAATCTTCCAACACAGATCTAAGTTACTTATGCATTTCCTCTTTCTCATTCTAAATTTATACTGACAAACATCCTCCCATCACAAAAAATATATGGAGAGATGAAAAAGCTGTAATTATACTTTCCGCAGGTCAGAGGATATAGCAATAGTATTGTTGACTCAAATTGTCCTGACGAAATGAGCTGATCAATTGTACACCATCCCTGGTTTCCCTGGTTTACTGCTTTAAAATCAAAATGTTCATTAAATAAAAGTGATTCAAAAACTGGCTTGAAATGAATATAATGAAATGTGTAAAAACTACTGATGGAAATGGTTTTCTTGTCATCCAGTGAAGGAGTGGTTGGGGATGTGTGTGTGTGTGTGTGTGTGTGTGTGTGTGTGTGTGAGAGAGAGAGAGAGAGAAAAATAAAGGCCTAATATCCAAATTGCTGTACTTCCCTCTTCCGTTGCTGGTTCTGTCACAGGTCTCCTTTTTCTCTCTTTCTCTTTGGTTCAGATTTAAGCCTCATTTGCTCCAATGGGTGAGACTGTACTTTACTCCACTGTGAAGTTCAAGAAGCACTTGAGACGCGACACAGCAGGTGAGTTTGTTTCCTGAACATGAATTACGTTCTAATTATGTTGCCAATGTTGGATGTTTTTGTTTTGCTGTTTCAACTTCTATTTTCTTTCTGTTTAAGTACTTTTTATTTTCCCACAATCATGACTCATGCCTTCATGTGGAAGTTATGTTGGTAGCGATGATACAATTCTATGGAATTTATTTTGTCTTTACTCGTTGCTTTGCTTGGCTAAAGATTTTAGTTAACACAACCACCAACAGTTGGTTCTGAATTCTACATGCTTCATGATATGTCACAATATCACAATAACCACAAGCCAAAACCACTTTTCTTGCGTGCAGTTGATTCTCTGTACTTGATGGTATCAGACCAACAATGGTTAGGTAGTAGGGTAGAATGGGGTAAGATAAGCCAGCGGGTAAGTTGGCTCATCCCCGATATCTAAGCAGATGTGCGCATTTGTTGTTATGTGAACATCAGGGCCTGAAGTTAACTTTTTCAGCAACCAGCCACTGTGGCAGGTGAAATTCAAAATCCACTAATCACACAGGCTTTTTACCAGCCAATTTTTATTAATTTTTTGCCTAAAAATAAAGGTGAAAGACAGCAAATACACTATCATGATCTTGAACTTGTTTAGAATACACATTAAAGTGCTGTCAAATTATTAACCAAATTAATCTAATTAATGACCGTTTAAAATTTGTTCATCTACGTATTGATTTCCAAACAAATAATACAATGTGACTACATCACTGTATCAAGGTCCTTGAAGGGCTTCCAGGGGGGTCCTCAGCAAAATAAGGACTGCTATAGAATTTCACTTTTAATTTAAATCAAAAGAAATTGTGATGGTACAAAAATGTAGACTGAGTTATTTTAGCATTATGTCAGTGTTGAAATATATTGAACAATTGAAATACTCTTCCCTGTTCATAAGTTACATAACTACATAATATTATGTTGTATTATTAGCAAATGTTACAATCATTATATGTTAATTTATTAGTTAGCTATAGCTCACACGCAAGCTAGCTAGCAAGTGATCTAATGTTAACCCCTTTGTGCAGATGTGTCCGTCCGTGAACATGGAGCTGCAAATTTATGCACGCAGTGACAATATTCTATCACTAGATGGCACACCCGGATCAGATATTGAATATTCACAAGCAAGCTGAGCTCAAACACTATTTAGAATATGGACGAGTTCCCTCCAATCCCCTTTTTTAGGAATTGCCTGAATTAAACTCCTCAGCTAAGCCTGATGTGCAAACTGCTCAATATACTTGCCCATAGTATCTATCCAGTAGTTCAAAAAAATGATCTCTTGCTACAGAAAAAATAGTTTTCTTCTGTAGCAACCACTTCAGCTACACTGAGTCAATGGTATCCCAATTAGTAGTAAAGAAAAGTCAGTTTTCTGAAGCAAAAATTCGGCATGGTATTGATACTGTCATTCTACTATCAATTATGATCATCACATATGAAAAATGTGTAGTTCCCTACCATGGATTTATGCGTAGACTTCTCCATCAACGAATTCAGCAATCCCTTATATCCTTGTAAGTACACATGTTGATAGCCAATAACTCAATTATTTACCAAGGCTCATCTGCGTAATGCACATTTATAGTTCACGCCCATGTGAAAGCGGTGATAATGTATTGATTGACTAGTTTCTTATCCAATTCCAGACAGTTTAAACTTTCCACAGTAACTGAAAGACATTGATTGGACAATTATAATAGTCTACAAACCTGTGTGTAAAAGTAAGGTAGGTTGTATTCTCCTAATGTTGGGCATGTTTGCGCAGCTGAAAATGATGCGATTTCAAAGAAAAAAAGACATCCTGAAAAACCAGCCTGAAGTGTTCAGTGGCATGTACTGGATTTAAATGAGGCATGGACATGGTCAATGGGAATTATTCCGAATGAAACAGGACTGGAGGGTTCCTTCAACCCGATACATCTGTCTCTGGAGGAGGGATTCAATGAAGAAAGGTTATACTGCTACTCTGTTTGCATTTTGCACAATGTGGCTTTTTGTTTTAGAATTTACATCGTGTTCGAAATCGAATGCCGAGGTTTTGGTTTCTTCAAAATGCAAACAGCATGCACTTCGATAGACCCCCTAGTACGTTCATTGCACCATTCTGTTCAATTTGGGGTAGAAAATTGCCTGATTATTCTGATAATGGAATGTCTATTCTGTTAAAATAAGGTATATTTCAGATATTACTGAGTTAGTGAGTTATACTTGTTCCTTATACTATATAGCTCACATCAAAACGGAAAAAAATCGCGAGAACTCTTCCTAACTTACTGCTGTCTTGACGTCTTTGTATCACTACTCTACCGCCAGACTAACTCGTTTCGCGAGATTAATGCTGTCAGGCTTTTAACTGCCGACAGTGATTGTGAGGCGGCGCCAGGCAAGAAAATGTAGTTGCTGGCCACGTGTGGTTTCCTTAACTGACCGACTCCACATGACCACACATCTATACCGGTGGGAGGTATTCTTTGATCTAACCGCTGGTGACAACTATAGGCATTCAGCCTTTCCTCTTGCACTTGAGCGGTGCTCACACATAGGCTACCCACTATTCAGTAAGAATCACTTGATGCAGGACATTTTAACATAATGGATTTATCAAGAGAAGTTAACAGAAAATTTATTTTAGTATATATTTTCAGGTACACCAGTGTGAGGGAGTGAGGTGAGCTGAGAACAGGTATCGCTGAAAGTCCAGCGGAGACAGCGGCTGATTTGTGTTGCTTTCTGTACCAACACTATGCACCTAAAACTGAAAGGTTACTGGCTAACCTCAACAGAATATGCATGGGCTTATATCATTGCCTTTGTAACTTTGAGTGCATCTGTATGAAAGATGAAATGAGGAAATTAAACAGATAAAAAACAAATCTTCATTTATTTTCTATCTCGCAAAAACTTAAAGTTGCAACATTCCTCATAAATTCAGGCGCACTTATCCAAGGAAAGTGAAAATGGGTGTGGACACCACAGCGCTCTACATAATAAAATATTGTTATTCTGTCTCACACAGAAAATCTTGGTCAAAATATTGCCTTTCATAATGTTCATTTATCTGCTAAGCTGAAGCGAGTCTGGATAACGAGAACTGGAACCCCAATAACATATGTCAAAACTTCAAGTGGGGATTCCTCTTTTTTGCATTTGGTGCGGACCTGCAAAAAATATAACCTCAACTTTAAGTTTAAAATGAAATAAGATACCAAAATTCTTGAGAATGAATCATGGCAGAAAGTTCATATCTTTTTTTCCTATTTTTGTCATGGTTTGTGAGGCGTGCGTGTGTTTTGGACTTTTCTTTGTGGCTCTCGTCCCGGGACAAGATCGAATTCCTTTTCAATCGGATTCTTTACCCAGCTGGCTGATTGAACTGGGGCAGCGCTTCCCCAGACTCCATATAAGCCGGAAGTCCGCCACGCCTCCTTTGCTAGAGTGTCTGTTTGTAGCTAAGTACTATAGCCAAAGATATCTCTAGTCAGGATTTGTGTGACTTTATATCTTCCAGTTATTATTGGAGTTCCTTCTTCTTAAGGAATTTTCCCTTTTCTACTTTTTTTCCTCTCTCGCGATGCTTCCGTTTTTTCGGACTATTTTACGTCCTTTGGAAGCGCAAATTCTTTCTGGTAGTCTGTATAATTCTCTGTGTTTGTATTGTGTCGGTGCTGCTCGTTCTCTCTCTGGCCGCTGCATTTAGCCTCTCAATTTTACCAGCCATTACAGAACACTCTAGCCAGCATGGAGTCGTCAGCGGTAGCTGCATTAGCGAAAGTTGTGGCTAATCAACAAGCAGTCTCTCTGGGTATGGCAAGGGTCTTTCTAGCCTGAACAGTCAGCAGGCAGATTTGGCGGAGAGAGTCTGCCTTCAGGAGAATGCCATGCAGAAACAGGAAAATGTTCTGTTAAGTCTCACTGAGAGTATTAGAGCCTCGTCCACTCAGATCACACAGAATGTTGCACAAGTACAATCCGTACACCTTCCCCGAGAGCCAAAACTCCAGTTACCCCCAAGATATGGAGGCGAGGCAGGAAGATGTAAAGCACAGCCTTCATGGTTCATGAATGAAGAGTCTCAGGTTTCATTTATTTTATCCCTGTTGACCGATACAGCAGTCACTTGGGTCGGGCCACTTATTCGATCTAATTCACTGGCCGTGAATACAGTGGAGACTCTCGTTAGAGAAATGGTATCGGCATTTGATCAGGGTGTTTGCGGTCAGGACCCGGCTACGCGTTTAATGCATCTGAGGCAGGGCTCTGAAAGTGTCGCGGAGTTTTCAATCTCATTTCGCTCCTTGGCGACAGAGACAGGTTGCCCAGAAGCGCCCCTTATGACAGTTTTTGTTCACGTTTTGGCTGAGGAGGTCAAGGACGCTCTGGCTACATTGGAGCCATGTGTTTCTCTGGATTCGTTGGTTCGTACTGCGGTGCGAATTGATAATCGCATCCGCAAACGTAACAGGGAGAAACGTACTGCATTGGTTCTTGCTGACAACAGGGTTAATGCCCCTCGCAGCGTGCATACAGCTCCAATTCCGCCCGCTGAAATTTCCACTCCTGGCGAGCCTATGCAGGTTGATGGCTCATATGAGAACTGGGCTCGTAAGCCTGTTCGCAGACGTATAACCTGCTATAATTGTAACAAACTGGGACATATTCATCCATGCTGCCCTGAGCTTCAGGGAAGCGGGAAGTCCCTCTTGCGGTATGGGGGGCTCTAGAGGGACAGACCTCATTTCCTTTCCGAACTTTAATTCCTGTAGAATTGACTGTGGGGTGACAGAGACTATTTATTGAGCTTTTTTGGACTCTGGTGCCATGGACTGTTTTATGGATGCAGAGTGGGCTAGGAGACATTCCATTCCCATCCGCCCTCTTTTACATTCACGCACTGTAAGATCTTTGGACGGTCGCCCGCTGGGAACTGGATTTATAACCGAGGTCTCAGAATCATTGACTATGTTCGTCCCTTTTGGTGGTCATTCTAAGGAGGTCCGATTTTTTATGATCTGTTCCCCTGTTTTCCCTGTCGTTTTAGGACACTCTTGGCTACGGGAACACAGGCCTCACATCCTTTGGGGGAGTCAGAATAACCCGGTCATCCAGTGGGGCACTGATTGTAGGTGCCACTATAGGGAGAGTTTGGCGTGTCATCCCGGGCATCAACCTATGGGGGAGGCTGATGCCTGGAGTGATTCTGAGGAGTTTGTCTCACACAACCCTCCAAGTCTAGAAAAAGGGGCAGAGGAGGGGTTGGAGTGGGATCCTCAATTTGACTAGCGGCAGCCAGAGGAGGATTGCGATTCGGAGGATTTCTCTGACTCAGACATAGAGATGGCAGGTTCTGAACAGGGTGAGAATTTGGGGGCTGCTCTGAACTTTTGTCTGCCTCCTAATGTTCCTCACGATTATGCTGATCTCGCGGAGGTTTATAGCAAGCAACAGGCCTCGACTTTACCTCCTCATCGCACGTACAATTGAGAGATCAATCTCTACCCAGGTAACACTCGCCCCAGGGGTTCATTATACTCGCTGTCAGGGCCTGAGTGAAGGGCCATATGAGAATATATTCTGGAGGCTCTGGCTAATGGATTTATTCAGCCCTCCACGTTTCTTGCCGGAGCGGGGTTCTTTTTTGTGGGCAAAAAAGATGGCGGCCTGAGACCCCGTATTGATTACAGGGGCTTGAATAATATCGCCATTAAAAACTGATACCCCCTTCCATTGATGAACTCTGCATTTGAATGTCTGCAGGAGGCGTCGTTTTTTACCAAGCTAGACCTCCGGAATGCTTATAACTTGGTTCGGATCCGGGAGGGGGACGAGTGAAAAACGGCATTTAATACGCATGACGGGCACTAGGAATATTTGGTCATGCCGTTCGAATTGGTTAACGCCCCCTCTGTATTCCAGGCACTCATTAATAACGTCCTCCAAGAGATGTTGGAGAAATTCGTCTTTGTCTACCTTGACGATATTCTGATTTTTTCTTCAACTCTCTCGGAGCATAAACAACTCGTCAGACAAGTATTTGAGGCCCTCCTTAAAGCCAAGCTTTTTGTCAAGGCTGAAAAATGCATTTTTCATGCCAAGACAGTCTCGTTTCTTGGCTTCATTGTGTCTGAAGGGTCGGTCTGCATGGATCCTGACAAGGTGGCAGCGGTCAGGAATTGGCCTGCCCCTCAAAACGTTAAAGAGGTTCAATCGTTTTTGGGCTTTGCTAATTTTTATAGGAGGTTTATCCGTAATTTTAGCGCGGTAGCTGCCCGCATTATCGCGCTCACTAAGAAGAATACCTCCTCGTCGTTTGCTTGGTCTCCAGCAGCTGAGGCTGCTTTTCAGGAGTTGAAGAAACGAATTAGCTCGGAGCCCATTCTCGTTTTGCCCGACCCCTCCCTCCCATTTGTTTTGGAGGTGGATGCGTCGGAGGTCGGGGTGGGTGCCATTTTGTCCCAGCGCCCCCTTCGGGACAATAAGTTGCACCCATGCGCCTACTTCTCCTAGTCGTTGTTGGCGGCCGAATGGAATTACAGCATTGGTGACTGGGAGTTGTTAGCTGTCAAGTTGGCATTAGAAGATTGGCGCCATTGGTTGGAGCGGGCTGAATATCCGTTTGTGGTTTGGACGGATCATAAAAATCTCCAATACATCCACCAGACTAAGCGACGTAATTCCCGGCAGGCGCGGTGGTCGTTGTTCTTCAATTGCTTTAACTTTACGTTAATTTATTGCCCGGGTTCTAAAAACATCAAGCCTGACGCCTTGTCATGGATTTACGACCCCTCTGGTCGCGATCCTATTCCTGAGCCGGTTATCCCGGCAGCTCAGATTGTGGCTCCCATTCAGTGGGACGTTGAGTCTGTTGTGCGGGATGCCTTGAGATCCGATCCCGGTCCTGGTGGGGAGCCGCCTGGCTGTTTGTTTGTTACGGTAGCGGTATGGTCCCAAGTTCTCCAGTGGGGGCACTCTTCCCGCCTGGTGGGTCACCCGGGGGTTCATCGGACTAAGCAGTTCTTGCCCCGACATTTTTGGTGGCCCAGCATGATTGAGGACATCCGGGTGTTTGTAGCAGCGTGCTGTATCTGCGCTAGGAACAAGGTTTCCCATCTCCCACCCTCCGGTCTGTTGCAGCCGTTGCCTGTCCCCAAGCGCCCGTGGAGCCATATTGCTCTGGATTTTGTTACGGGTCTGTCTATTTCTGAAGGCAACTCGGTCATCTTGGTTGTGGTCGACAACTTTTCTAAGGCCGCCCACTTTATGGCGCTGCCTCAGCTGCATTCGGCATGGGAGATGGCCCTTCTTGTTGTGGACCATGTGTTCTGGCTGCATGGTCTCCCTCAAGATGTGGTTTCTGACCGGGGCCCACAATTTACAGCTAAATTCTGGTGTGCTTTTTGCAACCAGTTAGGGGCCACGGTGAGCCTTTCGTCTGGTTTCCACCCTGAGACTAACGGGCAGACAGAGCGAACCAATCAGTCGCTGGAGAATACTCTTCGGTGTTAAGCTGCTGACAACCCATCTTCGTGGAGTCGTTTTTTGGCATGGGCCGAATATTCCCACAATTCACTATGCAACTCCTCCACAGGCCTTTCCCAGTTTGAGGCTCAGTTGGGTTATCAGCCTCCGCTGTTTCCAGAGACTGAGAGGGATTCAGAAGATCCCTCGGTCAATCACTTTGTTTGGCGTTGTTGGTCGGTCTGGACCAGGGTCCGTTCCTCTTTGTTGCGCTCTGGGCGGAAACAGAAGACCACCGCGGATAGAAGGCGCCATTTGGCCCCATCTTATAGGGTTGGCCAAAGAGTTTGGCTTTCCACTTGGGACCTTCCCTTAAGAGTGGAGTCGCGGAAGTTGGCTCCCCGCTTCATTAGTCCTTTTAAGATAGTGCGGAGGATCAACCCTGTCACTGTCCAGTTAAAGCTCCCTAGATCCTTGTGTATCCACCTCTCTTTTCATGTCTCCAGGCTTAAACCAGTTAGCACTAGCGTCCTGGCACCAGTCGACAAATCCCCGCCGCCGCCGCGGATGATTGAGGGGGGGCCGGTTTACACTGTGCGTCGTATTCTGGCCGAGAGGCCTGTGGGTCGTGGGGCCCAGTTTTTTGTTGATTGGGAGGGGTATGGTCCTGAGGAGCGGTGCTGGGTCCCTTCTCGGGATATCCTTGATCCCACCCCTTATTTCAGAGTTCCGTGCACGGGGTTCTCTGGGAACGTCTGGAGCCGTCCCTTGGGGGGGAGGGGTCCTGTCATGGTTTGTGAAGCGTGCGTGTGTTTTGGACTTTTCTTTGTGGCTCTCGTCCCGGGACGAGATCGAATTTCTTTTCAATCGATTCTTTACCCAGCTGGCTGATTGAACTGGGGCGGCGCTTCCCCAGACTCTATATAAGCCGGAAGTTCGCCACGCCTCCTTTGCTAGAGTGTCTGTTTGTAGCTAAGCACTATAGCCGAAGATATCTCTAGTGAGGATTTGTGTGACTTTATATCTTCCAGTTATTATTGGAGTTCCTTCTTCTTTTGGAATTTTCCCTTTTCTACTTTTTTCTCTCTCGCGTTGCTCCCGTTTTTTTTCAGACTATTTTACGTCCTTTGGAAGCACGAGTTCTTTCTGGTGGTCTGTATAATTGTCTGTGTTTGTATTGTGTCCGTGCTGCTCGTTCGCTCTCTGGCTGCTGCACTTGGCCTCTCAATTTTACCGGCCATTACAATTTTAGGTGATCTAGTCAGCCATTTATCTTTAATGTAAACAAATATTCCTCAGTCTCGCGGACAGTGTGCAACAGCAACAGGCTGGAAAGTAGGCTTCAACATATCTATGAGTCCTATAGGATATGTCCTATACGGTAACATGTATCATTCATGTTCACAGAACGTTAAGAGTAAACAACAAAAATTAAGGAATTTTCCTGTCTGCACTAAATAGCATTAAAATATATAGAAACCTTTATGATTTTTGTCCAAAAGAACCGCTCTTTTTCGCCACTGTTCTCCTCATAAACAAACCCCACACATCAAGCCGCATCATGCAGTATACTTCTGGTTATATCTCATACATTGTTCCTTTACATGCAATGGTTTACCAATTAAAAACTTGTGATTTTAAAGCTACCTACAACAATAAAAATACAACGACAAGCACCTATTTTAAGCAAATAAATATATGAATAGGAAGAAATAATCTTACGTGGTAGTGTGGGGTTGGTAAGTTTTCACCATTTACAGTGACTGCGTGTGAAAGCAACCCCTGCTGGTAGATGCTTACTGGCCGCTCAGCCAACCATGACATTCTTCAACACACACTGGAACACCTAGGATGTGTATCCTGGAAGGGTTTCGTGACTGGGTACTTTATTTATAAATGCTTTGTATACCTGCGCCGCGCTTTCTCAGACAACCTACCGCGTTTCTACCCTCATGTTGCCCTGAAATTACCGTGACCTTCTCCCGACCCTACCGTGATAGAATTCCGCTTTGATGTGATCTGTACTGTAAGGTGTGGTGAGTGTTTATATAAGGTAGTGAGCTTGGAAGTGGGAACTGCTAGCTTTTCATTGCAGGGTGAATGTTCTTACCGTTAAGTAAGCAGTTCCTTTAATGAGTATGTGTGCTGGCTAGTAGGACCCTGAAGAAAAACTGACAAAATTCTAAACTTCATCATGCAGAAAAGGCATGTTTTGTGTTTAGAGAGGTTACTGGTTACCACTGATGTCCAACTGCACCTATATTGATAAAGTCATGCTAAATTCAACGAGAAAATCATTACTACACATTGAATTTCATGCGTCAAAAGTTGATTGTGTTTAATATATAATTATTTTATGATTTGACGGTGCACCATTTGGGGGATGTTAAAGTTTGGGAAGCCGCCTGGAGAGCTGTCTTATTTGGCTCCTAGAGAGTTGGTAATTTAGAATTTAATGCTGACATTAATCATACTTGTCGTCAAGGAGCTTATGATCCCAGAAATGCATAGTTTTAACCCCCAGGCATTTTTCAATTCTCAATATTATTTTTTGACAATTTCAATGCTGAATTTTCATGAAGTTTTTTTATGTTTGCAGCCCTTTTCCTTTACCAAAATCATGAAAATAAATTGAAATAAGATGTAATTCTAGATGCTTCAAGTGTCTTGACTCAGTTGAGCCATACCCTTCCTCTCTGTGAAGCTGCAATCTTGAATTATTAAGCTTTAAATAAGGTAACACATAAATAGCCAGATTTGGCTTCTGCGCAAAGGACTTAATTACGTTCTGAGGTGAGCCACAGGTAACGGCTCTACAAATCAGACTTGGAAATGCTCTGCACGGTTTCTGTGTAGCCCAACATCACACATTGCCGCACATAAGTTAGATAATAGTCTTAACTCCAAGAATCTTTTTGAAGAACCAATATTTGGCGTTCTCTGACCATCCCAACTTAATGGCTCAAAGCATAAAACTCAAAATTTTCTTTATTAAACACATTCTTGGAACCTAGTTTTTGAATCTGAGTGCTTGCTAAGTAATCATGTCCAGTTGCCGACTTTCTTTGTGTAGGCGAAATGTTCGTGCAGAGAACAATGCACCTGCTCCATGTAAAATAATGTCCCACGCGAAAGAACATGAGTAGGTTAATTAGCGAGCTAGCTAGCCAGATAGCATCGTGGCTAGCAAAGGTAACACCTTTTGATTTTCCTCAGGTGTTCCATGGCTGAACATGGCTCACAAGGAAACAAAAATAGGAATTTATTTTCTCCTCATCGTCCTCTCTACTTTCTTTTTTCTCCCATTTTTGGTTTCGTTCTTTGATGACCGCATTTTCAGCAAAGTCAATTTCATTGAAGGATACTTTCCACCATCAATTTTTATTAAAAATTCAATTTTTGTAGGCCCCTTAATATTTACATAATTATTAAACATAATTAATGTAGCCTATTGAAATCTTAAGATGTCCCATGACTAAGATTTGTCTTTGCTCAGGTTTATTGTTCTAACACATCAATAAGGATGATCTACAAGCAGCGCGTTTAATCGCTTGCGTGTATCCTTGTTGCTCGTTTATATTACATACTAGACATTATTATTATTATTGTCCTGTATGATCACCGTGGAGTTTAAATGGAGCCCCATCACTCGTGGGCTTGGGTGCATTTGCACATTCCTGGTCATCACGTACTTGAATATCAACTATTGTTCAAAGGTGGAGTCCCATTAAGAGCGTTTTCTGACCCAAACCACCGATTTCAAAATGATTTTCGGCATTGATAAACCACCCCATGGGGTTCATGAATCCACCAGAGAAACCAAGTCTTGAGGCAATAATTTTAAGCATAAACATCATAAGGGTTAATAGTTAATAACTACATTCCTGAAAAAAACGTAAACTAGAAGAATTAAGTGAGAGCCATACTCACACAATCTATTTCGTATCAACACACCCCATTTTAGGGTTTACAACGGTCAATTGATGCAAGTGTTCGGATGCAGATGTTACCGGTGTCGACACATCCAGGTTTGGGGCAAATTTCAGCAAATTCCCTTAGTGTGTCATGGCCGGCAACTTTGTCAAATGTACACACGTGGCCGTACGCTAACAAAACGTATCATGTTATAGCTTCTTCGTCAATAGAAAAAAAGGCGAGAGGAGTTGCAATTTTGGCAAGACGAAATCTTAAACTCAGCATTCTCGATAATTATATGGACAAAGGTGGGAGGATTGCAATCGCTAAGGTGTCGTTGGCCGGAAAGAAAATCGCGCTAATTTCAGTGTTTGCGCCAAACACGTTTGATAGGGGATTTTATTGTGAACTGACAGATTTCATGGCGGATCTTACTGACTTTTGTTTGCTCATTGGTGGGGACTTCAATGTGGTCTGGGACCACAATATCGATAGGACAGGCATAATGGAGAACAGAGAGCAGAAACTTGCCTCTTCTGCATTGAGATCATGGGCCAGAGATATTGGGCTTATAGATTTATGGCGCAAGATAAATCCCACAACAAAAGCGTTTTCCTTTTTCTCAGCGAGACACAAATCCTATTCGAGGATAGATTTTATATCTGTATCGCAGGGCCTATTTGAAGAAGTATATAATACCGACCTTATTCCTATCGCTTTGTCAGATCACAGCGGCATATTTTGCACAGCCACTGTTGCAAGGATGTCCACTCATGCGGTTAGATGGCAATTTAATACAACCCTACTTCACAATGAATCTTTTAAAACCTATTGGAGTTCTTAAATTTTAACAAAAACTCTGTTCTCTTTCATCATCTTGTGTTCGAGATCCACCTATGGCAGGGGTCCCCAAGCTTTACCAGAAAGGGCCGGTGTGGGTGCAGGCTTTCATTGCAACTAAGCACCTACACACCTGATGCTACTAATCGAGCTTATTAGCAAAGAGTCCAGGGGTTGATCAGTAGCATCAGGTGTGTAATTGCTTGGTTGCAATGAAAGCCTGCACCCACACCGGCCCTTTCTGGGAAAGATTGGGGATCCCTGACCTATGGGAATGACATCCGGTCATGACTTCCGCAGAAGCAACCAATTGCACCAAGTCTGGCTTTGACAGACAGTAGCACGTCCAATGATCTGGGAGGCTGCCCGCCCTCCCCAAGAGAGCATATAAGACACTGAAGCATTACTCCTCCTCAGTTGACATTCGTTTCTCGCGACTGTTGTAATCCGTGCACAGCTTCGACCTTATTCTTCAAAACCTTTTCACTTAACTGGCCTCAGGAAGACATATCCTCGGATCCGCCTTCGCTGGGCGTGAAAGGCATTTAACGAGTTGGTCAAAGCTAAAAGTGACCGTTCTTGATAGCATTGCTACCCTTGCTTGCTAACTTTATTTCTGTATCTGGCTTCCCGCTTCGATACAGTTCTCAGCTAGCCATCCACACTAGTTTTGTGCTACCGCTGAAATCAGCCGCCCACGCTGTATTTCTTAAATTAGAAATCCGTACCTAACTCGGATATGCCTCTTTCTAAGCAGCCTGCGTCTCCTGCCATTTCCGAGGAGCCACGCTTGCGTGCTTGCTCGGCCGCCTGCGGAGCTTTTATTGCTGCTAGAGACATGCACTTCCTCTGCGTCATGTCTGGGTTTAAAACACGCCTAGGAGGCCATGAGCACGCCAGAGAGCTGTAGCCATTGCCTGGCACTTCCCAGAAAACTGCGGCGGCGAAGGCTGAGAGTCGCCGCTACCCACAGCAGCGACCTCGGTCCGGTGGATTCGAATAAGGAGGATGGTACGGCCTTAGCCTCTCTGCCCATGCTAGGCCCCCCTACTATGAGCTGGGCTGACCAGTGTAACCCAGACGTAGTGGGCCTCGGTCTCTCCCTCTCTGGTACACCACTACTGGAAGGAGATACTTTTGATTCTGAAAACGACAACATTCCTGTCATGTCGAACGAATCGGGCGAGGAGGATTCCATTCCCCTTTCTCAGGCAACACCTGCTATGGGAACGGCTAACACCCAACCCCACGCTGTGTTGCTAGAGGTTTGTGAGTGAGCTACCGCTCCTTTAAATATCGAATGGCCTACTCTGCAGAACCCTAGCCGATGAAGAAAGGGATGGATATGATGGAAAATTCCTGGGCCCTCCTCCAGGCCCTAGAAAGCAGCTACTCCCGGTCCTTCCTGCCTGCGCTAAACACCTGCGGCACCACTGGAAGGAACTTCTTGACTTAAAACATGGTTTCTCTGGCATAGAAGTCAAAAATATGGCCTCGTTGCTTAACATAAAATAAAAAATATGTTGCTTAACAAAATGGACCACTTCACAGCCTCCGTTCACCAGGCCTCTTACAGGGCCTCAGCCCTAGCTGCCAGGGCTTTAAACGTCTCCTCTCTCCTCTCAGTTTACCAGTCTGAGCTGATAGAGGAGATGGGCAAACAGCTCGAGAAGGGTAGTCCTTCCCCTGTGCTGTGGCAGGAAATCGTCACAGTAAATGACTTGGTCCTGCGCAATTCCCGCCAGTCTGTACAAGCCTATGGCTGCTCCATGGCCCTAGCTGTAGCAGGTGAACGAGCCCTTTGGCTTAACCTCTCTGGTCTGCCCGACAGTGAGAAAAGGCGCATTGCGGGAGCCCCTATCGAGCCTGGCCAGGCTCTGTTTGGACCCGCAATGACCATAATGCAGCAGCGGTGTGACGATTAAAAGAGGATGAGACCTTCAAACTCTGCCTCCCCCGCAGGGTCATTCCTCAACCGGCAGCAGCTGCACGGCCCCCGCAGCCCCAGGTCAATCGCGTGCCCAGCCGGGACAGGGAAAAGGCAAGGCTCAGGGTAGAACCCCAGGCCAGCAGGGTATCCCCCCTCAAAGGCCTTGGGGACACATGTCTTTTGCTGCGGCTGCAGCGAAGAAACCTTCGCCCACAGCGACCGACACCAAACGCAAGCGGCCTGCCTGACAGCCTGTTGGCTGGGGGGCAAAATCTGTGTGTTTGGGCGGCCAGCCCCAAGAACACCTGCTCTTGTCTCCTCTCTCCACCCATAAAGAGGAGAATCTTTGTTCAGGGAAAACCTCCCTCCAGAGTTTGCCACCCTGTGTTCGCTGCCGATGCAGTGCAAGCTCTGCTTCCTGTTCCCCCCAGCAACTTACAAAAAGATGGTTTGAGGGGCGCCCAGGTGGCGCATCGGTCTGGGCGCGCGCACCATAGGGGCTATGTCCTTCCCGTGGCAACCCGGGTTCGGTTCCGGCTCGGGTCGTTTGCCGCATGTCTTCCATATTCTTCTCCCCAGCTTTCCTGTCACTTTCTGCTCTGTCACTGTCTAGTGAAGGAGAATATCCCCAAAAATAATCTTTAAAAAAAAAAAAAAAAAAAAAAAACCCAAAAGAGTGCAATAAACATGCCCCCCATGTTCAGCATGCCCAGACCATTTTCAATAAAGACTTCTGCCCTCAAAAAGAAATTTGTGTTGAGAAGAAATGATTCACAACACCCATGGCCTCCCCTGGGTTATCCACTAGGTGGAGCGTCAGCCCCATTTATCGAGCAGGCCTCTCCTGACCATTCCCTACCAAGGTCCCCCACGCCAGTGGGGGTGCTCACGAATCACGTCGACACCTGGCAAACTATGTCTGTGCCCGAGTGGATCTTACGTACGATTGCCAAAGGTTACAGACTCCAGTTCAGAGTGAGACCTCCTCACTTCAACGGAGTTATTTCCTCTCAAGCCAGAGAGAGTCAAACCCATGTTTTAGAGGTGGAAATTGCTTCTCTGTTAAACAAAGGGGCGATTCGTGTTGTGCCGAGAGATCAAGCGCAACAGGGCTTTTACTCTTGCTCTTTCCTGGTTCCAAAGAAGGACGGCTCCCTACGTCCTATCTTGGACCTCAGACCGTTAAACAAACTTTTGAGGAAGTACAACTTCAAAATGTTAACACACGGCGCTCTTTCACGCTCAATACGTCAGAACGATTGGTTTACATCAATCGATCTGAAAGATGCCTTTTTTCATGTAGGCATCTATCCTCCCCACACAAAATTTCTCCACTTCGCCTACAGCGGCGTTTGCTACAAATACACAGTTCTACTCTTCGGTCTTTCCCTGAGCCCACGGGTGTTCTGCCTTTGTGTGGAAGCGGGTCTGGCCCCATTGAGATTAACAGGGATCAGAATTCTGACTTACATAGACGATTGGCTCATAATCGCCAATTCGAAAGACAGAGTTGTGCGGGACACTCAGTTAGTTCTGACACACCTGGCTTCTCTTGGTTTTCAAGTAAACCATGCCAAAAGCAACCTCTCTTCGTCCAAAAATGTAACGTTTCTGGGACTGGAATTAAACTCGATGTCAATGCAAGCTTGCCTATCAGCGGAACGCATTACATCAATCAGAAACTGTCTCTCTCAGTTCAAGCCGGGCTCGAGAGTACAGTATTGTGCATGCCTCAGACTGCAAAGTCTGATGGCGTCAGCCTTGCAGGCTTTGCCACTTGGCCTCAACCCCCTTCGCGATCTCAATCGTTTTCTCACTGTGTTGCGAGATTGCACCGCAACTCTGCGTCATTGGGAAAACACAAGATTTTATGCTCAGGGAGCCCCTCTTGGGCTCGTTCTTATGAGAAAAGTCGTTACGACAGATGCTTCCCTCACTGGGTGGGGGGCGAGCCAGGAGGGACGAATAGTGAATGAGACATGGCCAAACCAGTTGCGCTCATTTTACATCAACTATCTGGAGGTACTAGCCGTATGGCTAGCACTCAGATGCTTCCTTCCTCGATTGAGGGGACACCATGTGATAATACGCTGCAACAACACGACAGTGATAGCACATATCAATCGCCAAGGTAGCATGCGCTCCCTCCGCCTTCACAGTCTTGCCCACAGATTGTTGGTTTGGAGCAGCCGTCACTTTCTGTCGTTACGTGCAACCCATGTTCCAGGCATTCTGAACACAGGCGCGGATCTGCTGTCAAGGGGAAATCCACTGTACGGAGAATGGTGCCTTCATCCCCAAGTAGTGGAAATGCTATGGCGGAGATTCGGCCGCGCAGCCGTAGATCTCTTCACCTCGCAGGTTTTTCCCAGGTTTAAGGTTTGTTTTCTTTTTGTATTTTTGCGAGCTCCTTATAACGAGGCAAGTGCAATAATCCTGCGTACGCATGAAGCATCAAGTTATTAACTTATACGGGCTAGTGCAATAATTCTCGTGAAATCTTGGCGGTCAATGGGCTAAGTGCAATCTTGACTAGTTGGTAGCATATTAACATTAGCCTTGGCTACTTAGGCAGGGGGTAGACTCCAACTTTCGACACTGAGTGCGACAGAGGTTAACCTCCTGAGTGTGCTGTATAATTATATTACTCTGATTTGAAGGGACAGCCCCATTTGGTTTTTTTTTGTGTGTTTTTGTTTTATTTGTTTGTTGGGTTTATTTTGCAGTGAAACACTTTTGCTGTGTGGCATAGTTTGGTTGGCGTTACTACGCTTACTCCTAATGCTTATAGTGCTACCAATGTATATCAACTGCTTAGGATGCCAAAGCCCTATGTTTATTGCTCGTTGTGATTTATTGTGATTTATTGCTATTTATTGCTCTTTTGCGCAGTATTCTTACTGAGTATATGCTCTGCTGTAGTCTATTTATGGTCCCCTGTTCACAGTCTGTCTTGATCATATTTTATGTTTTTAATTATTCCTTGGTGAATTTGCTATTTAATAGACCTTGACAAACCAACTTCTGACAGCAAACTCTGTACATTTTATGTCTTTGTTGTGTTTTTTAAAAACCCTGTGAAAATAAAATAAGTAATTGGTTTGCAACAGCTGTTTCCTGAATGGCTTATTCCCTGGTGAACTTGTGGGGGAAATTGATTGTAATGTATAGTATTGGGGCTGTCCCACCCTGCTAAAAGGGAGTGGCGTAGTCACTACTTAATTACTTAGTAGAGGTCACCTCAACAGAGAAGCAGGACTTGTTGCAGAAGAAGAACCCTAACTTCAATCTCAGCTTTTTAAGCAGATTATCTACTTGAGGTTTAAAAGAGAGGCTATTATCAAGCCAGATACCAAGGTATTTGTAACTGGAGACCACTTCTAAATTAGAGTCTCTCCCCGTGCAGTGACAATATCCATGGTGGTTTCTGGTCTCTTTTTGGCATTTGAAAACAGCATCAGTTTGGTTTTGCCAGCATTTAGAAGAAGCTTTAGGTCTGAGAGCTGGTTCTGAGTAGTATCAAAGACAGCCTGTAGCTGATCAACAGCTTCCTTAATGGAAGGACCTGCACAATACATCACGGTATCATTTGCATAAAAATGGAAATAAGCTCCACTCACATTATGTCCAATACTATTAATGTAGATGGAAAATAATAGCGGGCCTAAGACGGAACCCTGAGGAACACCATTTGTGACGTTTAAACACTCAGAGGTAATTCCATATAATTGCACACATTGAGACCTTTCTGAAAGAGAATTCTCAAACCACCCCACTGCCTCGTCGGATATTCCTATACTAGTCAGTCTACGCTTTAGAATGTGATGGTCTACAGTATCAAAGGCCTTGGACAAATCAATAAACAGCGCTGCACAACTCTGCTTTTTGTCTAGGAAGCCCATAAAGTCATTCACCACTTTCATTGTCGCAGTAATGGTGTTATGTTTTTTTCCTGAAGCCAGACTGAAACTTAGATAGGATGTCATATTCATACAGAAACTCCCGGATCTGTTCACTCACTAGGCCCTCAAGAATCTTAACTAAAACTGACAATTTAGAGATGGGCCTATAATTATTTAATAAAATGGGCTCACCTCCTTTTAGCAGGGGCAGAACAAGTGCTGACCTCCAAACTTTAGGAATGGTGTTTGTGCTGAGGGTAAGGTTAAAAAGTGAGGTAAGGGGGCGCCCCGGTGGCTCATTGGTCTAAGCGCGCGCACCATAAAGGCTGTGTCCTTCCCGCAGCAACCTGGGTTTGATTCCGGCTCAGGTCATTTGCTGCATGTCTTCCCCCATTCTTCTCCCCAACCTTCCTGTCTCTCTACACTGTATAACTGTCAAATAAAGGAAAAATTCCCAAAAAAATAATCTTTAAAAAAAAAAAAAAAAAAAGTGAGGTAAGAGGAGCCGCAATAAACTCTGCTGTCTTTAAAAAGAAAGGCTCCAAGTTGTCCGGACCAGCTGATTTCTTAGGGTCTAACTTACATAAAGCATCATGAACAACATCCACAGTGAATGGAGAAAAAGTAATGAGATTTTCAACAGGGCAATCATAATGTGCAGAGTCACAAGCTGCAGTGTTAACACAAGTTGGGTTATGAACAGAATCAAACAATGAGCCACAGGATACAAAGTGCTCATTAAAACAATTTAACATTGTAGCCTTGTCGGATATAGTGCCAGAAGTTGTAGTGAGGCAAGGGGGTAACTCATTCGAGATTTCACTGGCAGATAGCGATTTAACGGCTTTCCAAAATTTTCTCGGATTGCTCAGGTTTTCAGTGGTAACTGACAGATAATACTTAGACTTGGCGCTTTTGACTTGAGATTCAAATCTAAAAACCCCCGAAATATTTGGGACGAAGTGTAAATTGTGAATAAAATTAAAATGCAATGACTTTCAGATCATGAGCCAATATGTTATTTACAATAGAACATGGATAACATTTCAAATGTTGAAACGGAGACATTTTACATTTTTATCCATAAAATTAGCTTATTTCAAATTTTCTGGCTGCAACAGGTCTCAAAAAAGTTGGGACACAGGCAAAAAAAGGCTGAAAAAGCAATTAATATATAAGAGAATCAGTTGAAAGAACATTTAGCAAGTAATTAAGTTAACTAGCATCCGATGTGTAACATGATTGGCTATAAAAGGGATGTCTTAGAGAGGCTGAGTCCCTCAGAAGTAAAGATGGCCAGAGGCTCTCCAATCTGTGAAGGCTTGCGTAAAAAAATTGTGGAATTCTTTAAAAACAATGTTCCTCAACGTCAAATTGCAAAGGCTTTGAAGGTCTCATCATCGACAGTGCATAACATCATCAAAAGATTCAGAGAAACTGGAAAAATCTCTGTGCGTAAGGGACAAGGCCGAAGACCTCGACTGGATGTCTGTGATCTTTGGGCCCTCAGAGGCCACTGCATCACTCACCGACATGATTCTGTCATTGACATTACTAAATGGGCCCAGGAATGCTTCAAGAAACCACTGTCTGTAAACACAGGCCGCCGTGCCACCCACAGATGCCACCTAAAACTCTATCATGCAAAAAGGAAGCCATTGTTGAGCACGATCCAGAAGCGCCGCTGTGTTCTGTGGGCCAAATCTCATTTAAAATGGACTTTAGCAAAGTGGCAAAGTGTCCTGTGGTCAGATGAGTCCAAATTTGACATTCTTGTTGGAAATCATGGGTGTCGTGTCCTCCGCACTAAAGAGGAGAAAGACCACCCCTCCTGATATCAGCGTTCAGTTCAAAAGCCAGCATCTCTGATGGTATGGGGATGCATTAGTGCATATAGTGTGGGACACTTGCATGTTTTAAAAAGCACCATGAACACTGAAGGGTATATAAAGGTTTTAGAGCAACATATGCTCCCCATCAGACGACATCTATTCCAGCAAAGGCCTTGTGTATTTCAGCAGGACAATGCAAAACCACATACTGCAGCTATTACAACAGCATGGCTTCATAGTAGAAGAGTCTGCGTGCTGAACTGGCCTGCCTGCAGTCCTGATCTTTCACCGATTGAGAACATTTGGCGCATAATTAAACGAAAAGTCCGTCAAAGGAGACCCAAAACTCTCCAGCAGCTGAAAGCCTGTATTAAACAAGACTGGGATCAAATTCCATTGGCTAAACTCAAGAAACTTGTCCTCTCAATGCCCAGACGACTCCACTCTGTGTTAAAAAGAAGAGGGGATACTACACCACACAGACGTTGCCAGGATGCCAAGCTTGGGTGGCATTTGTCCTCTTTGGGGGGCAAAAAAAAAAAAAACCTCTAAATTGGCGTAAAATACAACATGCACAACATCTTGAAACTTTATATATATAAATATATGTGTGTGTGTGTGTGTGTGTGTGTCTGTGTGTCTGTGTGTGGGTGTCAGTGGCGGCTGGTGAACTGGCGATAGGGGAGGCTCAAACCCATCTCTTGAAAATAATGATTGGTCATGATCTATTTTCAATCATTCATTTAAAGGGCATCTAAAGTCAATTCCCACTGTTTTTGTTTATCGGGCAATCAGCGAGCCGCACCTGCGCAAACGAACCGAAATAGAAGGATTATCTATGCATGTACACAAAACATGGGTTTATATTAATGAAATTGGTCATGTGACAATGCAAGATGTCAACAAAAGCAAGTGATTAGCTTGTAAACACAGGATGTTCAACGTCCCGTCTGAGAATCGACTTTAGATGCCCTTTAAATTACCATTACAAAAGCTCAGAAAACTCTCAACATTAACACGTGTGGTCAGTTTTCATTAATAACGTACACCTGTCAACTCTCATGTATTCCGCGTGAGTTTTAGTGGTATATTTACGTTTCCCTGCTGTAGTCAGCAATTATTCAATCAACACATGTGTAAGAGATTCTCGCACAGGATTGAAGACCTTGTTCATGGAGGTTTATCAGTTTCACCTGCATTATTATGACTCCGGACTTCTCACACTTTCAGGGGTTGGAAGCAATGCATGTGTTTCATGAGCGTTTAAACTGTTTAAATGAAATAAGATCATTGGAAGCAATGAAATTGCATAAAGACGTTTCAAATGATCTTATTTCATTTAAACTATTTAAACCATAATGAAACACATGATGCATTGCCTCCAACCCCTGAGTAAAGACAAGCGTGAGAAGTCAGGAGTCATAACGCAGGTGAAACTGATAAACCTCCATGCACAAGGACTTCAATTCCGTGCGAGAATGATGTCCATTTGGCATTTTACGGGATGGATTTTGCGATATCTACGAGTTTGGAATTTTTTTTGAGAGTGTAATCAACGAGCCGAGTAAACAGTTCCTCCTCATCCATATCCCTGTGATTGTGCCCACGCAGAGCAAGTTCACTAACAGGGAGAAACTGAATGACTTCACCCATACTTTTAATGATGTATCTGTTCTTTTCTACTTGGGTATGACCCAGCAGATGGACAATATTTTTACCTGTCTCTGACCGGAGCTGGTACCCCTGCCACGCAACCATGGCCCTGGAGTGCGAGATGCTTGTTGCGTGTTTGTACTGTCTTTATCGAGTGCTTTTTTCCCCATTTGTGTAGCCACGTTTACTAAATATGTCCTCACGATCCAAATTAGAACTAAATTTGCGACAAGCGAAGCAAAAGCTGGCATCGCGCAGTACTGAATATTCAAGCCATGCCATCGTCAAGTTTGATATGCTTAGGATAACTGCTTAAAATGGGCTGAGATGGGCGATCCATATTTAAGTCCGAAGGACTGGACACAGAGCCGGGGGCCTGAACATGGGGAGAACAGACGTTTTGAGCCCCCAGCATGGGTGCAGAGCTGCTGGAGCATGCATCTGCCAGTGTTTCACAGGCAGTCCCGGACCCCAGCACGGATGCAACGCTCTGTTCGGTGGTTGCAGGGCTGCTGGTCGAGACAGCACTTGCGGTAGTGGGCGCTGCTTGTTTTTTAATGAGCCACCTATGCATTTCTATTGGCAAATGTTCAAAGTGCTTATGATACAGATGTTCGAAATGTTGAAATGTGCTTATGATACAGAATTATTGTTTCAGCAACCCCAGTGAGTGACTAGCAACTCCAGACTAGCTGCTAGCGAGCTACCTGGCCTCACTCGGAGGCCAACTCAGGTTATAACCACACGAGTCGACACACACACAGATGAAAAACTAGTACACAAATTACCTTAATGTGAAACAACAAGACTGACAAAATAAGCGGTGGAAGAAGTCGCAACAAAAGACATATGGGCGAAGTTTTAATTCCCTGAGACAAGCACCGGTCCTACTTTAGCAGCGTAGACGCGACCTCAGACTGAGTGAAGATGGCAGTCTAAGAGAATGGGAGGGTCCCTAGTAATTTGAGAGTGCCCATTGGTTAGTTTCACATCAGAATAGACTGGCAAAGGAATCCACCAATCACACATAGTGGTAGATAGATGAAGACACGGAAAGCTGTCTCTCTGGTAAAGCTCTCTCTTAATGGCTGTCTACCTCCGGCTGTGAATCACGTGGGATACGCGTGTTTGCTGTCAAATAGTAGTAAATCAGTTTTTTATCTTGAGTTTTCATTGGGTGGGCAGAGCTTTTCTCAGGGTGGGAACCGCACACCCCCTGCGCCCCCTTGGCAACGCCTCTGCTACACCATGGTAAACAGGCCCCTGTCCCAACTTTTTTGAGACCTGTAGCAGCCATCAAATTTGAAATGAGCTAATTTTGTGGATAAAATTGTAAAATTTCTCAGTTTCAACATTTGCTATGTTACCTCTGTTCTATTGTGAATAAAATACTGGCTGGTGTGATTTGAAAGTCATTGTGTTTTGATTTTATTCACAATTTACACTTTGTCCCAACAATTTCGGAATTGGGGTTGTATTTCTTAGCTGCCTAAATCGAAGCCAGTCTACCTCTGAGCCACATGCCCTAGCCTTAGCCCAGGCCTTTTTCTTTCATGTAGGAGACCAGATAATTCAGCTGAGAACCAAAAATTATCACGGCCCTTCACTCTGAATTTACACAGGGGTGCATGTCTTTCAACAATTCCCTTAAAACCAAGATAAAAATAAGATAATGCAGTTTCAACATCGTCAATCAGATCAATTTTACCCCAGTTGTGGGTGCAGCAGCTGGCTGCCTCACTAGCTCCGGACCTCAAAGTTTTTGCACGCAACACACTGACATCGAAAGCAAAAATCTTGAAGCTAAATTCTTCTTTTAGTATCTTTATTACAAAACTGAAATCATACAAAATAGAAAAATAATAGACTTTCAACTTTTCTTAGTAAACTAACCGAAATTAGTGCGCTGGTCAAAAGACCACGTTGCATCAAGGTCCAGTGGCTTCTGCCGTTTCGCGGGCTCACGATGTATTTATACTATACACACAGCAGTCAATGAGAAAACACCATTCTATCGTGTCATTAGTCACTGGCCAAACCTTCATTCCACATTACAACACGGAACAGAAAATACTTCAAACCCAAACATCTCAAACAGAATATTGATACAAATTATCTTAAATTATATGTGTAGAAAATGGCTACAACACCAGTCAAAGAGAAACAAATCATGTAAAAAGCCCTGTTCACTGAAATGTTTAATATCTCGCTTAATAATGACGCGAAGTTTACTCTTTAGGACCTTTGTGTCCCTAATCGTTGCTACAACGCAATGATCACTCACATCATTCGCAAATACTCCCACTGCTGGATACTTATGGGGAACATTTGTGAGAATAAGATCAATTAAAGAAGAATTACTAGGGGTCTTCATAATAGGGCGAGTAGGACTATCTACAATCTGGGTAATATTCAAAGATACACACAGGTTCTTAAAATCATCAGACAAGGTAGTTAACCAGTCCCAATTGAGATCACCAAGCATAACAATTTCCTTGTAGTCAAGTTGAGATAAAAGCTTTGCAAGTGAAGATACAGTCTCCCTGACAGCTGACGGGGGTCTGTAACAGCCGACCACTGTGACCTGTTGTCCCTTTGATACTTCAATATTTAGGGCTAAAATTCTGAATTGCTTGGAAATGGATTTGGAAATCAGTGTGGATACACAGAACGTATTCCTCACATAAATGGCATTGCCGCCACCTTTCTGTGGCCGGTCGGTGCGAAACACACTATAGCCAATTAGGGAGATATCGGTGTTTGACACAGATTTATTTAGCCACGTTTCTGATAAGACAATAACATCAGCGCCAGTCGAATCTGCCCAAATACGGACAAAATATAGTTTAGATAAAAGACTGCGCACATTTAGATGAATGAAGCCCAAGCTGGACCTAGATTTAAAGTCTGCTGGAGTCGGAATTTCACAGCTACTGGGCGGTGCTGGGTTTGGTTGTACATTTCCTGGAAATAATAATAAAAAGAAAATCGAAAATCTTCCTCGCTTTGTTGACACACATAAATCGTCCTTTACTTTCATATAATTAGAAACGTCTGTAAAAGAGTGATCAGAACTCATGAAGCAGTCTTGGAGAACCATCATAGCGGACAATGAAATAAAACAAACATAATTCGCCGAGCTGATAGGCTCGGATAGCAATACGGGAAAGCGTTCATGAAACACATCCGATCCTTTGCTGGGAGCACTCACTGCGGGCAGTAGAACAGACTCGAGTCCAGTCGGGTTCTCAAGATGAGAGAATTCGGCATTGTCCAATACAGTCAAGAAACACAGCAAAATCACGAAAGAAGCCATTTTCCCAGGCCCACACATAGCGCCCCAGTAGATCCACTGCTCTGCGCGTAGAGACGCGCAAAGCCCCAGTGAGTACAGCTCCTCCGTTCCAGACGTGTAAACGTGCAGAGCCGGTCACTGGGAGTAACGAGACAGGCTGCCAACACTGGTCGGGTGCTTGAAATTACCAGGGCTGATAGGCCCAGATTGTCAGAAGCCGGGAGCTAGTTGTCCAGGGGACAATAATCAACCGCAGTTAGTCTATCTGGACCTGGGCAGAGAGGATTGGAGTCAGGATGTGCCGATGCGATCGCTATTGAGTCACCAGGTAAGCCTTCTCAGGTAGAACAATACCCCACGGATTGGTAATCACAGTCGGCTACAGTCAAATATCCACAATTAAAATAGCCTATAAATCCAGTAAATCAGCTGTAGGCTACAGCATCACTCGTGCAAGAAACTGCATGAGTTAAAACAATAAAATACTTGAAAATGCAAGGTAGTAATACAATACATACAGGATGACTTGACACAGACAGGTAGACGTGCTGCTATCTTGGATTCTTGTGGATTCTCTAATGATATTTCAGTGAGCCGGGGTTATGACAGTAAGCTAAAGTTTCTGATCCAAGGATTCAATGGGATTCTATAAAAGGATTCATTCGCAGCAACTCTATACTCTTTTTTTCCAATAATAGCAAACCCCAAATTCAAAAATTACACGATTTGGACACAAAATTATAAAATTTAGAGAATTCAGTCTGTCTTTAATCCAAGAATGGCACTGGAGCGGGATATAACCAAGAAAGAGATCAACTCTATCCTCAGACGTAAGGCTGAATTTCTCATCCATAGATCTAGACAACATTATTATTTTAATGGTTCTCGGCCCAGTCGCTTACTCGCTTTGCAACTTCGTAAAAATGAGCATTTTTTGGAGATTTCCTCTGTTCGTTCAGAGGAAGGCACAATTATGTCTGACCCTGTGCAAATTAATTTGGTGTTCCAATGCTTTTACTCAAAATTATACAACTCGGAGATCTCTCATGATGAAGATGAATGTGGTCGATTTCTTCACAATCTTCAAATACCATCACTTTCTTCTGAAGAAAGTGCTTGTATCGGGGCTCCCATCTCTCTGGATGAACTTATAAATTCTGTGAAAGAGAGGAACAAAGGTAAATCCCCAAGTCTGGACGGAGTACCTCCAGAATTTTTTCTTACTTTTTGGGATTCATTGGGTCCGCATCTCATAGACATGATTAACTATTCAATTGAAAAGAGTTCCTTTTCTAGGGATGTCAATATTGCCATAATCTCCATATTACTCAAAAAAGATAAGGATCCTAATGATCCTATGAGCTTCGGACCCCTTTCATTATTAAATTCTGATGCCAAGATATATGCTAAAGTTATGTCCCGTCGTTTGGAACAATATATGACCAAGCTGGTCCACTGTGACCAGACTGGATTTATTAAAGCCCGCCTTGCCTCAGATACCATTAGACGTTTGCTCCATACAAGCAATGGAGCATCGGATATTAAATCTCCAACTGCTGCGTTATCCTTAGACGCAATGAAGGCTTTCGATCACCTCGAATGGCCATATCTTTGGTCAGTACTTTAATATATGGGTCTTGGAGAAAATTTTATTATAATGGTAAAAATTTTGTATGCAGATCCTTCAGCTATGGTCCTAACTGGCGATTACTTATCTCTGTTATTCAAAATCTCTAGAGGCACCCGCCAAGGTTGGAAATACTCAACATCACATTTCATTATACGCTGATGATGTATTATTGTTTGTGGAAAACGTCCCTACTTCTTTCCCCCCACTACTCTCCATTTTTAATTACTTCAGTAAGGTATCAGGATACCAAATTAACTGGTCAAAGTCAGCCCTCTTACCTCTCAATGAAGCTATGATCAATGCCTCTTTGCCCCCTTGTATACCAGTGGTGAAACATTTTAAATACCTTGGTATTGATATTTACACATCATTAAATAACATTGTCAAATCAAACTATAACAATATACTTCAGAAAATAGTATTGGACTTTGACCGTTGGGCACACTTGCCCAATTCATTGCAGGCCCATATTTCGGTAGTCAAAATGAATGTTCTCCCACGGGTGAATTTTCTCAGCACTATGCTTCCTATAGCTCCCCCTAGAGGCTATTGGAACAAACTACATTCACTAATCTCCAAATATATATGGAATGGCAAACGCTCTCAAATTAAGTTCTCTGTTCTACAGAGTGAAAAATGTGCAGGTGGACTATCATTGCCTAATTTTAAACTTTATTTCTGGTCATTTGTCTTGCGCCTTAGCTCATCGTTTAACTCCGAAACAAAAAATTCATGGCGTCCTATAGAAGAAAATATTGTGCACCCCCACAGGCTCCAGGATATTGTTTTCTCAAATATTTTACTTAAGCAATGTAAATTACGATTTGGTCCAATAACACCTTCTAGCAGATATTTTTGATGACAAGGGTCTTCGAGCATTCCAGGATCTTAAAACTCATTTTAATTTGCCAGGCTCCGCCTTCTTTTTTTTTTACCTGTAGCTCCTCTCATCACAAGCCTATGGGGTTTCTTGGGGAGTGACATTAGTATCACACCCTTTACATGAGTTGCTGTATACCAAGAGCAGAACTAGGGGTCTAGTGTTGCTGTATACCAAGAGCAGAACTAGGGGTCTAGTGTCCAGATTATATCTTACAATCTTACAAGCTACTTATAAACCCCTTTCAAATGATATATTATGGAAAAGAGATCTTTCCAATTTAGAAGTAAACATTGACTGGGATAGGATCTGGAATAATATTAGTCTGTCCTCTAGGTACCCCAATCATCAGCTCATTCATTTTAAGTTTGCACATAGATTATATATTACTCCTCGTAAACATTTTCTAGTGAAAATGAGTACCAGCCCTTTGTGTTCCCTTTGTACTACTGGAGCTATCAGCTGTTTTATGCATATGGTATGGGGCTGTCCTAAGGTGACTATGTTTTGGGACAAATTGCTTCCAAGCTCTCAAATATCCTTTCCCCATCTCTACCAGTCTCTCCAGAAGTTCTTTTGTTGAATGATTTTGAAAAATTGAATGTTTCACTGAGTAAAACTAGAGTTTTGCTGGCAGGTCTCACAGCAGCTAAAAGAATGATTGCCTTATGGTGGTAGCCCCCACATTTACTTTCTGTTCACCAATGGATTCTTAGCTTTCTAGACGTGGTATATATGGAGCTAACAACAGCAAGGATACATGGAGCTCATGAAAGAAATATTAACTTGTGGTTAAACATTGCAGATAAACTGAAAAGTTTACTGAATGGGTCAGACATTTCTGATGTATAAGGGGATCCTCAAGGTCCATGGGGTGGGGTTGTTCTAAGGGGTATGGGGTTTGCCCTTTTTTTTTTCTTTTTAAGTTTGGTTTTTATTGTTTCACATTGATGGTATAATCTAATTTGTATTGCAGTGTGTATGTATTTGGCTTTAATAAAAATTTGATCACAAAAAAAAGATCACGACCAAAATCGATAGACTTGTGTCGTAACTCTACCTCAATGTCCTCACCAAAAATTGTGATGATCGGTGATGGCGTTTTTCAGTTATCGCACTGAATGGAAATTCAATATGGCGGCTGTGGCAGCCATATTTGATTTCGGATCACGACTGAAATTCATAGGTTAGTGTAGCAAGTCTACCTCGATGTTCTCACCAAAAATCGTGATGATCTGTGATGCCGTTTTTCAGTTATCGCACAGAATGGAAATTGAAGATAGCGGCTATGGCAGCCATATTTGATTTTGGATTGCGACCAAAAACAATAGGCTAGTGTAATAACTTGACCCCGATGTCCTCACCAGAAATCGTGATGATCGGTAATGGCGTTTTTCAGTTATTGCATGGCATCAAATGTGGACGGACAGACAGACGGATGCCGTGCGTGATGACAATACCCCACAGCCTCTTTCAGGGCTGAGGGGTAAAAAGGACTGATCTGAAAAGTCCATTTACCCACTACTGCATTGAAAAATGTACAACACAAAATTTGATGTTTAAATCAATGAATTTAAGTGCTTCTCGAAAATACACAATTTGATTACTGCAAGATGTTCCAAAAAATTTTCACTGAGGATTAGCTAATTTTGGCTCTGAAGATTTCAGTTCGTTAGGTCTAGCAATGCAGGTCTTCAGTTGCGCGGTTGTATGGGGCCGTCATTGCTACATGTTTTGATTCCTGATGCTCCATACATTCTCAATCGGAGACAGATTAGGACTGTAGGCAGGCCGATCTAACTCCTACGCTCTTTGTTTATGCAGCCATGCTCAAGTAATTTGTGCAGAATATGGATTGGCATCATCTTACTTCATCTTACTGGAAAATGCAGCAAAGTCCCTTGAAGAAATGACATCCAGATGGCAGCATATTTGCTCCAAATTTTGTACATGTCATTCTGCATTAAAGGTGCCCTGACAAATGTGCAAGTCACCCATGCCTTGTGCACTCACTCACCCTCAAACCATACGGCATGGTGGCATAGTGGTTAGCACTGTCGCCTCATAGCGAGAATGCATGTTCTCTCCATGTTCGTGTGGGTTTCCTCCGGGTACTCTGGTTTCCCCCACCCACAAAAACATGCATTCTAGGAATTCTCCTACCAGTATCCCTGACCAAGGAACTGGCTTTAAAACTGGAGTTGGTCCCCGGGCGCTGCCCACTGCTCCTAACTATAGGATGGGTCAAATGCAGTGGACAAATTACCCCACGGGGTTCAATAAAGTGTATCTTATACTGACTTTTAGACCCTATGCTCATTACAGCTTGGGTTGTGCTTGTCCTCTTTAGAGGTCCAGCTTTTTTTTTTTTCTAAAAACTATGTTAAATGTTGACTCACAGGACCACAAAACATGCTTCCACTGTACAGGTGTCTATTTAGGATGACACTAAGCTCCAAGGAGTTGGAAGCACTTTCAAAAACATGTTGTTTGGCTTTGGTTTTGCCCAGTAAAGCTTTCGCGTGCCCACAGATGCTGCAGGGAATGGTGTTGACAGAGTTTTACCAATGCATTTCCAAGCCCAATTTTCGATATCCATCAGTCATGTGACGATCTTAAGACAGTGACACCTGAGTCCTAAATATTTGTCATGATTTGTTTGTTCAATAAGGTTGTTTCCTATAGTGAAAATGGTATTTTTTCGCTGTAGGCAGCTTCTCTGAAAAATGAGCACTTTGGTTTTGGGTTGGTTGATTGTCATGGCTCAGGTTTGGCAGTATTTTTCCAATTCTGGTAGGTGTTGCTGTAAAGCTGGATTTATGGTTCTGCGTCAAACCGACGCCGTCGCGACGCAGAGCCTCTGCTATGACGTGAACCCCCACCACAGAGCCTCTACGTCGCCTGCTGTGCACCTCGAAAATGTTCTAACTGCATGTCAAAGCGACGCAGACTGCAAGGGCACTGATTGGTCCACTCTACATCACTTCCGGTTTGGCAGTGAATTGCTTCGCGGCACAGCGATGCAAACGACCTCAATGCAGAACTTCGAAAGGTCCACGACGGCGTCGAGGCGATGACGTGCCCTTTGCGTGGAGTCGACGCAGAACCGTAAATCCAGCTTAAACCCTCTTTTGTGCGGGATAGCAGGACTTGGTCATCAGCATAAAGGAGACACTTTATCTCCGTGTCTTGTAGCTTTAGTCCAGGTGCAGTGGAATTCTCTATTTGTTTTGCCAATTCATTAATTGTTTTTAAATGATGATTTCATTTATTAATGGAAAAAAGCTACCCAAACCTACCTGGCCCTATGTGAAAAAGTAATTGCCCCCTAAACCTAATAACTGGTTGTGCCACCCTCAGCGACAAGAATTGCAATCAAGCATTTGCAATAACTGGTAATGAGTCTCTTACATGGCTGAGGAGGAATTTTGGCCCATTCTTCTTTGCAGAATTGTTTTAATTCAGCCACATTGGAGGGCTTTCAAGCATGAACGGCCTGTTTAAGGTTATGCCACAGCATCTCAATCAGATTTAAGTCCAAATTTTGACTAGGACACTCCAAAACCTTCATTTTGTCTTTTTTTTTGAGCTATTCAGAGGTGGACTTGCTCGTGTGTTTCAGATCATTGTCCTGCTGCATAACCCAAGTGCGCTTGAGCTTGTGGTCACAAACTGATGTTTGGACATTCTCCTTCAGGATTTTCTGGTAGAGAGCATAATTTGTGGTTCCATGAATTACGGCAAGTCGTCCAGGTCCTGTTGCAGCAAAGCAGCCCCAGACCATCACACTATCACCACCATGTTTGACTGTTGGAATGATATTCTTTTTATGAAATGCTGTGTTAGTTTTACACCAAATATAATGGGACGCACACCTTCCAAAAAGTTCAACTTTTGTCTCGTCAGTCCACAGTATATTTTCCCAAAAGTCTTGGGGATCATCAAGCTGTTTTTGTCAAATGTGAGATGAGCCTTTGTGTTCTTTTTGGTCAGCAGTGGTTTTCGTCTTGGTACTGTACCATGGATGCGATTTTTGCCCAGTCTCTTTCTTGTTGAATTATGAACACTGACTTTAACTGAGGCAAGTGAGGCCCGCAGTTATTTTGATGTTGTTCTGGGTTCTTTTATTGACCTCATGGAGGAGTCATCAATGCGCTCTTGGAGTAATTTTGGTCGGCTGGCCACTCCTGGGAAGGTTCACCACTGTTCCAAGTTTTCTCCATTTGTGGATAATGGCCCTCACCATGGTTCACTGGAGTCCCAAAACCTTAGAAAAGGCTTTGTAACCCTTTCCAGACTGATAGAGGTCAATAACTTTGATTCTCATCTTGTGAGGATTACGCCAGGAACCAGAAGCAAGAACCAGTGAATGCAAAAATGGAGGCTTTATTTCTGAAGGGGGGGGAAACCCCCAACAGAGCAGGCAACGGTACAATGTCCACAATCCAAAAATCAGAATCCAAAGGGCGAAATCCAGAACCGTAAACAGGGCACCAATAACAAAAATCTTGTCAGACAAAAGAGGTTCGATACACTGAGAATGTGGCAAAGCACAGGGAATAGGCAAAAATCGAAAAACAAGGACGGTCCAGTCAGAAAGGTAATCACTATGAAAACAAGGCGAGAGAAGCATGGCAAAAGGAGAACGTTCTGACAAAGAACTGCTGTGAGAAGACTCCTAATATACATTCATGGGAAGTCACATGCTTAACAAGACACAAGTGCAAGAAGTCAGACTGATTACAAAGGAGGGAACATGAGGGAGAACCTAATCACATGAAAGAGGCAACTGCCAAAACGCGGACAGGGATCACGAGACAATCCTATGACAAAACATACAGCTCCGGTTAGGGAGTTCTAACGTGCACAGATAATGAGAAGCAGGACAGAGTGGAGCAGGTGCGGAGGATCCGCTGAATTGCAGCAAAGACTAAGTGAAGGCAAGAGGCGGAGACTAGAATAGGGCGAGTGCTGAGAGCTTGTTAATCAATTAGTAAGTGCAACTATACAATCCCTGGTGCTTGTTAGTAAGTTAGTATTATATACAATGTTAGTCTTGGTTAGTATTTTAACAAAATAATAAACTGTTAGTATGGGTTAGTAAAATAGTAAAGTAAGGTGAAGGAAGCAAACGAGACTAGAAGGAATGGTGGAAACCCAGAAACCATTAAATCACCTAAGCATGTGACACGCAGGACTGGGGAATGAGCTGTAGTAACAAAAGACCAGACAGGGGAGACAAAGTGCAAAGAAGGGCATGGTGGAAAATATGAACCGGACTATATACAGAAATATGGGTAATGGCAAAACATGGCAGAAACAAAACATGGCATGGAACAACCTAAACAGAACATGGCAAAACAGAACAGACATGGCAAACTGACAGAATCATAACACATCTGTTCTTGAATTTCTTTAGATCGCGGCATGATGCGTTGCTTTTTGAAATCTTTTAACCTACTTCACTATGTCAGTCAAGTTCTACTAAAGTGATTTCTTGATTCAACAGGTCTGGCAGTAATCAGGCCTGGGTGTGGCTACTGAAATTGAGCCCAGAAAATGTGGTTGATCACAGTTAATTCATGATTTAACGGGGGGGACAATTACTTTTTCACATAGGGCCAGGAAGGTTTGGATAGATTTTTTCCCTTAATAAATGAAATCATCAATTAAAAACTGCATTTTGTATTTACTCGGGTTATCTTTGTCTAATATATATATTTTTTTTGATAATCTGAAACATTTGTGACTGACAAATATGCAAAAAAAAAAAAAAATCAGGAAGGGGGAAAATACTTTTTCACAGCACTGTACATATTAAATAGTATAGGGCTAAGGTTACACCCCTGTCTTACTCCACGTCCCTGGAAGAAATATTCTGTTTTGTTTGTTCCAATCTTAATTCAGCATTTTCTGTTTGTATACATTGATTTAACAGGTCATATACTTTTCCTCCAATACCACTTTCAAGTATTCAAGTATTTCAAGTATTAATCTCTCTGTTAGCTGGACGAAAGGATCCTGAAGTTCAGTGTAGGACACTGGACAATGTGCTCCCAGATGACTTACTTGCTATCCCCTGACACAAACCCAGACACGGACCCACTTCAATGGTGGAATGTCCATAAAACCAACTTCCCAAGGCTCAGTAATTTGGGTAGGAAATACCTATAAATCCCTGCAATTAGTGCCCCGTCCGAGAGAGTCTTTAGTACAGGTGGGAACATTGTGACATGCCTCAAGCCAGTCTGTGGATACACTTGTTTTCCTTGAAAGAAATTTAAACTTTAAACTTGAAAAAACAACTATATAACGGTTTCACGGGGGGTTTTGTTTTGACTTTTTTTTTTAAATCTAACACAGCCTTATATGTTTAAAAAAAAGCACACAGATAGTCTTGTAAGTGGTGCTGTTCTTGTAATTCTTCTGCTTAATTATGGCACTTATATGATAGAAGAATGTTCACTTAAATTGTGATATTTTTGCACTGCTACACATTGTTGGGAAAGAGAGCTGACCTTCCTTGCTCATTTCTTGTATTACATTTATTTATTGCTATTTCCTCCAGTCATTACCTGCCCATGGTGCTTTATTTTGCTACTTTTTTTTCATTATTTTAATTCTTAATTTGTTTATCATTTATATACTCAGTCAAAAAAGAAACTTCACACTCGTTTGGAGGTCGATAAGTTGAACATACAAGAAAAGTGGTTTTAAATAATGATTTAATTCCATTCTGTACCCATTAAGGACAGTGTACCATAAAAATCATGTTCATAATGTAACCAGTTCCACCGGAAATGTAAGAGAGTAAAAATGGTAAGTTACAACTTGATGAAAGCATGTCAATAGCGCGTATGCCCTCCATGAGCGTTCACAACTGCGACGCAACGTCTCCTCATAGATTGAATGATGCGTCTGAACACAGCTTGGGGGATGCGTCGCCATAATTGAACCAACATGGCACCAAGTTCCTGCAAATTCTGTGGAGGGTTCCTTACTTGACGGAGTCTTCTGCCCAACACATCCCATACATGTTCTATGGGATTAAGGTCGGGAGACCTTGAGGGCCACTCCATGACATTGATGCCAGCATTCCTAAGAAAATTCTGCGTTAAATTGGCCGTATGAGGTCTGGCATTATCGTGTTGGAATGTCAGACCTGGGCCATGAGCTGCCATGAATGGCAAAAGCTCTGTATCCTGCAGCAGTTAGGTTTCCTTGAACGACCATCAGTCGGGAACGGGCAGGACCATTAAAGGCACCCCAAACCATAACACTACCGCCCCCAAAACGGTCCACTTCCTGCACACAACACTGGGCGTTGCGTTCACCGTTGCGTTCTCCTCCAAACTCTAACTCTCCCATCAGCGAAGTGCAAAGTGAATCTGGATTCGTCACTAAAAATGACCCTATTCCAATCACGCTGAGTCCATCTCAGATGTCGTTGTGCCCAGAGAAGCCGTTGACGTCGGTGTAACTGGGTTAAAATTGGTCCACGATATGGCCGACGTGCATGGAGACGAGCAGTGCGCAGGCGATTACGTATGGTTTGGGCAGTCACACGACCTCTAAACAATTCATTCCTAGTGGACGTTGCAGTGAGAAATCGATTACACAAATGACGTAAGACGATTTGTCGGTCTTCTGCTTGTGTCGTCACACGTGGTCTACCCGAACGAGGTCGGTCTGCTGTGGTGCCAGTTTGTTGGAGACGTGTCCGAAGATCATGGATAGTCCGTTGACTGCATCCCATAACCCTGGCAACGTCAGTGACCGACGTTCCGTATTCAGCATGCCAATGGCACGCTTCACGTTGAATGTTTGACAGTCGTGGCATTGCAAATCAACGGATAATTGACTGTAAGAACTTGTTTTTCCGAGATGTCACTCTACCGTGCTAACGTGGGCTCAATTGCACGTGTCTCATAAGGTCACGTGACTAGGAACACGAGGAAACGTACTTTTACCTTGATGTATGCTCGCACGTGCTGCATGCTTGTGCACGTCGGAGTTGCTGTGTGTCATGATGTCTTTGACAACGCATTTACCCCTAATAATAATAATAATATCTCTTGTATGAAGTTTCAAGAAAATTTTTAGAAATTTTGAGTGTGAAGTTTCTTTTTTGACTGAGTATATTTAATTCAACATATAATGCCCCTGCAAGTATCACGTTTTTGTTACTGTTGTTGTTTGCTGATGGTGCACATATACGGTGTGTAGTTTAAAAAAATAGTGGCAAAGCCACTGCACCTGCTTGGCCAAACGTGGCCAAAATGGAACGCCCTCTATTGGCCAAAGTATCGGTCCGATTGGGCTGAAAATGGAAGTTGGTCTAGACCTTATGACGCTATACACATATGAAATGTGAAAAGGATCGGTGAAAAACTGAAGATTCTAGAGCGCAGACAAGCCAAAAGTTTACGCATGCAAGCAAGCACAGATGCATGACAGATCATCACTAAAGACCCCGAGTATAGCATAAGCCCCTTGGGCCTTTTGGCCAAGTGGGCAAAAAATTTGAGCATCTTAGCTCGTAAAGTAAGGGTGCTAGATCTGTTTGAAGTTTTGCAGAAAAAGCCGCCTGGTGGCCAAACCAAGAATCGCAGCATGACCAAAATCGAAGTGGGGCTAAATCTTGGGCCCATATACATGCATATAAAATAGGAAAAAGGATCTGTTGAGAACTTATGGCGCTGAAACGAAATCGGCACATTTTATGACCTTTGACCTATATAACCTTTAAAATTAGGTCAAATCAAAAACCCATTATATATATGATGAAGCCTTGGCAGGACAACCTACAGCAAAAATTTGAGCATCTTAGCTCATAGAATAAGGGTGATAGAGCTGTTTGAAATTTTGCAGAAAAAGCCGCCTGGTGGCCAAATCACGAATTGCAGCATCCCCAAAATCGAACTTGGGCCTGAACTTCAGCCCATATATATGCATATAAAATAGGAAAAGGATCAGTTGAGAACTGAGGGTGCTATGGCACTGAAACAAAATCGGCACATTTTATGACCTTTGACCTATATAACCTTTAAAATGAGATTAAATGAAAAACCCATGACATACATGATGAACCCTTGGCAGAACAACCTACAGTAAGAATTTGAGCAACTTAGCTTGTAGAATAAGGGAGCTAGAGCTGTTTGAATTTTTGCAGTAAAAGCCACCAGGTGGCCAAACCAAGAATGGCAGCACGCCCAAAATCGAATTTGGGCTAGATCTTGGGCCCATATACAAGCATATCAAATAAGAAAAGGATCCGTTGAGAACTGAGGGCGCTATGGCACTGAAACGAAATCGGCACATTTTATGACCTTTGACCTATATAACCTTTAAAATTAGGTCAAATCAAAAACCCATTAGAGATATGAAGAACCCTTGGCAGAACAACCTACAGGAAGAATTTGAGCATCTTAACTTGTAGAATAAGGGAGCTAGAGCTGTTTGAATTTTTGCAGTAAAAGCCACCAGGTGGCCAAACCAAGAATAGCACCATGCCCAAAATCGAACTTGCGCTAGATCTTGGGCCCATATATGTGCATATAAAATAGGAAAAGGATCCGTTGAGAACTGAGGGCGCTATTGCGCTGAAACGAAACCGGCACATTTTATGACGTTTGACCTAAATAACCTTTAAAATTAGGTCAAATCAAAAGCCCATTAAATATATGATGAACCCTTGGCAGAAGAACCTACAGTAATAATTTGAGCTTCTTGGCCTGTAGAATAAGGGAGCTACAGCTGTTTGAATTTTTGCAGTAAAAGCCGTCTGGTGGCCATAACAAGAATGGCAGTATGCCCAAAATTGAACTCGGGCTAGATCTTGGGCCCATATACATGCACATAAAATAGGAAAAGGATCCGTTGAGAATTGAGGGTGCTATGGAGCTGAAACGAAATCGGCACATTTTATGACCTTTGACCTATATAACCTTCAAAATGAGGTCAAATCAAAAACCCTGTATATATATATATATATATATGATGAACCCTTGGCAGAACATCCTACAGTAAAAATTTGAGCATCTTAGCTCGTAGAATAAGGGAGTTAGAGCTGTTTGAAGTTTTGCAGAAAAAGCCGCCTGGTGGCCAAACCAAGAATGGCAGCATGCCCAAAATCGAACTCGGGCTAGATCTTGGGCCCATATACATGCGTATAAAATATGAAAAGGATCCGTGGAAAACTGAAAGCTGCATCGTGCTGAAACGACAATTGTGGACGCACTAACGCACGCATTAACGCACGCACGCACGCACTAACGCATGCACGCACGTATGCACGCACGGACGCACAACAGACCACCACTAATGACCCTAAGCACAGCATAAACCCCTTGGGCCTGTCGGCCAAGTGGGCTAAAATTGATTTCTACTTATTTTTGAGTTCATTTACACAGAAAAAAATTGATTGAAATCCTAAATCGTCCATAATGCTGAAAAAATCAAGATTCAACTCTGAGCCTGTCGCGCCCAGCTCTATGATGAATGATACAGAAGGTATTTGCACTACTTAGGGCTGCACGGAAAATTATGGGATATAACCTTTAGTTGAAAATGGCAGTTTGTGTTTATTTTACTGTGAAAGTAAGCAATATTCATATACTGGCATGAACTTTGAGTAGCACCGCATAAAGGTTGTGAGTTTGAATCCAGCCTGGGGCCTCTCTGCGTGGAGTTAGCATGTTCTCCCCATGTTTACGTGAATTTCCTCAAGGTACTTCATTTCCTCCCACAGTATCAAGACACGCATATTAGGCTAACTGGAGACTCAAATGCGTGAATGGCGAGTGAATTTTCTCAGTGGAAGAGATGAAAGGTATGCCATGTATCTTTCAATAATATGCAATGCACCTAGATGCATAGCTACCAAATCCAGACCTAGTATGGCACTCTGACTGACTTAATTAGTGATGTAGTCAAGACTGCCTTAGCCGAGACCAAGACACTACCAAGACCAAAGGGTAGCGAGACCAAGACAAGACCGAGACCAAGACCAAGACAGACCATTTCAAGACCATAGCAGGACGAGACCGAGACCGAGACCAAGACCAAAAACAAAAATAGTGTTTCACTTCACTGTAAATATGGGCAGTGTTTGGGTGAAAGTAATTGTGTGTAGCAACTGCATAACAGCTATTATTACCCTTTCAGAGGATTGAGACTTCATAGGCATTTAAATTTTTTCCTGTTAGGGATTAATATGGTAACTCAGTCCAAAATCTGTTGTCACCGTTCCGGAGACATTAAACATTAAAGATTTCCATCCAAAACGAATAGCAACGGCAGGCAATGAATTCTCATTTGGCCTGCACAAACGTGCACAAATGAAGCGGAAACAAATGTAATGGGTTTCATTCAGATTTTCGTCATATGGGGTGCCAACTTAACGAAGCTGGAAAACAGATAGCTTATGAGGCAAGTTCCCTTGCATGAATTTTGGGATCTTCTGAAACCAGTGAATAGCCTGCCTTATTTAGCGAATTTTACTCGGCAAGACTGATATCGGCGGTTATGATGATAAACTGGGCAAATAGGGGGCAACCACCAACAGTTGACCACCTGCTGTTTTTAGCTATTTTCATCTGGCTGATGGCTTCGGATAAAGCCACTGAAGACACTGAAGTTCAGAACACTCAACATGACACCAGGACCCTCAGTAGTTACCCTGCATACATAGCTATCCTCAAAACTTCAAAGCCATTCATTTGTAAAACAGCACAAGCTCCCCAATACCATGACTCAGTAGCAATATGCTTCATCCAGTGAATTCGCTAGGAAATTTACTTAATAAAATGCTAGTGATAACTGACCTTACCTATGGCTGTTAACTCAGCTAGAGCTAGCGAGATTAACTGCAGTTAACCAGGGTTAGTCAGCAGATGCTTGCAAACAACTTAAATTTCGAGTCCTGAACAGATTATACCGTGCATGCATGTACAACATTTTTACAATAATATACTAAGTATGTACAAGTTGTGTTTGGTCTTGAGACGTTTGGGAGTTTTTTTTCCTCCTTTTTTCCAGAGTTTAAGAGCAGAGCCAGTCTGTTAGCTTACCTCTTGGCATGTTTCCTCTTCAAGTGCCTGGTGAAAGTTGACATTGTACCGGCCAGGGTTGGGTTCAATTACTTTTTTCAATTACAAATTACATTCTGGACAGAACGTTCAATTACAATTACAATTAATTTTCGATAAAAAATTAAATTTAAATTTCATTACAATTACGAAAGTAACAATTACTGTAATTGGAATTGAAAAAAGTAATTGAACCCAACCCTGGTACCGGCGGTCTCAGTCAGGGCGATTTGACAAAATCTGCACACAGCAGAAACCTTTTTTTTCTTTGCTATTTCTCATATAGATTCTTTGCAATCTGTATAGGAGAACCTTATAATAGATGAATTAGCTGACATTTTTACTGATTCACTGGACTAATTAGTTGCGCATATGTTGTGAGACGAGACAGAGAGATGGGACGGGAGACTGCGCAGGCAGGGGAAAAATATACATTATAACATGTTTTTATAAAATGGATGCCTCTTATTGGCTGCATTTAAAGAAGGCTGCGTAGTAATAATGAGGCTGTACCAGGACCAGCTGCCTGCCTGGATTTTGAAATCCCCTTGAGATCGTTATGTCCAAGACCAAGACAAGACCAAGACCAGAGAGTGTCGAGACCGAGACAAGACCAAGACCATGTAAAAGTGGTCTCAAGACCAAGACTGGTCTTGAGTACTACAACACTAGACTTAATGCACTTTTTAAGAAGAAAATGCGTAGCATTAGGTAATATACCCAATAGGTCTGTGCGTCATGTTACTTTCCAAAACATTTTTAGGAATGCTACCTCTCACCCTAACGGGAATCTATGTTCATGTGTCTCAGCCCAAATCGTTTTGAGATATTTCAATGCTGCAAAAGGTAACCATTTTGTTATACTGCAAATGTATTTTTGGCTAATACACTGTATAGCTACCAATATATAGAGTAGCATGAGGTATTCAGTATATACTGTGCAGTATGTACAAAACAAGTATATGTTTTCAAACGTGGCTGTAGTTACCTTACTGAACACCCCGCATGCATTAGATATTTTTTGACTGACAAAAATGCACAAAAGAAGTTTCTTTAATGAAATAGATACTGCAATTTATACAATGCTTTATTAATGTCCATAAAATGATATGGAGTGCCTTAGTGCCTTAACTAAAGAAGGCAAAGTCATTTTGGCTTAGTGTGTACCTTAGTGTGTGTATATCAGAGCCTCGACACAGAGTAGCAGTTTTGGCCTGTTTTGACAAGTCACCGCTCTACATATCACACCTACTTGTGGCTATCTCATGCATATGATTAAATATACCCAGAAGAACCACTCACATTGACAGATTGCGGATGAGGTTGCAATTACTTGAGAAAACAATGCATTTTAAACCAGTACGTTGAATGGACTAATATAATAGTTTTCCATTATGGTCACTTAACCTCTCTTCTGCTTTGAACTCAGGTCTGAAAGTAGAAATGTTCTTTTCAGTATCACACCCCTTATAGAGATATAACAGGACCCTGGATAAGCCTTTGAAGCAGTAGCCCCTCCCTTGTATTTAGAAATTGTGACATGCACAGTTTTGTGAAAATAATGTTGAACCAACACTAAATGTCATCTTTTCTCCTTGTGTCTGTGTGTTCTTATTGTTCTTTCATGACATATTTTTCCTCATTAATTTACCTCAAAATGCTCATGAAACAATGATCACATGAACTGAATTTAAAATGAAATGACAGTGCCCCCATTCCTTCAGTCACTCAGGATGAAGATGTGACCTGTGCTGAAGTCAGATCCACCAACCCCACCTCCTCCGACACAGTGTGCTACCGTATGTCAGCAGGTCAGTCTCAGAATTGTCTCCTCGGTCTTATGAATTACATTGGAGAAAAAATTATACTTAAAATTTCAATCATTGCCAATACAAGTGGCAGGATTTGCCATTGCGTATTTTTATTCTCTGGACATGTTTGACCTTCAAAAAAAATAAAATTCTGCTCAACTTTGTGTTCTCTTCACACTCTACATACCCCATGTCCACAGGGTCAAAACGGGCTGTCCTCACATGACCCCCGTGATTCTGCCTCTGCTTTGAATTTTAAACCCTAAGACAAGTGAATTGGTGAGTTCAATAAGGACCCAACTCCACACATTTTCAACATGGAGTTGGGCTCTTATTGAATTCACTGATTCAGTGATTCACTCATGGATAAATCAGTGAATAATTGGTACTTTTTCCTACTTGGATTACCAGAAAACATGCAGCCAGGTATATAAACCTCGGATTCAGAGACTGAAAGTCCCTCCAGAGTTTGTGCAAACATCCAGGATTTACCAGTGTCCACAAAATTTTAGCCAGGAGACAGAACTAATGACTGAAATTAGATGACTAATGACTTAAAACAATCACTGAATCATTAACTGGATATATTTATTTTTTGCTGTTATAAATGTGCAGTGCTCATCCACAATTTTGGCCTTTGATTGAGAGGGTAGCCTTTTTCTCAGTGAGGGCGAAAGTAACTGTTTAAAGGGTGGTCAATGGCTTCCCGTGGAGACAGACTCTCTTTTTCAAGCTGGAAGGAGTTTGGGAGCGAGGCGGTAAGACACCACAGGGGAAGAGAAAGAGTAGGCCAGAACTAGGACCAAAAAGCAGATACAGTACACACAGACACAATAATAAACTAATATTCAACCTACAATCACCAGCCACTTCATTAGGCACCCCTGTTCAACTGTTCATTAACACAAATATTTAATCAGCCAATCACATGGTAGCAACTCAATGCATTTAGGCAGGAAGACATTTTTCATTATTTCAATGTCGTGGTGTGAATAACATCGTTTTCATGCGCATTTAAAAGGTCTGTGTCAGAAAACAACTCAAAATTACCTCCAGAAGAAGTGCATTCTGCCACAAAACGCACTGCTCCAGAGCTGACTGAAACGTCCCAACAGCAGGCCTACCAAAGAAAACGGCCAAGTTGCAAAAAAAGTTTGCCAGATGTCTACCTTTTTTAAATAACCAGCAACACAAAATTGAAAACATGCCACATTCTCGCTAAACTTCGCAACACAACACTTTGAAGTTGAAACATTTTTACCATAACCAAAGTCAAAAAATTGCATGGCCTGTAACAAACCCAGGGACAAACCAAATGGGTGATTCTCACGAAACTGTCCTGACTTTTGCAAAAACAATTTTAGGTCAATTTTGCTAGTTTTTTCTCTCATTAGTAGCAAGCAGGGTCTCAATTTACTGGCTCAATTAAAATGAGAGATCAATATATGTTTTTTGATACATTTTCAGAATGTTTTATTGAGTCATTGACCAATAAGTTCATTACCGTCACACATTTTCAATTGATGATAACTGAATATGTATGAAAGGTAGACCTTTTATTTTTTTTCATGTATGTTCTGTTCATATTTAAGAATAGCCACATAGTGTAAACATTCAGAAAAATGTTTATTGATATAATAACTTTATTTATTATGTTCATTACCGTAACAAAATTATGTTTTATACTAAATTTTTCCTGTAGTGTAAATTTTACAAATAAATAAAAAATGCCAATTCAGTAATCTGAAAAGACTAGACAAATACTTCCTGTGCAAAAATAAAATTTGAAGTAATCACTCATTCCCATCCAAATATTTACATATACAGCAAGTGTTACGGTAATGAAAAGCTGTTACGGTAATGAAAAGCTTTGTTACGGTAATGACCTCACATGGCATTCATACATCAACTTTGCTTACTCTAGTCAATATTGTTAATCTCCTTTTCTGTCTACAACTACTCCTAGTACCAACCAACTTCTAGTAAACCAAACAACACCTAGTACCAACCAACCCCAACAGTATAACCCCTAGAAAACTGTTAAAAGGTAGATGTGATGCAAGCGGTCTAAGCAAGATGGAAGCACTCAGGAGGAAGCAGAGATTAGGCTGAGAAGATGGGCTTTTTCTTTTATTTACACCGTGTCCCAAAAGTTCATGCACCACAGAAAAAGTCAACTCAGATTGTGAATATTCAACAGAATGCATTTATTCAAAAGCCAGTGTATCCGCCCTGCATCTTAATTACTGCCCTCAGCCTGTGGGGCATAGAATGCACCAAGTTGTTTAGTACGGAAGGCTCAAAGTTGCCCCACTCCCGCACAGCCCTCGCATTGAGCTGCTTCATGGTGGTAAGGGGTGGGCTGTGGAAGACCCGACTGTTCAGGATACCCCAGGAGTTCTCAATCGGGTTGAGGTCCGGGGAGTTGGGTGGCCATTCCTCTTTGCACAGAAAGCCAGGAAGCTGCTCAGAACACCACTGCTGAGTTGTACGAGCAGTATGTGCGGGGGCACCATCTTGCACGAAGACCATTTCCCTACGCCAGTTGAACATCTTCCTAGCAGTGACGGGGCCCCATTTTTTTTTCTGGTGAGTATGGGAAGTAGCACTGGCTGGATAATGTTCTTGACATAATACTCAGCATTGATGGTGATGCCCTGGGGTACAACATGCAACTCCAACAGCCCTGAAGATGACATCGCCCCCGGACCATGCAATGGGCGCTGAACTGGACTTGTTCAGAAGGTGGCAATTTCTTTCGATCGTTGGTGTAGATGCGGTCGTTTTGGCTGTTGGGAGTTGGAAATAAGTATAGAGTGGGCACTCATCAGAGAAAACCCAGTTTTCCCAGTGTCTTGGGGTCATTGTGGCATACTTCTTTGTAAAAGCCAGCCGCTTCTCCTTCTGCAGTTTGGTAAGGCGAGGAATCCACTGTCTTCTGTATGCTCTCAGACCCAGTTTCTCAGTCAGAAAACGATTGATGGCACTCTTAGAAACTCCTTCCCAAGATTCTTCAGTCTTCGACTGCAGTCCATGGCTGGATTGGTGTCTCTTTCCCATGGCCTTTCGGATGAGGTCCTTGGCCCTTGAACTCAGGACTGAGGGGCGACCTGCATGGGGCTCGTCTTCAAGGGAGTCACAACTCTGGTGTCTCTGCCACCACTTCTTCACCCATCGTATGCTTCTGCCAAGGTCCTGAGCTACCTCCCTGCAAGTTTTCCCTGCCCTGCGCAAGGCAATGGCTTGAGCACAGACCTGAGGCTCTGAAAGAGCAGCCTTTCCAGTTTTTTGGCCATTGTGGAAGCACTACCAAAAAGGTTCTCTCAGTGACAGTTCTCCCTTGGTTTCTTGGTCAACCAAGAAATTTATAGGCCTCTCGCAAACAGATGAACTAATTAAATAACCTCACAACACCTGGCTGACCAGATGCAACCCATATTGGAGACAGACATGTTGCCCATTGGGGTGCATGAACTTTTGAGACAGTGTAGACCCAATTAAGGCCTATTTAGGCATTAAAGCAATCAAAGAAATAAAAATAACAGAGAAAAAAAAACTTTTCAAAAAGGAAAACAAAATGACATCATAGTCAAAACATTAGCTTAAACTTAAATAATCAGGTCGACCAACATTAGGCCAATAAACTGACCAAATAGTCACTAAACAATGACTAAAGCCCAGACAGCATGTCTGCTCACCACCAGCTCCTCTTGAGAATGAAGCTGCCATAGCAAAGTAGGCCTAGAATGCGCCCTGCAAATTGCGCCATACCACCCATTCATAAGCTGACAGGGATGTTCGAGGAGGGCTACACATTAAAAACGTAAACAGCAAAAATATTAATTTCTACACGGCTAGAAAAATCTGAAAACATATTTGGCACATTGCTAACTTACTTTGGCATAGCTAAGTTATGTAAAAAACAGCAGAGAAATATTTTTCATTACACATTACGTATGTCACTTCCGGCTGCCCGGAAGCAGCACAGAATTTAAACTAGGCAGAAGTGCCGGTCGCTGTTTCACACAACACAGGAGACGAGACGCCGATAAGACATGACATTTGCTATGATGATAATTAAATCATTTTAACTTAAATAAATGGAACATTGATGAGACAACACATTGTGTGGCGTGATTATTATAACCGAATAGATTATGAATGGTAAAGGTTCTAAACAGCAAACGTTTGAAATGATGATGGTTTTAAGAGGCTAGCAAAATCACTGTAGTGTTTGATGGTAAACTGTGCCCAAACGAAACAACTACCGGATCATAAAGGAGGTGGATGATGAGTGGCGTGGTTAACAGAAATGGTTTTGAGACAGTATGACCTTTAACAGACTACGTGAACACGTTAGACAAACACACACAGGCAAAATTTGCACTCGGACTCTGCACGTGAAATGTAGGTAGCGCATTGCTACCGTGACGGTAGCTCTGCGCCCCATCACAAAAACCAACCACAAAATTTGGAGCCCTGATTATACATATATAATAAATTACCGTAACACTTCATTTCATTACCGTAGCAGCCTTGTATATGTTACGGTAATGAATGCAGAGCATTACGGTAATGAATGGCAGTCCCATGTTGCTAGCAATAATTAGCATAGCTAGCATGACTCGGCAGAAATATTTTCACCAACAGTTTGGCTCTATAGAAGTTACTTTTCCACAGAACATAAAATAATTATCTTCAAAACTATTTTAAATATACCCTGTTATGGTAATGAACAGTAGTAGTGTGCCAAGGGGTGTATATAATTACAATCTTTAACATATCTACCGGAAGAACTTGAAAGATGATCTTTCCTGGTAGCCATTTTGCAACTTCTCTTCCACACAATGCATCATAGGACAAAAAAACTTTATTTATTGGAACACAGGGATTTTAATGGAGCCAAATATCTCTGTTACGGAAATGAACTGTTCAGGCTCCGGACACATGTATTTGGCCCAGAAAATAATTACTCACAAATGGTTGGCCCAAAATGGTAACACTGCTAGTTAAAGGGTATAACCCCAACCATTTTTTTTATTTATATATATATATTAAATTATGGGGATGTGTTGTGATAATTTTGGGTTTAAGGTAAAAAATAAAAGCCCGGACACGTTACGGTAATGAACTTTTAGGTTGAAATGTTGTCATAAAATATAAAGTAATCCATCAAAAGCAAAGACAACAGTAGTCCTACAATTAGTACATACCATAGTTTGATGTATAATACAAAAGTATGACTGTTTTGGTAGTTTAGTCTATCAAATCCTTACAGACATGACAAAATACAATTTCGTGAGAATCACCCAAATGCCTTTTCAATTGTGGGTTGCTGGTTCTTTGAAAAAGGTAGACATCTGACAAACTTTTGTTACAGCTTGGCCGTTTTCTTTGGGTAGGCCTGAATAGCTTTTGGCCATTTTTTTCATCAATTGGTGTTGTCACCATTTGAATTTTCACATCAAGCAGATAGTTTGGCACACCCTTGAATCAAGTGGGTTGTGCCCACAATGCTACACTGGCATTTGTTTTTAAAGCTCATTTACACTCTGGAGTGGAAATATACGTATCGTAAAGGGCATGACATTTCCAGACACGCTCAAACAGTGGACCAATCACGAGTGAGTGATCAAGTTGACCAATCACAGCACACTGCGGTTTTTGGGAGGGCGGGGGCAGGACTTTGAATGGAGCGTTTCACAAACAGGTACTGCAGAAATGGCCAGCATGAGAAAACTCAGGAGTTTTGTTTTTTTTTTTAACAATGACACATTTAAACCTTTTTTTGTAGACTTCAAGAATACAAGAACGACCAATGAAAAGTCACACAATATGTACACTTTAAAGGCAAGCTCCAGGAAAATTACACACAATTGACCAAAATAAGACCTTTTTTTGCGAAAAAAAAAAGTAAAATTTCTTCTCCATTACCAAATATGCCAAATGATGCATTGTACAGTAGTGTGCAGTGATTATACACCACCGTTTTTGTCTAAAAGGGGTCCTAATATACGTTGTTTTACTTCTCTGTTATTTTTTGGGAAAATGTATTGAAACCAGTGGCGGCCTTAAGCATCTGGGGGCCCGTTTCAAAAACAAATGTGGGGCCCTATGAAACATAAGAGCTTCATCATTTTGCTAGATGAAAGCTTACACCTCAGCATCTTCAGTGAAATGTTAACTTTTCTTGTTGAAACTTGATGTTTATTTGTGATGATTGGCGATAAAAATATATGCGTGTGTAAATGTGATACATATCTCAAAAACTGAAATGTGCAACTCAGCCCAACAAGCTAGATGCATTGCAAACTGCACTGCAAACCTATTCTTTGTTTTCTTCTTTGGGGACAGGGTTACTGGATAGCTCTACAACATAATCTCTGGGATAATGATACGGTAAAACTTGGATGTAATTCAAACTTCAACATCCCACCAGTATAATTTAATGATGCTTGAGTGGACTAGGCTTAGAAGCACCAGATGACTTAAATTCATATTCTCATTGTAGCTATAAACATTACACACTAGATGACGGGATATCCCTCCGCTTTGTCAGAGAATGAGGCCGCCTTTGCCGGAGCTGTGATGTATACTAAACCATCAATTCTTTTTCAGCGTGTTCTCCGTATTAATGTTTTAATAAAGTTGTGATGAAATGTGATTGAAAGAGCATGCTTTTTTCGCACAAAGTACATTTAGCTTACGTTATATTAAAATGCGGCATAGTGTGTAACGTTAAATTTATGCTCTGATAACAAATATGAGAAAACCAAACAGGTCCGCACGGATAATTTTCTTCCCGATTGCGGTTTCTGCGCAGAGATGCCTGAACTGTGACTTGTCCCAGAAAACTAGCTTTTCGTTGGCTTTGGTTGGGTTATGTCCCAAAACTCCTCGGGTATAGAGTAGCTGGAAGTTACCTTATAGGCATAACTTCTAATTTTAGAAATCTGCGCACATTAAGCATTTCGATGAAAGGCTGGAAGCATTCGCTTGTTTTCTAGGTGCCCAATATCCATCAAATAGGCTACTGATCAGACACCAATTAAAGCCAAGTAGACGAGTTCTTTAATTTTGCAACTTAAATTTTGTGAATTAAAAAGGCATCTTATCGATCAGAAACTATTTGGACCGTGACCTGGCCGGAAATCAGAAATAATTTTCATTGATAATTTAATGTGTAAAAAACGCATAACATCGCTAGATAATGTTTTAAAATGTTTACATCAAAGCTCACTGTATTAATTATAAAATACCTCCGGAATGGAGCAAGCAAATTACTTTTTTAATGTTTTTTTTTCACATACCAATTGATAAGTTCGAGGCGCTAGCAACATTGGCTAAGGTGACGACTGTATTTCCGAAATTTTCAGAGTATCAGCTACCATAGCTCTTTAGCTACCATCGTTTGTCGACAATGAATAATTACTACACTTCTTAGCTAGTTCAGTCTTCATGCAACTAATATATCTGACAGAGAAAACTGGCAACTCCAACCACGCAAAGCCGTGTATTCTCCCCATTCGCCACAACTCCGAGAGGGAGTATCGGCCGGGGGTGCGCTATAATGCCTTCATAGACGGCTTAATGCAGTTTGTTTAAGTCATGACAAAATGTGCCAATTTGAGTGGCTATCGGGGATCCCAAACATTTGCCGTTTTGGGGGGCCTCAAATACTTTCCCCGTTTGCCTCTCCAGCAGTGCGCCTCTGCACGTTTTCATACAGTCAAGGTTTAGGATATTAATTCTGGCCTGGCAGTTGGGGGCCCCCTGGAGGGCCCGGCCCGTTTAAACTGAAACGGCTGAAACATAGGTAAGGCCGCCTATGATTGAAACATACAAAAAAAAAAAAAAAAAATCATTCCCGCAAGTATATTGAGGTAAAAATATGGCTAATAAAAACGCTGAAAACATTTTTTATAAAAATTGAAAGGTGTCGTAAATTTTATTTTTTTGACTCTTGCATAGCGTGAATGCATGTTTGAAGGCTCATTTTATGATTATTGATGTTAAAAAATTGTTTAAACTGGTATAAGGCAGGATTTTTCTGCAAAATTACCTCGGATGGTCAGTTGTTCCAGTATATAGGGTGACATGAACTTTGAGCAGTGTCTCGGTGTTATACACGATGGCACAACGCAAGGAGCTCTCTGAGATTGTTCGTGGCTGCACTGTGACCTTACGTGATGGTGAAGATGTTAAATGCTGCCATGGTACTGTAAGAAACATCGTCAAGTGTGTCACAGAGACCGGTTCACAGTAAACTAGCAGCAACAGAGGAAAAAAATGGAAGTTAAGCGCCTCTCATGTTCATTATCTATGTAAGACAAGTAAAAACTAGAAACCGCAGGCAGTTACTCGGCTTCCAAGCCCATTAGCTGTTCCAGATTTTAGTTCATGCATTCAAATCAGAACTCAGTGTAAGCAGTCATTAAACAGTGCAAAGTTTGCATGTGGTTTCCTTTGGGAATGGTTGCTTCTTTTGCTTTCCTGTGAAGACGTCAGCTTAGGATCTACAACCCCAATTCCGAAATAGTTGGGACAAAGTGTAAATTGTGCATAAAATCAAAATGCAATGACTTTCAAATCAGACCAGCCAGTATTTTATTCACAATAGAACAGAGATAACGCAGCACATGTTGAAAATGAGAAATTTTACAATTTTATCCACAAAATGAGCTCATTTCAAATTTGGTGGCTGCTGCAGGTCTCAAAAAAGTTGGGACAGGGGCCTGTTTACCATGGTGTAGCATCCCCTCTTCTTTATAACGTAGAGTGGAGGTGTCCGGGCATTGAGGAGACAAGTTTCTTGAGTTTAGCCATTGGAATTTGATCCCACTCTTGTTTAATACAGGCTTCCAGCCGCTGGAGAGTTTTGGGTCTCCTTTGACGGACTTTTCATTTAATTATACGCCAAATGTTCTCAATCAGTGAAAGATCAGGACTTCAGGCAGGCCAGTTCAGCACACGGACTCTGATACTACGAAGCCATGCTGTTGTAATAGCTGCAGTATGTGGTTTTGCAGGGTTCCCCCTGGGTTCTGAAAAATATTCTTCACTTTCTCCGTTAAGAAACAAAGTAAAAAAAATATTTGTCACTTTATCATAGGCGTCATTTATTATTAGTCACTCATGGACTTCATAAAACTTTGAAAAGCCTTCAAAGCGGATGAAGTGCATGCAGCATGAACAAGGTCAAACCTCAAACATTTGCATTATAACAGGTCTCTCCATTATACTTTGGATTGTATATATAATTTTGGGTCCATTCAAGTCCAACCTCTAATAATGGGGACCCTGTGGACCATAAAAGCTAATTTAAAACCTCTTGAGCATTTAGCATGGAATTTATTCCAAAGACTGGCAATAGAAATCCCTTTAAACCCTTAATTTCTTTATTTTTTTCCTTAACATTTTTATCAATACAGCCATTTTTGGCATCCCAAAATTAAAAAGGGACACACCCTTTAAGGGCAATAGAGAGGCCTGACAAAAATGCCAAAGTGGACTTGGGGCGAGCTCAAAAATTTGTGCTGTTGGAATCAGAATTAGTGGAATTGTCAAATGTTTATTTTAAATGTTTAACTTTAAAGATTTCCATTAACTGATTCCAAACTGAACTTTAGGTGAGCTCAACGTTTTGTGCACAATTTATTGGCATCCTTAATGTAAATCTCAAATGTTTAGGGTTTCAAATGTTAAACATGTCAGATAATCACTAATTCTGATGCCAGCGACAAACAAGTCTCATTACTGGCACCCTCATCCACTTCTCTCAGGGGAGTGCTTTCTGGTTACTGTTCTGTCTGAAATCACCATGTGATGCTAAGCTGGTGAATCCAAAGCCCCCCAGTGGTAGCAAGCGCCACGGTATTTACATAATTCAGTCAAACACTAATATATCGAGGGCTGACTGCAATAAGCAGTTATGTCCAATATATAATATCTGGACATAACTGTTTATTGCAGTCAGCCCTCGATATAGTTGGCTAAACATCAATATTATCATTCAGTATCCTTTAGAGAGATCCATTTTTGATAACCAAGTCGCTGTTCCTGTCAAAAAATCAGATTATACACCAATATAGAAACATTTTAAGAGTGGTGTTCATTCACTAATATTTGGCTAAAACATGTTATGGTAAATGGTCAAGGATCATAATAATCCACGAGACAAGGTTTTGAAAAATTTTTAAGCAATTGGGCTTCAAGAAAAACCGTTCGGATTTTTTTTTTATTTGCTGTTCATTTATTATTTCCCGAAGGCACCCGGCGAACGCAAAGTAAATTGCACCGAAGATTGCGCATTTACTTTCAGCGCTGTATAAATCCACTACACCACAACCTACAGCTTCATTTGCACTTTCACGCTAGAGAGGTCATTAGATGTAACTGAAGATTTTCGTGAGGAACCATGGCTTACTCGCCGCGTTTGCCTGATTCCAGTTGGAGCAAAAACCATTGAACACAGCGTTCACCCCAGGACCGAGTTTGCTAACTGTTGAGTTATGCTGCGTTCCATTTACCTCGGAAGTCGGAGGTCGGAGCTGGGAATGACGTCACAGCCGAGTTATCAGCGTTCCAGTTACAAAGTCGGAAAAAAGTTGCCAACCGCCATAAACCGGGAAGAAGAGTAGTAAAACAAGATGCTCACGTCGACGAAAGCTATTCTCGCGTTTGCCTTGTATGAATATAAGCAACTTCTGGACAAATATGCGGTCCTTCTGCAACCTTCAAACACGGTGGATTTCCATATATATACGTCGAACAATGTATACGGCTGATTTAGTGCGACAAACACGAGTCAGAGGTAATAAATGGAATATTACAGGAGCTTCTAATTACTGTTTACACCTGGGGCAGCCTTCTTTAAAGGGGACCTATCATGCTGATCCTTCTTTTAATACATATTAGTAATGTTATAATGTTGGTTGTCCATGCTCAACCTCTGAAAAGTTTCTAAACATAAGATACAGGGGTTTTGCCGTAATCCAAGAACGTGATTTCGTGAGCGTGATTTCCTCTCTGAACAGCTCCTCCCCAGATCTTCACGAGATCTGGGTAAAACCTGACGTCAGGTTGTGCCATCCAATTAGTACAGACCTAGCCAGAGCCAATCATGGCGCTGGACCTGCCCACACCGGAAACTATTCTAGCAGGCACGAACAACGGCAGATCATTCTATGCCTTAGTAGCATCTTCACTTTTGGAAATACAAAAGAAGAACCGCAGATCATTTGAGGTGCAATTTTGTCAGTATCTCTCCCAAAGCTGCTTGTCCGTTTTCTTTTGGACGCGAAGAAAAACAACGATTTTTCTTCCAAAAGACGATGCCACTAGAAATCAGTAGGTAGCTTTTTTTGTTTGCTGGCAGCAGAAAGCCACGGCCAAAGGGAATGTTAGCTGATTGTGCTCAGCATTTCACCAAAGACAGCTTTATCAATAAAGGATAATTCGACACAGGATAAGCGTTTCAGCTGCTTCTCAAACCTGAAGCAGTTGCATCGATCAAGCGCTCGGAGCCACACGCTGTAAGTAACGATATAACAGCAAATAATGTAAGTGAAGCTAACGTGTTACGGGTGGCTAGCAGGACCGCTAGCGATAGTTAGCACTAACAACTGGCCTCAAACACAGGCTTGGTAAAATATCTGAAAGCCTGTATCGGTCGCGACTGTCCATGACTCACAGACACAGAAGCTGTAAGTTGCTTTTACTGCATAAGCCAACCTGACGTGATAGCCAGTTGATTGTGGCTGTAGCACAGCGGCTAACGTAGCCAAGTTACTGTTGCTAATGTTTGTGTCCTAAATATGCAAGAGTGATATCAGGGGAAATTCTACAGAAGGTGTGTGAACATAAACCTCATTTGAAGCTACCTTTTAATACTTGTTTGTAATTTGGATGCTTGGTACACCTGTTCACAGTAACAGAACTTGCTGTCTGTAAAACCTGTATTGCCAGGGTTTGTCTCTGTGGTTATGACCGCTCGGTTACCAGCTACTGCATGTTAGTTTGCGTGTCGTGCTAATTAAAAATGCTCCTGGTTAACTTATATGCAGTAATTCTGATCGGTATGCTTGTGTTACTTCGGTAAGCATCAATGTGGCAGTTTCATCATAACGTTGCCCGATTGTAGCCTCTACAGTTAGTGATCGCTTCACTTATCCCTGACCGGGATCAGCAGGATACTTCACAAATGTCTGAGCAAGCTCTCTGGTGCTACCGTGAAAGCAATGCGAAACGCAGAAGCTCTACCGGTTTACAAATGATTTCTCTGCACTACCTTGACATAATTTCATCCCCCTTTAGAAATTGTTGTGGCTAATAAAAAGCCGAAAAAGGCGGAGATTAAATAGGTAATTCTTTCCTGTATAAGTGATCGATTCGCTAGCTCCACATAAGCAACTTGTCCGCGCTAACGGAACGTACGGTTTGCAAAACCTGTATTATGTTCATAACATAACCGAGCTCGACTGTATTGTTCATAACATAACCGAGCTCTCTCTAGCTGTCGCGTACCATCCATAAAGCTGCTTTCACATCGGACACGAAACGAATTTTTCGCGCGTCAGATTAAATTCAAAGTCAATGCAAAGACGCGAATACGGGCATGTCAAGCACTTTCACACCGGACGCGAAACAAATTTTTCGCGTGACAGATTACATTCAAAGTCATGACCACTTATCAGCTACTGCATGTTAGTTCCCCTGCTCTGCTAATTAAAAACGCTCCTGGTTAACTTATATGCAGCGATTCTGATCGGTATGCTTGTGTTACTTCGGTAAGCATCAATGTGACAGTTTCATCATAACGTTGCCTGATTGTAGCCACTACAGTTGAAGCTAACCGGAGGGTGCTGTATCGTCTGACGAGTTGGGCTGCAGTTAGACCAGACGTAGGTTTTGCAAAGCTTGGGGCGAGTTTTTGGGTGCTTGTGAAACGATCGCTTTACTTATCCATGACCGGGGTCAGCCTGATACATCCCCAATGTCTGAGCAAGCTCTCTGATGCTACCGGTGAAAGCAATAGGGAAAAGCACAGGCTATAACGTGTATGGTATCACAAACGATTTATCTGCATTGCTGTCGATTGAATATTAAATCGGCGACTGAATATTAAATTATTTCCTGTAAAAGTGATCGATTCGCTAGCTCCACATAAGCAACGGTTCACGCAGATGGAACTTACGGTCTGAACCTGCATAATGCTCATAACATAACCAGAGCTCTAGCTTGCTCTTGCGCACAATCCATAACACGCCCATTCTCCGCGAGGAAACGCCTGTCATTCCAACGCAGTAAGTAACCATTACCACGGGCAATTTCCGAAAAGGCCGTTTAGCCTGGAGCTTTCGCCCCTCCGTCATATACCAGCGGAGAAGCTGTTCGTTGCTCCACGCTAACAACACACCACAGCTATGCACACAACCCAGCAGGTCCTAATACATACCGAAGCAGTCCATAAGCTGTTGGTCCACTTTTAGCTGCTCCTCACTGTCCATGTTTCCCTCTAAACTCAGACCCACCGGATTTCTACGGTCTCCGGTCTACACTTGGGCATGTCGACCCGTTCTACAAATGTGTCTATATGGGGTGGATTCTAGCTTCCCCTGCATCCTAGCTAGGAGTAGAAAAACCGCGGTACTCACCAACTGTTGCCATAGCAAACTGTAGCCAATAGCAAATTTGAGCTTGCGCTGACAGATATTCGCACTGCGTCCTCCACTTTTGCGCTGCGTTTGTTAGAACAAGATCATGTCATTAGATCTATATTCAAGTATGACGTTAGATTGCGGAATTTGCCCGCCGCTTCCTGATCAGATTGCAGACGTGTCTCAGGTTTCACTCTGGGGAGCCGAAAACGGAAAACTGCGTTCTGCAGCCACGTCCCGCCCAACTCCGCCCTCCACAGAGCTGGCCAGTCAGAAGAAAGTGGGTACACGGGGAGTGGGGGCCATAGCGGAAGAGCCACCCCAGTGAGGCGTTTCAGGCAGAGACTACAATGTACTACATTTTTTGAGGATGGCTTTAAATACCCTTTTTTTTTGCTAGCGATCAGGAGTACTCTAGGGAAGTCAAAGACCAAAATATAAACTTGGAAAAATAGCAAAATAGGTCCCCTTTAAATGTTAACCCGGGGGTAGTGAAAATTCTCCAACTTTCCGAGTCGGAAATCCGACCTCGGGGGGCGTTCCAGTTGAAACTTCCGACTCGGAACTCGGAAATTCCGACTTCCGAGTACAAATGGAGCGCAGCATTAGGCTTCAGCAAACTACCTTACCGGCTAACTATCGCACTGGCCTGAACATATTTTAAACAGCTATGTGTTCACAGACAAGCAACCCAGCCGTGTAGGAACGGTTTAGTGTCAATACGAAATTTTGATCAATTTTGATGGTGAATCAGATATTGTATAGCACTGTCTTGTGCCTTTAAAGCTAACTTGGAAGTACCATGTTTTGCATAACGTTAGCTCAGAAATCGCCACTCATACTGTGGTAGAAAAGCTAGCAACAAATGACATGGTTGTACGCATCAAGCGATTGTTAAGTCAAAGACAAATCAAACTAATATATGCCGTGTAAAGATGCGCTCATATCAATCACGTTTTCGTAACAAGGGACTCATATAGAAATTTACACGCCTTGTTTTCCTGGTTCATTATGAGGGGATGGTTGTGCTTCAGCTTCCACCGTTTTACAGGTGAAACAAAAACCCGTGCATATTCACTCCCTCACATGACTGACTGCCTGATAACAGCATTCAGCTTTTCAACTCCACGGAGACCTGTCAGCCAATAAGACAGCATTTGGACGTATTTTCACGTAAAACCCCTCTCTGATCGGTCTTTCTTGGCTCTGTTCATTGAAGATAAAACACTACGAAAGTGCTGTCCTGTTTTACGGACATTCAGTAACATAGTAAACAGCCCGAAGTGAATAACTATTCCGGACGGCTCGATTCTTTATTTTTCAGAATAGCAATACGTTCAGAGCGGAGGACAGATAAAAAAAATAAAGATCAGTAGCCTTCCAGGAGGCGGCGGGCGGAATGAAAATAAAAATATTTTTTTAATTCCATTTTTGGGATTTTTCTGAGCGGCGGGCCCGAGGACATGCAAAAAATAAAATTGTATTTTTTTTTTCTGTTTCGGGCAATTTCCATGGCGGCGGGCCCGAGGACCAAGGAATAAAAAAAGTCCGGCTTTAGAATTCGTCACCATCATTTTTTTTTCTCGCCAAAGTGACGAGGGGGCGTCTTTTAGCTTCGTCACTATCACTTCAGTTTTTGTCAGTGACGAGAGTGACGAGCGGTAGCGGGAACCCTGGTTTTGCATTGTCCTGCTGAAATACACAAGGCCTTCCCTGGAATAGATTTTGTCTTGAGGGGAGCATATGTTGCTCTAAAACCTTTATATACCTTTCAGCATTCATGGTGCTTTTTAAAACATGCAAGTGTCCCACATCATATGCACTAATGGATCCCTATACCATCAGAGATGCTGGCTTTTGAACTGAACACTGATAACAGGAGGGGTGGTCTTCCTCCTCTTTAGCCCAGAGGACACAACGCCCATGATTTCCAACAAGAATGTCAAATTTTGACTTGTCTGACCACAGGACACTTTGCCACTTTGCTACAGTCCATTTTAAATGAGCCTTGGCCCACAGAACACGGCGGCACTTCTGGATCATGCTCAACAATGGCTTCCTTTTTGCATGATAGAGTTTTAGGTGGCATCTGTGGATGGCACGGCGGACTGTGTTTACAGACAGTGGTTTCTTGAAGCACTCCTGGGCCCATTTAGTAATGTCAATGACAGAATCATGCCGGTGAGTGATGCAGTGGCGTCTGAGGGCCCGAAGATCACGGGCATCCAGTAAAGGTCTTCGGCCTTGTCCCTTACGCACAGAGATTTTTCCAGTTTCTCTGAATCTTTTGATGATGTTATGCACTGTCGATGATGAGACAATCAAAGCCTTTGCAATTTAACGTTGAGGAACATTGTTTTGAAAGTATTCCGCAATTTTTTTACGCAAGCCTTTACAGGTTGGAGGGCCTCTGGCCATCGTTACTTCTGAGAGACTCAGCCTCTCCAAGACAACCCTTTTATAGCCAATCATGTTACACACCTGATGCCAGTTAACTTAATTACTTGCTGAATGTTCTTTCAGCTGATTCTCTTGCATATTAATTGCTTTTTCAGCAATTTTTTGCATGTGTCCCAACTGTTTTGAGATCTGCAGCCAGAAAATTTGAAATAAGCTCATTTTGCGGATAAAAATGTAAAATGTCTCAGTTTCAACATTTGAAATATTATCTATGTTCTATTGTAAATAACATATTGACTCGTGATCTGAAAGTCATTGCATTTTGATTTTATTCACAGTGTACACATTGTCCCAACTATTTCGGAATTGGGGTTGTATATACTGACATTCAGTTATCATGTTTTTCCTCTGCAATAGAACAATTGACCGATCCCAAGCCCCGCCCACTTTCAACTGTTATGGCCCCAATTTGTTATGGCGTCACGGACAGCAAGGGATGACAGACAAAATTCTTAAACTTCAACAGATTTAATTAAACAAACACTTAGAACTAATCTACACTCTACCCTACTGACCAAGATTGAAATCAAATAAAAAATGAGATATTTACAGTTCCTTTGTAATGGAGATGGGCTGCTATGTTGCGATGTCCTGGGACGGGAAAATGCTCCAACACAGGCAAAAATCCACAAAAAGCTTCACAGGTCTTGAAAAGAGTGACAGGTCTGGTCAAATGTATCCTTCCACAATTTCTCCTTGCAATTTCTCCTACTACCCTCGATTTTTCTCCTTATAGACTCTTTTCCAGCCCCCTCTGAGGCATGCCCAGGACATGCCCAAACCTAGCTTTAGATTAGGCTTAACAAAAAAAATGTCAATACTGCCATCTAATGGCTCCCCCCCCCCACATTACACAACCACGTCACAATGGGGCAAGCTGAATTTGGGCGTCAACTTATTTCTACTGTTCGGTTTTATTTGCGGACATCAATATACAATAACAGCATATAATAACAGCAGAGTTTTATATTTGGCTAGAGTTCAGTATTCAGAACGTCCTCTAACAACAACTGAGTGTGCAGTCAGCCTAAATTGACTTCAGTGGGGAATGCATACAGCCCATTTTTTGAAACTTTCTCTTGCCCTTTGAGCTGAAACTGTAAATCAAATTTGAGAGCAATCTGTTCTGCAGTTCTGGTGAAGAAGATGTTTAAAGATTTTACCTTTGACCCAAAATGGCAGAAAAAGGAGGTCATGGAACGTAACGGTTATCACACCGTTCAAGGGCCTTCAACTATTCCTCTCAACAGGCAAAAGCTGTTAAATCTGTCTGTAACGGTGTGGCCACAATTTGAAAATACAGCTATATATTACAATTTTACGCCAATGGCTGGCCATGCATTTTACACCGAGGCCTTCAGTAACCCTCCCGCAATTAACCCAAGCTTCACCGTGACTCAACGGCAACAGCATGACGTCATTACGTAACCCCTCACAAATTCCCAGTGACAGCATTTACACATAAAGCACTATGCTATTTTGCATTTATCATCACTGCCTTTACTACGAAAAAGAAAAAACTCACAACAACCAGTCACATCCACGCAGACTACCTAGAAAAGACTCCAGGGACACCAGCCAAGCTGCTGCGCATAAACACACGCGTGCCTTAACGCGCAAGGGTACAGCCAGAGACATCATTCACACACCAGCAGCAGTTATCTAAAACAAAATCCAAAACTTAAGATGAATAAAATAAAAAATTTTTGAACTCACCACAACTGCTTGTTATTTGAAAATGAACTCCATCCTCCTCTATTTAAAAAAAAAAAGATCAATGACGTGGTCGTACAGCATATCAGTCCATTTGAGCTCCAATAAAAGTCCCCTCTTGATCGCCATGGTGGCCAGCGCTGACAGTCGAGCCTGCCCAGTCGCATATCGCAAATACGTTTTGATGCGTTTAAGGGCTGAAAATGACCACTCGACACAGGCAGTAGACAAAGGGATGGTCACCGCCAGGCATGCTAGTGCGTGAGGCTGATGCATGCCCTCACATAGTTAGCTAGATCACATAGCTACTCAGCTGACAGTGAATTTAAAAACTAAAGCTAGTTTCGTGGTTTTCATTCAGACATTTCATACTATGAGGTTCCCCCATCCTCAAACAATTGGAGAGAGACAGATTCTTCAGAAAATTAGGGTTTATTGAGGCATATTGATAAGTATAAAGCCGAGTTCTTCTTGTGCAAGAAGAACTGACATATTGCTTTTCACACCAAGTTTTTATACCTTCATCACAGGAAATATCTTCCAAATCTGGTCTTTCTGCCTTCTCATACTCACGCTACAACAGGTTTTCCCACACACAGGCAAACCAAAACACTGCCAACTTGCCTTGAAAACTGCAACCAAAAGATAAGCATGCATAACACTAAAAAGGAGAGAGAAATTACAGTCAAGAGTGGAAAAATACAGTCAAAGGAATATGATACAAGTAGATACATAAATGATTCAACTGATTATGTTTTTCAGTGACGACAAATGATTTTATGGAACAAATATTGATCAAGCCTGCTTACTAATCAAATCTACAGAAGTCCGCTGTTGATGTGTGTGTGAATTGAATTGCTTCTATGTGTGTGTGATGTATTTGTGTGTGTGTGTGTGTGTTTGTGTGTGAGCTGCTTCTGCATGTGTGAACTGCTTGTATGTGTGTGTTGTGTGTTTGTGCTTGTGTGTGTGTGTGCATGTGCGTGTGTAAGTGTGTTACTGCTGCTTCCATAATACATAATCTGATTATTGATTACGCGTATTAATTATGGTTATTAATTTACTGATGCATATGATGAGAAATATTGAAATATGATCTTCAACACTCCTCCCGTTGAGGCCATCCCAATCATGGCCTCACATCAATCATTGTTGAAAAATGGCACAGCATTGTCTTCTCACGGTCTATGACCCCCATACCCCATACTACGCACAGGATAATTTTGATGAGTCCGAACATAATGAGTCCGAACATAAAATCACTTGTTGGTCCTTTCCGACTGTAACACTTCAAGTAAAAACAGTCTGTCTTGTGCGCCAGCATGTGAACTCCAGTTGTTTTTGTGTCCGGGCTTCTCAAGGCCTTCCGTTGCTCTGGTAAATAAAGTCCCAGTCTAATGTCCCACTTGAATCCAGTTATTTTGCTTATTGCAGATCATCAGTCCAAAGTTAGTCCAAAGTCCAAGTCCATATCAACATTGATTTCCGATTTTTCCATCTGATTATTTTGGTAAACGAGCCTTCATGGCGGGAACAACTGCTTCAGCATATTCATTCAAAACTTCAGTGAGGCTCCAGGAAGGAGCGGGCCTTGCCAGGCTGGTACGCCACCCGCCCATCACTGGAGTGAGAAAATAAAATACAAACATAAACAGACACAGGCACATGCAGATCCACGATGCAATGGCACATACAGAACGAGGGTCATCTACACCTGCACAATTTCACTTAGATGTACCAGATTTTTTAATATTTATTTTTGCTGCAAAGACTGTGCAGAGGTCAATTCCATGGTAACTGACATAACATTTAGAACATCTTTACCTTCAGTTACTCTGTAATTACATGGTGGATCACTACAAAATATCACTGGTATTTGTTGGTGCTTGAGAACCCATGTAATAGATTTCATTTTGCGTATTGCACTATCCCACAGTTTGTCATTTTACAGGGTATCTGACGTAACTTGAAAAAATACCTTAATTTTTACATGCTTTTTTAAGTGAAGATTTCTCTGAATTCTTTCTTTCAATCAACTTAGTCTCCCTGTCAAAAGACGGGTGACAGTCACTTCTCCAGCAATCAGAATGAAGAAAGTGTTTATGTTGGTTGAATTATATTTTCTGAGTCAAAACGTAGAGTAACTGACGTAACATTCTTCGGTAACTGACGTAACATGTCTGGGACTAAATGAGAAAACTGAGCTTTGTTGACTTTTCTGTGGCATATAATTCTGAGGAAGGAGAGCAAGCATGTTTCACTGACAAAAAAAAACATGTTTTCAGTGCAGAAAGAAGTTCAATCCTATAGACGTCTATGAGAAAATGACCCTTCTTTCCCACCTGATTTATTATTTAAACAAGAGCAATCCGAGATTTCTGATCTCCGCCAAGGGATGATGTTGATACAAATGCAAGATCTTTCTCTTTGGAAGATTTCAGGACCACCCATGTGACAAGTTTAAATGGGATTTTTGTATGTTTGAAGCATCCATTCTCCAAAGCCGTCATCAAAGTACAGAGCGATCACATGATCATCACGTGACCATGATGTCACGTGATGATCGTGTGATTGCGCAATTGCATCGATGTGACTGCACAGGCCGTGATTGGACATCAGTGGTGTGCAATCAGTGGTGTGATTGGATAATCACCGCCGCTGGCGTGTGATTGGACAATGGCCGCCGGGTGTGATTGCGCAATCAGTGGCCTGACTGGACAATTACCCTCGGGTGTGATTGCGCAATCACTTTCCACCTTGATTTGATCAAAATCTGTTCATTAGTTTCGGAGAAATGTCACTGAGATTGTAAATACAGATCCGGATCCAGAATCCAAATCCGGATCTGGATCATTACACAATTTTAATGGAGTCGTCCCTTGACCAAGATCTATCTCTGGTGAAAATTTCTTGAAGATCCGTCAAGTAGTTTCCAAGATATGCCACTAAGATTGTAAATACAGATCCGGATCCAGAATCCAGATCCGGATCCGGATCATCACAAAATTTTAATGGAGTCGTCCCTGGCCCAAGATCTGCCTCTGGTGAAAATTTCATGAAGATCCGTCCAGTAGTTTCCGAGAAATCCTGTCCACAGACAGACAGAAGGACAGACGGACAAATAAATAAATAAATAAATAAATAAACCGACTCGATCGCATTATCTCCTTGGCGGAGATAATAATGATTTTCCACATTACTTTATTGTATCTATCGCAAGTTTCAAGTCTCCTTCGAGATATCATGATGTTCATTTTTGTAAATTATGGTCCTACATAGACTAGAATAAAGGATAAAGCCAGAATATGCTTTAAGGGGCGTGGCTATCCTCTGGTCCTTGTCTGATACGGTCAGATCCACACATAGATCCACCCCTCGCTCCTCCCTGGATATTTAATTCAAGCTCTCGTCCAATAGGAATCACATCCGGTTTCAAAATGACAAAATGGTGCAATTCAAATTGCCAAAATCGAGGCTTCCTAAATAGTATGCTGAAACCAATGGGTGACATCATGGTTGCTTCTTCCATCTTTTTATACAGTCTATGGCACTAATAAAAGTAAATTATTGCAACACAAAAATTATTCAAAATATATGACAAAAAATATTTCCCCTGAGGTATCATTTTGCATGGAATTGACCCGGACACTTTGGAGTCAGAACATTTTAAAAACAGTTTCATCCAGGCCTTCCCAAGGACTTACATTTAGAATACCATGCTGCCTCCATGCAATAGCCAATAATAATAATTTCCCAAAATACTTCTACTTCAACAATAACCTGGGGGTTGACTCACACCTGCCTTAGTTTGTCTCCATCATAGGAGATCATACCCGTCTCTGGAGTGAGTCAAAACACACACTCAGGTGTTCAGCATTGAGCTCTGTACTGTGGAAGGGATAAGGTTCCTCACCCCTCATAATGGGATAGTTATGAGATGATTCCAGTTTAACTGGGGCTATTGCAGTTGCTTTAGAGGAAACAGTTAAAGTTACAACTCATCAATAACAATTTGAAACAGATGCTGCAATTATAGTTCTGACACTTAGATTCTTTCTTAACCAGCCGAATAAGTCCCAATTCAAGAAGTTTGTCTTGTGTATTTTTGTCCCCTCGGTCGGAATGTGCGGTACAAAATCATTAATTTCATCTTAATTATTTGTAATACACACTTAGATCCTTTGAACCTCCCTCTCCCAGGGCGCAGTTCCAGGCTAGATCCCTTTCCACAGAGATCTTCGCCCAGGCTCCCCGAGGTTGAGAACTCAGAAGCACCACTCACCTACCAACGCATTCGCTTTTGGTTTATAGTGGCCTGACTGTACATTGAGCCAAGCGCGGCGGCCACCCCATGGTCCTACTGCCATCTGCGACCCAACCAGCCGGTGACCCAGTCGATAGCTATCCCCGAATCCCATAGTGCTTACCAGCCACCTAGGCGGGAACCGACGGTCTGATCCCTACCCCTCTTCGCTATGGGTATAGAAACTTGACCGTTTTCACCAGCCTCGCCTGTTCACAGAGGTCATCTCCAACCCCCCTCTGCTAGATGTGGGCTGTCGCCCAACAACCACGTGTTGCCTTCAACTTACATGCGACAAACATGCCGAGTAGACGGTACCACGGCAGTCTGTCAATTCGTACTTCACTGGACACGGGGGCCTTCAGTCCTCTCCCCTGCACTATAACACATCTTTAACGTGCCCTCGGAGCTTTGCAGTCCCGCCACTGCCTGTTTCTCTCAAGGTTCAGGGGGCCCAATCCCCTACCCTAGGGAATGAGTTAGATGCATACAACAATGAACAAAAACTCAATCATCATAATTTTGCTGCTTTTCCTCTCGCTTGGGCTTGGATCTTTTCCTGTAAAAGTAAAAAAAAATCTGAGAAAGTTTATTTGTCAGTTTGGCAAATTTTGAACACTTTGTGTTATTCTTCTTGTTCCTCAGTATTACTTTTCCTTCCTTGTTTTTTCAGAGATATGCTTCTAGCACACCAATCTCACACAGTCTAATCACTTACAGAAAACTGCTTAGATTTTCTAGCTCTTTAGAATTTTACAAATATTTAACAAATTCAAATGGTGTAATTACTTCACACTCATAGAGGATATTACTGGTGGTTTTCTCTGCAGGAGCATTTAAATACTGGGCCTAGTCCTGTATCAAATGGTGCATTTTTGTTTTATTCCCAATCTTATATTTTGATCTCACTTACATCCACGTTTGTGTAATTGACGTTCAATAGTTACTTCCTCTAAATGTCCCTCTGTTTATAGTTACTCATCGTTCAAGAAGGGCACACGTTTATTTAGTCAAGAAATAGGGACTTTTATTCAGTTTCATGAGGAATAACTATTTTGTTCACGTCTGCAACTTTGTCCTTTTACAACTCCACAGCCATTAAAATGGCTAAACTCCTGCTTTTGTTTACCACACAAATTAATTCCAGAGTGGGGTCAAATATCATTGTACAATGCAATTCAGTTTCTGGCCATGTAGCCTGGGGTATTTGGGCCTCTACATATTTTCCCCAGGTACTCCAAACTTGCTCTTTAATTTGGTTTTCTATATCCCCATATCCCCCAACCAATAAACATTTGCTTATTCACTTTTTTTAATTTGTATGCTATACATCCCCGTTAAATCAATTCCTTCTTCTGCACAATTCAAATTTAAACCTAAAGCCAAAACTGCATCCCTCCCCAATAAACTTATAGGTGTTCTTTTACACACTATCAACAACAATTTTGTTTCCTTACTCTCTACCCTTATAGCCATACAACTGGGTTTGCCAAACCTAATATTACTGAATCCAGGTTTTTTTCAGATGCTGTCTCTCCCTCTCTTCCTGAACATGAGGGGGCATATGGCGGTGGGTTAAATATTGTCAGTAAACTTTTCAGATGGCTTTGACTGAGACGCAACTTCACTTTGCTTAGCTAAATGTTTATCCTGATCCTAAATTTTTAGGATTCCCCTTTCTCTAAACAGTGTCATGGTTTGTGAGGTGTGCGTGTTGTTTGGACTTTTCTTTGCGGCTCTCGTCCCGGGACGATATCGAATTCCTGGGCTATCGAATTCTTTACCCAGCTGGTTGATTGAGCTGGGGCGGCGCTTTCCCAGAATCTATATAAGCAGGAAGTCCGGCACACCTCCTTCTCTAGAGTGTCTGTTTTTAGCTTCGCACTATAGCCGAAGATATCTGTAGTCAGGTTTTGTATGACTCTCTATCTTCTGATTGTTGGAGTTTCTTCTCCCTTTTCTATCTCGCTTTGCTTCCTTGGTTCGGACTATTATACGTCCTTTGGAAGCGCGAATACTTTCATTTGGTCTATATTATTCTCTGTGTTTGTACTGTGTCCAAACTACTCTCTCTCTCTCTGGTCGTTGCGCTTGGCCTCCGTATACTACCGGCCATTACAGAACACTCTCGCCAACATGGAGTGGTCAGCAACGGCTGCGTTAGAGAAAGTTGTGGCTAACCAATAAGCTTTTGTGGACTCTGGCGCCATGGATTGTTTTATTGATGCAGAGTGGGCTAGGAGATATTCCATTCCTATCCACCCTCTTTTACATTCACGCTTTGTTAGATCTTTGGACGGTCGCCCGCTGGGAACTGGATTTAAAACCGAAGTTTCTGAATCATTGACTATGTTCATCTCTTTTGGTGGCCATTCTGAGGAAGTCTGGTTTTTTATTATCAGTTCTCCTGTTTTTCCTGTCGTTTTAGGACACTCTTGGCTATGGGAACATGGGCCTCATATCATTTGGGGAAGTCAGGATAGCCAGATTATCCAGTGGGGCACTGATTGTAGGTCTCACTGTAGGGAGAGTTTGGTGTGTCATCCCGGGAATCAACCTATGGGGGAGGCTGACGCCTGGAGTGATTCTGAGGAGTTTGTCTCACACAACCCTCCTAATCTACAGAAAGGGGTGGAGGAGGGGTTAGAGTGGGATCCTCTATTTGACTGGCGGCAGCTAGAGGAGGATTGCTATTCGGAGGATTTCTCTGACTCTGAATCTGATGTAGGGCAGGTTCCGAACAGGGTGAGAATTTGGGGTCTGCTCTGAACTTTTGTTTGCCTCCTAATGTTCCTGACAATTATGCTGATCTCGTGGAGGTTTTTAGCGAGCAAAGGGCCTCGACTTTACCTCCTCATTGCACGTACGATTGCGAGATAAATCTCCACCTGGGTACCACTCCCCCCAGGGGTTCATTATACTCGCTGTCAGGGCCTGAGCGAAAGGCCATGCGAGAATATATTTGGGAGGCTCTGGCTTATGGATTCATTCAGCCCACCATGTTTCCTGCCGGAGCGGGGTTTCTTTTTTGTGGGCAAAAAAGATGGCGGCCTGAGACCCTGTATTGATTACAGGGACTTGAATAATATCACTATTAAAAACCGATACCCACTTCCGTTGATGAACTCCGCGTTTGAACGGCTGCAGGAGGCGTCGTTTTTTTACAAAGCTAGACCTCCGGAATGCTTATAACTTGGTTCAGATCCGTGAGGGGGACGAGAGGAAAACGGCATTTAATATGCATGAGGGGCACTACGAATATTTGGTCATGCGGTTTGGATTGGTTAATGCCCCCTCTGTGTTCCAGGCACTCGTTAATGACGTCCACCAAGAGATGTTGGAGAGATTCGTCCTTGTCTACCTTGACGATATTCTGATTTTCTCTTCAACTCTCTCGGAGCATAAACAACACGTCAGACAAGTGCTTGAGGCCCTCCTGAAAGCCAAGCTTTTTTTCAAGGCTGAGAGATGCGTTTTTCATGCCAAGACAGTTTCGTTTCTTTGCTTCATTGTTTCGGAAGGGTCGGTCCGCATGGATCCTGACAAGGTGGCAGCGGTCAGGGATTGGCCTGCCCCTCAAAACGTTAAGGATGTGCAACGGTTTTTGGGGTTTGCTAATTTTTATAGGAGATTTATCCGTAATTTTAGTGCGGTAGCTGCCCCCATTATCGCGCTCACTAAGAAGAATACCTCTTTGTCGTTTGCTTGCTCTCCAGCAGCTGAGGCAGCTTTTCAGGAGTTAAAGAAACAATTTAGCTCAGAACCCATTCTCGTTTTGCCCGACCCCTCCCTCCCATTTGTTGTGGAGATGGATGTGTCGGAAGTCGGGGTAGGTGCCATTTTGTCCCAGCGCCCCCTTCCGGACAATAAGTTGCACCCATGCGCCTACTTCTCCCGGTCGTTGGCCGAACGGAATTGCAGCATTGGTGACCGGGAGTTGTTAGCCCTCAAGTTGGCGTTAGAAGAGTGGCGCCATTAGTTGGAGGGGGCTGAACATCCATTTGTGGTTTGGACTGATCATAAAAATCTCCAATACATCCAACAGACTAAACGACATAATTCTCGGCAGGCACAGTGGTTGTTGTTTTTCAACCACTTTATCTTTACGTTAAACTATCGCCCGGGGTCTAAAAACATCAAGCCCGACGCTTTGTCGCGGATTTACGACCGCTCCGGTCGCGACCCCATTCCTGAGCCGGTTATCCCGGCAGCTCAGATTGTGGCTCCCATTCAGTGGGACGTTGAGTCTGTTGTGCAGGAGGCGTTGAGAAATGACCCGGTCCTGGTGGGGAGCCGCCTGGCTGTTTGTTTGTTCCTTTGGTAGTGCGGTCCCAAGTTCTCCAGTGGGGGCACTCTTCCCGCCTGTCAGGTCACCCGAGGGTTCATCGGACCAAGCAGTTCTTGGCCCAATGTTTTTGGTGGCCCAGCATGATTGAGGACATCCGGGAGTTTGTAGTGGCGTGCTGTATCTGCACTAGGAACAAGACTTCCCACCTACCCCCCTCTGATCTGCTGCAGCCGTTGCCCATCCCTAAGTGCCCGTGGAGCCATATCGCTCTTGATTTCGTTATGGGGCTGCCTGTTTCGGAAGGCAACGTGGTCATCCTGGTCGTGGTTGACCGTTTTTCTAAGGCTGCCCACTTTATCGCGCTGCCCAAGCTGCCTTCGGCATGGGAGATGGCCCTTCTTGTTGTGGACTATGTTTTCCGGCTGCATGGCCTCCCTCAAGATGTGGTTTCTGACCGGGGCCCTCAATTTATGGCCAAATTCTGGCGTGCGTTTTGCAACCAGTTGGGGGCCACCGTGAGCCTTTCCTCTGGTTTCCACCCAGAGACTAACGGGCAGACAGAGCGAACCAACCAGTCCTTGGAGAATACTCTTCGATGTTTAGCAGCTGACAACCCATCTTCGTGGAGTCGATTTTTAGCATGGGCCGAATATTCCCGCAATTCACTGGGTAACTCCTCCACAGGCCTTTCCCCGTTTGAGGCTCAGTTGGGTTATCAGCCTCCACTATTACCTGAGACTGACAGGGATTCAGACATTCCTTCGGTTAATCACTTTGTTTGGCGTTGTCAGTCAGTTTGGGCCAGGATCCGTTCCCACTTGTTGCGCTCTGGACAGAAACAAAAGACCGCCGCAGACAGAAGGCGCCGTTTGGCCCCATCTCATCGGGTTGGCCAAAGAGTCTGGCTTTCCACGTGGGACCTGCCCTTGAGAGAGGAGTCACGGAAATTGGCGCCCCGCTTTATTAGTCCTTTTAAGATTGTGCGAAGGATCAATCCTGTCACAGTCCAGTTGAAGCTCCCTAGATCCTTACGGATCCACCCCTTTTTTCATGTTTCCAGGCTCAAACCGGTTAGCACCGGCTCTCGTCCCGGGACGATATTGTATTCCTGGACTATCAAATTCTTTACCCAGCTGACTGATTGAGCTGGGGCGGCGCTTTCCCAGAATCTATATAAGCAGGAAGTCCAGCACGCCACCTTCGCTAGAGTGTCTGTTTTTAGCTTCGCACTATAACCGAAGATATCTGTAGTCAGGTTTTGTTTGACTTTCTATCTTCTAATTATTGGAGTTTCTTCTCCTTTTTTCTATCTCACTTTGCTTACGTGGTTCGGACTATTATACGTCCTTTGGAAGCACAAGTACTTTCGTTTAGTCTATATTATTCTCTGTGTTTGTACTCTGTCTGTGCTACTCTCTTTCTCTCTGGTCGTTGCACTTGGCCTCCGTATTCTACCGGCCATTACATTTAGAGGAAAAGCCCATTCATACTATTTTTAGACCAGCCTATTTGATTTGAATGGATGTTAATTTATTGATCATTTCTCGAAGAAACACTATGGCAGCGGACGCCTGCAACAGGGCAGGTGTTGCAGGTACAAGAGTTGCTAACTTCAGTTTGAAAGTTCATAAATGTGGCTTATGCTTTACAACAGCCGCAAGACGAAGACTGATGACTACTGACTTGCTACAGAAAGTCATCATTGTCAGTTATATTGCAGTGCTACTGATGTTATCACTTCGCTGCTGCTCAGCGTTTAATCTACAGCAGCAAAGACACCATGAACACCTTGTTACTTTTAACTCACAGAGCCAGTTCATCTGCTTCTCCCAGCTGTTGGACGCTGGAGAAGCGACTTCTCCCGAAATACAATCAAGAACCACAAAGCTAGCAAAATCATCTTCACAACTTCGGAGAATACTCGGATATTTAGCAGTCACAATCCTGCTCGCAGATGATGTACATCAAAATCCTGGACCCGAAATCAGCTGTTCTGACTCCACGTGCGACTCTCTTTTCTCTGACGTCCTCAAAAGACAAGGTAACGTTCCATCCAAGCAATATAGTGACAATTAAACTCCTCACCGTCATATGATGGATGTTATTTCGACACAAACGCCTCCAATTATCCCCGACGCGCATCCACACAATCCCACTGCGCTCAAACAGCGCAGCTTTCAGCTGCTTCAAACATCGAACCACACAAAAGTTTTGTGGGACCCGTGTGCAAAACCTAAAGGGTTACTCGGAGGCCATTTAAACATCAGAAGTGTCGCATCAAAAACTGAACAACTTGAAAAATTACTGATTGACTCAAACCTTGATTTCATTTGTTTATTTGAAGCGTGGCTGACAGACTCTTCACCCAGCTCTGCATATATGATAAAGGGATATAACGTCTTCAGGAAAGACCGAAAAGCCGGCGGGGGTGGAGGTCTGATTATGTACATTAAAGATTTTTTTAACTGTAAAGAAATTGAATTTGACCCCACTATGGATATGGAATGCATTGCTGTAAAATTTATTTTGTCTCCATCTATGTCCTTTACTGTTGTTGGTGTGTACAGGCCTCCCTCACCAAATAACATGTTTTATGAAAATTTTAAAAACATTTTAAAAGAGCACGATAAAAATAAGGAGTTAATCCTGCTTGGGGATTTTAACATAAATTTGGCAGACGAGTCAAATAGGAAAAAACTAAAAGATATAACAAATCAGTTCGACCTCCAACAACTTATCCAAGGCCCTACTAGAATTACTCAGTCATCCAAAACCCAGATAGATTTAATATTCAGCAACAAACCAGAAAGAATAACAAAATCATTTAATTTAGTGACTGGGATGTCAGATCATAATTTGACATTGATAGCAAGGAAACTAACAAAGCACAGGTTCATGTACCAGCAAGCAAGTAAAAATATGATCAAAATTATTCCTAAGAGACTTGTCAGTGAATTCGAAAGAAAGTTTCAACAACTAACTTTGACTGATATCTTATCCTCAGATGATCCAGAGTCTGCTTCAAAATGTTTTATGTCCACAATCAACAAACTTAAAGATGAATTTAGTAAAAACATAAAATGTTCTCCGAAAAAACAAAATTTGCCTTGGATAACTGAACATCTGTGGAGTTTAATGAAACAAAGAGATCATTCCTTAAAAATCGCTCTGAAATCAGGACTAGCTCATGACAGAAGGACCTTTCAGTGTCTTCGTAATAGAGTTGTCAATGAATTGAGGAAGGAAAAAGCTAATTTTTTTTATAAATATGATAAATGAAGCTAAAGGAAATAGTAGGCAAACTTAGGAAAAGATCAACAAAGTTTTAAAGAAAGATTACAGCAAAGGAGCCAAAGGATTTGAATTAGAAGTTCAAGGAATTTTAAGACAAAAATCAAATATGCTCTGTGTTTAATAATTATTTCATAGATTCAGTCCAAGATTTGACGTACAAATTTGGCTTAAGAAGTAAAATTATTACTTCACCAAACTGCGATTTCCCTGTTTTTAATATTTCTGAGGTGTCAGAATCCTCTATGATTAAAGTCTTGAACCAATTTAAAACCTCCAAGGCTAAAAATATTTTTGATTGTGATCCTAAATTTGTGAAGAAGTTTAAAAGTAACCTCTGTGCTTGTAAATCTTGTAAATTTGTCAATAAAACAATGCAATTTTCCCAGCGCTTGGAAATCAGCGGTTGTAACCCCCATCATTAAGGCAGGTGATAAAACCTATGTAGCAAACTACATGCCCATAAGTATTCTCCCGGTAATCTGTAAAGTCACAGAGAGGGTTATCTGTAACCAGCTGATAGATTTTTAAACACCAGTCATTTTCCATTGCATCCTAAGCAGTTTGGTTTCAGGAAACACCACTCAACTGAGACAGCAATCTGCTATTTAATAGAGCAAATCAAATCGAGTCTTGACAGTGGAGATGTTGTTGCTGCGGTTTTCCTTGATTTCAAAAAAAAAGCTTTTGATACTGTAAATCATAATGTCTTGTTGTCTAAATAGTCAAAGTTTAATTTTTCTGGTAAAGCACTGACATGGATGGAGTCATACTTATGCTTAAGAAAACAGTGTACAAGAATTAATGACACGTGCTCATCTTTTATTGGTTGTAATGTTGGAGTGCCGCAAGGATCAATCCTAGGGCCGATTTTATTTAGTTTGTACGTTAATGATCTGCCCCTGATCTGTTCAGAGGTTCAGATTCAAATGTACGCAGATGACACGGCTATCTACACCCATGCTAAAACAAGAGAACAAGCCGCATCTAAGCTCTCCGCAGCATTAAACAAAGTCTCTGATTGGCTAACTCACTGCTGTCTAACGCTTAATGTGAGCAAAACTGTAGGAATGTATTTTTCTATCAGGAGAAATAATACACCTCAACCTGATATGACTGTAAATGGAGAAGTAATACAGATTGTCGAACATTTCAAGTTTCTGGGAATAACAATTGACTCCAATCTAAATTTTAAGAAACATGTAAAAAATGTCTGCAGAAATGTAAGAGCCAGCCTTATGAACTTCAGACATGTCAGGCATCAGCTATCTTTGGCCGCTGCTAAACTATTCATGCACTCAATGATTTTTTACCATTTATCTTACTGTGTCACGAGCTGGTCTCAGGCTGGAGCAACCAGTCTAAAACCATTACACACCCTCTACAAACAATCACTGAAAACTCTGGATAAAAAACCAAGGAACTACCACTACTATAACATCATTAAGAAATATAACTTAATGACCTTTGACAGTTTTCTTTGTTATGTAGATATGTGCCTGATGAATAAATTAATTCATGATCAGGCCCCACCACTACTTAAACAATGAGTGTTACGCTGCAGGAACAATCTTAGGGAGACCAGGGCATCAGCAAGAGGAGACTTCAGCTAAATTTAGGAAAACTGCATTTGGACAGTCTGCATTTTCAGTCAGAGCAGCAGAAAAGTAGAACTCAATTCCAACTCATATCAGAGATTGTACAAGCCTCAGTGTTTTTCAAAGTAAATTGAAATCATGGCTCAAGGAAAAACAATTATGTGATCACTGATTTAATCCTCTGAATGCATCAATCTTAGAGACAATGAAAAGTAAATTTAAATGTGTTGTTTTTAGTGGAGGAATGTTGTTCAGTATGTATTGTTTTATATGCTAGTATGTTTGTTTTTATCATTTGTATTGTATATTCTTAACATCTTCCTGCCCAGGGACCACAGATGAAAATTATCTTTATAGCTAACTCTGGCTTGACAATTTTGTTTTGCATGGCCCCTGTCAAATAAACTAATTAATTAACTAAATTAAAAAATTGAGCGTAACACTTGGAGAAAGGGACACGATTTAGAATTTTCAAAGTTTTGGTTGCTAAGTTTTTCAAAGTTTTGGTTGCTCATTATTCGATAAGGAATTGACAGCCTCACACTGCACATTTCTTTATACGTTTCCGTCTTCATATTTCATGGTATGGACACAATTATATGCTATAGGAAGCCGTTTTATGGGCATAGTTCTTAACGTAACGGGGCTGGACACTACGTGTTACGTTAGCAACCACTACTTTCAATGGAAAGTTTCGGCATCAGATATGATTGGGGAGCGATATTAAGAAAAGATGGCAAGAAACAGTCAATAGGAATAACACAACACAAAAATTGGCTGGATGACTGCAAAAATAGGCTTTATTTCATAAAAATAATGCAGTACAGTAATTGATGTCACACTGGGAGGGGATTTTGTGTCCTGTGGTGATGGATTTTTTTTTTTATCTCACTGTTCCATAAAGGCACATCATTTTATCTTTGGTATATGGAGATAGAATATCCGTCACTATGGTGGGTTCTCACCCCAATTGCCAGAAAAACAACACAGCTCTGGCACCTTTATTGTTACACTATGGTTTGTGACCCCATTTCATGAAGTGACCATGCCATGTTTCACTTAAACATAAAAAGTCAAACTTAAGGCTTGATTCCACCGAGAGCGTCTTGGACGCGTTACTGCCGCGACGCGGTTGCCGGAGTTGATCCGCGGACATTCTAGACAATGGTTGTGATTCCACCAGCTGCGCCACGGCACATCTCAGCAGCGTCCCAGAAGCGGCTCTCCGCGCTGCTCCGCTGAAAATACGCGCCAAGTCTATTTCTGCCGCTGGCGAGCCGCAGTCGCGCTGATCTGAATATAGCAGGGATACATCTCCCATAGTTCAACCATATACATTTATTGGATCCAACTACGTCAGTATTTGTGCTAATGGGAAACTTACACCAGATCGTGCCAGGCAGAAAGTAACTATCAAGGGGAATACGCTTCTAACTAAAAGAAACCAGCCACAATATTCGTTTATAACTTACTTTTCAAAGTTGTGATTTTATTTCTACTAAAACACGGGCGCAGTTTTTTTTAAATCTATGGTGTTCACGGCTGGACTGTAGTAGGCTCTACAGCACAACACAGACGGAAATGACATGAAATGCAATTAAAGCAGTAAAAATAACAGAAAGCATTTAAGGTCGTTGCACAAATATGCCGGTAAAAATGATGAAATATGCGAAATCTGAGCAGGTCGATTGTATCAGCTGGCAGGACGCTGCGCTGACGTTCCGCGTTCAGTGGAACATGAAGTTGCGTACAAGACGCAGCAAAATAGCGTCGCTCACGTCACGCTGCAAACACGCGTTCGGTGGAATCCAGGGGTTACGGTCAATGAGGAGATCCTGAATGAGATGACCCTTGCTTGTAATCGATCGGATGTTTAACAGACCGAAGTTGACGCTAGTGATGCCATGGTTGAGAGTAGTGTTAGCCGACCTAGCTAGACTGGCTAGCACACTGTGGTCAGCAACCCATCCGGTGTTTCGAGGAGGGTGTCGAGACGTGGACCATATGGACTGGATAGTTTTTGAGCTGTCCGAGTGGTATATCCGACGAGACCCTCGGTGGATATATGCAGGGTCGGATAGCCGGCGGAGGTTCAGTCAGATGGAAGCGGAGGGGAAGGAGCTCAGCAGCCGAATACTGGAGGATTCCAGTTACCGGTTGATGGAGGGATGTCAGGAACAACCAGATGAAAACAGACCTGAGGTAGGTCTTGCCAGCCAGCATGGTCAGTGAGAGTTCAGGCTGCTGCAGTCACTTTCAGAGATCTCTATTTTCAGAGATATGGATGACTCCATATGCGAGTGTATGAGGACTCACCTCTGTACTGAACAATTTTATCCCTGTTTAGCTGCCTTGATAAAATGTAACAAGACTTCTTACCGGTGCTTCTGAAGTTAAAACAAATTTCACAACAGCAGATACATTGAGTAGTCTTTCCATGGAAATACTGCAGATGCTGCGATCTTGAAAGACGTTGATTTAGCCAGCCGGCTCCGCTGTTTTGACCAAATAATAATAATTGAGCCCCTAAGAACCATACCGGGCCAACCCATGTTGGGGTACTTTTGAGAAAATGGGACTCAAAGTTGCCAGCCTCCTGTGTCATCTAGAGCAACTGGCAACAAAACACTACATATGTTGCAAAGTCAAGATATGTAAAATTATGCACTTACACTTTTTGTATAGGTTTTGGATGCATAATCATCATTTAAAGTGAAACCTACCTCCTTCAGAAGAGGAACCATCATCTTCTGATTCATTTGGGACAAACTCTAGGTCTCTGTCATCTTCCACTTCACCATCATCATTAATCATAGGATGCAATTCCTCATCACCGAGATACCTTAGCCTCCATGTTTGCAATGAATTATGGGAAGGTTGTGGGATGGCCCTCTATGGCTGAGGCAGTGCAGTGCATATGTACAGGGGCAGAGAGGACGTTTGCTTGTACTGACAATCCTTGTGGGTAGATTGGGTTTGCCCATTTAGGAAATGTTGTTCTCAGTTTTCTGCACATGCTCGCAACCTCAACTGAGTTTCGCCAAAAGGGCGGGATGGCCCAGTATGGTTCTTAGGGGCTCAATTAATCTGTACAATGTAAAATGAGTAGTGAATTGGAAATCACTCAAGAAGCTACTTTTAGCGGTGACCAAGTCTAAATCTTCTACAAGTACACAAGTCCAGTCAGCCAATCAAAGCATCGCTTCGAAAATTGGTTGGCCAATAGCTGCCACTGTAGCTTTCTCACCTAACCAAAATGACTGACTCGACAGGCCAGGATGTGTGCGTGTGGACTCAACCCAAAAGAGCTAAAAAAAAAAAAAAAGACCCTGGCAGCCAGAAACATGAGCTAAAAACAAGTGAAAAAGAAGTCAAAAGGTAATCTTTTTTAGCTGCTTATTCTTTGGCTGAGCTTTCTAATTACCACGCTACATCCCTGTCGATAACGAATGCAGTCTTAAACCATAAATCATGGAGATTGGTTTTTATTAATTGGTTATGTATGTTATTGCCCGCATACAGTAAAAACGGCCTGCCAAAATATCTTGTTTTGGCCGACCTGTATTGGCCGAGTTCAGCACATGCACAAGTAACCATTGGCAACTGTGGCATTCGCTCTCTTCAGAGAGGCAGACGACAGTCGCAGACCAAGCATTTAGCTCTTTAATGAGTCTTGAAGTCGCGTACTTCAGAAGTCATAGTCATAATATTGTCATGATTACAAAACATACTTAACCGATTAATAAAAATATTATAAATTGCTTATTTCCGCATTGCCTAGGTATTGGCCTTTGGGTCGCGGTATTAGCCCTCGGCCTGCGGCCTCGAGCCAATACGGCGACCCTCAGACTGATACCAAGGCAATACGGAAATACGTAATTAATAACATATATTATTGTGACCGTTGTTCAGTTGCATTTACCTTCCATTTCACTGTGTATATCTTCCATTCATTTTGTTCAAGAAACTTTTTGACATCCAAGGCTGTAGTATACTAGTGCTTTTCATTTTCATTAGAAAGTGGTGTGCTTTATTTTCAAAAAGATTCTCTGTTTTAGTACCCTTAAATAATAAAATTTAATGTTGTGAATTTTTTAAATCGAGTTAAATTTTCATTATTTTTAGGCATTTGCTTGTAAAAGTACTAAAGTCCGCAGACTAGTGTTTGAAATATCTGGGCAAGGAATCAAGATAGAGACTACAGGGTCTTCTTATACATTTTAAGACATGTTTTCTGATATTGCATTATGTTTACATCAGCTCAATACATGTAACATGATCCCCGCAAGTGGTCAAATTCTTAAAATCTCGTTTCTCTAAAAAGACAAAAACGGACTTGCATACTTCTGGAAATCAACCCTTCAAATATACTTTATTGAAATCTGAGGGGTAATTTGTCCTCTACATTTAACCGATCCTATAGTGAGGAGCAGGGACCAATTCCAGCTTTAAAGCCAGTTCCTTGGTCAGGGGCACCTGTTGGAGTGTTCCTATAGTGCATGTATTTCTGGGTGGGGGAAACCAAAGCACCCAGATGATACCCATGCGAACATGGTGAGACCTTGCAAAGTCCATGCAGGGAGGCCCTGGGAGCCGTGGCTTGAGCCCAGAACCCCCTTATTGTGAGGCAGCAGTGCAAACCACTGTGCCATTGTGCCACCCGTAAAGCCGTTTGCATCTCAATGGGTGGACTAGCACATTAAGAGGTATGCCAGTGCATAAAGTTGTCGCTGTGCAAGTTTTGTGCCATAGACAATTTTTGCATTAGGACTCACCCAGACCTCCTTTTAAAGCAAATTCTATCGCTGTCTGGTAGTTTCATAGGACTGAATCTTGCCAGAAGAGCTCTTTGCAAATAAACCCATATTGTTCTTATAATTTTCCTTCCCTTTTTAATTATCACTTTTGTTATGCACCCTATATAATGCCTTGAAAATTATGATTGGGTCTAATGGGAAGGGGAGAGTGAAGAGATATTTTTGAAATGTGAATGTTATCTTTACATGTGGGGAATACAAATTATTAACTTAATTTTCACCCTTGTTTTCATAGAATGAGTCCATTTTCATATATAGTTTAAAAGGCCCAAATTCCTATACAACAAATTGATGCTAGTTTGCTTTCCTCTTGGCCTCACATCATTGAACTGCTTAGTACATTGGAGAGTGGTTCTCAGAGGACTGAAGGAGGTGGCCGTGATGCAAGACAGATGCTTGTTCTTCACCAGACAATATTGCCAGTTTGCCAAGATGTTCACGCGCTAGTGAAAACAGGAATGACTGCGGCTTATCTGATGGGTATAATGGAACTAAATTCCTGCCTCACCCACAGTTAATTAATTTGTCTTAGTTCAAACTTTTTGACGACAGTGCCACAGTTGTGCTATCAAGTCATGTCAGTTTTGATCTGCAATACTGTTAGCACTTGCATTTACCGACTGCATTTAGGTTGCCAAATTAGGATTCTATAACTTATGCTATTACAATATACAGGCAATTACTTGAAAAAACAATGCATTTTACATCAGTACTTAGCAAGCAATGTAATACAAGTTGCCCATTATGGCTACGATACCTCTCCTCTGCACTGAATGCGGAATGGAAAGTAGAATTGCACATTTTAGCATTACACTCGTTAGTGCGATATTGCCAGACCTTTATAGGATGGGCCAGTGTATAGCACCAAGAATATTGTACAACCCCAATTCCGAAATAGTTGGGACAAAGTGTAAATTGTAAATAAAATCAAAACGCAATGACTTTCAAATCAAACCAGCCAGTATTTTATTCACAATAGAACAGAGATAACATAGCTAATGTTGAAAATGAGAAATTTTACAATTTTATCCACAAAATGAGCTCATTTCAAATTTGATGGCTGCTACAGGTCTCAAAAAAGTTGGGACAGGGGCCAGTTTACCATGGTGTAGCATCCCCTCTTCTTTTTAACATAGAGTGGAGGCGTCTGGGCATTGAGGAGACAAGTTTCTTAAGTTTTTCCATTGGAATTTGATCCCACTCTTGTTTAATACAGGCTTCCAGCTGCTGGAGAGTTTTGGGTCTTCTTTGATGGGCTTTTGAACTGAACGCTGATAACAGGAGGGGTGGTCTTTCTCCTCTTTAGCCCAGAGGACACAACGCCCATGATTTCCAACAAGAATGTCAAATTTGGAGTCGTCTGACCACAAGACACTTTGCCACTTTGCTACAGTCTATTTTAAATGAGCCTTGGCCCACAGAACACAGCGGCGCTTCTGGATCATGCCCAACAATGGCTTCCTTTTTGCATGATGGAGTTTTAGGTGGCATCTGTGGATGGCACAGCGGACTATGTTTACAGGCAGTGGTTTCTTGAAGTATTCCTGGGCCCATTTAGTTCTTCGGCCTTGTCCCTTACGCACAGAGATTTTTCCAGTTTCTTCATCTTTTGATGATGTTATGCACTGTCGATGATGAGACCTTCAAAGCTTTGCAATTTGACATTGAGGAACATTGTTTTTAAAGTATTCCACAATTTTTTTTACGCAAGCCTTTAGGGGTTGGAGAGCCTCTGGCCATCTTTACTTCTGAGAGACTCAGCCTCTCTAAGACATCCCTTTTATAGCCAATCATGTTACACACCTGATGCCAGTTAATGTAATTACTTGCTAAATGTTCTTTCAGCTGATTCTCTTATATATTAAATGCTAGTTTCAGCCCTTTTTTGCCTGTGTCCCATCTTTTTTGAGACCTGTTGTAGCCAGAAAATTTGAAATGAGCTCATTTTATGGATAAAAATGCAAAATGTCTCAGTTTGAACATTTGAAATGTTATCTATGTTCTATTGTAAATAACATATTGGCTCATGTGATCTGAAAGTCATTGCATTTTGATTTTATTCACAATTTACACTTCGTCCCAACTATTTCAGAATTGGGGTTGTACAACCCCAATTCCAAAAAACGTTGGGATGCTGTGTAAATTGTTAATAAAAAAAAGCAATGATTTGCAAATCTCATAAACCCACATTTTACTCACAATAGAGCATAGACAACATATTAGATGTAGAAAGTGAGACATTTACTATTTTATGAAAAATATCAGCTCATTTTGAATTTTATGGCAGCAACACATCTCAAAAAGATGGGAGGGGGCAACGAAAGGCTGGAAAAGTAAGCGGTACAAATAAAAAACAGCTGGAGGAGCATTTTGCAACTAATCAGATTAATTGGCAAGGGGTCAGTAACATGACTCGGTATAAAAAGAGCATTTTAGAGAGGCAGAATTTCTCAGAAATAAAGATGGACAGAGATTCATCAATGTGTAAAAAACTGCATCGAAAATATGTGGAACAATTTCAGAAAGTTATTCCTCAATGTAACATTGCAAAGACTTTGAATCTACAGTACATAATATCATCAAAAGATCCAGAGAATCTGGAGAAATCTCTGTGCACAAGGGACAAGTCTGAAGGTCACTATGAGATTCTCGTGATCTTCGGGCCCTCTGGCAGCACTGCATTAAAAACAAGCATGATTCTGCACTGAACTACACTGGATGGGCTCAGAAACACTTCCATTGTCAGTGAACACAGTTTACCATGCAATCTACAAATGCAAGCAAAAGCTGTATCATGCAAAGAAGTAGCCATATGTGAACACGATCCAGAAACGCCACTGTCTTCTCTGGGCCAAAGTTCACTGAAAATGGATTGAGGCAAAATGGAAAACTGTTCAGTAGTCAGATGAATCAAAATCTGAAGTTCTTTTTGGAAACCATGGATGCTGTGTCGTGCACTCTAAAGAGGAGAGGGACCATCCACCTTATCAGCACACAGTTCAAAAGCCTACATCTCTGTATCGGGTTGCATAAGTGCCTATGGCATGGAGAGCTTACACATCTGGAAAGGCATTATCAATGCTGAAAAGTATATAGAGGTTTTACAACAACATATGCTCCTATCCAGACGACGTCTCTTTCAGGGAAGATCTTACATATGTTGAATCAGCAAAAGAATGTCAACCCACATACTGCATCCATCACAACAGCATGGCTTCACTGTAGAAGAGTTTGAGTGCTGAACTGGCCTATCTGCAGTCCAGACCATTCACTAAAAGAAAACATTTGGCGCATCATAAAACAAAAAATCCAGCAAAGACGACCCATGACTGTTGAGCAGCTAGAATCCTACATCTGACAAGAGTGGGACAACATTCTCCTCCCAAAACTTCAGCATTTGGTGTCCTCACTTCCCAGACGTTTGCAGACTGTTGTTAAAAGAAGAGAGGATACTAAACAAATCATTGCATTCTGTTTTTATTTGCTTTTACACAGCATCCCGTCTTTTTTGGAATTGGGGTTGTATTTCAAAAGTGTCATCTCCCAGTCAGCACACCCTTGTGGGCCCCAGGTTTGAGAATAGCGGGCACACTGGGCACAACTGGGCTTTCAACAGGCATGTGATTTTTCCGACTATGGTCGGAATTCCGACTTTTTCATTCCCATGGTGAACAAAAAAATTTCAAATTTTTTTCCCGACTTCCATGACTTTAATAGCACCATTTGTTAATGAATCATTCCCAGTTATGGAACGGAAGAGCAGACGGTAAGACGTGGTCTCTAATTGGTCTCTGTTTGCATGTACAGAAGTGTAGAGACATGGACTGTCAAATTGCCCTCTCACAATCTCCTCTTCCTTTGCCCTGAGTGATGATTACAGTGTGGTCTGTATTTTGCAGTTACAGGGGAGCGTGAGGGGGTATAAATTTGTTGAAGGCTTTTCTTTCGTTTTTGATCATATAGTTATGGCTTATCATAGCATTTCAGCTAACTTAGTTAGCTCCCTCGTAAAAATGTTAGCTAATGTATGACTTTATGACTGAATAAATTCGTCATTGTTCATAAAACTCGCTTGGTTTTTATGTTTTTTTTTTTACTTTACCTTGCTATGTTTACTCCCAGACATCGCAGGGAAAGTGGTCGCTAGGGTCGGATGCAACAATATTTGGATCGCCTGGCTATGGTATTTTATTGTGAGGTTGTGGTTTGTTCCGCCAGCTCACTGTAATGCCTAGTTTATGCTCGACGCAGTCGCCAGTGCGCGAGGTTCGCACGCCAGAAATGACGTAATTGTGCACCTGGCGACAGCCACGCGCGCTGGCGCTTCACAAGGTCACGCACCTCCAGGATTTTGAAACTTTTCGCAAGCCGCACTAGTGTCGCCCATTTCAAAATGTTTTCCACTTGCTTCTACTTCTACTGAGTTCAAATCCAAGGAGGTGACGCTTCTTTTGTACAACACATTCGTCAGACCACATCTAGAGTATTGTGTACAGTTCTGGGGACCATACTTTAAGAAAGACATAGAGGCTCTAGAGAAAGTTCAGAGAAGAGCCACGAAGCTAATTCCAGGTATAAAAGATGAAAACTATGAGAAAAGGCTGAAGATCCTTAATCTCTTTAGTCTTAGGAAAAGGAGACTAAGGGGTGATCTGATTGAGGTCTTTAAATATGTTAAAGGGATTAACAAAGTGAATTATGTAGGATTCCTTCAACCAAGTGTTGTTAGTAGAACTCGGGGTCACAAATGGAAGCTGACCAAAGGTAAATTTAGCACTGATATTCGGAAATATTTCTTCACCCAAAGAGTAATTTCGGTGTGGAACAGCTTGCCTGACCATATTGTTGAGGCAGAGACCTTGGGAGTTTTCAAGGGCAGGCTTGACTTAAAGCTGGATACCGTTGAGTCATTGAGTATCTGAAGTGATATATTCACAATAGTATAAAGAAACTGGCGAGCCTAGTTGGGCTGAACGGCCTGTTCTCGCCATTCATGTGATGTTATGTTATGTTACTGGTTTTTGCCTGCTTCTACTACTTCCTATAGTATTTTTTTTCTACCGCCCCCTGTCATTGCGGCGAATACTGCAACGGAGAATGCGCCAAGTATAAATGCCTCCACGCTCTGTTCAGGTGCCTCGCAAACTGCAAACGGAGCCAGGCGAAGGTATAACTGAGGCTTATGGGTGACCCGGAGGCCAGGAAAACATGGACTGGACTAAAGTGCAAAGGTGGATTTGGTTGAGTGTTTAATAGTGCCGACCGGGCAAGTAGGAGGCACAAACAAGAAAAATACAAAACAAAAAGAAAACGAGTTTCCTTGAAAAAACTACGGTAATACAAATAAAAGGCTAAATGAAGCAATACTTGTATTACAAATAGTGAAACAAAATAGGAAGTGAGGTTACTTATGTTGTACTTTAAAGAGAAACGTAATACTCTGCACTAAGATTTAGGCTTTAGGATTTGTACACACGATTGGCAACAAGGTAATCTACAAAACAGCACAAGCGCGTGGCTTAAGAGATCTAGCAAAGGACAAATGCTTAGGCTGTGGTATGTATACACATGCTGCTACCACTCAGCAGTAATGTGAAACAGATGATTCTGATTTAGTGATGAGTGGGGCTGCGATCCAGAGGGCTATTGCACAAAACCAAGATAAGAGATTAAGCCGGGATTTTCCAGTAATCCCGGTTTAATTTTGCTCTGACTCTGTTGCACGAAAGTAGGGGCACATAAGTTACCATGGAGATTTCAATTTAGTCAGAGGTGAGGACATTGTTAATGGCAGACTGGACAGAGATCAATAGCTACATTGTTAATTATTTTACTTGATTTTCTCTTTGACATAGCCCATCCTTTAATTATAAAGCATGGTGTATGCCACTCTTCCATATATTCGTGTATATCATTTGCCATTGGTAGCACACAGGTTGTGGTTGCTAAATTTCATTTTTGCATAATCTTCCAAAATTACTCTCACTTTACTGGATCCAGTTACCATATAGATAACTGAACATTTATGAAACAGGGAGGACACCAATGTTTTTTGATCTTTTATTCTGTGGTCGTCACTTGTCAGCTTGGAGCTTGAGAAAGAGAAAACCAATGATTAATACACTGTGTTAGTCATTCTTGGAATGTTCATTGAAATCACTTTTCTTTCTAGTTTGAAGACTTTGAGGTCCAGTTTTCTGTGTCCTTTTGTAATTTCCTGGTCCGGGCCCATGTCCTGCTGTTTCATTTGCATGTTCATTATCACATGTGCGGGCTCTATTTGTCTTTTTAGGCATTGCCTGTAGATATGTCTGACAGTTTGTGAACTCTGTAAAATACCTACCAATTAGCACCACAAGAATTGTGCATAATGTGGTTTTCCTATTGGCAATACTCACCATGTTGCCAGGTTGGCTTACAGGTTGTGCAGCATCTGAGTCCTGTTACAAATATATTTTCTATGACCATTTCATCACTGACTTTATAGCCATTATGGAGAAAATTAGTGTTTCCACAAGACTGACATGATACCTCAAGTATTCTGGAGTCCAGTGACACAGTCTCCTCATCATCTGCTGCTGCAGAAGTACCCTCCTCCTGCCATATGCAATAAAACTTGTATTGACAGGACATGCCAAGCCTATGCTTCAAATGAATAATACTCACCGGTGGCTCCAGAAGAATGAGTGTTGCCAGACACTGCAAAGCAAACCAAAGTCAGATAGTCCACATAACACCATCTATATGGATGGTTGAGTTCCATGTGCAGTATTGGAATAATGTACCTTGTATGAAGGGGACAGTATCTGTTGTGGTAAGAGCAAGTGGCTGTTCCTCCTGGATCCCTTCCATTACAGGCCTCCCTTGGTTAATGTCAAGGGCCAGCTCCACTGCTGGAGTGAAGTCCCGGGTTGGTTGGCCACCCCCCGTGCCAGATAAATGAGCTTTTTTCTTAAAAGCTAATAATCAGAACAAACAAAATATGTGAGCAGGTAGCTTCTAAGTAATTAATACCCCTCGTTTGTACATCAAAGCACTGACCAGCCTCTAAAATGTTCTTGTACTTGACCTTGACTTGTTGCCAATTCCTCTTCTGTCCAGTCATATTTGTTCTGTGTGTGTATGTGACATTAAATATATGAGAGTGAGAGATGACGATTTGCTCATATAGTTGTACTTTTTTTTTTTTTGCATTGATGATGTTTGTAGTCAGTCTCCATGATAAATTTCCAGAGTAACATGAACTTCCACTGCTCAGCTGATAGGCAAAGTGCACAACTGCTTGCGCAAATCACAAGTGAAGTAACGGTTTTAATTGTACGGTTTCAGTGGTCCGCAATTATCTGCCAGGCTTTCTCTCTTTGTTTAATTATAGCGGCCGTATTGCCTTTTTTTTACATATTATATAATTAACTTCCTTGTAGGTTTGCATTATAATTTCGTGCTCACTTGGGGAAAAGTACGCGGCACGCGTCCCCTCCTTTCTGGATCAGTAAATCTGTGATCGACCACGCTGTCTATTGAAGAAAGACGTGAATGCGCACTTATCTGAATTTGTTACATCTAGCTTGACATAGCCGATCCTCCTCAGCCTGGCTTGGCAAACGTGCACCGGGTTGAGCCCGGATGCACTGAGTAGAATAGGTCAAGCCTCGCTTTCTCAATCATCCTTGATTTCTGAATGCTGCTTTCGTGCAACAGCCCCCAGGTCCTTATTGGCCGGCGTGCTGGACCGCTGAAGGTGAGACCTGATGGTACCCCGCCCGGGAGGGTGCCCTCTGGGGCACGGGGCAAGCTGGTCCGGACGGGCCCGGTGGAACTCTGCTAGGAGCTGGGGATCCAGGGTGTCTTCATGGTTGACCCAGCTCCTTTCTTCCGGACCATAGCCTTCCCAGTCTACTAGGTACTGGAGTTTGCCTGCTCTTCATCTGGATAGGAGCAGGTCACTCACCCGGTAGCCTGGGCCTCCGTCCACCTCCCGGACAGGGGGAGGGCCTTTGTGGGGGTTCACCTCTGCCAGGGGTCCAGCACGCACCGGCCTGAGGAAGGAAACATGAAGTGTGTTATTTATGTGGTAGTGTGACGGCAATTGAATAGAATATGCTGACTCACTGAACCTCCCGAGGACACGGAAAGGGCCGATGAACTGTAAAGAGACGTCCTTGCAGGGCAGGCGGAGGCGCAGGTCCCTGGTAGAGAGCCAGACCTTATCACCCGGCTGGTACTGGGGGGTGTCCCGGTGTCGTCTGTCTGCCCGGATCTTCTGATGGCGGAGCGCCCTCCTGATCTGCACATTGGTGCTTTCCCAGACTTTCTCCACCTCAGAGAACCAGACGTCCACGACCGGGACCGCTGTCTGGCTCTGGTCCCGCAGGCATAGGGGAGGTTGCCCTCCGAGCACACACTAAAAGAGTCCAGTGGATGTGCTCTTTAGGGAATTCTTGGCATATTCAGCCCAGGGCTGGTATTGTGACCAATCCCTCTGATGCTGATGGCAGTAGGCCCGGAGGAACCTCCCCAAATCCTGGATGGCTCTGTCCGCCTGCCCATTTGTCTGAGGGTGGTACCCCGAGGAGAGACTCATTGTGGCCCCCAACTTCTTGAAGAAGGCTCTCCACACACGGGATGTGAACTGTGGCCCACGGTCCGATACGATGTCCTCCAGAAGGCCAAAGTTGCGGAATACCTGCTCGAACATTGTGTAGCCAACATGGAGTTCAGATAGTGGTAAGGGATAAGGCACAAATTTGCAGAACTTCGAAAAATCTATCAATGATCACGAGTATGCAGGGGTTACCTTCTGAATCCGGTAGGTCAGTAACAAAATCCACTGCCAAATGTGACCAGGGACTGGAAGTGGGTTTAGTTTATCCACGGGCTGCGGGTACAGTGATTTGGAGATCATGCAAGTTGCGCACGAGGGCACAGCTGCCTCCATGTCGGAGGCCAGGTAGGGCCACCAGTGTTTACGGTTGATTATAGTGGTTGTTCGTTTGGCTCCAGGATGTCCAGCTGACAGAGAGGTATCTGCCCATAGAATGACTCTCTCACGAAGACATGCAGGGACAAACGTCTTACCTGATGGAACAGGGGAAGTAGGCGGACTCCTTTTCGTCTCCCTTGCAATCTCCCGATCTAACTGCCATTCGATCGGAGCGAGCTCGCAGGAGGGCAGCAGGATGGTTCCTTCAAAATCCGGATCCTTTTCTGTGTTGTGTCTTCGGGAGAGGGTGTCAGCTTTTATGTTCTTAAAGCCTGGGCGATAGGTCCAAGATTCAATGGTCAGTTAGCACCAGGAATAGATGCCAGGCCCCCTCTAGCTAATGCCTTCATTCCTTCAGTGCCAGCTTGACCACTAGTAACTCCCGGTTTCCTATGTCGCAGTTGGCTTCACCAGGAGAGAGCTTGTGTGAAACGTATGCACACGGGAACAGCTTCTCTGGAGTGCCATGCCTTTGCGACAGAATTGCACCCACTCCTGCATTAGAGGCGTCAACTTCAACTATGAAGGGTTTCTCCGCGTCTGGTAATTTGAGAAAAGGAGCAGTAGTGAATAGGTGTTAGAGAGTATTGAATGTGTGCTGTGCTTCTGAATCCCATTTCAGCGTTTTCAGTTTTCCTTTAAAGAGGCATATCAGGGGATGGGCCACAGTTCTGAAATTCTTTATGAAGCGGCAGTAGAAGTTGGCAAAGCCCATGAATCTTCGGAGCTCTTTGGTGATCTGTGGGACTGGTCAATCAGCTACTGCCTGCACCTTCTTCTCCTCCATTGCCACTCCCTCTGGTCCGATGATGTAGCCTAGGAAGTAGAGTTGGTGATGTAATAGACGCTCAAGTACCGCCCTCACATGTCTCGCATGGTCCTCGCGAGTGCGGGAGTAGATCAAGATATTGTCCAGATAGGCTATGACATATTGGCCCAGAATGTCTCAAAGCACGTTGTTGATGAATGATTGGAACACAGAGGGCGCGTTGACCAATCCATGCGGCATGACGCAGTACTTGTAGTGGCTGGAAGTGGTACTGAATGCCATCTTCCACTCATCTCCTTTCCTGATGCATATAAGGTTGCAAGCGCTGCAGAGGTCTAGCTTCGTGAATAATGTCTCTCCACGAAGCTACTCCACAGTGCTTGGGACCAGGGGGAGTGGGTAACAGTACTTCCCTGTGATGTCATTTAGGCCCCCGTAATCTATACAGGGCCGGAGACCTCCGTCCTTCTTCTGAACGAAGAAAAAACTGGCCGACGCTGGTGAAGTGGAGGGGTGAATGAACCCTTGTTGCAGGGCTTCCAGCACGTACTGCTCCATAGCTTGTGTCTCAGTCACGGACAAGGGGTAGATTCGGTTCCTTCGTGGCATGGCGCCAGACAGTAGCTCGATCGCACAGTCCCATGGACGATGCAGGGGCAGCTGCCCAGCTCTCTCCTTTCTGAAAGCTGTCTTCAAGTCGTGGGACTCCCAGGGAATTTTAAGCTGGTGCACTGGGTCAGGGCTCTCAACCGTGGTTGAGGCTATTATGAGGGGGCCACGGTGTCGTTGGCACGCTGGTGACTGGAAGTGGAGTGTTCGGGTGCATCCACGCAGCAGCGACCAGAGGGGTCCGGCCCAGAATCCATGCAGCGGTGAGCAGAGGAGTCTGGTCCAGCACCCACGCAGCCGCGGCCAGATGAGTCCGGTCCAGCGCTCACGCACTATCGACCAGGCACGCCGGGAGTCCTGCCCTAGGGATGGGGTACTGTGAGGCCTCACCTCACACCCTCAGCCCAGGGGCTGTTAAGTCCTGGACTTCACACTTTCTTCAATTATTCAATTATTACATACACCTGTTGTTAATCTTCATTGTGCGTTATTTTAGACAAAGCTTCACACTCAATGGGTGCTTAGCCTTGCGGCAGTCATGCCGATGCTGTATTGTTGCTCTTGAAAACAGATGTATTGTGTGAATTCGCAAATTTGTAACAAACCAATAATCTTATTTTCTGTTTTTGTGTACAGCAGTGTCCTTAGCTATTATTAAAACGTAACCAGATCTAGCCTTGCACTAGAGTCCAGTTCTCATCTTAATGCTCGCCGGGTAGCCTTATGGCATCCGGCGGGCGAGGCCTTTACACTCACGCAAAAAAGTCTGGCTAAGTTTAACTTGCTTCGTAATAGCTACACCCCTCGCCTTGTGGTAAATTAGGTAGATTGCTAGCTAGCAAATGCAGGTATATCAAATGCATGCTAGCTAATGACCATCGTGTATGTGACTTTACTTTTTAATTGCTGCAGTTGCTGCAGTTTGAGTTTTCAATATTAACCATGGCATTGGATCTTGGGTAGCCAGTGAAAGCCTTTCAGTGACCTTAGCCAACTCAACGCTTTCTCTTCTAAGAGCAGCACTCCCCAAAAAAGCAAAAAAGCAGTTTTCCATCAAGGCACTGCTTATCAGCAAAATTGATCATACCTGTGCAGAGTTGGTTAGGGTCTGGTCTTAAACCTAAAACAGCAATGATTTACATTGGCTCCTTTGTAAATAATATGCAATTTATTCAATATAGGCCACAAAGACACTGCACAAATGAAAAGCAAAAATAATTTTTACAAGCATTTAGGCATTGAAAATGTCAATCAAAAGTATATCTTTCCCTTTTGTGATGTGTTTGTTTATAGTCAACTAATATATATTATATGGGAAATACTGACATAAAAGCCCCATCAAGAAAATCTAACATAACATCAATGAGTTTTTCAAATCCATTTCACATGGATATATCATAAGACTGACTCTGTAAATGTTGATGTTCATGGACACATGATTATGAGTGACATTCTGACTGTTTAAGTCAGTGGTACAATTTTGACAGGAATCTGCTGTGTTGTCAGGTGGGTAAAAATGATCAGAATCACCTATGTTTATCACTAAAGTGATGTTCATGAAAGAATCTTTTATACCTTTTAAACGGAAAAATGATGAAAACCCAGGAGCTTTGGATGGCTTTGCCCCCTTTGCCCCCCCACCAGGGTTCACCCCTGGACCCGGCTGGGGACCTGCGGCCCCCAGACCCCGGATTTTTTTCAAAATTCTTCAGAATACCCCAATCACTTGCCTGTTTCAAGGACAGTGTTGCAGCCACTGCGCATGCTAAAAACTTTAGACAAGTAAATCCGCTCAACTGCCAGTCAAAATCTAAAGGTATTTTTCTTCTTCTATGATTATTAGCAATGGAAAACCAGCTAACATTCTTTGTGTCCCTTGATTAAAGCTTTAAATAGCGCTTTGAATCCTTGAATTTCCATCGAAAGCGGTGTAATATAAAAAAGCAGACTGGGTGGGCTTAAAGTAGGCTGGGCACTGAGCTCCATGTCAATCCCACATGGGCTGCCCAGATTTCAAAAGATTTCACAAGATTTGACACACAGGAAACACATGTTCACTGCATGCAGCTGGCTGAGCTTAGTAAAGAAGCGCAAATAATTTTGTATTTTAGCAACATACATATTTGGCAATTATTGTTACAAAGAATCTTGAGAATTGAGAGATTAAAGAATTTAAGATGGATGGACCAGTATACCGTTTCTACAGATTGAATCAGATTGGGCTCTAAGTGACTGACACACTGTATTACTTCTCTTTTTGCCAGTATCGCTGCTACTAAAGGTCAGATATAGGCTTACCCAGTTGGGGCCCATGTGAAGCCCATGGTCAAAAGTAACTGGGCCCCAATAAGCAGCCCACATAGGGCCCATTCACGTCCCAGTTAGGATTGTTGACTGGGAAGAAAAGATTTGTGAAACTGATGTTAAACCAAAACAAAATTTCATCTTTTCTCCTTCAATGTGCTTCCTCTGGTTCTCAGCCTACTACTTTACAGTGCCGTGAAAAAGTATTTGCCCCCTTCCTAATTTCTTATTTTTTTGCATATTTGTCACACTTAAGTGTTTCAGATCATCAAACAAATTTTAATATTAGACAAAGATAACTCGAGTAAATGAGGAGTCCACTTGCAAAACCTGCTAAGTCAAGTTTTGAAAATAAATGAGTTATCTCCCTTAGCCTCTCTTTCAGGCACCTGTGCATATCCCACTGATAGCTCCACTTTCAAAACCTACTAAATCATATTGTAAATTGTGACGGAAAAGCGAAACTCTGTCAAAACCCGCCTAGTCAAGGAGGAAGACTGTCAAATTCTGCTAAGTCATCAGCCAATGAAGAAAGGTGATTCCGTTTTCGTTCGCTTGACGGAACCAATCACAGTCGAGCTTTTATAGCCTGTTCGGCTTTTGCTTTCTCTGATTCAAGATGGGGGATGCAGACTCAAGTTTTGTTTTGATCGCAGAAAATGCTAACAAATCTCCTCGTAAGGGTTCAAAAAGGAAGTCCCTCAAGCTTGAAAGGTAAGGAACACTATTGTGAGTTCAAATGATATCCTTGCATGTCTTAAAATGCATTTCTTGCACGTAGAGCGGGTCCTGAGTCAAATACCTTCACCTATTGAGCAACGGGGCTGATTTAAACACTGTCAAAACCTGCTATATTTTCACTCCACTTTCAAAACCTGCTAAGTCAAAACTTTGTATCGCAAAGTCAAAGTCATTTCTTCAAAAAAATAATGAATTGCCTCATGGAGTATGTCTGCAAGGCTAATATTTTCAGTATAGTAAAAATTGGTATCTATGGAAGATAATTTCTATGCCAACCAAAAAATCAGATTTTTCTAAAAAATGGACCAACTTGACTTCGAAGGCTTTGCAAGTGGACTCGTCAAATACAAAATGCAGTTTTTAAATGATGATTTCATTTATTGAGGGGAAAAAGCTATCCAAAACTACCTGGCCCTATGTGAAAAAGTAATTGCCCCTGCTTGTTAAATAATGAATTAACTGTGATTAACCACATTTTTTGAGTTCAATTTCACTGGCCACACCCAGGCCTGATTATTGCCAGACCTGTTAAATCAAGAAATCACTTAAAAAGAACCTGTCTGATGAAGTGAAGTGGGCTAAAAGATCTCAAAAAGCAATACATCATGCCGCGAACTAAAGAAATTCGAGAAAAGATGAGAAACAAAATAATAGACATCTATCAGTCAGGAAAGGGTTACAAAGCCATTTCTAAGGCTTTGGGACTCCAGCAAATCACGATGGGAGCCGTTATCCACAAATGGAGAAAGCTTGGAGCAGTCCTGAACCTTCCCAGGAATGGCTGGCCTGCCAAAATGACTCCATGAGCGCTTTGATGACTCATCCAGGAGGTCACAAAAGAACCCAGAACAACATCTAAAGAACTGCAGGCTTCACTTGCCTCATTTAAAGTCAGTATTCATGATTCAACAATAAGAAAGAGACTGGGCAAAAATGGCATCCATGGGAGAGTTCCAAGGTGAAACCACTGCTGACCAAAAAGAACACAAAGGCTGGTCTCACATTTGCCAATATACATCTTGATTATCCCCAAGACTTTTTGGGAAAATATTCTGTGGACTGACGAGACAAAACTTGAACTTTTTGGAAGGTGTGCGTCCCGTTACATCTGGCATAAAACTAACACAGCATTTCATACAAAGAACATCATACCAAAAGTCAAACATGGTGATGGTAGTGTGATGGTTTAGGGCTGCTTTGCTGTTTCAGGACCGGGACGACTTGCCGTAATTGATGGAACTATGAATTCTGCTCTCTTCCGGAAAATCCTGAAGGAGAATGTCCAACCATCAGTTGGTGACCTCAAGCTCAAGCGCACTTGGGTTATGCAGCAGGACAATGATGGGAACACACCAGCAAGTCCACCTCTGAATGGCTTAAAAAAAAACAAAATGAAGATTCTGGAGTGGCCTCGTCAAAGTCCGGGCTTAAATCTGATTGAGATACTGTGGCATGACCTTAAACAGGCTGTTCATGCTCAAAAACCCTCCAATGTGGCTTAATGAAAACAATTCTGCAAAGAAGAGAGGGCCAAAATTCTTCCACAGGGATGTGAAAGACTCATAGCCAGTTATCACAAATGTTTGATTGCAGTTGTTGTCGCCGAGGGTGGTTATTAGGTTTAGGGGGCAATGACTTTTTCAGACCAGGCCAGGAAAATTTGGATAGCCTTTTCCCCTTAATAAATGAAATCATCATTTAAAAACTGCATTTTGTATTCACTCGGGTTATCTTTGTGAAAGACTAAAATTTGTTTGATGATCTGAAACATTTAAGTGTGACAAATATGCAAAAAAAAAAGACATCAGGAAGGGGGCAAATACTTTTCATGGCACTGTATCTTTGTGATGTGTATTGACAATAGTGGGGAAAATGTGTGTGTGTGTGTGCGCGCGCGTGTGTGGGGTAAAGTTGAAGTCCTGTAATCGTTCAGAGTGTGTGTCTGTGTCTGTTTTGTTTTGTGTCATCTTTATTCCCATTTATTTACCTCAGAATGCTTGTAAATAATAATGCTCAAATGAACTGATTTTAACAAAGAAATGTCTATACCCACATTCTCTCAGTCACTCAGGATGAAGATGTGACCTATGCTGAGGTCAGATCCACCAACCCCACCTACTCCGACACATTGTGCCCAAGTGCTCCAGCAGGTCAGTCTCAGAATTCTCTCCTGGGTCTTATGAATTGCGATGGGGAAAAAGTTATACTAAAAATTTTCATCACTGTCAACACAAGTAACAAAATTTGCAATTGTGGATTTTATGTGGACTTATTTTCATTTTAAATAAATAAATTCTGCTCAAACATGACGCATGCTCATCTTTGTATATCTCCCGAGTCTGGGGGGTCAAAGTTCCTGCCTTCACCAGACCCCTTGTGATGAAGCCTTTTCATTGAGTTTACAAATGTTTGTAGATGTAAATGTCACTCATTAATGAATCAGCCAATATTTGGTTTCCTTTTTCTCTTATTTTACCAGACAACACATCCAGGCATGTAAACTCCAGACTCAGAAAGTAAAGTTGTCTCCAGCGCTTGTTCAAACCCTCCGGATTTAAAATCCGCTGGCAGTGTTCAGGGGTGGAACTGAAAACATGGCAGAACTTTTACCTTCTGACCCCTGGACCTGTCATCAGTGCACACAATTGTTAACTGGATTTTTTCCTGTCATAGATGTGCAGTGCTTATCCTCAGTTTTGGTCTTTGATTTCCCTGTAGGGCAGGGTTATCCCGAAAGGGCCTTTGTGGATCCAGGCTTTCATTCCAGCTATGCAGTTACACTCATGATTCCACTAATCAACCCTTAGAGTTGTTGCAAAAGGCCTTGATTAGTAGAAACAGGAGGTGTGTAACTACATTGCTAACATGAAAGCCTGACCCTTTCTGGATAAAGCTGAATACACCTGCTGTAGGTTAGAGATTATTCTTTATTTTTATTTTACCCTTATTTAACCAGGGAAGTCCCGTTGAGATTGAAATCTCTTTTGCAAGGGAGCCCTGGGGGTTGAGGAGGGGAGGGAGAGGGCAATTTGCGCAGCCAGTTGGATCAGGGGATGATTATATATTTATATATTATATATTTATATATGGGTGAAAACATGAAAAACCACCAGATGACCTCATATGATTATCAAAAAATTAAATTTTGAGCAATTTTATGTTGAATATGAATTTCATTTGAGACAATATTGTAGTTTCAGAAAATGATAGGGAAAAGATAACTCTCTTCCCCGATTAAAAAGTGCAGGTATATGAAAGCACCTCCACACACCTTAAAATGGTTCTAACATTGACATACACATGACAGAAAAAAAAACACACATGGAAGCCACATACTGAATTCCTTTTAACTGTTTGATTAGTCCAAGTTGACACCAAAACACACTGAAAACAGAAAATCAAAACATTTTAACAAAAAAAAATTATACCTCAAAATAAGATTTGCAAGCTGTCTTTTCAACAAACCCCAGACATTTTAGTTTTTTTTTTTAACTTGCTTTAAATTCCTCTTTTCAAAAGGCTGCAGATTTAATTTAAGATTATGTGTGAAAACATTCAGTTTAAAGGAATCAGGAATTCTCACTTCTACCCCATTTGTGGATGAACTTCTGCCTTATAAACTGTATCAAGGCATAACGGATCAACATTGACATACACGTTCACAGTTTGGTCTTCCTACTCACCATTAAGCAATGTTAAGAGCATTCTGACTTCAAAATGCAGACTATATAGTTGAGTGGGATTGCTGCAAGCAAATCCCACTATATGTTATTCTACCAGTTTATTTATTATTCCTCCTCCTCATCTTCCTCCTCCTCCTCTGCCATTTTACGGACCATAACTACTTCCACATACTTCAACATATTCAAACCGTTCAAACTTCAAATTATTCAGCCCGATTCAGACCTTATCGGGTGTATTCAGAATTTTCCAAAAATTCATAATTTCTGAGATATTCCACATTTTCAGAAAATCTTTTCCCATTAGAAATGAATGCGAAAATCTCTGATCAGAGCCAAACAACCACCCAGACCATCATAGGAACTCCCTAGCAAAGCCTTAGCAACCATCAGGAATGCCTTGCCAACCGCCTAGCAACGCCTTAGCAACCACCAGAACACCTTAGCAACCGCCTAGCAACGCCCTAGCAACAACCCGGAACAGCATAGCAACCGCCTAGCAACGCCCTAGCAACCACCCAGAACACCTTTGCAACCACCTAAACCACCTGGAACACCATGGCAACCGCCTAGCAAAGCCCTAGCAACCATACACAACACCATAGCAACTGCCTAGCAACGCCCTAGCAACCACCCAGAACACCTTAGCAACCGCCTAGCAACGCCTTAGCAACCACCATGAACACCATAGCAACCGCCTAGCAACCACCCAGAACACCTTAGCAACTGCATAGCAACGCCTTAGCAACCACCCTGAACACCATAACAACCGCCTAGCAACTACTTGGTACACCTTAGCAACCACCTAGCAACACGTCAGCAACCACCCTGAACACCATAGCAACAGCCTAGCAACACCTTAGCAACCCCCCAAACACCATAGCAACCGCCTAGCAACGCCCTAGCAACCACCCAGAACACCTTTGCAACCACCTAAACCACCTGGAACACCATAGCAACTGCCTAGCAACACCCTAGCAACCACACACAACACCATAGCAACTGCCTAGCAATTCCCTAGCAACCACCCAGAACACCTTAGCAACCGCCTAGCAACGCCTTAGCAACCACCTGAACACCATAGCAACTGCCTAACAACCACCCGGTACACCTTGGCAACCACCTAGCAACGCCCTAGCAACCACCCAGAACACCTTAGCAACCGCCTAGCAACGCCTTAGCAACCATCTGAACACCATAGCAACTGCTTAACAACCACCCGGTACACCTTGGCAACCACCTAGCAACGCCCTAGCAACCACCAAGAACACCTTAGCAGCTGCCTAGCAATGCCCTAGCAACCACCCAGAACATCATAGCAACTGCATAGCAATGCCTTCGCAACCACCCTGAACACCATAACCGCCTAGCAACCACTTGGTACACCTTAGCAACCACCTAGCAACGCGTCAGCAACCACCCTGAACACCATAGCAACCGCCTAGCAACACCTTAGCAACCCCCCAAACACCATAGCAACCGCCTAGCAACGCCCTAGCAACCACCCAGAACACCTTTGCAACACCATAGCAACTGCCTAGCAACACCCTAGCAACCAGACACAACACCATAGCAACTGCCTAGCAATGCCCTAGCAACCACCCAGAACACCTTAGCAACCGCCTAGCAACGCCTTAGCAACCACCTGAACACCATAGCAACTGCCTAGCAACCACCTAGTACACCTTAGCAGCCACCTAGCAACGCCCTAGCAACCACACAGAACAACATAGCAACTGCCTAGCAATGCCCAGCAATGACCCAAAACACCTTAGCAACCGCCTAGCAACCACTTGGTACACCTTAGCAACCACCTAGCAACGCGTCAGCAACCATCCTGAACACCATAGCAACCGCCTAGCAACACCTTAGCAACCCCCCAAACACCATTGCAACCGCCTAGCAACGCCCTACCAACCACCCAGAACACCTTTGCAACCACCTAAACCACCTGGAACACCATAGCAACTGCCTAGCAACACCCTAGCAACCACACACAACACCATAGCAACTGCCTAGCAATGCCCTAGCAACCACCCAGAACACCTTAGCAACCGCCTAGCAACGCCTTAGCAACCACCTGAACACCATAGTAACCGCCTAGCAACCACCTAGTACACCTTAGCAACCACCTAGCAACGCCCTAGCAACCACCCTGAACACCATAGCAACTGCCTAGCAACCACCCAGTACACCTTAGCAACCACCGAGCAACGCCCTAGCAACCACACAGAACACCATAGTTACTGCCTAGCAATGCCCTAGCAACCACCCAGAACACCTTAGCAACTGCCTAGCAACGCCTTAGCAACCACCATGAACACCATGGCCACGGTTTAGCAACCACCTGGTACACCTTAGCAACCACCTAGCAACGCCTCAGCAACCACCCAGAACACCATAGTAACCACCTAGCAACACCCTAGCAACCACCCCAAACAGCTTCGCAACCACCTAGCAACACCTTAGCAACCACCCTGAACACCATAGCAACCACTTAGCAATGCCTTAGCAACCACCTTAACCATCTGGAACGCCATAGCAACCACGTAGCAACGCCCTAGTAACCACACAGAACACTATAGCAACTGTCTAGCAACGCCCTAGCAACCAACTAAAACACCTTAGCAACTGCCTAGCAACGCCTTAGCAACCACCCTGGACACCATAGCAATCACCTAGCAACCACCTGGTACACCTTAGCAACCACCTAACAATGCCCTAGCAACCATACAGAACACCATAGCAACTGCCTAGCAATGCCTTAGCAACCACCTTGAACGCCATAGCAACCCCCTAGCAACGCTCTAGCAACCTCCCAGAACACCTTAGCAACCACCGGACCACCTTAGCAACCACTTAGCAATGCCTTAGCAACCACCCTGAACACCATAGCAACCGCAAATTTCTGAGATATTCCACGTTTTCCGACAATTTTTTCCCATTTGAAATGAATGTGGAATTTTCAAAACTTCAGTTTTTTCCACTCATCTTCACCTTCAACTCCCTCATACTTCCTCATAGAAACTTCATTCAAACTTCAAAATATTCAGCAAACTTTTCAACATTTTTCATCTCATTCAACATTTCAATACAAATCATCCTCATAAAAATATTCAACTTTTTCTCAACCTTCATTATAATGGAAGTGTATGAGAAAAAGCTTCAAGCACACCAAACTTCAACCACTTCCAACTCATTAATACTTTCACCTAGAAACTTAATTCAACCTTCAAAACATTCACAAGACTTAAGACTTTCTCACATTAAGTCAACTCTTTCATAACATTCATACTTTTCACACAATCACAGTTCAAATTTCATGAAGTTTTTGGCCAGTTTCAGAATTTAGAATGAGTGTGTATTGCACGTGTATAGCTGAATATGATATGGTTGGATTTTAAGGTTTAAATCAATAATTTACATCTTCAATTCACTCAATATCATGACCTTATGGCCCCAACCAAACTGCAGAAGTTTTATGTGGTGCCTGACTTTTTGTGTCTTACCATACAGTGGATATAAAAAGTCCACACTCCTGGTAAAATGCCGGGTGTTGGTGATGGAAATGAGACCCGGATGAATCATTTTAGAACTTTTCTCCCATTTAATGTCATCTATAACCTGTACAATCCAAAATACAATAGAAAAACAAGGTGTCTGTGATGGTAAATAGACTGCGCCTACATAGCTTTTAACTAGTCAAGGATTCAAGGGAAAAAGGAGAAAAAACTAAAGTCTGAGTTGCAGGGCTCTGCAATGTTGCACCCAGGTGAGCGCCATCTTATTGACCACTGAAAGCACTGTACATATGAGCATGATGAGCACACCGTGGAACAGCCATTGCAGGCAACATGTAGTTCAGTGGAATTGGAGTCAGGAAATTGGAGATTGGAGGACAACTTGGGCCTGATCGTGTTCACACACACACACACACACACACACACAAGAAACAGCTATAGTAGTTTGGCTTCAGCTTTCACAGACAGCAGCCATGGCAGTTTGGCTTCAGCTTTCAATTTTCTCCGCATTTTTAAATTTCTGGGCATTACTAACATTTCCAGTTTCACTCATATTAAATGTTTTCTCCAAGTTTGACAACTATTCACACTTATTTTAAGAGTCTTTCTACTCTTTCATATTTTCAGCAATTCATGGTAACATTACAATCATTCACACTTTAAAAAATTTGACTTTTATTCAAACAATTTCTGTCTTAATTCTGCAATTGCAGTTCAGCATCAGCAGCATCAGCAGACACCAATCCCAATCTTAAGAAACTGCCTTTTCTAGTTACTTTGACTGTTTTAACAATAAAAAATCTTAATATCAGAAAATATTTTGTCAATTTATGCTTGCGCAAATATTTGCGGACCATGTGGGAATGTTAAATCAATTCATTGCCTTTAAAAACCTTGGCGAATGAAAACTGTTGATTTCATCAGCTTTCTTCAGCTGGCATGGGTTAACCACAAGTATTTGAGTAAGTAACATTTGACATTGTAAGGACACACCTCCAGCCGTCTAGCTCACCAGTCTACTAAATCCCAGATTGCAATCCGCTCATTATTCTGTTATCATCCGCACCTGTTTCTCATTGCCACTGGGTGGTATCAGTGTGTATTTAAAGTGCATATCCTTGACCAAATTAGTCTTTTGTTGTCTAAAAGATTGTGTCTTTACACACCAAATCCTAAGGGTTATTTTGCCAAGGGTGGTCCATGTGTAAAACAATTTTTGAAAATTACCAGAAGTGTCTGGAAAAATCCCCAGGGACTCCTTAGCCATATTGATCCAGATTTGTGATGTCACCTGCGGTTCCCCCATATCCAGGGAGCTGAGAGACCCAGTGCCTGCATGGATCAGTGCGTGGTCATTGACATTTACCGATTGCAGCTAAACAGCAGTGTATCTGATAAGGAATCGTCGTCTGTCCATAATATTGTCTCGGAATACATCAAATACTTCAAATAACTCCCAAAATCGCAAAAATAAACACCATAAACAATAATGCAACTGCCGAGTATTTCCACTATCAATAGAATGACCAGCGCCGCCTATGGGCTGCAGGAACCACACGTGACATCAGAGAAAGTTATTTTCCCCGGGAGATTCATCCTGTAAGCTTTTTTCGCGCCAGACGAATTCTGCCTAGAATACTGATATTAAAACCAGGTATATCTGACACTGACCGATGTGTTATATTGGTTAAAATGCGTAAAGTGACGAAAAATCCTATATAGTATCTCAAAATTGGGTGCATTTTACGTTTTAAATCAGCAAGGATATGCACTTTAAGACCAAGCTTCCCTCAGTCTCATTGTGAAGTCTGTGTATTCTCATGCCTATTTGACACAGTAGTCTTGTTTAGGCTTATTCTCCGAATTCGCAAATTTATACTAAAACCTAGAGACTCGAGCTGTTTGTTGTTTTACCAGCACGTTATTATTTCAGGAACATTGCATCCTTTTCATCTCATATTTGTTATCTAATGTTACTGTAGCCATAGCCCAGGCTTTGTATTACTCATACTGCTTATTTTTAGGAACCCCAGTTCCTTTGTTGTTTTGCATTTTTATGTTTGTGCCTTCTGCCGTGCAGGTGGCTTTATAAATACAACCAAGTCCATCCTTGCACCTGAGTCCAGTCCTCAACTTCCTGCCCTCCATGCACCTGCATTTGCACGAAGCACAAAACATTATAAAAATTAACTTAATTTCATCACGCTTCACGCTTGTGATTTCATTGTTTATTTTAAATTCTGAAGGTATTTCAAAACAACACCAAAAAAAAAAAACAGTTTATTTAACTAATCATCCCGCAGATACTATCAATATCCGTAAAAAATGAATTTCATAAATTCATACTCTCGGTCGTAACTTATTACGGTAATTTATGTTGACACACAACCACTACTGGGACTATTTCTGCTCGCCAATGCAATGGGCAGTGAAAAGGTCAGTTCGGCAGGAATTCCTAACGTACCCAAATAAGATCACTCGCAATTGGGGCAAGGCTGGAGTACCCATTTATTCTTTGTGACGGCAAACTTTTCTCACGGTCGTTACCAAAACGTTGACATGCAAACCCCAATTCCAATGAAGTTGGGACGTTGTGTAAAACATGAATAAAAACAGAATACAATGAATAGCACATTCTTTTCGAAGTAAATTTAATTGAGTACACAACAAAGACAAGATATTTGATGTTCAAACTGATCAACTTCATTGTTTTTTTTTGTAAATATTCACGAATTTTTAATTTGATGCCTGCAACACGCTCTGAAAAAGCTGGGATAGGGGCATGTTTACCACTGTGTTACTTCACCTTTCCTTTTAACAACACTCATTAAGTGTTTGGGAACTGAGGACACTAATTGTAGAAGGTTTGTAGGTGGAATTCTTTCCCATTCTTGCTTGATGTACGACTTCTGTTGCTCAACAATCCAGGATCTCCGTTGTTGTATTTTGCGCTTCATATTGCGCCAATCAATGGGAGACAGGTCTGGACTGCAGGCAGGCTAGTCTATTACCCGCAGTGTTTTACTACAAAGCCACGCTGTTGTAACACTTGCAGAATGTGGCTTGGCATTGTCTTGCTGAAATAAGCAGGGATGTCCCTGAAAAAGATGTCGCTTGGATGGCAGCATATGTTGCTCCAAAACTTGTATGTACCTTTCAGCATTAATGGTGCCTTCACAGATGTGCAAGTTACCCATGCCATGGGAACGAACACATCCCCATACCATCACAGATGCTGGCTTTAGAACTTTGCACTGATAACAATCTGGATGGTCCTTTTCCTCTTTAGCTTGGGGGACACGACGTCCATGATTTCCAAAAACAATTTGGTATGTGGGCTCATCAGACCATGGCATACTTTTCCACTTTGCATCAGTCCATCTCAGATGAGCACAGGCCCAGAGAAGCTGGTGGCGTTCTGGGTGTTGTTGATATATGGCTTTCGCTTTGCATTGTAGAGTTTTAACTTGCACTTGTAGATGTAGCAACGAACTGTGTTAACTGACAATGGATTTCCGAAATGTTCCTGAGCCCACATGATAATATCCTTTACACAATGATGTTGGTTTTTAATGCAGTGCCGCCTGAGGGACCGACGGTCACGGGCATTCAATCTTGGTTTTCGACCTTGCCGCTTACGTGCAGAGATTTCTCTGAATCTTTTGATGATATTATGGACTGTAGATGATTGTAGTGACTTGGTTTAACTGAAACAAAAAAAACGCCTAAGCCACTCAGGGGCTGCTACCAGGACCAGAACTAATTGACTCGTCATCTGTGTCGGCTCCATTGTCGAATGAATCAAACGTCTGACTCCATGCGGTAATGCATCAAACGTATTTATTCATCATAGTCGTCCCTTTTAACAAGCCTTGTTGAACTATACACACTTACATCATTATAACTTGTGATACAAACAAACAAAGGCTTGATTATGCCACTAAACGAACACGACGAAGACAACGGTCAAAAAAACTGTGCTTCTCCCCATAAGCAGCACACCTGCAGAGTAATTAACTCTTACTCTACTTGTATCTTCCCACACACTACTAACCTTACACCACCTACTGTGACAACCAGGTAACCCACATTATTAAACACATAAGGTACAAACATGGCTCTAACAATGATGAAATCCCTAAAGTCCTTGCAATTGCACGGTGAGAAACATTGTTCTTAAACTGTTGGACTATTTGCTCACACAGTTGTTCACAAAGTGGTGAATCTCGCCCCATCCTTGCTTGTGAATGACTGAGCCTTTCGGGGATGCTCCTTTTATACCTAATCATGACACTCACCTGTTTCCAATTAACCTGTTCACCTGTGGAATGTTCCAAACAGGTGTTTTTGAGCATTCCTCAACTTTCCCAGTCTTTTGTTGGACCTGTCCCAGCTTTTTTGGAACGTGTTGCTGACATCAAATTCAAAATGAGTGAATATTTCCAAAAAAACAAAATAAGTTTATTAGTTTGAACATTAAATACCTTGTCTTTGTAGTGTACTCAATTGAATATAGGTTGGAAAGGATTGGCAAATCGTATTCTGTTTTTATTCACGTTTTACGAAATGTCCCAACTTCATAGGAATTGGGGTTTGTACAAATGATTTTGTAACTTCAACGCATTATTTTAGTGTTATCTGTCAAGTGCGGGGTTTATGGAGTTTGTTGTGGTTTCAGGACCGACAGTTTATTTTAAAAACAAGTTGTGTCAATTTGACAGTCATGAGAAAAAAGGCACTACTTTGAATGTGTATACTTGTTTGACAAACACTGTTACGACCATCATGGGTTTCTTGATAGCCTTCATTGAAATAGTGATTTACTGAGGCCTTACATTCACTTGATGTCATGGTTTGTGAGGTGTGCATGCTGTTTGGACTTTTCTTTGCGGCTCTCATCCTGGGACGATATCGAATTCCTGGGCTATCAAATTCTTTACCCAGCTGGTTGATTGAGTTCGGGCAGCACTTTCCCAGAATCTTTATAAGCAGGAAGTCCGGCATGCCTCCTTCTCTAGAGTGTCTGTTTTTAGCTTCGCACTATATCCAAAGATATCTGTAGTCAGGTTTTGTATGACTTTCTATTTTCTGATTGTTGGAGTTTCTTCTCCCTTTTTCTATCTCGCTTTGCTTCCGTGGTTCGGACTATTATACGTCCTTTGGAAGCGCGAGTACTTTTGTCTGGTCGATATTATTCTCTGTGTTTGTACTGTGTCCGAGCTACTCTCTTTCTCTCTGGTCATTGCGCTTGGCCTCCGTATACTACCGGCCATTACAGAACACTCTAGCCGACATGGAGTCGTCAGCAACGGCTGCGTTAGACTAAGTTGTGGCTAACCAACAAGCCGTTCTCTCTGGTTATGGCAAGGGTCTTTCTAGCCTGAACAATCAACAGGCAGAGTTGGCGGAGAGAGTCCGCCTTCAGGCGAATGCCATGGAGAGACAGGAGAACGTTCTGTTAACTCTCACTGAGAGTATTAGAGCCTTGTCCACGCAAATCACACAAAATGTTGCACAAGCACAGTCTGTACATCTTCCCCGAGAGCCAAAGCATCAGTTACCCCCAAGATATGGAGGCGAGGCAGGAAGATGTAAAGATTCCATTGCCCAATGTGAGATATTTTTTTAAAGCGCAGCCTTCACGGTTCATGAATGAAGAGTCTCGGGTTTCATTTATTTTATCCCTGTTAACCGACACAGCACTCCCTTGGGTTGGCCCACTTATTCGATCTAATTCACCGGTAGTGAATACTGTGGAGACTCTCGTTAGAGAAATAGTATCGGTGTTTGATCAGGATGTTTGTGGTCAGGATGCGGCTACACGTTTAATGCATCTAAGGCAGGGCTCTGAGAGTGTCGCTGTGTTTTCAATCACATTTCGCTCCTTGGCGACAGAGACAGGCTGGCCAGAAGCCCCTCTTATGACAGTGTTTGTTCACGCTTTGGTAGAAGAGGTTAAGGACGCTCTGGCTATATTAGAGCCTTGTTTGTCTCTAGATTCGTTAGTTCACACAGCGGTGCGAATTGATAATTGCATCCGCGAACGTAACAGGGAGAAATGTACTGCATTAACTCTTGCTGGCAACGGGGCTAATGCTCCTAGCAGCATGCATACAGCTCCCATTCCGCCCACTGAGAATTCCACTCCTGGTGAGCCCATGCAGATTGATGGCTCATATGAGACCCAGGATCGTAAGCCCGTTCGCAGACGTATAATCTGCTATAATTGTAACAAACCGGGACATATCCATCCATGCTGCCCTGAGCTTCAGGGAAACGGGAAGTCCCTCTAGCGGTATGCGGGGCGCTAGAGGGACAGTCCCAATTTCCCTTCCGTACTTTAATCCCTGTAGAATTGACTGTGGGGAGACAGAGAATATTTATCGAAGCTTTTGTGGACTCTGGCACCGTGGATTGTTTTATGGATGCAGAGTGGGCTAGGAGACATTCCATTCTTATCCGCCCTCTTTTACATTCACGCTCTGTTAGATCTTTGGATGGTTGCCCGCTGGGAACTGGATTTATAACCGAAGTTTCTGAATCATTGACGATGTTCATCTCTTTTGGTGGCCATTCTGAGAAGGTCCGGTTTATTATTATCAGTTCTCCTGTTTTCACTGTCATTTTAGGACACTCTTAGCTACGGAAACATAGGCCTCATATCATTTGGGGAAGTCAGGATAACCTGATTGCCCAGTGGGGCACTGATTGTAGGTCCCACTGTAGGGAGAGTTTAGCGTGTCACCCCGAGCATCAACCTATGGGGGAGGCTGATGCCTGGAGTGATTCTGAGGAGCTTGTCTCACACAACGCTCCTAATCTACAGAAAGGGGCGGAGGAGGGGTTGGTGTGGGATCCTCAATTTGACTGGCGGCAGCCAGAGGAGGATTGCTATTCAGAGGATTTCTCCGACTCGGAATCTGACATAGAGAGGGCTGCTCTGAACTTTTGTCTGCCTCCTAATGTTCCTGATGATTATGCTGATCTCGTGGAGGTTTTTAGCAAGCAACAGGCCTTGTCTTTACCTCCTCATTGCACGTTTGATTGCGAGATCAATCTCCACCCGGGTACCACTCCCCCCAGGGGTTCATTATACTCGCTGTCAGGGCCTGAGCGAAAGGCCATGCAAGAATATATTCAGGAGGCTCTGGCTAATGGATTTATTCGGCCCTCCACGTCTCCTGCCGGAGTGGGGTTCTTTTTTGTGGGCAAAAAAGATGGCGGCCTGAGACCCTGTATTGATTACAGGGGCTTGAATAATATCACTATTAAAAACCGATACCCACTTCCATTGATGAACTCTGCGTTTGAACGGCTGCAGAAGGCGTCGTTTTTTACTAAGCTAGACCTCCGGAATGCTTATAACTTGGTTCGGATCCGTGAAGGGGACAAGTGGAAAATGGCATTTAATACGCATGACGGGAACTACGAATATTTTGTCATGCCGTTTGGATTGGTTAATGCCCCCTCTGTGTTCCAGGCACTCGTTAATGACGTCCTCCAAGAGATGTTGGAGAGATTCGTCTTTGTCTACCTTGACGATATTCTGATTTTCTCTTCAACTCTCTTTGAGCATAAACAACACGTCAGACAAGTGCTTGAGGCCCTCTTGAAAGCCAAGCTTTTTATCAAGGCTGAGAGATGCGTTTTTCATGACAAGACAGTTTTGTTTCTTGGCTTCATTGTTTCGGAAGGGTCGGTCCACATGGATCCTGACAAAGTGGCAGCGGTCAGGGATTCGCCTGCCCCTCAAAACGTTAAGGAGGTGCAACGGTTTTTGGGGTTAGCTAATTTTTATAGGAGGTTTATCCATAATTTTAGCACGGTAGCTGCCCCCATTATCGCGCTCACTAAGAAGAATACCTCCTCGTCGTTTGCTTGCTCTCCAGCAGCTGAGGCTGCTTTTCAGGAGTTAAAGAAATGATTTAGCTCAGAACCCATTCTCGTTTTGCCCGACCCCTCCCTCCCATTTGTTGTGGAGGTGAATGCATCAGAAGTCGAGGTAGGTGCCATTTTGTCCCAGCGCCCCCTTCGGGACAATAAGTTGCACCCATGCGCCTAGTTCTCCCGGTCGTTGTCCGCGGCCGAACGGAATTACAGCATTGGTGACCGGGAGTTGTTGGCTCTCAAGTTGCCGTTAGAAGAGTGGCGTCATTAGTTGGAGGGGGCTGAACATCCGTTTTTGGTTTGGACGGATCATAAAAATCTCCAATACATCCAACAGACTAAACAACGTAATTCTCTGCAGGCGCGGTGGTCGTTGTTTTTCAACCGCTTTAACTTTACCTTAACCTATCACCCGGGATCTAAAAACATCAAGCCCGACGCTTTGTCGCGAATTCATGACCACTCCAGTCGCGACCCCATTCCTAAGCTGGTTATCCCAGCAGCTCAGATTGTGGCTCCCATTCAGTGGGAGCAGAGTCTGTTGTGCGGGAGGTGTTGAGAGATGATCCTGGTCCTGGAGGGGAGCCGCCTGGCTGTTTGTTTGTTCCTTTGGCAGTGCGGTCCCAAGTTCTCCAGTGGGGGCACTCTTCCCTTCTGGCGGGTCACCCGGGAGCTCATCGGGCCAAGTAGTTCTTGGCCCGACGTTTTTGATAGCCCAGCATGATTGAGGACATCCGGGAGTTTGTAGCGACGTGCTGTATTTGCGCTAGGAACAAGACTTCCCACCCCCCCCGGTCTGCTGCGGCCGTTTCCCGTCCCTTAGCACCCGTGGAGCTATATTGCTCTTGATTTTGTTACGGGGCTGCCTCTTTCTGAAGGCAACACGGTCATCCTGGTCGTAGTTGACCGTTTTTCTAAGGGTGCCCACTTTATCGCGCTGCCCAAGCTGCCTTCGGCGCGGGAGATGGCCCTTCTTGTTGTGGACCATGTTTTCCGGCTGCATGGCCTCCCTCAAGATGTGGTTTCTGACCGGGGCCCTCAATTTACGGCCAAATTCTGGCGTGCGTTTTGCAACCAGTTGGGGGCCACCGTGAGCCTTTCCTCTGGTTTCCACCCAGAGACTAACGGGCAGACAGAGCGAACTCACCAGTCCTTGGAGAATACTCTTCGATGTTTGGCGGCTGACAACCCATCTTCGTAGAGTCGATTTTTAGCATGGGCCGAATATTCCCACAATTCACTGGGTAACTCCTCCACAGGCCTTTCCACGTTTGAGGCTCAGTTGGGTTATCAGCCTCCACTGTTTCCTGAGACTGACAGGGATTCAGAGGTTCCTTCGGTTAATCACTTTGTTCGGCGTTGTCGGTTAGTTTGGGCCAGGGTCCGTTCATCCTTGTTGCGCTCTGGACGGAAACAAAAGACCGCCGCAGATAGAAGGCGCCATTCGGCCTCATCTTATCGGGTTAGCCAATCGGTCTGGCTTTCCATGCGGGACCTGCCCTTGAGAGTGGAGTCATGGAAATTGGCTTTCCGCTTTATTGGTCCTTTTAAGATTGTGCGAAGGATCAATCCTATCACAGTCCGGTTGAAGCTCCCTAGATCCTTACGGATCAACCCCTCTTTTCATGTCTCCAGGCTCAAACCGGTTAGCACTAGCGTCCTGGCTCCGGTCAACAAACCCCCGCCGCCACCGCGGATGATTGAGGGGGGCCGGTTTATACTGTGCGTCGTATTTTAGCCAAGAGCCATGTGGGTCGTGGAGCTCAGTTTTTAGTCGACTGGGAGGGTTGTGGTCCTGAGGTGCGGTGCTGGGTTCCTTCTCAGGATATCCTGGATCCTACCCTTATCTCGGAATTCCGTGCGTGGGGCTCTCTGGGAACTTCTGGGGCTGTTCCTTGGGGGGTCCTGTCATGGTTTGTGAAGTGTGCGTGTTGTTTGGACTTTTCTTTGCGGCTCTCGTCCCGGGATGATATTGAATTCCTGGGCTATCGAATTCTTTACCCAGCTGGTTGATTGAGCTGGGGCAGCACTTTCCCAGAATCTATATAAGCAGAAAGTCCGGCACGCCTCCTTAGCTAGAGTGTCTGTTTTTAGCTTCGCACTATTGCCGAAGATATCTGTAGTCAGGTTTTGTATGACTTTCTATCTTCTGATTGTTGTAGTTTCTTCTCCCTTTTCTATCGCGCTTTGCTTCCGTGGTTCAGACTATTATACGTCCTTTGGAAGCACGAGTACTTTCGTCTGGTCTATATTATTCTCGTTGTTTGTACTGTGTCCGAGCTACTCTCTTTCTCTCTGGTCGTTGCACTTGGCCTTCGTATACTACCGGCCATTACACTTGAATAGCACAAACAGTTTCAAGCAATATGAATAGAAACAAAAAGGTGCATGCAAGGGAAATAAGAAAGGACTTTCAGAATGTGAGACTTCAAAGTTTAAAACTTGAAAGATGCCAAACAATAAATGGAAATAAAAAGGCGACAACGTACTTTATGTTCAAAATGTTATCTTAATTATCAGTATACAACAGTACAAATGTAAAAAAACAAAAATGGAATAAATATGAGATCATTGTCCCCAAAAATGCATGTGCTAAGATTGACCATTACATTGGCATGGTTTTCTGTGTTTTCACCCATATACAATACAGTGCAAAAGTCTTAGGCACCCTGAACTTTTTAAAATCCAAATCTGTATTAGATGTTTACTTTTTGTTTCGAAATTTGAGTTCCTGAAGATAAAAAGTAAATTAGAAATTCCTATTGCTAATTTAAAGAAAAATTTTCAAAAATAAATTTTTGTATTCCATTAAAAATAGTCGATACAGATATTTTAGTCTTGACAGAGCCTTGATGTCAACATCATCATAGCTGTTTGTAATTTCTTGGAGGGATAGACGTAAGTGAGACAGTCAGTCTGCATAAGAATGGTGGCAAGTTCTCCACTCTGTTTGGGACAAGAAAAAAGATAATCATCTTATAAAACTATAGCACAACAGGAGAGTGTCCCAAATTTTTTGGCAAAGGGCAGTCACACCAAATATTGATTTGATTTAGTTTTTAACAGTCTACAGCTCTGTTTAACAAAATTCTCAGTAATTAGAAACTTTTAATTTCATCATTTTTGCATGCCTATGTGCCCTAAGAAATTGCTTTAAATGTGCCTAAGACTTTTGCACAATACTGTACATTGACTGCTCCAACTACCTATGGATAACTCTGCAGCAAAAATCCCTGCCAGAATACTGCTCACAACAGAGCAATACCCATCACTGCAAAGACATTCTTCCAGAGCATGCATCATGCATCCTCAATCTTATTCAGAATGGTCTGGTGTGGGTGCAGGTTTTTATTCATCCAAGCCGCTACACACTTGCTTCTACAAATCAGTCTGCCAACTCTCTGCTAAAGACCTCGAATAGCAGTATCAGGAGTGTGAATGCTTAGTTGGAATGAAAGGCGGCACCCACATGGGCCCTCTCTGGATAAGACTGAGGATGCCTGTTCCAGAGAGTCAGTGTGTGTTCAGAGCAAACAGGTTCACCTCTGACATGGTATTTGTTCTCAGACAGCTCCAGGAAAAATGCAGAGAACAAAACTAGGGACTGTATGTGTCACTCGTCGACCTTACAAAAGCGGTTGACACTGTGAGCAGGGAGGGTCTGAGGCAAATTATGGAACGTCTTGGATGTCTCCCAAAGTGCTTTAAAATGGCCAAAGAACTACAGAAGGACCACTGAGGCGAAGGCCGACTAAGAAACGACCTCTCTGAGCCTTTTCCAAAAAGGTGAGCCATCTCGTCGGATGCCAAGATTGACAAAGAGATCAGCAGTAGACTGGCATAGGCAAACACAGCTTTCGGCAGTCTGTACAAAAGGTTCTGGAACAACAAACAACTCAAGAAAGCCAAGAGGATCAACGTGTAAAGAGCCGTTGTACTGGCCACTCTACTGTATGACTCTGGGTCATGGGTAACCTACCATCACCATCTGAGACTTCTTGAGCGCTTCTACCAGCGCTGCTTCCGCACCATTTTCAACTTACATTGGAGTGACTTTGTCACCAATATTGAGGTCCTCAAACAGACAGAGATCAGTAGCACCAAAGCCATGCTGTTGAAGACCCAACTGTGTTGGGCGGGGCAAGTTTCCAGAATGGAGGATCATCGTCTGCCTAAAATTATGGGTACAGCAAGCTCTCCTCTGGCGAACGGCACAGAGGGGCACCAAAGTACAAGGACTGTCCGAAGATATCCCTTAGTACCTGTGACATTGACCTCCGCTATTGGTCTGGCTTGGCTGCTGATCACATAACCTGGAGCCACACCATCCACTAAGCTGTCACCGCCTTTGAGATTACCCACACGGCCGGCCTTGAGGAAAGAAGGAGAACATTTGTTATGGTTGCACCTATGCTATTGTCAATGATCCAGTCCAACAATATTTAATCAATGGTTCATTAATATTGGTAATGTTTACAATATTAGTTTAATTAATGGCAAGTCAATTGTTAAAATTATAATGAATAATTCAGAGTTGCTTGCGACTGTCCCCTGTGGCCTAATATGCAATAGCAGGCTTGTGAGTGGAGCTTCAGCCAGATGCTATTGCGGGCTGACAGGGCCGTCAGCAACACTGATAACTGCGGTCATATTGGTTTAATGAGAGTAATAATTTTATTCAGCTCCTGCTTGTGATTACAGAAAAAAATGGACGAAGCTCACATTCCTACAGACTGGCTGCAGTGTGTCTGGGGCTGCTGTGTGCTCTCTTGCTGGCTGCCACATTAGTGCTGTGCGTCGTCTGTGAGTATCACACACTGACTGCCTCTCTCTACTTTGATTTTTTGAAAATCATTTTAAATGGGTTTTGCCTACTTGTTGGTTTTTGGAATCCCATTCATTCTGTTCACTATGCCACTACATACCAATATGACTGAGAAATGTCAGTTAGAGCTGAAGTTCAAGGTACTGTCCCACTGCGCCGTTTAACGATTATGTCTGAAAAACGAAGGCGTACTTTTATTGGACTTTTTTATTCGTTTTTCAGCTGGTTTACAGATGTATCTAGATGTTGACAGACAGCGCTAGCTGTTCCAAACTTTGGACATGTTCAAAATTTCCGACGGCCAGCTTTGGATAGCGATTGGCGGTTCTCATATGTTACTCTGGCGTTTTTTTGACGTTTTCACCGTTACTCGGGCGGAATCCTACCGGTTTTTAGACTTTTATGGCTGTTGGGCTGGCGGACAGCTAAAACCCACAAAACTGCCCAAAAAAAAGCAAAAAACCCCAAAAAAATTATCCAGAATGAATGTAAATAATTGTGATTTTTAATGCAAATTATTTAATTTGTTCTTTATTTATCTTTTCATTCAACTTATGATTTTTTTTAAAAATTTGTTACAAAAAAGAAAAATGAACCAAAGAGAGACTTGAAATGAAAATTTATTTCATTTCAAGTTTTTCTTTGGCTCGTTTTTTCTTTTTTGGGGGGGTTTGTGAAAAAAATTTTGGGGGATTTGACAAACTTTGTTTTTATTCTGTAACTATATACAATTTATTTACGTTTATTTTCACACAATCCAATTCGTTTGTTGCTCATACTTAAACAGAAGTTACTCAGGCGTTCGATGTTCCGTAAGCTGGGCTCAATGAAGATGTTACTCATACTTAAGCAGATATTTCTCAGACGTATTTAGACGTTACTCATGCTGTTCTATCTACCGTCCATGGCCAAAAAATTTGAATTTGCCGCCGTATGACACCGTCTGACGTAAATATTTAGATGGAGGCAGACGGAATCGTTAAACGGCAGTATGGGACAGGGCCTTAACTCTTAACACTGAAACTCACAGTGAAAATTATACACAATAGTGTCCTCATAAAGACAGACTGAAAAACTGCTCCAGGCTTCTAAAACAGTGAATCATTAGGGGAGAGCGGGGTAAAATTAGAAACTTTCATTTCATGTCTTCTCAGCAGGAGAAACTTGTACTTGTTTAAAAAAACACTAAACATACTTCAGGTTGTTGTGTGTCCATGTGAATTAAAACATTTTATTTAACTAATACTGTTTTAGAGTTGTGACCAACCAAAAAAGTAGGTCCTGTGGTGCAACTTTTCTTGAGGTAGGGGTAAGTTGTGCATGGCAATGGGGCTATTTGAGCCTGCTCAAGAAGATTAAACTGAAACTGTCGTTGAAACTGGTCAGCAAGTCTCTTGATCTGATGTGTGATGTGGCCTGTTCAGCTACCACAGGGTCATCAAAAACCTGATTAGCTTTTGCAAGTCTACAATATCCTGTCATTGGCCCCTCTCCCTGACTGATTCTTGTGATGTATCACTCTTGTTTGGAGCAGTCTATCATAAATTCTTTTGCAGCTGTATGCATCGATTTCCCGCTGACACCTGGCTGGCTGCTTTTTGAAGCCACCAAAGGGGGCAGAACCACTGTCAGTCTTCTGTTTGTACAACCCCAATTCCAAAACAGTTGGAGCAGTGTGTAATATGCTCATTAAAGCAGAAAGCAGTAATTAAAGAATGTAAAATCCAAAAATATTTTCCCATATTCTCACCTATATTTAATTGAAAATTACATGAATGGCAATTTTAAAGGTTTTTCCTCAGCAACCATTTTGATCTTTGGGCAATTCCACAGAAATGGTCCGCAGGTGCGAAAAATAAAATTTACAACAAACCACATGTATCATACATCCAATTAATGGTGTGAAGCTATATTTTCAGGAATTATGACGTTTATGTAGATGGTGTGCAAATGTCAGAAACCCTTCCATTGTCATGGTCATGTGTTTTGATGTCATGCCTTATGTTATGGTTATGTCTTTTCTTTATTCTTTTTGGTTATTGTATATTCCGGTTTTCTGTTCCTGCCATTCTTGAAAGGAATGGCTTGAGACTCCAAATGCAGTTCAGCAATGGCAGGGCGTTTATTAGGTGAGCTCATGGTCATACAGAACAGAAATCAAAGCCAGGCAACAGGAATGGTTTAGGCAAGGCAGAATCGTAAATCAAGGGACAAGCAGAAAGATCTATAAACCAGGATGTCAGTCCGCACAAAGACAGTAACACAGGGAAATACTAAAGGGATTGGATGGGGAAGGGAAAGGGGAGTTGGAGAGGATAAGGGTAGCACAAAGGAAATCTCTAACAAAGTTGGTACAATGGGAATAAAGGGTAAACGTGGTACTCACAATCACTATCTCAATCACACAACGCAAACAACAACGTAAACAAGACTCACGGGAGAAATCACGAAATACAAACTTGCAGAAATCGAGAGAAAAAGATGCAGAAACGAGACTTGACCAAAGCGAGCTTAGGCGGAAGAAACGAGTCGACAAGAAGCAGCAGGAAAGTGGGTCTTTTATACACAAACAAATTAAGTGGAGGCCCAGCTAAACTCAGAACAGGTGAGAGGAGAGGCGGATCTAGAAAAGCAAGGACGGTGATAGGAGAGAGAGAGAGGAAGTAGGTGGGATCCTAACTTTGAACTAACTAATCACCCGTGCCTAACTGAACTGCTCTAAGTGTGGATAGTCCAATCAGAACAGCAAGAGAGAAGGAAGAGGAATTACCAAACCGAAATGGAAAAGAAAGAGTGAGAATCTTTTAAAGACACCACACAAAGAAACAAGAGGAAAGTAAGACATGAGACTGCAAGCATTCATTCTCTAAACATGAAACATGTAACTCAGAATAAATATATAAATACAATAAATACACTAGAAATATGCTAGAATGGACTAAAACCAACTAAAACCAAGCATACAAACATCACTTCTTAACAATTCTAGGTCTCATTGCACTTGTTCTCCCTTGTCTTGTAATCAGTTGGTTCAGTCCGTCTTCCCAGTCTGCTTCGGGTGATTTCAATGGTTTTTGGTGTTTCATATTATTATTTCAATTCTCGTTTACTTCCTTCGCCTTGCTCTCCTAGATTACTAATAATACTAACAATTATATTGCGTATCATAGTCTACTAACTCAACTAATCCATCTATATATTACTAACTTACTAATGAACACTTCGGTTAATTTGTAAAGCTGCACCTCTACTAACGATTACTAATTCAATCTCAGCAATCGCCCTGTTCTTGTCTCCGCCTCTTGCTTTGCTTTCCCTGTCTCTCCCTATATTTCTGCGAGATCTCTCGCACGTGCTTAATTGCTTTCCTGCACTCATTGTCTGTGCACTTAGAACTCCTTGACCGGAGCTGTTTATCTGTCATAGGTTGTCTGTGTGGATCCCGTCCGTGTCTTGGCTTTTGCCAATTGTTCTGGTTTAGGACTTCCCCATGTGTGCCTTCCTCTGTAATTAGTTCTCATCCAATTCACCTGTTCCCCGCATAGCATGTGACTTCCCTTGTGTCTATTTAGAGTCTTCACTGCTGTTCAGCCCTTGTCAGAACGTTGATCAATTTTCCTTTGTGCAGAGCCAATCGATTATTGTTTCTCCACGACTGTTTCGCCCGACCTTGATTTTGCCTAAGCCCTTCTGTTTTTGTCTTTTTGGATTTTTGACCTATTTTCTGTACGACCACGTTTACTGTTTTGGATGCCCTGTGTATGACCCTCTACTCTGGATTTCGACTTCGATTTTGGTCTGCTGTCTATGTACCGTCGCACTTCTGCTTTACTGGTTTTGACCCCGGCCTGTCTAGTCGACTTTGCTTTTTGGATTTCGTTTTTGGCTTGGCAATTCTTGTGTCTTCTGGTCCTGACCCTGCTCTCAAAGGCATATGATTTTTGGATTTCCTGCTCTCGCGTGTCGTTCCTGAACGCACCGTCACATCCATAAGGTGATATTTTGTATCAATAGTGGGCCCACCCTTTGCCTTCGAAATCTTTCGTTTGATTTCTGTACTGTGGCTGGTGGGATATTAATCCATTCTTTCAAGACAGTCTCCGGTGTTGTGCCATTTAGAGATCTTGTAAATCAGGGGTCGCCAACCCTGTTCCTGGAGACCTACCATCCTGTAGGTTTCTGCTCTTCCTCCTATTCGGCACACCTGATTCAACTAATTGGCTACTTAACAAGATCACGAGCTGGGCAATTGAGTGACTAATTAGTTGAATCAGGTGTGCTGAACAGGATGGTAGCCCTCCAGGAACAGAGTTGGTGACCCCTGTTGTAAATGGACTCATTGCACCACCTGCTGTAAAGGAGGGTGAAAAACTTAGCAGGACATTTGTTCGCAAATCCTTTGGACATTTGCGAATAAATCGGCACCACCATATCACCAATATAAATGTGATAGAAGTCACGCGATTTTTTTTTTTTTGTACTTGTAGGAAAAATTTTTTTGTACGAATTGAAGCGCCCTGTATTTGTCATAGGTACTTTTTGTATTTGTAAAACAGAATATTAATGGTGTTTTGTATTGCAAACCACGCTTTGTTTGCAAGTGAATCAGTTTTGTATTTACAAATCACATTGTGTTTGTCAGTGAATCGTAGTGCATTTGTAAAATGTTCCGTTTGTATATTCGGTTTTGGCAGTAATTTGACTCCATAGACAATCCTAATGGTTCAAAGACCAGTTGGACATATGTTGTTGTGGGTTTTTTTTTTTTTAATAAAGTTAATGCTCATTCAAGAGTATCCCAGGTTAATTTTACTTTAATCTTGCATAGGTAGCTTTTGAATGTCACTCGCCCCTCCATAACAAAATTTTTGTCCCTCAATAACGCTAATTTAAATGTGTACTGCAAAAAAATTATAAAGTCAAACTACTTTCTGTTCCATTTTTAGAATGTCCAGTGTGTTATCACCCGTAGAAAAGATGTCATAACTTTAAAGGCAGTGCAGACTTTTAAAAGAGTGTTCCTGGATGTCCAATTTACTGAATTATTCTTGTCCCTCTGCTAACGCTGACTTTTGACTTAAGCCAAAGCCACAAAAATGAAGAAAAAAAGTTTGGTTTTTTGAAAGGAGTATGCCTTAATTGCCTAGATTCCCAAAATAAAATACTTGTTTGGAAAGCCCAATTTATTTTGTTTCATGGATCCTTTTGGTTCCCAAAAAACATGTCACTTTGTCCCTCCATAACGTGTGGAATTGCCCCTTTGTAAATATATGCTGATTCCAATTTTTATTCCTGTAACAAGTTTGAAGAAAGTTGGGAAAACAGCATGGTAAGTGTGGGTAGGTGGAGGAATGTTTAAAAAAAACACCTGCTGGGAACATTCTGCTGGTAAACTGGTTAATACTGTAGGTGAAAGGTGATACTCCCTCTCTCGTCTGAAATGAAGCATAGAACAAAATCCCATTTTAGAAAAATAAAATTAGGTGTACGCACTGGCACTCAGTGACGTAACTTTTTTTTCCAGCGAGAGCGGCATTTCAGAACTCTTCAGCGAATGAAGGTAATTCTGGTGACAAGTACGTGGTTTCGTCCGTTTGCATTTTCTAATCGGACAGCTGTCTATTTTTTACAGCAAGTTGCGTGACCGTGCTGCAAAAACAGGTGTGCGTACTTGTCGCCGAAATTACCGTCATTCGCAAAAGAGTTCTGAAATGCCGCTCTCGCTGGAAAAAAAATTACCGTTGCTGAGTGCCAGTGCATAGACCTATTTATAATTAAATTATTTTTCTGTACTGAATGTAGCCCATTATTTTGTCGCTGTTAGATCGCATGGGGGAGAGAAGCCGTGTCTTCAATTGCACTTGATTATTCTTGAATTGGAAAACGTGTTAATATAGGAAAACCATCCAGAATTAGCCAGGACTAATTGTAGTCAATAAAGGGATGGATATTTTCCCCCAAATTTTCAGGTCTAGCGCCGGCCCTGACATTATATATAATATATATCATTAATATATATTAGAATAATTATATACTATTATAAAAGCGAAAAAAAATGATTGATACAAAATACAAACAATATAGACTTACCTGAAAGGCCCAGGTAGCTGGTGCACTGGCGGTACACGCGTTCTGCGCGTCTTCTATTATTTAACTGGCGATCAAAGCGATTTAGTACCATCTCTGCCATTTTCTCAGGGGTTCAACTGAGGCTAAATCAAGGTGGCTTTTTATAGGTGAGTTAATTCAGGAAGTGGAGCCGCATGTGCACGTCCACATGTGTCCAAGTGGAAGCCGCCTGGGCGCGCTCTTGTAAAAGCCCAAATGGGTAGCGGGTGGTTTGAGGACCCGCTACACGCTTTCCCTAGCGTGTGTGGTCAAGATAGCAATTGTAGGGAAAGCGCATAAACACGCCCACGGGCACACCTCCAGGCGCAAATTAAGGGAGTCGGCATAATCCATAGCGGATAGTGTGGCCGCAAGGTACCGTTTAGGGATAGTGGAAGCTGCTAAATGCGTAATTCACGGGTAGCGGGTAGTGGCAACGGGTAGGGCAGTGTGAAAGATAAAGCCCATAGAGTGCAAGTTCTTTCATGACTTCCCTGGCTGCCTGAACTAATGCAAAGGCTCCATTTCAGGCTTTACGCAGGACACTTATTGTCACAACTGAGAGAGAGCCAAAAGCAGGATCAGAAGTACTATCTAACTAGGCTTATTATCAGTCCAAGCCAGATCATAGGCAAACTGGGTAATAGGGGGCAGGAAAATTGTGGTCAGAGGACAGGCAGTGGTTGGGTGGTGGGAAGCCATGTTCAGGGGATGAGCCTGATCATAGTCGAGGTATAGGTCCGAGGTCAGTACCGTAGGGCCTATCCAGAGGGAGCGGGAAAAAGGGAAGATAATGGCACTTGGAGTCTTGGAATAGACACTGAACATGGAGAGAACGCGAGAAAGTGATCTGAACATGAATGCTTGTTAGCACTCTGGTGAAGAGGAAGATGAAAAATAGGAACTTCAATGCACAAAGATAACAATTAACAATTAAAGCTGCAAGCAGCGTTGGACGGGTCCTCGCCCACCTGCGCGTGTCGATGCGGGGGCGAGACGTGTTCGGGCGCCAACGAGCATTCTAAACCATCGGACAGCGCGAGCCTGAGTAAAATGTTATATCTTGAGTTGAGTGCAAACCCCTTTACTGAAAGAGATTTTTCTTTTGTAAAATAGAGTTATGACCCATGCGACCTGGTCAAAGTTTCTTTAGTAGATTTTATCACTGCTGTGTATTGCGGAATCTTCCCCCATTCATGAACTTAGTGAAGGGAAATGACCCATGTGATCCTACTGCCACCCGGTGGTCAGAATGTGCAGCATCACAAAGAAAAACACTCAAAATGAATAATAATAAAGTAATGAATAAGTGGTTCTTCCACGTAAATCCTAGACTGTTGAAATTTTGGGAGGATGTCCATTGAACACAGACAAAACTTTCATATGCTGCAACCTATGGTGAATTCAGAAGTCCGTCTCTCTATATTTTTCAATATATGAAAATTCATAACATGTCAATATCTTAGGAAATATTAGTTGAAATGGTACCATCCTTGGCAAATAGTTACATGATATAGAGCTTATAAAGTATACCAGAGGACATTTAGATACATGAAACGGTGTGTCCACAGCAAGAAAGTATAGATTACCATACAGTGTACTATGTACATAAAATTTTTTATTTCAAAAAGTCTTCAATAAATTTTTACCAAAACAAGTGAAACGTAAGATGATTGTACCGGAATGATGTCTGAATTTTTTCAGAATTTTAGGGGGGTCGTCTTGCATCCAAAATCCTCTTATATTCGGAACAACACGGTGATAATGATTTTTATTGCTTCCTTGGTAAATATGTAATTGATGTACGTTGTAATATAGACTACAGAGATTCTGCAAAAATGAAAAGCAAAATTAGTTTTCCTACCCTTTATGTATTAGAAATGTCAATCAAGAGTAAATCTTATTTTGCTCATGTGATTTTTTTTTATTTTTTTATAGTCAGTTATCATATGTGGGACATACTGAAATAAATGCCCCATCAAGGAAATTGAACACCCATGGGTTTTTCACATCCAGACATCTAATAGCAGTGAATGAATTAAATTGTAACTATAATATCATTATTGTTGGTAAAATCCATGAGTAAGCTAAGCAAGCCCAACTGTGTGGCATGCGTAAACTGCCAGGTGTCCCAGTCTGAGACTTAAGAAGTCTGGCCACCTTATTTATTAAATTTACCCCGGGTGTACTCAATGAATCTCCAGGACTTGTGAAATTAAGATGTCAAACAAAGTTTACATCAGAGCCCATTACAGCACCCTTGGTTTCAAATATGTCCCTGCTGCTGCTTACATGAGCGTACAACAGATTTGGCACAGGCCCAGGATCATTTAAAAAGGGAGTAACTGAAGTCATTACTGGACAAAGGTGAATGAAAATGAAAAACTTTAATAAAACCAATTTTATTTGAAAAATGTACTTTGTTAGGGCACTGCTTCAGAGCCAGCTGGTGGACTTGTAGTGCTCAATTCTAAAGCCTCAGGTACAAATTCTGTGCAGTCAACACTACCGTGCATACAGAAGTAACTATTCCAAATCTGCACATTTGCAAAACTATAAGCTTCACACACAAATGTTTCTGGACCACTGCCTAACAAGGACAACTTGACTGCAACAGCATCAATAATTGGCCTTCGACCACAGCTGCTTACAGCAAAGATTAGTGATGGCTTGTCAGCACTGAACTGACTTTCCAAAAAGGGGTCCTGTGTGGGTAAGATGCGACATCATGGGTACATCTCAATTCTCTTAAATAGCATCCATGTTTCCCTCACTAGTCTTTTCCTAGCATCTCAGTCCTTCCCACCATGGAGAGATGCAAGGAAACTATGCGAGGAGGGAAAACACAAGGAATCCTTTCCTCTGAAGAATCACATGAATCCACGTCCATTTCTGATGATGGCACACAGCTGGATCTGCTGCCAGTGTCTGTCATTCTCGACTGACCGCATGGTTTTCAGCTGAAGTCTTCCAGGAAGGCTGCCCTTGTGAATACTCGCTCATGGCTCCTCAGAGCTCTCTCCTTGCAGCAGAAATGAGACCTTTGATATGACCTACAAGATGGCTGATACATGAAAACTTCTGCTTCGAGTGAGGAGCAAGGAAGTATCAAATAAGAGATTTAAGATGTACCCCATGTCCTCCAGTTCTCAGATCCTTTCCAAAGGTGAGCAAGTGCAACTGATGAAATAAAAACAAAAAAAAGGCAAAGCAATTTATGTATAGAATGTCGTACAATAAAAATATAACTTCTTAAATTAAGAAATATGGCACAAAGACAGTGTAAAAACCCAAGGAGATTAGATGATAAAAGAGCAATAGTAAATGCCCTTAGTAGTAGTAGATAGTAGTTGGAGTACTATCCGGAGGACTGTATATTACAAGGTAATAGTGCAAAGGACAAAACACCTTGGTAAATTTGCGAAGATTGAAGCAAGTAGTACCAATAAGTCATAATTAAGCAGCTAAAGGTTGTCACTGTGTCTTTATGAAATCACAAAAGAATTTGAACAAATTGATCCCTTACATCTACATAAGCGGTGGCTAATGGACTGAAAATATTAAGCGCCAGTTAGATACCGTAGCCTGCATTGCAGGATGTGCCAAAAGCGAGCACAGAAGTTCAGAATGGTGTAATTTTTTATTTCACTTTTTTATGTAGCCTGCATTTCAGGATGTGCCAAAAGCCAGCGCAGAAGTTCAGAATGGTGTAATTTATTATTTCACTTTTTTATTTACGTAATTAAAACAATGTTCTTAGTTGAATTTACCACGTTGCAGCATTGCAGAAAGAAGAACGACTAGTGTTAAACTGCCAAAGGATTATTCTAATCGTTGGAAAACTTTATTAAGCATAATTATCAAACACTGGTTGGTACAAATGCGTTACCCACACAAGCCATTCTAGATCACAGCTTACTGACGTTCACTAAACCGGTCATACGCAACTTCGGAGACGTGATGTCTAGAAAACAAATTCATAGACGTATGTTCGCCAGCTAAATGGTGCAAAATATCCTTGATACTAATGTAGTTCGAGCGACCACAGAAGACTAGCAAACTAGCCATGGATTACAGCATGAACAGTAGGTAGCAAGCTAATGCTAGTATTTTTATGTTCCATTAAGTTAATTGTTGATGCCATAATATTGTGTCAATTGACCAATAACTCTAAAATTTTCCGGTTTAACTGGCTTTGCAGATCGTATTTTTTGCCTCCATTTTTAAATGCAGGGGGCAAGTTAGCTGCGTGATTTGCAAGAAGCAGCAAGATAGCTAGTTACCTGCAGGAGAACAGCAATCGTAGTCAATGCTCAAAAAGTTCTGCACCAGGTGAATCCGTTTTCTTATCGGTTTTTCAACCCAACTCTATCGCAGACCCCTTTCATCGCCGTTGCCGTCACTCGTATTTTTCATGCCCCAGTTCACATGGATCTGAATGGTACAGCTTAGTGAGCATTGCACACTCAGGTACCTAGCTCGTCTTCGGTGGGCAAACCGAGAAAAGAGAGGTCGGCTTGCTTCTTCCAGTTACGGTTTGAACAGTCAGGACCGGGAACACCCGACTACTAACACTCTACCATTGCTGATTCACGGAGCATCAAGCTAGCATAAAATGGCGGAAGTCAGTTTACCTGCTTTCCAGTTTGTATACCCGGAAATGTGAAATAGGCCTATTGACATCAGGTTCAAGTACGCCCTCAAGCCGTGCGATTTATTCGTGCACTGCAGTTTGGCTGGCTGTTATGTTGCCCGCATATCGCCAGCCATGGCAGAAACTGGCATTATGACACAGGACGGTGCGCAGCTAGTGATTTAGCGTGCTAATTCAGGCTGATATCTCTGCAGCACTATACCTTGTCATCTTTTTTATGACATCATTACCCTTATTTCTTCTCATTCTTTTGTTGTGTCTAGCTCATTTTTTGGATATTTTGACCTCAATTCTTTCACAGGGAACCTTTAACAAACATTCCAGAGATTGATTAGAAGAATCTGTCCCAAAAAAGAAGCTGTCCCAAATGAAGGATTCGGATGTTGGTGAAGAAGACTGGAGAGGCACTGATAAGAACATACATAGAATATGAACACAAGTTAATATCAAAAGAAAAACACGGGGCGAATTAAGCACGCAAGATGGGCCATGGCTTGGGAACATAAGGCTGATACTAGCTGGGTATCAAGATGGTTTGCCTACTAAGCAGTATGCTTACTGACGGTAAAGCTAGCTTCATAAATGAAGGATGAGCAATGGTTTGCAGAGGTGAAGTACAAAATAGCATGGTATCAGCGATGTTTGCCTGCTGGGCAACATGTCTCTGTTGCCATGGCATTAGCTGCCCATGTGTGAGATAAGCCATGGCTTTTGGACGCAAACTAGATGGAAGCAAATTATCTGAAATGTTTTGTCTGCTGGGCAACCTGCTCGGCACTAGCTTGCCGCAGGTGAAATTTTCTATGGCTTGTGGACGTGAGCTAGATACAGGCAAAGTATTTGATCGCTTGCCTGCAATCCCAAGTGCTCAATAATCATAGCTCTACCCTGGCTAGGGCACGGGTACATGTAAAATCATGAAAAAACAAAAACATTATTGGCCAAAATTGTAAGAAAACCCACTGATTCGGATGGCGACATTCAGTAGTGTGCTGTGATGATTATACAGCAACACCTTCTGTGGAAGCCCATAGGGGACAATATTAAAATATTTTGATATGCTCTGTATATATGCATATATACAGTGCTGTGAAAAAAGTATTTGCCCCCTTCCTGATTTCTTATTTTTTGCTTATTTGTCACACTTAAATGTTTCAGATCATCAAACAAATTTTAATAGTAGACAAAGATTACCCAAGTAAAAAAAAAATGTGGTTTTTAAATGATGATTTCATTTACTGAGGGAAAAAGCTATCCAAACCTACCTGGCCCTATGTGAAAAAGTAATTGCCCCCTAAACCTAATAACTGGTTGTGCCACCCTCGGTGACAACTGCAATCAAACGTTTGCGATAACTGGCAATGAGTCTTTCACATCGCTGTGGAGGAATTTTGGCCCACTCTTCTTTGCAGAATTGTTTTAATTCAGCCATATTGGAGGGTTTTCGAGCATGAACGGCCTGTTTAAGATCCTGCCACAGCATCTCAATGAGATTTAAGTCCGAACTTTGACTAGGCCACTCCAAAACCTTAATTTTATTTTTTTTAAGCCATTCAGAGGTGGACTTGCTAGTGCGTTTTGGATCATTGTCCTGTTGCATAACCCATGTGCGCTTGAGGTCACGAACTGATGGTTGGACATGTTCCTTCAGGATTTTCTGGTAGAGAGCAGAATTCATAGTTCCATGAATTACGGCAAGTCGTCTTGGTGCTGAAGCAGCAAACCAGCCCCAGACCATCACACTACCACCACCACGTTTGACTTTTGGTTCAATGTTCTTTTTATGAAATACTGTGTTAGTTTTATGCCAGATGTAATGGGATGCACAACTTCAAAAAAGTACAACATTTGTCTTGGGGATCATCAAGATGTTTTTTGGCAAATGTGAGATGAGCCTTTGTGTTCTTTTTGGTCAGCAGTGGTTTTTGCCTTGGAACTCTACCATGGAAGCCATTTTTGCCCAGTCTCTTTGGGCCCGGAAACCTTGTTAAAGTTAATGGCATCATGAAACAGGACCAGTATATCCAGATCCTCTGTGAAAACATTAAGCAATCCACCGAAAAACTTGGTCTTGGGCAGGAATGGATCTTCCAACAGGATAATGATCCTAAATACACGGCCAAATCTGTCAAGAAATGGTTAGTGGACAACAAAGTGAACATTTTGGAGTGGCCAAGCCAGAGCTCCCACCTCAATCCTATCAAAAATCTGTGGAGGAAACTGAAGACCAAGGTCATGGCAAGGAGACCCTCAAACCTTAAGGACCTGGAGAAGTTCGCCAAAGAGGAGTGGGCCAAAATCCCTGTGCAGACGTGTAGAAACCTTGTGATCAACTACAGGACTCGTTTGAAGGCTGTAATCATGAATAAAGGCTTTGCCATCAATTACTGAGAAAAGGGTATGAATAATTCTGGACATGGCATTTTTTGTAAATCTGTCAAATAAAATGCCAAAAAGTATTGTATTTCTTAAAAAATTGTTTACTGTACTTCTTACAGCCTTATGTCAACTTACTGTGTCATTTGTGCAAGAATAAATTTGATTTGTCAAAAAATACCTCGAAAAAAACCAAAAATTGGTTGGGGTATGAATAATTTTGGGCGCGACTGTACATGTATTTTCTCAAGTAAGTACAAGTACTTTTCATGTTTTCACCAGAGTAGTTAAAATTCTCAGTTGAACATTCCAACTTCTCAGTTGAACAATCTAACTACTCATTTGAACGTTCTAACTTCTCAGTGACCCACTGTAATTCACTTACTAACTCATTAACCACCTCAATTCCTAATGATCAAGGCAAGCTATTTAAAGATAGTGCTCATCAATCAATTATACATCAATTAACAGACATGAAAAACAATAAAATTCAAACTACCACTCAAACAAATGCTACTTATGATGGATGAATCAAAATAACTTAATAGTTGATTGATAAACAATATCATTTTACTCATGTTTAAAAATGTTTATAGGATATTAAAAAAACATTTGATATAGATTTTACTTTACTAATGGGAAAATCCATGTAAAAATACTTGATTTCAAAATACTTGAAAAATATTTGAGAAGTACTTGAAATGTACTTGAAAATTCAAGTACTTTTCAAATGTACTTGGTCCAAGTCCAAGTACTTTTACCGTTTTTGAAAAATTACTTGAGTCCAAGTCCAAGTACTTGAAAAAGTACTTGCAAGTCCAAGTATTCAAGTACAAGTAAAAGTACCGACCCAACTCCGGTCATCGGTGATGTCACTTGTTCCAGTCATTGGCACAGTAAACGTCCTCACAGTGAGCAGCAACATCTCACACCAACATAGATATTAAGATTTTTGACAGTGTTCCTCGTACAACCTCCAACTTCACACGATCGAGGCATTCTTTATTTGTCGAATGAAAGGTATTAAAAACAAACCCAAAGGCGAAGCTTTAGCTCGGGTATTTCACACAGAACATCGGCACTTGTATATCCACATCAAATCGAGAGCTGCAACAAGTCTTAGAACGACGGACATGCATACTGCCCTACAAAGCCTAAGTGCAATAACTACACATTGGAAAAAATGTGAGTTGTGCAGTTTTGGGCCTGAGAGTAAATGGAGGTCAGGATGTATGTGGATGGAAATTATACCATAGCAAGTCCGTTAACCATAATCTATCATAGACGTGCCAACTATTTGTTTGTTGGGACCGCAAACAAATTCCGAAGCCATTTTTACTACTTAAATTATTTTGTAGTTACTGCACTTAGCCTTTGTAGGGCAGCATAAATAACTGCGTAATTAGCTTTTCTAAAAATCAGGGAAACCAGCTGGGCTGGTTTTTGATCTTCGTTTTTTTCAACACAAATAGGACTATTGAGCTCGGTTACAAATTTATTCGGGAAAAGAGTAATATAAAGTACATAGAACTGCCAAAACTGCAAAAAAGTCAGGTATGTTTTAGGTCCTCTTGAAACTTAAAATAACCAATGAGTAGCTTAGCTCTTCAATGTGAACATTAACCAGCCTAAATACCAAAGGCCAATAACGTGAATCAATAGGCAATGGTTTTTGCTTAGAGTGTAAGAGATCCAAAACAAATCCAGAAAAGCAGATGTAATAACTCATTATAGCCTGCATTTTTGACTACCATGAGCACCCAGTAACGAGATTCGGCTACACCAATTCTTACTGCAATTCAGATGAAGTTGTAAAACCCACAAAACAATAACCAACGACGGAAATTGTAGGGCAAAGGTTCAACGTGTTCTGTTGGCTGGTATTAACACGTGTGTCGTCCTGGCTGGTGCGAATCACAATAAAATGGATACATTTTCTCCGTTCGAACAACGGGGCACAAAAGCACAACGGTTACAATTAATCTGACTCCATAATAGATTTAGAATACCAAATTTAGTTATACCCTCGTTAAATATCTGACTCCAAATTAGAATTAGAATTTATAGTTTAGGGACACATGCGTGAATCTCGAACAACTAAGCCGCCAGACTTTTCCGTGAAAACCAGTTACTCAACCGACGCCCCGGGTAATAAGCGCGGTTGCGGATCTTAGTTCGGTGAGAGTTCTAGAGGATGGAAGAAATTACCATGATAGCAGCAACTTTGGCATAAACATACCATGAACCCAGATTTATGTGCACCACAGGGCCCCTTAAGGAGATCGACCAGGCACCGGCTTATAAGCCCAAGGGTGCCCTTAAGGCCAAATCCCCAGGACCGATACTACATAAACCCTTTATATAAGTAGACCGTAATCTGCAATCCAACTTAAAACCCATCACTACCTTTAAAACATCAGCTAGCTAGTCTGGAATGCAAGGATTCACCCCCTAAGTACCGGTCGTAACGTGGCTAGAAAGAACAAAAGGATTAGGAGTCAAGGAGACCACGCAAGCTTAAAGGAATGACAATAATTTATTCACCAGGTAGGCAAAAGCTTAAATCAAACAAATCAACGTTAAGCCAATTACAAGTTACGCATAATTTAGAAGAGGAGAATAAAGTCATACCTGGAGGAAAAGGATACACGCACTAACGTGCGCGGGAAGTTCGAAATACGATGTTACATCATTGAAAAGGCTACTCGCGCACTTAGTGCGCGGGGAGAGATCGGATACGATCTTCCCTGACTATATAGATTGGCTACATACGGCATAATGAATGGCTACTCACGCACTTACGTGCGCGGGGACAGATCAGATACGATCTTCCCAGAATGGATTGTTTCTCTTTGCTTTAAGCCAAATCACGCCTTTGATCCAGGCGGCATGGCCATAAACACTTGGAAGGGGGGTCGAATCCGGTTTTTGGGTAATAAAACACTTCAGCAGAGAGAGGAGAATAGGGTGATTACCAGAGAGTATTCTGACCAAATTCTCAGGAGTTTCCAAAAGAGAATGAACCATAATTTCAATGGGAATGAAACATACTCCATTCAACTCCTTAGATTCCCCCGAGAATAACAAGACCAAACATGATATGAGTATGTACTAATATGATGCAGTTGTCATGAAAAAGTCTTAAGATGAATTAATATATAGTTTAATTGGGTTATAAGTATATAAGTGACTTCTTTGCAGAATATTGAATATATATAAGCATATTATGCTCTTCCCAGAGGTTTAGATTATTTGAAACAGATTAATATAACTGGACTTTTCTTAAGAATAAGGACAGTAATATGACTCCCACAGGGGCATTGTGTCAGCCAGAGCCCTGCAACAACCCCCCCGTGGTGAGACCATTGTCACCTCCTGGAAGTCCACAAAAGTTTTATTGCTATCTGGCATGGCTCTGGACTAAGCTTATCAGCCATTTGTCGCATACAGTCGCTGGGCTCCCCCACGCATCAGCGTTTGCAGATCTTACAGAGGTGCCGCTCAGAACCTAACCCAAAGGCACAGACGAATTTTACTGGTTTAGAAATGGAACAATCTTTTGTAAAATGAAATATGCAACGTCTACAGTTCTATTGCCATTTGGCCTGGCTCTGGACCGAGCTTATCAGCCATTTGTCACGTATATTTCCAGATTCTACAAATCCACCCCCTGACCCCGTACCACAGAGGTCCACACACGGGGTCATAAAAGATTACCTAGGTGATTGTATGGCTGATGTTGCGAGTACCAGGGAATGCTTGCTAAGGCTATAGAAGAAATATTGATGAGAAATTACAGATTTAAGAGTAGTTCGTTTTTTCATGACAGTTGCATCACACGATAAAAGGGAAAATGGATTGTTTCCTCTCACTGCAATATAATTGAGAATTTAGAGAAGTGTGATTTGGGAAGTTAAAAGAAAGAGAGACAACCGTTTTATTAACATGAAACGTGAAGAAATTAAAAGGAAAAACAAAAAATAAAATAAAATTAAAAGTATGTCATCTAGGTTTGTTCTATGAGTCTATTATCTGAAGTTAGTGTACCAATTGGACGAATGTTATTATAGCCAATGGAATGATGGTTCGAAAAGTAATTTTTCTAACATCAGTAAAAATAGAAATCGCAGAACAAACCAGCACATAAACCAAAAACTTTCCCACACTTGACTAGGGAAAGCAAAAAGATTATATGTGCCACTAACTAAGTAACCAACCAATTGGAAAAAACCCCAGAGGGAAAAAATCCAATGGCGGTCACAATATCAAATCATTTAAGCAGCTGATTTAAAGTGCAAAAAATAAACAGTTACAGATGAAAAAAAAAACAATAGAACATTTACATGAGCTATACTGAAGTGATATGGTGAAATATTGGAAATCATGAAATTCATATGTCCAGACATTCAGCAATTTACGTCACATGATATGATTTGGAGATAAACTGAGAGAGTGGGGCTGATACACATAATAGGCTGGTCAGAAGCACTTTTGTAGGAATTCCCAATTTAATTCTGAAAAATATTAAAGGTAAATGGGACTTATTTGGATCAATGCATATGTAGTTTTACCTCACTTCATGAACTTTTAAGGCACACTACCTTTGGCCTTCAGTGTAAGAAACCTCTATGCTCCAGTCCATTAAATGCCACATTATAAAATAGAATTTTGATTGATTCCTCTCAACCTATTTTTGTATCAACCCACACTCTTTACATGTAATCTACAAGTCACAATCACAAACACAACTGCAGTTTGTCCATATGAAAATGTCCTTTGTCCTGTATGAGTCCGGTAGCTGTAGAGATGTTTGAGGTCCGGCCGCCCAGCGTTTGGTGCACATATTGTTGGAATTTGAATGTGTGTCCATAATAAGTTGAATAGTGGAAGAAATGGCTCCCAAGAGCCAGAAGGGTGGACAGGGATTATTGTGCCCTGGCGTGCCACACCCTCGCTCCGCTACCATGTTTGCGATGAAATCCCGAAATCCAAATCAGCCAAAAACATATAAATGAAGCTTCTGTTACTCAGGTGTAAATGGCAAAGTCAGGTCCTCGAATCCTTGATGCCTGTATAGAAAAATTTTAGAAACAGTACCCTGCCAAATTGACAACAACAAGGGAGACCAAGACAAGACAAGACACGACCAAGGTAATCCGTTATAACTCAACCTGTAGGAATCAGAAAAGAGTGAAAGTTAATTGGAAGCATTTTGAAATTAGACACTCAGGATGCATTTGGGTTTTCCTGAGCCAGCAACCTGTCCTGTGGAAAACAATGGATGAAAGAGTTAATGCAGTGCATGCAATTACCCCACAATTCACATGTCCCCTCCGTCTGGGTAACTTTATGACACCTCAAAGGGGACAGCGACTGAGGACGAGTGAATGGCACTGTTGAAGATTCCATCACCCCTGTTTTCAGAAAGAAAGAACAGACGAAGTTAGTATCAGTTTTAAATGAAACAATGCTTTATGGCTTTCCCTTCGGATCAGGATAAACACATACAAACATGGAGAAACGCAAGTGGTGTGTGTGTGTATGTATGTGTGCGCGCGCGCGTGTGACTAAGGGTTGTAAAGTGGCTCGGATGGGGCCTGTTACCCACGAGCGGGTGTTTTATGGCCCCGCAGCTTGTTCCACCCCCTGACAGGGTTAGACATCTGCGGTAAAACCAAGGCCCCCAGGTGTGAAGACTGTAAAAGAATGAACTATGCAGGGTAAATGTCTGCATAGCTTCAGACACTGAAAAGACAAACAGACATTCAAAATAGGCTGAACCATGCAATCCAGTAGGAATGCAGGCAACCATCGTTGAGTTACTGATGTACTAGTAACTCTGATAAATTCATGCACTCTATAAAGAGTACAGGCCTATTGATTGAAGTGATCCATGTTTTGGGGAACCTAGTCCTAACTGACAAAGGGGTGAATAGGATCAGAGAGAGGGAGCACAAGCAGAGGAATGGCAGGCTGTGAGAAACACAGCAAGTATGAGTAGAAAGGCACTAATCTTTGCCAAAAGAGACCAAACCCATCTGGCTCCAATACCTAAGGACGGATGCAAATTTAATAGAAATGAATTTTCGGAAAAATAAATGTTGGGGAGGAATTTCTCTCCCTAAAAGGCAACTCATGTAGGCATTCTAAATCTAATTACCTACTTCCATGAGGCCATAAACAGTACCCCCTGCTGGGGCAGATAAAAGAGACTCAATGTCCCACTAGACATTTAGAGCTCAGATGTTGCTTGATGACTAGTGGCAATGACAGTATACAACAATGGTTAACCACACATTAATTCCAAGAAACGTATTTGATGGTTGGTGAAATCCACACAAAACGTAATTATACTAGACGGTTTGCTTAAAACATAACGGTTAAAGGGCAAGTACGTTGTTAGTGAATGGCCACACTCAAGATGGTGGTCACAGCATGCGACTTAGTGTTGGTTCCGCCTTCTCCTTCTCCTCCTCGGAAGGAAGACCGAAACCAGCATTAAACGTGGCAGTGATTGGCCGATTTGAAGAGCGCCATTTGACTCGTATTTTATGATGAGGGCCGGGTCAGCCAACCAGCTCACCGACAACGGGCTACGTCACCATATTACCCGGATTGACTCAGGGCTGTATCAGCCAACCAGCTCCCCGGCGAATAGTCACGTGACCCAATGGGTCGGCTAAGACTTCCCCCCCTCTGGAGGAAGCACCTACCCACATGCAAACTCAACCAATGGCTGCCTCAGATGAAACCACGTTATATTCCCCAACAAAGCGAGTCAAAAATGGCGGGCCGTTCAACTTGTTAATCCTTTGTGCAAAAGTAATATTGCAGCTTCAATGCGTGCCAGGATAAGCTTAAATGCAAGCAGATTTTAGAGCGGTTATAAGGGCAATTTCCCAATTTTACGTGCAATGCAAAAATATTCAACACTTTCAGCAATAAGCTTTCCCGTTGCTATGTCCAGGACACATATCCTCCCACAATTCGCACAGTCTAGTCGCCTGAAGCAAAACAACCTGCAGTCCGAGAAGCCCACGTGGCCCGTAACAGCAAACTTCAGCCCATACCGAAACTGCTGAACATTCCGCTTGCGAAAAACCACATTACAAACCCAATCAAGAATTAGTCTAATCACTGTCCGTGTCCCAAAAGACTGCCGGCACGAAAACTTCTGCCGAATTTGACCAACTTCGACAACCCAAAGGTGCAGAATGCACCCTACTTAAACTTTTGAGTCCAATTATTACAATTTTCCGAATGCCGTTTTGCATCTCTCTCAGGGCGCTGATTAAAAGAGCGCACACACTGGGCAGTGAAACCGTAAGCTATTACCTTTACACAAAGTTTAACAAGACAAGAGGATGGAAATATTTGTCAACTCAAACCGAACCAATGATGCGGGTCAGAGCGCTAAAAAACATACTTGCAACCCCACTTTGATCCTTTGAACCTCCCCTCTCAGGGCGCAGTTCTAGGCTAGATCCCTTCCCACAGAGATCTTCGCCCGGGCTCCCCCAGGTTCAGAACTCTGTCTTCTGCTTCCCGGCGTCTTCTTTTCAAAGCTCACCGATCACAGAAGCACCACTCGCCTACTGACGCATTCGCTTTTGGCTTATGGTGGCCTGACTGTACATTGAGCCGCTGCGCGGCGGCGACAAAAGGGACTTACTGCCATACGCGACCCGACCGGCCGGTGACCCAGTCGATAGCGATCCCCGAATCCGTAGTGGTTATCAGCCACCCAGGTGGGAGCCGACGGTCTGATCCCCACCCCACTTAGCTATGGGTATAGAAACTTTGACCGTTTTCACCAGCCTTGCCTGTTCACAGAGGTCGTACTTCGCGTCCATCTGCTTAGGTGTGGGCTATCACCCACGTACCACGTGCTGCCCACACACTTAAAGGCGACAGCACGCCGACTAGACGGTACCACGGCAGTATGTCAATTCATACTTCACTGGACACGAGGGCCTTCAGTTTACTCCCCTGCACTATACAATCGATTTAACGTGCCCTCGGAGCTTTGCAGCCCCGCCGCCGCCTGTTGCACACAAGGTTCGGGGGCCTAATCCCCTACCCTATGTGCGATTGTTACAACGATAAAATCCGTAAGTCCAATGATATTTCAAGCTAATCTCCTCACTCCCCACGTTCAAGACTCCTTCAAAATCACACTGGCATTTCACCAGTGTCCCATTTCTTCCAGTATTTGGGCAAGATTGTCTGCACAGTTACAGCAGGACCTTGCACCAAATCCATCAAATGCACACAATTGCGGATTACTTTCGGTACACATGCGCAAACCTTCGAACACAATCTTTCCTGGCTTCAAGAACAGGCCAAGAGTATTCAACACTTTCAGTGGCAAGCTTTATCCCTGCTATGGCATTACCACCGGATCAAGCACAAACAACCTACGGTCGAAGAAGAGTCAAGCCCGATGTGCCAAGCAACAACAACAGATATTCGCATCCACTTAAAAATGCCAAAAACCCCCGACTGCACACAGAAACCCAATCACCTCCAACTTGCCATTAAACCTTCTACACAAAAGCATGAAAATATCAAATGACCCGGATTAATCTGAAAACAGCGCAGTCTGAAGAGATAACAGAAAAACAAAGTAGGCTCATGCAAACATTCCTACAACTTGCCCTCCGTTCTCTGATCCCGAAAAAGGTAGAATTAAAACTTGTGCCTGGTTTCTACGGTCCCAGGCCTATTTGGGGATATGTCGATCCCTTAGCAGCGGTCTCTATGCAGTGAATTCTACCTTTCCTACAAAATAGAAAGCACCGCGTTACTTACCACATGTGGATGACGACTGATGGAGCCGGCCAGATCGCGTGAGAAACCAGGATCACATTGGATGTGGAGATTCACACTTCAGCCAGCACAATGCGGAAACATCTCGAAGGCGCCGGAAAACAGAATCACGCGCTCCCGATTATAGGCATCGCCATTATGGTACATAAGCCGTCCACGCCGCAAAATGCAAAGATTCCCAAACCGACATATTACGGTATAATACACGAAAAGCCATCACGGAGGGCAGTCACCAGCTGTAAAACCCACAAAACAATAACCAACGGCGGAAATTGTAGGGCAAAGGTTCAACGTGTTCTTTTGGGCCAGTGTTAGCATGCGCTGCGTCCCTGGCTGGTGCGAATCACAGTAAAATGGATACATTTCTCCGTTCAAGGACGGGGCACAAAAGCACAACGAGTTACAATTAATCTGACTCCAAAATAAATTTAGAATACCAAATTTAGTTATACCCTCGTTAAATATCTGACTCCAAATTAGAATTAGAATTGATAGTTTAGGGACACATGCGTGAATCTCGGAGCAACTAAGCCGCCAGACTCTTCCGTGAAAACCAGTTACTCAACCGACGCCCCGGGTAATAAGCGCGGTTGCCGGATCTTAGTTCGGTGAGAGTTCTAGAGGATGGAAGAAATTACCATGATAGTTGCAACTTTGGCATAAACATATCATGAACCCAGATTTATGTGCACCACAGGGCCCTTAAGGAGATCGACCAGGCACCGGCTTATAAGCCCAAGGGTGCCCTTAAGGCCAAATCCCCAGGACCGATACTACATAAACCCTTTATATAAGTAGACCGTAATCTGCAATCCAACTTAAAACCCATCACTACCTTTAAAACATCAGCTAGCTAGTCTGGAATGCAAGGACTCGCCCCTAAGTACCGGGTCGTAACGTGGCTAGAAAGAACAAAAGGATTAGGAGTCACGGAGACCACGCAAGCTTAAAGGAATGACAATAATTTATTCACCAGGTAGGCAAAAGCTTAAATCAAACAAATCAACGTTAAGCCAATTACAAGTTACGCATAATTTAGAAGAGGAGAATAAAGTCATACCTGGAGGAAAAGGATACACGCACTAACGTCTGCGCGGAAGTTCGAAATACGATGTTACATCATTGAAAAAGGCTACTCACGCACTTACGTGCGCGGGAGAGATCGGATACGATCTTCCCTGACTATATAGATTGGCTACATACGGCATAATGGAATGGCTACTCACGCACTTACGTGCGGGGACAGATCAGATACGATCTTCCCGAATAGATTGTTTCTCTTTGCTTTAAGCCAAATCACGCCTTTGATCCAGGCGGCATGGCCATAAACACTTGGAAGGGGGGGGGTCGAATCCAGTTTTTGGGTAATAAAACACTTCAGCAGAGAGAGGAGAATAGGGTGATTACCAGAGAGTATTCTGACCAAATTCTCAGGAGTTTCCAAAAGAGAACGAACCATAATTTCAATGGGAATGAAACATACTCCATTCAACTCCTTAGATTCCCCCGAGAATAACAAGACCAAACATGATATGAATATGTACTAATATGATGCAGTTGTCATGAAAAAGTCTTAAGATGAATTAATATATAGTTTAATTGGGTTATAAGTATATAAGTGATTTCTTAACAGGATATTGAACATATAAACATATTATGCTCTTCTCAGAGGTTTAGATTATTTGAAACAGATTAATATAACTGGACTTTAACGTAAGACTTAGGTCAGTAATATGACTCGCACAGGGGCATTGTGTCAGCCAGAGCCCTCTAACAACCCCCCCATACAGAGGAACAGTAAGACTGTTAACACCTTAGCAAGCATTTTGGGGAGGAAGTCCACAAAAGCTTTATTGCTATCTGGCATGGCTCTGGACTAAGCTTATCAGCCATTTGTCGCATACAGTCGCTGGGCTCCCCCACGCATCAGCGTTTGCAGATCTTACAGAGGTGCCGCTCAGAACCTAACCCAAAGGCACAGACGAATTTTACGGGTTTAGAAATGGAACAATCTTTTGTAAAATGAAATATGCAATGTCTACATAGTACGCCGAATAGTTCCACAGAAAATAGGAGAGAAACACTCATGATGCTACCATAGTTGAATATTTAGAACTCTGGGCTGAAAAGACGTTCGCCCCGCTGCGGGGTGAATTGGGGGAAAGGGATCGGCTATCTGCCCGGCAGCGGGACAGATAAGGGAAGCACTTCTGCTATTCGCACCGAGGTGGGACGGATAAGAGAAGCACTTCTGCTATTTGCCCCGCACCTGGGCCAATAAGAGATTTCATTTTATAATCCGGCCCGCTCTTTGATCTTTTGCGCTGAACAGCCGTGGGGCTTAAAAGCCTTCTTCCTTTTTTATCAGCTCATAGACAGGTCCAACCACAGCTCATATATAATTCTAGCCAAGCAAATCACACCCCAACAGGAACGGCTAAAATACTCTGCAGACTCTCAAGTAGCCCAATAGGGAGAGGGGGTGCTGCCAACAGGGCATTCAGCTTGAATGCAGCTCGAGATAAGCAGATCGCGGGCCAAGCAGCGGCAATCGCTCTAGTTTTTGGTTTTCATGACCCACCTCTGGTAACTACTTGAATTTTTATCAGATAGCAGATGAATAAAAAATCACTGAACAAGAGTTTGCCACTTGGCAACGCTAAAAGTTGCACACTGATTAGCAAAGACTGGAGGAAGGAAGAGCTATCTCCGATACATCCCCTTCGTAAAAAATTAGTCACACTTTATGCCGGGCGCAGTCGCGGAAGTATTACGAGCATTGGATTTGCAGCTCGTTGGAATATACAAGTATCTATCTTATACTGTATCTACATGATGCGGTTATATTTATTTTTACTTTGCTATACAGCTAATGGCTATATTTAGCATTGCGAATATGAGTTAGCTGGCTAACTCGGGCGTTCCCGAATGTTACTTGACATGAGCTTTGTTTGATTTTGGCTAACTACCGTTAACTCTGGAGTAGCTGCTAGTTTTTGAACGTAATAATGTGTGTGGGAAATAAACATTGTTAATCAGAGTTATGTTCTTAAAAAATGGAAAATGAATTCAAAACACATTTGTTTGCATTGTTTTATTGCATGAAGTGTTCGCAAGACATCACATCAACTCTGGTCCGTAGGCTATACATCCAAGAGTGATAAATAATTCATTCTAACTTGAGAAACATGTAAGTTTCCATTTGGCTGTCATGTCGTCTCCTTGTATTTTGCCGTTTTCCTGCCTTAACTCTGCTCCTATCCTCAGAAGTGTCAGTCTTTCCTTATGTCTCTGATCTTACATTGCTCATCACCCATGTACAAGTTAATTTTTTCTTCGTGAAAGAAAATAAATGCCTCGATCACATGAAACTAAAATACGTGCACTTTTTTGAAAAAGCTTAAGATACCGAATCAGATGCCCCCCTACTTATCCATTGCAAATATCCAGCCACGCCGATAGCTAAAAATCATAGTCCCTGCTCTTCTCTTGTCCCCAGAATCATAGCTGTTTCATACCATTTGATTACTTTTTGCTCCAGTCCTTACTAGGCTTAATCATATACTTCCTTATAAATACAGGGAATCTGCACCTGAGATACGAGCGCAACACACAAGACTGCATGAGCCTGCTGGGCAAAATCCTGTATCACGCCGGGTAAAATTCCGCATCAGTGGCAGCAAGCATTGCCATAGCAACAGTCACGAGCTTCTTTGGCAACATATTGCTGCAGACGCTGATTAGACGCTGTCATTGCGGACAGACTTATGAATTCCTATAGCGGCTGAAATTTCTGAACTGGACTATGTTATAGAAGAGGAACTTGATACAGAATTATTTGTAAACAGTATGCGTAATGTTCAGTAACGTGCAGTCGGAGGTTAGTTTGGTGAGGCAGAATCCTCCCCTTTGCTTGATTAGCAATCGGATGATTAACTAGTTTTTTTTTTTTTTTTTAATTGTTAATATAACAAAAATACAGTATACAGAGGATTTCAAAACAGGTATAACACAGATAACAGTCAGTATACACAGACAATTAACCAGGAAAAACTAAAAAATGAAGGAGCCAGGGGTATATTACATTAGACAAAAACATTAAAAAACATAGTGTTTTGACAGCCTTTTTGTTAGTGGAATTAGATAGCAGTCTCACATATCGTTCAACCTCCTTTAAGAAGACCACAATACAAGGTTTATTATGACTGAATTTGCATTTATGAATGAAGAATTTTGCCAATATCAGAATCAAATTTATTATAAAAAAAATTTTTCTTTTCTTAGATTCTTAAAAAAAACCAAACACCACATTTTCCCAATATAATGTAAAGTCTTTAAAAATATGATCAATAATAAATCTGCATAGGTCTTGCCAAAATTTCTTGGTGTAAGAAGAATGCCAGAATAAATGTTGAACTGTTTCTGGATATTCATCACATAAAGAACAGTTAATGCTTGTATCTTTTTTTAATTTCTGCAAGTAATTATTCGCGGGGTAGTATTTATGAATAATTTTAAAAGACACCTCCTTAACCTTGTTCACAATTAGGTATTTATGAGGAAGCAACCATACTTTTTTCCAATAAATATCATTTACAAAACGATTCCAGTATGCCATGACATATGGGATAGAGACCACCGCTCTTTGAAACAGGGCACGAATGGCTCTATTGTTATTCTTAGGATGTAGTGAGAAACAGATTTCTCCTACCAGGGAGTCAGCTGCATTGGGTAAAGATATACATTGGGGTGTAGGCCTGGATACGTTCCTATAGAGCATCAATGTTCCTGTTGGAATGGCATCGAAAATTATGGCAAATTCCTTAGGGGTTGCGGGGAATTTGTATGTGGATAGAAATTCTTTGTAAGTGAGTAAGAGTTCCATTCTCATCAAACAACTGACTTACAGGAAAATCTGATTCTGAACCCATCTCTCAAAGAACAGTGATTTATTTTTGAACAAAATGTCTCTATTGTTCCAAATAAGGTACCTGTGTGGTGAGAAATTGTGTTTATATATTAAAGAACAGGCAAGGAGGACCTGTTTATGAAATACAGATAATTTTACAGGGAGTTTTTCAATGTTATAATTAAAGCATAAAATAAAACTTAGGCCACCAAAACGGGAGAAAATGTGATGGGGAATATAATTCCACACCGAAATGGGATTTTTTAGAAAATGCTTGGCCCAGTTAATCTTAAAAGTATTATTTAGTGTAGTGAAATCCAGGAAATTGAGCCCTCCAGATTCATAATTATTCATAAGAACACTTTTTTTACTATAATGTGTGCGATTTTTCCAAATAAAATCAAAGAGCATTTTATCTACCGCTTTGCTGATTTTATTGTCAAGGTGTACAGAAAAAGCTGCGCATGTAAGTCTAGATAGTCCTTCAGCCTTAGTAATTAAGACTCTTCCTTTCAAGGACAAATCTCTTTGCAACCACTGATTTAATTTCTTTTCTTTGATTTTTGGTCTTTAGAGATAGAAAGTCCAAATATGTAACTTCTTTCCTTACAGGGATATTGCAAAAATTGTGCTCATTACAGTCCTTCACCGCCAACAGTTCATATTTATTTATATTTAAGTATAGGCCAGAAGCCTGAGAGAAATCATTGATCACGGACAGGGCAACGGGTATCTGACTTGCATCTTTCAAAAACAATGTAGTATCATCAGCCAGTTGACTGATGATTATTTCCCGATTTGCTACGGCAATTCCTTGAATATCACTATTGATAATATAGGTTGCGAGAATCTGTGTGCAAAGCAGAAATAAATATGGTGAGATAGGACATCCCTGACGTATGCCACGATTCAAATTAAATCTGTGGGTCGTGCCATGTTTCAATTTTATTGAGCTATTGCTGTTGGAATACAGAGTTTTGATGGCTTTGCAGAAAAAGTTGCCAAAGCCGAATTTTTCGAGGAAGTGGAATGTAAACTGGTATTCTACTGAATCAAAGGCCTTATAGAAATCCAGAAAGAGAATAAAACTGTTTCATATAATAGTTCAGAGTAATCAAGAATGTCAAATACAAGCCTAATATTATTAGAGATATGTCTATTTTTCATAAAGCCTGACTGCGTCTCATCAATAATTGAGTCTAGGACTGTTTTAATTCTTTTGGCAAATGTCAAAGCAATAATCTTACAGTCATTATTAAGCAGACAGACAGGTCTCCAATTTTCAATAAGAAGCAAATCTTTTTTGGGCTTGGGAATCAATGTAATTAGACCTTGAGTAAGGGTAGGAGGAAGAGTATTATTTCTTATGCTTTCGGAAAAAACCTGTAACAGGAATGGGGCAAGCTGGTTTGAGAAGGATTTATAAAATTCCGCAGTTTTGCCATCAGTATCGGGAGATACTATTTCTAAGTGCATTAATAGATTCAACAACCTCCTCTACGCTAAGAGGGGTGTCACAGTAATTTCTGTCATTTATTTCAATGGATTTCAGACCCTTAACTGAATTCAGAAATGAGGTTGTGAACTCTTCATTATAATTCGAAACATATAAATTACTGTAAAATTTACAACAGAAATTTTATATAAGTTTGGCATTATCAGTAATGACCCCGTCAATGTTTGATTGATGAACAATTAACTAATTGATGAGTTAGTTAATTGACGATTTATTTTTTAAGTGATATTTTTCGAGTCTAAAAAAGTATGCAGAATTTTGTTCACCCTCCTCCAACCATCTTTTTCTGGATCTTATAAAAGCTCCTTCTGCCTTATGCCGATATAAGTCATCTAACTGATTCTGAAGGTCTAATAGATTTAGCCTGTCCTCTTCTAATATATCACTAGGGGCTTTTGATTCAATTTTAGTAATTATATTTTCTTCCTCAGCTCTTCTGGATTTGGCAATAAAACTCCCATATCTTCTTAAAAATTTACTTACCTCATATTTAAACAGTTCCCAATTATTGCTATAGGACTTCTCCCAATTAGCTTTATTCCAGAATTGAGCAATTAATTTATTTATCTCTGCTTTGACAATCACATGTTTTAATAGTGAATTGTTTAATTTCCAATAGGAAAATCTACAGACTGTACTGTCAGGCACAAACAACTGAATGTTGATATGAATTGCCCTGTGGTCAGTTAGAGGTGTAGTAAGAATGTTAGTTGAAATATCATCTTTGTTAAAGGAATTGGATACCAACCAAAAATCAATGTGTGATTGTTTGGATGCTGCTCTGTTGCTCCAAGTAAAGGAACTGTTATTTGGAAATTTTGCTCGCCACACATCACTCACATCAAACTTCTCCATAAACGTCTTCAAGCCTGTATTAAAAGAGGAGGGGCCGACCTTCTATCAATTGCATTATTTAAAGTGATATTAAAGTCCCCACCAATTAAAAAGAAAAGAATTTAAAAAGCCAAAAGAGAACTTCCAAGAATTCAAATAAATTATTATTTTCATGTTTCTATCCATATATGGACAATAATAAAAGTGACATTATTATACCCACAAGACATATGTAGTGCCCTAAAGAGTTAATTAATATTTTACCACTGAAAGTGTTCTTGGCTGTAGTGAAGAGCGCTCGGATCCATGTGAAAACCAAATTTATTTATTTCCAAAAGCTCAGCAGATGTGGAGTAAGACTTTGTAAAAACAAAAATTGGTTTTAGTTGTTTTACAAATAAAAAAAGGCTTTACGTTGTTTTGTCTTAATCCCCCTGGTATTTAAGGAAAACTATAGATAAAGACATGGTTTAATATGTAGTGGTCACTAATCAGGTAATTAGAAGTGTAACACTGGATAAGACCGGTTCTGCATCATTAAAATAAAAACACTAGTAAAGGCGTAGAATGTGAGATGCCAACGTAAAGTCTACAGCATTTTAACCTGTTGCCATGGCCTTTGGCATAACAAGAAATATATACACATAAAAATGAAAAGGCCTTTGGTTTTGTAAATTAAATAACAATTTAACTAAAACAAACGTTCAAAAAGTAGATTGCCCTGCACAGCTCAGAACTTCACATTGGTGCCAGTGGTATCAGGAAGGAAGTCCATAACTTAAAAAAGGAAAAATTCCCACTGCACACAAAGTGGTAGCTTAAATGTAATTTATTAATAAAAAGTTGGCAGGCTTCATCAGGCCGGGTTTCAGTCCATATCAGGCCAGGTTTCGCTTTATCAGGCTTTGTATAATAAAGTCCATATCAGGTTGGTTTCCAAGGTTGCTTTGCAATTAATGGAATCGGCAGCAGCTGACAAAGGGCTAGTAGGAGCCAATTAACATCAATCAAAACAATTAAAAAAGGTTCTACACATTAGTAGTTGAATCTCATGATTTCAAAAAGTGTCAAAATACCATTGGGTTCAATCAATATCAAGCTGAACAATATATAAGAAACATTATTGTACAGAATTCAATACCACATTTAAAATCCTGCCTATTTCTGATCCCTACATAAGAGGGGGAGGTAGTGAAGAAGGAAAAAAAAAAAAGTGGGAGGGGGTGCAATCTTGCTTAATCCTCAGTAGGTGGCACATCTGGCAACTAAAAAAAAAAAAAAAAAAAAAATAAAATATAAGTGGCCATAAACTCCAGATACAAGCAACATACATAACCTTCCAAATACAATATGCAAATACAGATACATTACATAACGTTCCAAATGCATTACAATCGACAAATCTAGATCACATCATAACATATAGTTCATTATCTTAAAAATACTCAACTCTATCCCTGTGTCAAGAGGGAGGGGGCAGGGCGCGACTTGGGTGAGGGAATGTGCTATCTTTTCCCTCCCCTGTCCTGTATGTAAGAGAGACAAATGTTAGAGCTCAAAACATATGGGAAAACAACACATAAATATTCATAGATATGAGCTAAGACCTGATGACTTGTTAAGGCCATTTCCATAGAATTCAAAGTATAAATCCAATATGCTTCCCGTTTTTTGAACAAGATTTCTCCCAGTGGATTGGGAAGAACCCTCTCTATTCCAATAAACTTAAGGGAAGGCAAGCCATGGTTTCTGTCCCATAATGTCTGGCGATGGCATAATCCATGTTGCCATTTCTAATGGCATTTGTGTTCAAAAAGGTTCAGGTTTGTCCTTTATATCATCCCACATGGACATTTTAGCAAATATACCACATGTGTAGACATACAATTTATAAACTCCTTGATTTTAAACACCCGCCTGAGGGTCCACTTTGGTGTTATATGTATGGGAGCAATATTCTTCCACATTTGTAATTTTCATACACTTCTTGAGCTATCCAATTATTGGGGCTTAGGTTCCTTATACATAGAGGAGACAACAATATCTCTAATGTTCCTGCATAGTAAAATCTAATTGCATTGGGCTAGAGCTTTTTTAGGCTTCACTATCCCAGTGTTTTTTAATGACACCTTTCACGGCTGTAAAATGACAGAATTTTCTTTTGTTCACGTGTTTCCAATGTCCTGTCCTTTTTCTTTGGCATTTTCTCTACATAGCCTCTCTGAAGGAATGGGCTTCAGAATCAAAAAAACAGTCTTTTGTTACAAAAAATCTGAAATTGGGGTGGTGACTGTGCAAGATAGTATTCCTATCCGTTCCTTATTTGGTGAGCAAGTCTAAAAATGTATTTGGTCTGTGTTGTGTTCCATCGTAAATTTCAGAAATATAATATACAGACCTTTGTACTGCGTTCGATACATGTAACATTCAGATACAGTTTTTTCTTTAGTCAAATTCAGCTCTTTTCTTTCATATTTACATTCAGGCCATTTCCTCCTATAGCCTCTCAAAAATCTCTCCCATATGTGTGGTTAAGATAATCCCTAAACTGGAATAATGATTCTTCTGAGCCTGTAAATACACATAAAATATCATCAATATATCTCTTAAAAAACATGACATCATCTCTGAATGGATTGTTAGAGTTGAAAATAGGCTTTTCTTCCCATAGGCCCAAATAAAGATTTACATAGTTGGGCGCAAAAGGAGAACCCATGGAAGTGCCATGGGTCTGTAAATAAAATTTACTGTCAAACATGAAATAATTTGATTCCAATATGAACTTTGTGAGTTTCCTAAGAAAGTCCACTGGAGCATGTTCAACATGTTTAAGATAATGATACATAGCTTCGATCCCACCCTCGTGGGGGATATTAGTATACAAACTTTCAACATCAAAACTCACAAGGAAAGCTTGTTCAGGTAAAGTTATGTCCTTTAACTGCCTCAGGACATCACCAGTGTCTGCGACATAAGAAGGAAGTACTTTAACAATTTCTCTTATATGAAAATCAACAAACTGGCTTAAGGGTTCCAGGAGTGACTCATTACTGGAAATAATAGGTCTCCCCGGGGGGTTGATCAAAGACTTATGGATCTTTGGTAAAAGGTACAGTACTGGAGTTATAGGAAAATCGAAAATGTGTTGTTTTCCCATATGTTTTGAGCTCTAACATTTGTCTCTCTTACATACAGGTAGTAGGGGTAGGGAAAAGATAGCACATTCCCTCACCCAAGTCCGCGCCTGCCCCCTCCCTCTTGACACAGGGATAGAGTTGAGTATTTTTAAGATAATGAACTATATGTTATGATGCGATCTAGATTTGTCAATTGTAATGCATTTGGAACGTTATGTAATGTATCTGTATTTGCATATTGTATTTGGAAGGTTATGTATGTTGCTTGTATCTGGAGTTTATGGCCACTTATATTCACTTTTTTTTTTTTTTTTTTTTTGCGCTGCCAGATGTGCCACCTACTGAGGAGAGGCAAGATTACACCCCCTCCCACACTTTTTCCTTCTTCACTACCCTCCCCCCTCTTATGTAGGGATCAGAAATAGGCAGGATTTTAAATGTGGTATTGAATTCTGTACAACCAGCCTGATATGGACTGACTTATGAGCCTGATGAAGCCTGTGTGGCGAAACGCGTTGCCAACTTTTTATTAATAAATTACATTTAAGCTACCACTTTGTGTGCAGTGGGAACTTTTCCTTTTTTAAGTTATGGACTTCCTTCCTGATACCACTGGCACCAATGTGAAGTTCTGAGCTGTGCAGGGCAATCTACTTTTTTGAACTCTTGTTTTTTTGGGATCCTTCAGGAAGCTCCCTAGCCCTTTTTTGCAGAATTGTCAGTCCTTCTGCACGCACGCCAGTTTCAACATGAACCAGAGTGAGTTAATATTAAATAGTGAGCCTTGTTTGCGGACACATTACCAGACCCAGTGTTTATCTATCACAGATGCTGAAGCAGAGTTGATCATTGAAAAGCGGTCACTTTTTGAAGACCTAGATAGAAATGAGTCTAGTAAGACAACAAAAGAGCTTCAGATAAAATTAGATGATTTGATGAAGAAAGAAATTCGCCTAAAATGGCATGGCATAGCTCTTTCAGAATACTGGAAACAAAAACAGATTCCGCGTGGACTTAGAATAAACAAAAGACCCACATTGGGTAATGCAGACCCCATATTTCTACAAAAATGGGAACAAGTATTAAACAAGTGCTCACTAGACCTCACTCTACTCATTGTTGAGCAAACGAAATTGGAGGCTACACAAGTACATGCTGAAATTAGGCAAATTAGAGAGCTGCTGCAGACTCAGACAAAGCCTGATGAGTTCACCACGTTAGTAAAATCACTTGAAGAAGAATTGGATACGTTTGAAAAGGAACTTCAAGCTTACAAGATTAAGAAATTTGAGAGAGATTCAGAGGATTACAAAAATGACATTGTCTATGACTGGAAGAACACAAGACGGCATAGGAAAGACGGAAGAAGGGACCACCGGAGAAGAATTCGATGGGCACAACAGAGGGAGCCACAGCGCTTCATGGCAATGAGCGAGACCGAAATGAGTGACCAAGGACACACCAGCGAATCCTCCGTAGATGACCGTTTTTTAGGGGAGCGGCGTCCAGTGCAACCACCCCGATTACCACCATACGGCGGCGGCCAGAAAAGAAGAGGACGAGGCGGGGGAAGAAACGGCGCTTCCAACTTCCAGAGAACTGTCACCACACGGAGTATGCAGAACAAGTGGTAATTAACATATCCGATTACACATTAACCAAACACCAAGAGAAAGTATTGAGTAAAGGACTGAGTTATGTTCCTTCTAACAACGTTAATGCATTCAATCTGAAGGTGGACTGTTATAGGTTTTTTAGACAATTACACCTGAAACATTTTTTTCGCAACTCTACTCAGACAGTGTCGGTTGAACCCATTGATAAATTTCAAAAAGAAGTCCAAATTCGTTCCCACTGAGGCACCTAACCCGACATTGGCCACTTTCAGCAAAGTTGTTGAAAGAGATATAGAAGCATTGGTGGAATCCCAGCGATGTCCAAGAAAACATAATGTCAGTATAATTGAAAGGAAAGCACTACAAGAACTGCAGTCTAATCCTAAAATCATTATCAAGCAGTCTGACAAAGGTGGTTCTATAATTGTGATGAATACGACCGATTATGTCAACGAAGCCATGAGGCAATTAAGTAATACTACTTTTTATCAGGTGCTCTCTAGTAATTCCATTGAAAGATTTGTAAATGAAAGAAATTGCATCCTAGATGATGCCCTTACAAATAAGTGGATTACTGAGAAACAGTTTGATTTCCTTAAAAACAATTTTCCTATAACTCCAGGACTGTACCTTTTACCGAAGATCCATAAGTCTTTGATCAACCCCCCGGGGAGACCTATTATTTCCAGTAATGAGTCACTCCTGGAACCCTTAAGCCAGTTTGTTGATTTTCATATAAGAGAAATTGTTAAAGTACTTCCTTCTTATGTCGCAGACACTGGTGATGTCCTGAGGCAGTTAAAGGACATAACTTTACCTGAACAAGCTTTCTTTGTGAGTTTTGATGTTGAAAGTTTGTATACTAATATCCCCCACGAGGGTGGGATCGAAGCTATGCATCATTATCTTAAACATGTTGAACACGCTCCAGTGGACTTTCTTATGAAACTCACAAAGTTCATATTGGAATCAAATTATTTTATGTTTGACAGTAAATTTTATTTACAGACCCATGGCACTTCCATGGGTTCTCCTTTTGCGCCCAACTATGCAAATCTTTATTTGGGCCTATGGGAAGAAAAGCATATTTTCAACTCTAACAATCCATTCAGAGATGATGTCATGTTTTTTAAGAGATATATTGATGATATTTTATGTGTATTTACAGGCTCAGAAGAATCATTATTCCAGTTTAGGGATTATCTTAACCACACATATCCTTCCCTGAAATTTACGATGGAACACAACACAGACCAAATACATTTTTTAGACTTGCTCATCTCTGTAAATGAAGAGAGGACATTGGACACCACTATTTTCCGTAAGGAAACGGATAGGAATACTATCTTGCATGCCCGCAGTCACCACCCCAAGTCTCTTAAAGAGAATATCCCTTATGGACAGTTTCTCAGATTAAGGAGGATTTGTAACAAAGAAACTGTTTTTGATTCTGAAGCCCAAGTTATGGGAGAGAGATTCCTTCAGAGAGGCTATAGGAGAGAAACCGTAGAGAAAGCGTATAAACGAGCCAAAGAAAAGGACAGAGAAAGTCTGTTGACACTGAAACAACGTGAACAAAAAGAAAATTCTGTCACTTTTGTATCTGAATACAGCCATGTATCGAACGCAGTGAAAGGTGTCATTAAAAAACACTGGAGCATGTTACACAGTGACCCAAGCCTAAGAGCTCTAGCCCAATGCAATCCTAGATTTTACTATAGGAGAGGCAGGAACATTAGAGATATTGTTGTCTCCTCTATGTATAAGGAACCTAAGCCTGCTAGCAATAATCGGATAGCTCAAGAAGTGTATGGAAATTACAAATGTGGAAGATGTATGCATTGCTCCCATACATATAACACCAAAGTGTTCAGTCACCCTCAGACGGGTGTTAAGTATAAAATCAAGGAGTTTATAAATTGTATGTCTACACATGTGGTATATATGCTAAAATGTCCATGTGGGATGATACACATAGGACAAACCAAGCGGAACCTGAAATTGAGGATAGCTGAACACAAAGCTGCCATTAGAAATGGAAACATGGATTATGCCATCGCCAGACATTATAGAGACAGAAACCATGGCTCTGCCGCTTCCCTTAAGTTTATTGGAATAGAGAGGGTTCTTCCCAATCCAAGGGGAGGAAATCTTGTTCAAAAGCTTCTTAAGCGGGAAGCATATTGGATTTATACTTTGAATTCTATGGAATCCCATGGCCTTAATGAGTCATCAGGTCTTAGCTCATATCTATGAATATTTATGTGTTGTTTTCCCATATGTTTTGAGCTCTAACATTTGTCTCTCTTACATACAGGTAGTAGGGGTAGGGAAAAGATAGCACATTCCCTCACCCAAGTCCGCGCCTGCCCCCTCCCTCTTGACACAGGGATAGAGTTGAGTATTTTTAAGATAATGAACTATATGTTATGATGTGATCTAGATTTGTCGATTGTAATGCATTTGGAATGTTATGTAATGTATCTGTATTTGCATATTGTATTTGGAAGGTTATGTATGTTGCTTGTATCTGGAGTTTATGGCCACTTATATTCACTTTTTTTTTTTTTTTTTTTTTTTTTTTTGCGCTGCCAGATGTGCCACCTACTGAGGAGAGGCAAGATTACATCCCCTCCCACACTTTTTCCTTCTTCACTACCCTCCCCCCTCTTATGTAGGGATCAGGAATAGGCAGGATTTTAAATGTGGTATTGAATTCTGTACAATAATGTTTCTTATATATTGTTCAGCTTGATATTGATTGAACCCAATGGTATTTTGACACTTTTTGAAATCATGAGATTCAACTACTAATGTGTAGGTATTTTAATTGTTTTGATTGATGTTAATTGGCTCCTACTAGCCCTTTGTCAGCTGCTGCCGATTCCATTAATTGCAGAAGCAACCTTGAAACCAGCCTGATATGGACTGACTTATGAGCCTGATGAAGCCTGTGTGGCGAAACGCGTTGCCAACTTTTTATTAATAAATTACATTTAAGCTACCACTTTGTGTGCAGTGGGAACTTTTCCTTTTTTAATTTAACTAAAACGTTTTTGTTGAGTCTAAGTAGTATAATTAACAACTTAATACCAGCATATGGTCTATGAACATTTGTAACGGAGCCAAATTAGCCCACCTTGTTTCACCGTGTTTGATTCATAATATGTATTGCTCGACAAACGAAACAGTCATCAGGGAGGAAAAACTTCGGAACCGTTGATAAATGCACGACCTTCGATAAAATAGGCAGTGTTACCCTCGTTTCGAGCCTTCTGAATCATCGGCCACAGTTTGTTGCGGCGATCCCTGTCCTCCTTTGATAGATCCTCCGCAAACCGTAGGCTCTTACCTCGCAGGAAGGAGGATGTTTTGGCCGCTTTCCATATCGCATCCCTGGGAACTCGGGAGATGAATTGGAGAATCATACCTCTGGGCTTGGAGGCTCCCTGCCGCCTGGCCCCGAGACGGTGCACATTGTCGATGGTGTCGGCAATTCTGCTCTTTTGCTCTGGAAGGACTGCTGGCAAATTTCGATGACCATTCGTCGCACATCTTCTTTTTCCGATTCTTCAACTCCATTAAGCCTGAGGTTCCACCTCCTGGAGTATCTTTCCAATTCGGAAATCTTTTGCTGACATGAGTTCACTTGTTCCTCCTCCTTTGCAACTTTTTTCTCGAGTATACACACACTTTCCCTTTCATGTCTTTTATTTCTGCACAGGCAAAGTCCACTGTCTTTTTTAGTCCCTCAATTTTCAGTGCATTAGCACTGACCATACTCTCAAAATTATCTTGTATTAATCTTGTATTAATCAGCGCAGACAGAGAAGCAATTATGTTGCCCGCGTTGATTTGCTCTTGAGTTAGCACTTGAGATGTGTGCATACATCACCTTCTTCGGAGCAGGGGATTTGCTTGGGGTGATGGGCAAAGGTGGAAACTCGTCCATTTCGTCTCCTAAAACTGGATGGCTCAAGGCAGCTGTATAATCGTGGCAGCTGTCTATCAGTGCATTCCTAGCCTTAGCACTGTTAGCTTTAGCATCGTCGGATGCTCGTTTTCGTTCTCGCTGCTGGTTCGGCATTTTACCACTACCCGTTTTAAATTTGCTGTATAAAATTTGAGTAAATTGCCAGTGTTTGGCAAATGTAAATTTTTAGTCTTTTTACTGTTCTGAGAATTAAAGTTTGCAGACCGCGGTAGAAAGCGTGTGCTCACTCGGCCATCTTGGCACGCCCCCGGACGATTAACTAGTTTGGTAAGACTATTCGGCAGAATGACGGGCCAGTTGAAGTTTCCGCAGTGTTATTACTCAGTACATCGAACCTGAAATGCTCACGAAACTGCGGATTTGCGAGAACTTGCTTCCAGGAAGCCAGAGACGTGCGGTGAGGTGAGGCAGTGATCCAAAGTTTTATCACCGGATTTTGTGAACCTGTTCCTAGTACTATTACTGATTGACAATCAAAACAATTAAGACCAATCCTATAGGAAGCCCGTATCCTGATAGAGGAGATAATGACAAAAAGATTCATTCAAGTAGTATACGCTTCAATTCAATACTGCAAGGATGGAAATCTGAATAATCAATTAGGAAAAATTCTCGGCTCTCGGTAATTCTGTATATCATTTAAACATTTTGTTAATCGGATTATGAAAGAAGACTGAAAATAAACGCTCGCGTTTTTTACTGCGGGGGTAAAAGCGCGTATTTAAAGGAGAATACATTGCATATTGAACTCTGCATAAGTCGAACTGTTTTATGCTTGTTTTTTATGCTGTTTTTATGTTTGTTGATGACATTGCTTCGGCTTCCTGGAAGCAAGTACGCGCAAATCTGCTGTCTAGTGAGCATTTCAGGTTCGATATACTGAGTAATAACGCCGCGGAAACTTAAACTGGCCCGTCATTCTGCCGAATAGTCTTTCTAAATTAGTTAATCGTCAAATTGCTAATCAAGCAAAGGGAAGGATTCTGCCTCATCAAACTAACCTCCGACCGCACGTCACTGGTAATGCTGCATTTTGCAGCAATATTCATGCGAAGGGCTGTAGTAAAACGTTTCATGTGTAAGTTATGTAGAAATGCAAATTTATTACCTTAAAGGAGACATATTATGCTGATCCATGCTTTTTGACTTTCAGAGAATGCTATAAGCTTCCACCTCCATGCCAAACGTCGAAAAAGTTGTCAAAAATGACACATAGGGGTTCTGCGTAATTCTCAGAGGAGAATTCACGTGATTTCCTGCCCCGTTTTCTACCGTGGGTGAATGAATAATGCAGCTTTCAGAACGTTGTTGTAGCAGGATCAGGTAAATAATTCCAGGATAACTGTGTTTTTTTTTTTTTTCATTGGTTGTAGCTCTAATTCTCTCCCAGATACGATAGTGCTATTATCTGATTGGCAATTGTGTAGCCCTTTCCTTTTCTTGATTGGCTGTGGGAGACGTGTTTGATTCCTGCCGGTTTCCACAGTTATAACAGTGATGTTGCGCATATTGGCCTACTGTTGGAAATTTTTTTCGTTTTAATCTTTTTTTTTGCCTGAGAAATACTATGTGTGGCGTAAGTGTGTGACATTCGACTGAAATGAGTGAAAATCACGCTCATTGCTTGAGACTTGAGAGCCCTGATATAGTATAGAGCAGTTTTTTTATCGGGGTCCGTGGACCCTTAGTGGTCCATAATGTTATTGCAAGGGGTCCATGAAAATAAAATATCTTTTTAAAAAGATCCTATTACCTTTATAGACATAGCATTATCCCACTCAAATGTGACCAAGACCTTTATTTACCTTATTTACCTGCAGAAGGAAATGGGACTTTTTTCTCTAATATCAGCCTCTGTGTTCCTTATGTGGAGAGGTACTCTCAAACCACACCATGAAACCTGCACACCTGCAGCGGCATCTAAGCACTAAACACCAATCGTCTGTAGGCAAGATTGCTGAGTTCTTCGCACGAAAATTGTCCGAGTTCACGGGAGCGAAAAATCACATGCATACCGCTGTTTTGTTACATAAGTCCCATATACACATGCTGTTTTGTTACATATGCCTCAGAAGCCACTGCATAAATGCGCTGTTTTGTTACATATTTCTGGAAGCGACTGTATAAATATGCTGTTTTGTTACATATTTCTGGAAGTTGCAGTTGAAAGCTCATATTTGCCTCCAAGAGAGTGAATAAATATGCAAGATGTTCAATAATGCAATTTAAAATGCAGTTTCCGCTGTTTCTATAAAATTGGTTCCCTGATCCCCCAGGGTGGGGGGGTTGGGGGTCCTCAGGGTTGATCAAAAATACGCAGGGGGTCCCGGACCCCAAAAACATTGAGAACCAAGAGAGCACATGGAGCTGGGTGGGGGCGGGCCTTGGAAGCCAAGGTCTACCCCTTCTGCCTCTGGTTCCACACCTGGAAGGCTCCGCTAAACCGACCAATCATGGCAGAGTGTAGTCCAAAAGCGACCGTTTTCAATAAGTGGCTGCAAGGCTGTTAAAATGGGTATTTTTCTGGGTGCAGCTCCGAGAAAGGTAGGGAGATTTTTTAACTGAAAGTCATGCTAAACTACTCAGTAGGTGTTCAGAACTGACACAATGGGAACATAAGCACAGTGAAAAAGGCATAATATGTCTCCTTTAATGGAGAAAATCGCGCTTGCTTGCTAGCTAGCTAATTATCCATTCCATTGACTTGAATACAGTGCTGACTAAAAGCAAATGCTAGCGCTACTGGCCTGTAATGATGACAATAATAACCTGAAATAAATGCTTTGGATAAAATACATCGTTGATTATGGTCAAAATGAGTATATGATAAATAGAGCATCGTTTACGCATTTTTATATCACACCGTGTCTCAACCCTCGACCATTATGAGTCCCTGAGCTAAAGCTCTTGGGCTGATAGTGAGGTCTCGGGTTGATACAGCATGTGATATGAAAATGCCCATATGATATTCTTTATATAATGCTGTAATAAAATGCAAAAAAAAAAAAAAAAAAAAGTAAACATGTTGCCTACCAAATAGGCATTATACCTCTGGAATGCTGCATACAAGAGACTGTGGGTTTTTGCAAACAAAGCACAAAACCAATGGCATCTATAAAAAATTTTGAACTCATGTAGCCTATATGATGCAAAGCTGTATTGTGTGAATGTATTTTTTTTCCTGTAGCTGATTAGATCTTCAAATGTCAATAAAATAAGCCAACCAATAAAATAAATCCCAGGATCAATATATTTTCTTGTCATGACAGAATCTTACCGCTAATCTTTTAATTATCGGGAGAACCGTGCTGCAAAAACCAAAAAACTTGTTTTTCCAGCAGGGAATGCATGGAAACCGCGTTTTTCTTTAGTTTTTTCGTACATCATCGGTGTGAAAAAGCCTTAATATGACCTTGTGTTGAAGTATTTCCTGGTGCAATGGTTTTCAAAGTTTTAGTTCCCAAGGCACGCTAAAGGCCATGCCAAAATTTCAAGGCACACCTTTATTCATACCTGTGCAAAATAGCCTCTATACAAGGCAGTTGCTAGGAATTCTGGGCCCCCTGACAGAATATCAGTGTGGGCCCCTGCCCCCAACTTTCCATTGCCATTTTTTTTACGACTATATATCATGATGTTATTCTTTATTTTTCTGTTTCTCAGTGTTCTTGGCAGTGCCTAATGCAATACACCCAATTTTTCCTTTTTTACGATTAACAACTCAATAAAGAGTCAGAGTATCATTATGTAAATTAAGAACTATTATTTGCCTTATTCACATTCATTCAGTCACTCACCATCAAAAACATCTTCAGATTGCTGGTGGTGAGAGTCTATTGCTGGGTCAGGTTCAGATGAAGTGACCACAGCTGATTCTGGAGAAGCATTGCATGAAGGTTTAATTGTTCCATTACATATTACTTTTGTAAACATTTAAAGTTAAGTTCTATGGAACAACTGATGAAGAAGTAACCTACCGAGTCTTGGAATAAACAAAATCTAAATGAGATTTTCAGTACCATAGCTCTAAGCACTCAGCTTCATTTTGCTATTGTTAAGAGGAGGGCAACCTCTGTAAAATTACCCCCTGCGTGAACAAGACTTATATCAGCTGGCTAAAGTAGCAGTTTAGTTTTAGTAAACACTAATGTAAGAAGGGAAAAGTAATGTCAGCCTTGTCAAGCGATTATTTAAGTTACACCTAAGGTTACCACACTGACTGCATGCTTGCCAAACCTAGCCTGTATAGTCAGTTACAGCTAGAGAGAGCTAAGTATGCAGTAACCTCTTATAATAAGAATGTAGGAACGTGTTCTGCTGCTACCGGATTTTTTGACGGCATATTATAATGGCTGGCGAATGATAACCTATCTTTTCTGTGGATGATACCGTTAATAACTGAGTAATGTCATTCTTGTCAGGCGATTATTTACTTAGCTGACCATATGTTACATTAACGTAAAGTTAGCAGCTGAATAGCCAGCCTGAACTGTAAACAAAGCTAGCTAGTTAAATAGTCTCGCCTTCCTTTGAAAAGAATTTTGTAATGTTCTGGACCCCTGCTTTGCTCCTGCTGTCCTCTCTCTATTCTTTTCTGGTGTGCAGATTTGTGTGTGTGTGTGTTTTACTTGTTTTTTTTTTTTTTTTTTTTGTGGACATCATATTCGCAAGGGGGGTACTCCCTGTTTGCTGCCTTAGTTCGTGACCTCGCCAGCAAAAACGCACAGACAATTTTCCAAGACAAGCACGAAGCATGGACCGAACCATTTTTTAAGAATGGGGTTACTGAAATGTATTTTATCAATATTGCATGCCTTAATGGCTTTGTTTAAACTCTGATGCATTAGTATGAATATTAGGTAAATCTATGCAGAATAATTTTGTCATGGTGGTTACTGTGGGTTTTGTGGGCCGTAACGGACTGTGGGCCCTTAGAATTGTCATCACTTTTCCCCCCTATACGACGGCGCTGCCTCTATAACACGTGTTTTCACTCTTACCAATCTGTCAATGTCTATTTTTATCTAATTATGCTAAATAAAATGTGCAAACAACTTCTGTATATTATTCATGAAATAGGTATTATAAAATGATTCAATGATCCTGTCGGTGGCACCGTGGCCCCCTCCCTATTGCCTCCATGACAGTCGAAAACCCAGACTAAGAAGATCAGTCAGAAATTCCAAAAGAGTACTGGGACCAGCAGATGGCATTCACGAAGACAAAAGCGATCCAGTTACCTCCTCATCATCCGTGGTATTGTGTCATTGCGCTCCTGTCCGGCACTTCACCCCCCAGGAGCCATGTATACCCCCATTCGGTGGCTGAAACTAAAGCAATGGAGCAGTATGTACAAGAAGCTCTACAGCAGGGCATTTATCCTCCCACTTCCCCTGCTTCCACAAGCTTCTTTTTTGTCCAGAAGAAGGATGGAGGTCTGCGCCCCTGTATAGACTACTGAGGGCTAAATGATGTCATGGTGAAGTATCGATATCCACTCCCCTTGTTCCCAAGCGCTGTGGAGCCTTTTTCAAGAAACTTGACCTCTGCAGCGCATACAGTCTCATCTGCATCAGGGAAGGAGACGAGTGGAAGACGGCCTTTAGCACCACCTCCAGGCACTACGAGTACTGCGTAATGCCATATGGCCTTGTTAACGCCCCCTCTGTGTTCCAGTCCTTCATCAGTGATGTGCTGCGAGACATGTTGGGAAGGTTCGTCATCACCTACCTCGACGACATCCTCATCTACTCAACCACTTATGAAGAACACATGGAACATGTAAGGAGAGCGCACAACTGCTTGTTACAACATCAACTTTATGCCAAAGCTGAAAAGTGTGTTTTCCACCAATCCACTGTCTCTTTCCTTAGCTACGTGATTGGACCAGAGGGAGTGGCTATGGAAGAGAAAAAGGTGACGGGAGTAGCAGCATGGCATCCCACGGACGATAAAGGAGCTCCGACGCTTCATTGGGGTTCGCAAACTTTATTGACGCTTCATTAAAAACTTCAGCGTGGTTGCCCACCCTCTGACGTGTCTGTTCAAGAGAAAATCCAAAAACCTGGGATGGAATCCAGAATCTCAACGTGCCTTCGACATAGTCAAAAGCCTGTTCGTCACTGCTCCTATACGCAAGTTACCAGACCCGGAAAAGCCTTTTGGAAGTTGACGCCCGAGTGGGAGCAATCCTGTCCCAGAGGCACGGGTGCTGGAGAAGCTGTACCCCTGTGTCTGTTTTTCCCACAAGCTCACACCCGCAGAGGCCAACTATAATGTGGGCAACCAGGAGCTGTTGGCAATTAAGTTGGCACTTGAAAAGGTATTAGTTGGAGGGGGCCTGTCATCCATTCCTCGTGCTGAGTGATCACCGAAACCTGGAATATCTACAAAAGGCACAATGGCTGAATCCACGTCAGGCCAGGTGGGAACTTTCCTTTACTCATTTCAATTTTTCAATAACATTTCGCACAGGCGCCGAGAACATCAAAGCAGATGCTCTATCCCAAAGATACAAGATGGAGAAAGATCCTGAGGTAGAATCCGATCCTGCCATCCTCCTGCATCCTCACCTCAATCAAGTGGCAGTTGGACCAGGAAATAGTGAAGGAGACCAGGAGGAACCGTCCTACCACCTGGGTGCCAGCGGGTAAAACATTTGTTCCCTCTACTCTTCGGGAGCCAGCAATTCTGTGGGCGCATACATCCCTGCCCTGCAGGAAACTCAGCCCACTCTTCATTGGTTCATTCCGTGTCCTCCGGAAGGTCAATAAAACAGCCTACTTACTACAGTTGCCGTCACACTACCACATTAACAACACTTTACATGTATCTCTGCTTAGGCCGGTGATAGCCCTGCTTAGGCTGGTGATAGCTGGACCTCTGGCAGAGGCTAACCCCCCCTGAAGACCCTCCTCCTGTCCTGGAGGTGGACGGAGATCCAGTTGACTGGGTACGCAGCCTGCTCAATTCCAGACATCGTGGAGGCAGGTTGCAGTACCTGGTGGACTGGGCTGAAGAATGCTCAGGAATGCCGGGAGTCGTGCTTCGGGGTACTGACCATGCCTCCAGCCTTCCAACTCACTGGTCTATTAAGACCCGGACTGCATTCTTCTGCTCCCTAATCATTGCATGCACCTGTTGTTCATTTCCATTGTGTGGTAGTGTTATGCTATTTAAGACCGAGCCTCGCACTTAGTCATTGTGAAGTCCGGTAAGCCACAAGCCTGTATTTTCTCTCTAGTCTTGTATAGACTTATCTCCCACGTTTCGCATGTATATATTATTACTCTTTGCATGTATATACTATAACTCTTGAACTTAGTGCTGTTTATTGTTTATACCAGCACTTTAACTTTATTACCAGGATCCTCGATTCCTTGTTGTTTTGTATTGTATCCCGTTTTGCCTTCTTGCTGTGCTGAAGGCATAATAAATACAACTAAGTCCATCTTTGCACCCGAGTCCAGTTCTCAACTTCCTGTCCTCCATCCACATCACTGCTGCTCAGAGCACAACCCTTACAGTAAGACTGAAATCAATTTACAATGCCATCAGCTGAATTAACCTTAGCTAAATTTCGATACATAGAGACAGGCTGGCCATTGATATTTTATTTGTATGTGTTATAGCCTAATGAATTTCCGACTCTTTTTTTTCTGCGAGGGTGAAAAAAAACACAACCTTCATAGCAGATTGGTCAGATTGAGTGCAAATTGGAAGGGAATTGGGGAAAAAACCCTGCTCTGCCTTGCAATGGTGATTATCTTGGGCTCATCCTTGCCAAACTAAGTAAAATAGCGCAGTGTGCATGTGATGGTATAGACTTTGCAGCAGTGAGGAGATGCAGATCTGTAGTTGGCCAGAGTTGGAGCAGTATAGACAGCCAGGAGCAGGAGAAATAAATTAATGCTGCCCAGAGCCATAGAGAGAGAGAGTTGCGACAATGAGGGGTCCAGACGCGGGAGGGTCACGTGGTACATGGAGACTGAAAATAGTTCCAAACAAAGCTTGGTGGGCTATTTAAATATACGGAGATTCAACGCGTTAGCATTGATTTTGGTAACTACTAAACATTATTTACTTTTTTTTTCAAAACCACCTACATGTATTTCATCATGACACTTTATATGATTGTCTCGGGATGTTACTATTGCAATAAAGCTTTTAAAATTCCTTGAGTTTGAGGATGTATGAATATGGATACTGACAGTAAGCCAGCCGGCTTTACAGATGTAACGTTAACATTAATCCTTACCCCCTTTTAGGCAGCCCGTTCAAGGTGCCAATATTGCGCTTTTTGTCATATACTTCCTTATAAATTCAGGGAATCTGCACCTGTGATATCACCTTTAACATACAGGCTGTATCACACCTGGGCAAAACATTTATCAGTGGCAGCAACCATTGCCAACAGCAGCAGGACGTACATTTCTGTACCTTGCTAACCTAGCTAGTTATCGCGCTAATAAAATAATTCGTGGTCCAGTCGAATCTCGATGAAGTCTCGACTTTACCAATTATGCAAACAACGTTTGCTTCGTGTTTCTGGACCTGTTGCAGGATACTGCACTAACGTTACCTTCGTAGCAAGCTAGCTGGTTGACTAGCAACGTTACAGGAAAACCGTAACTCTCATTTAGCAGCCAGTGTTTCACGTATCTCGCTGGCTAGCTTGCTTCTAACAGTTAGCTTGTTAACAAAGATAGCTAGTATCTGTGTAAGCACACAAAGGCGATGTAGAGTCATCATTGTGGCTGTTGCGGAATTTGTTTAATAAAGTGCCTCTTGATTAGCAAATTACTGCTTCACACTGTACTAATTTCCCCTGTTCATAGCTTACCATCTCTAATATATTTAATTCTAGACTTTCTACAAGTAATCTCATCACACTCCGTTTGACTTCCAGAAGAGATGATTTGGAATAGAACAGGACAAGGAGTGAAAAGGTTTCCGTGGATCTTCCGGAGTAAAAAGCAAGTTCATACATGTTTAAGGACAATGACTCTTGTAGCCAAGTGAATTTAAAGCCATTTCATAACCTCTGTCTTGATTAGCATACTATATCAGAAATGATCACTCGACTGACCATACACAATAGCGATTGTAAGATACTGCAACTTTCAGTATTAGGAAAAACAAAAATTCTCCTTTGTAAGGATGAAAATCAGTGTGATCATAATAGGCACAATATAAAAATAAAGCAATCTAATGCAGGGGTGCTCCAACCTTTCCCTTCTTTCCTTTTTTTTAAAATTTGCCTTTGAGAGCTACCATAAAAAGAAATAAATACAAAGAGCAAGAGCAACTCTTGTCTTACCTGGCCATGATAACTAATGTAATAAAGTTGATGGGATATTGTTTCCTCTGTGGTCTTGAAATGGAAATCAAGAATTGTGGATTTCTACTGCTAGTACTAGTAATAACTGCCAGTACAGTACAACAATTGCATTCATTCATTATCACAGTCAGATGGTAGTCACTGGGATCACTGTGTCACTGCAGAGAGTCCACACAAAGTATCCTAAGGAAATTGAATCAAGTCAATTAAGCTTGGTTATGTCTTAGAAGACATTTCGCCCCCTCTACAAACGGCTTCTTCAGTTCATGCTGTTCACTAGGCTAGACTGGCTAGTCTGCCTATGACCTGGATGAATGAGAGTATGCATGGACAGTCCATACTAAGAGTTCTGTAGTTGGAGGGAAATCTTGTTCATCCATGTTCATCCATGCCAATCGGATGCTGGGATACATTGCCAAAAGTATTGAGTTCAAATCCAAGGAGGTGATGCTTCTTTTGTACAACACATTCGTCAGACCACATCTAGAGTATTGTGTACAGTTCTGGGGACCATACTTTAAGAAAGACATAGAGGCTTTAGAGAAAGTTCAGAGAAGAGCCACGAAGCTAATTCCGGGTATTAAAGATGAAAGCTATGAGAAGAGGCTGAAGATCCTTAATCTCTTTAGTCTTAGGAAAAGGAGACTAAGGGGTGATCTGATTGAGGTCTTTAAATATGTTAAAGGGATTAACAAAGTGAATTATGTAGGATTCCTTCAACCAAGTGTTGTTAGTAGAACTCGGGGTCACAAATGGAAGCTGACCAAAGGTAAATTTAGCACTGATATTCGGAAATATTTCTTCACCCAAAGAGTAATTTCGGTGTGGAACAGCTTGCCTGACCATATTGTTGAGGCAGAGACCTTGGGAGTTTTCAAGGGCAGGCTTGACTTAAAGCTAGATACCATTGAGACATTGAGTATCTGAAGTGATATATTCACGATAGTACAAAGAAACTGGCGAGCCTAGTTGGGCTGAACGGCCTGTTCTCGCCATTCATGTTATGTTATGTTATGTTATGTTATGTTGACATTTTGACAATTTTAAAAACCTTTCAATGATAACACAACACATACAGGCCATTTTTAACACAAGTACAGTATTCTTTAGGCTTAGTTGCATCAATCATGACTAAAATATGCATTTAATTCAGTAACTCAGTAACAAAATACATTCACGTGCTACACTCTTGGGGCTCTATCTTTCACACTGCCCTACCCGTTGCCGCTACCCGTGAATTACGCATTTAGCAACTTCCACTTTCCCTAAACGGTATCTTGCGGCCACACTACCCACTATGCATGCCGACTCCCTTATTTGCGCCTGGAGGTGTGCCCGTGGACGTGTTTATGCGCTTTCCCCACAATTGCTATCTTGACCACTCACGTTAGGGAAAGTGTATAGCGGGTCCTCAAACCACCCGCTACCCATTTGGGCTTTTACAAAAGCGCGCCCAGGCGGCTTCCACTTGGACACATGTGGACGTGCACATGCGGCTCCACTTCCCGAATTAACTTCCTATAAAAAAGCCACCTTGCTTTAGCCTCAGTTGAACCCCTGAGAAAATGGCAGAGATGGTACTAAATCGCCTTGATCGCCAGTTAAATAATAGAAGACGCCCAGAACGCGCGTACCGCCAGCGCACCAGCTACCTGGGCCCTTCAGGTAAGTCTATATTGTTTGTACTTTGTATCAATAATTTTTTCCGCTTTTATAATAGTATATAATTATTATATATAATATATATTAACGATATATATTATACATAATATCAGGGCCGGCGCTAGACCTGAAAATTTGGGGGGAAATGTCCATTCCTTTATTGACTACAGTCCTGGCTAATTCTAGATGGTTTTCCTTTATTAACACGTTTTCCAATTCAAGAATAATCCAGTGGCAATTGAAGACACGGCTTCTCTCCCCCATGCGATCTAACAGCGACAAAATAATGGGCTACATTCAGTACAGAAAAATAATTTAATTATAAATAGGTCTATGCACTGGCACTCAGCACGGTAATTTTTTTTTTTTTTTTTTCAGTGAGAGCGGCATTTCAGAACTCTTTTTTGATGAAGGTAATTTCGGCGACAAAATGCACGCCTGTTTTTGCAGCACGGTCCGCGCAACTTGCTGTAAAAAATAGACAGCTGTCCGATTGGAAAATGTAAACGGATCTAAACCACGTACTTGTCACCAGAATTACCTTCATTCGCTGAGAGTTCTGAAATGCCGCCTCGCTGGAAAAAAAGTTACGTCGCTGAGTGCCAGTGCATAGACCTAATTTTATTTTTCTAAATTGGGATTTTATTCTATGCTTCATTTCAGACGGGAGAGGAGTTGTAAGTGCATGGCGAAAAGGCCATTTTTTCTTTTTTTTTTTTTTTTTTGAAGTTTCCATCACAAAAGGGTAGGCTTGGTGTTTTTTTTTAATTACATACCAAACATTAAACAATATGTCAATGTCAAAATAATAATAATAATAATAATAAAATAATAATACAATTCATGATTAACTTAACAAAAACAGATCCTCCCTTGTCTGGATTTGACCTCATGCATGAGCAATTTAATTTCGTCTTCGGAGAAACGTGGCGACCTTCCTCTCTCCATCATGGGTTTCGGTTTGAGGATTTGGGATAGCGCAGCCTGCTCCTAAAGGCAATGGCACCTGGCACACTGATTGGTTTAACTGGCGTAACGCCCAAACCACGCCTATGCATAATATAACGGGTAGCGCAGGTGTTTTAGGGATATAGGCAGGTGTGCAAGATAGCAACTTTTGCAGGGGAACGCCTCTTACGCAATGCTAAATCCCCAAATAATGGGTTTAGGGACTCTGGCGTAAGATAGGGCCCTTGGTCTCTGACGTAGGGAAAGTGGGTTAAATTTGAGTGTCGTATTTCTAACTTGGCATGTATTACACAACAGAAAAGCGTGGCCAATATTGCGTTTATGTACACAATACATGCATCTTACATTGATGGATTATCAACTGATACTAGGCTATTGGGAACAAATTTATATTACTTTGATCACAATATTTGACGCTCCAGGAGACCATTAGCCTGGCACCGCCAGCCTTCGTACTTCCGCTCAATTTCATTTCGCTTCACCACTCAGTCTGGTCACTCGGAGCTCTGCCTTGTTTACCATGGCAGAAAATACGCCGGACCAACCAGCGAACAGAAGGCGTGGCCGAGAGCCATGATGTAGCAGCTGCGCCGAGTTTGAAATTGTAGTCTCCGAAATCAACAATGGCTACGGACATAGATGCACAGGAGGCCATTCACTCTGTCGTGGAGAAAATCCCGGGTATCAGCGACTTATAGCCACAACAAGATGAATGTTTGGTTAGTTTTTTGAATGGAAATGATGTTGTAGCGCTACTCCCTACAGATTGTCATATCTATTTAATAGCCATCATGAAATAGGCACCCTGTTCATCTCTGTGAGAGACAGCCGAACCACCTAAGCTAGCTTGGAGCTTCTAGTGTTACATTGCCCGCGAATTTAACACTATAAGTTAGCAGCGAACTTTTTAAAAGCCGTGTTTTTGTTCGTGTCACAAGACCTATTCACTGTCTCAGTGTTATGTTATTATCCATGAATGAAATGGCTGCTTAAAGCCAAACTGTGTTGCTATAAAGTTAGATAGCGAGCTTGGTATGATGTTAGCGCAAGTGTGGTTAACGGTTCAGTTTTCGTGTCAACGCAGATATCGTCCTGATGTGAATAATGCGTTTTTCTCGCCGATTCTGCTGTTGGTTTCGGGTCTCTTATATTTTTTTAAACAGCAGCAGTATCTGCAGGAAAAACGATAGCTCAACAGTTTATTTCTTGTAAGGAGAACAGAAAGAGCACCTTTGGTTATTTTAAGTGAATGAGTGAAGGCTAAAATTTGGTAGATGGGCATATGTATGGGTACAGTATTAACTTTATTGTACTGATCAGTCTGTTTTCGCTGCATTCCTGGTATGAAGGACTGTGTTTACAGCAGAAGTACTAGGCGGCTGAGCCGGCGCATAACATACGTCATCGCCAAATGTTACTGGTACACCAATGATTTTAAATTTTAGACAAGCGCCCACCCACCAGGAAGTAAACACTTGTCAATGACGACTGGCCAGACTCTGTGTACGAAGCAAAGCGAAGTAGCAGAGTCTAGTTTTACCTGGCTAGGAGACCATATGCATCTTTATAGAAATAATTTTTTGAAATTATTAAAGGGCAGCTCTCCAGAAGAAATTAAATATTAGGCACAGAGAATTGGAAAAATATTTTTAATACACCAAATTAAGGCACAGGGCAGGAAAACAACAAAAGGGATGAAATGGGGCAATGAAAGAAAGTATGGGTCCAACAGGCTATAAAATCTCCAGGTCTTCAAGTTGTTCCAGGAAACATGGGAATCATTTTAATGGACCTAAAAAAAGAACAAGATCGATGGAAAACCAAATTATATAGGTGCCATAATTTTCACTAATATAGCATGTTAACAATGGCACTTCACATGCTCATAGTGTACAATACTCTAAACACATTTTCAGGAAGGAGATTCTAATATGTATCTCACAGCTATCTCTCTCTGAGTGCCACGCTGCACTCCTTCTCCAACACCCAGAACCAGCCTAACTAATGCATCATTAGCCACTAAATTGGTAACTAACAGTTTAGTCACACATTTACAGTTGTCAGAATGTTCAACTTTAAGCTTACCTTGTTGTTCACAAGCTGGTTTGAACGCAGCATTTATAAGATTGCACCTCACGGTAACTTTGGAGAATAACGTGATAAGCTGTCGATCATGCCAAAAGAGACTGATGATGATCAATCATTATTAGTAGTTCAAATTACTTGAATAACCACGAAAATTCATGCTAAGATAACTAACGTTGACGGTTCGCATAGTCAGCATAGCATGCTAGCATCTACGTTTTAGTTATTAGGCCAATAATGTTACACTAGTTATCTAGCATTATTTAAATCTTTAAGTGAGCCATATAACGTCAATTCACACATCAGAGATACGCTATTAAACTTAATTATAGCTCAGTGAAACGTTTTGTTCACAGACGTTGAGCAGTTAGCAAAGATGGACATAGCCGTGACAATCTTCGCTAACTGCGTTATATCTTAAAATCTGCTCGAAAGAGACGAGTTATAATGTTTCAAATCACACCGTTAGTTCGGTTAAAATATGCGTATAAAATGGTTATCATAATACATTGACCTGCTACTTCTTACCTTTAAATAATCACCTAGAAGATGCGAGACACACGACTCCTCCCCAGCGATACGTTTCCCTGGAATCTTGTTTGGAACTATTGGACGCCTCCATGATCCGCCATTGCAGTGGCCCATTGAAGTCAATGGAGTTGTCGCAACTCTGTCTCTCTATGGCTCTGATGCTGCCTTGCTTATAAAAGCTGACTAATTGGGTGGGAGTACTGATTTCAAGAATGATTGGCCAGAAAGGAATTGTGACTATGACTGACTACTCTGCTTGCCTGAACTAATGCTAAAGTTCCATGACTGCATTTTCTCTGGTATATTAGATACAAGCCTCTCTCAGAACTATTCACTGCTAGAGGCAGACCTGGTGCAGCTCAAAGCCAGTAACATCACCATGACAGAAGAGAGAAATCTGCTACAGGGTAATTATACAATCCTGCATCAAGAGAAAGATCTGCTGAAGAAAGAGAACAACAACTTGAACCAAGAGAAAGACCAGCTGCAAACAGAGAACAATGACCTGAAACAAGAGAAAGACCAGCTACAAAGAGAGAACAACGACCTGATACAACAGAAAGACCAGCTACAAAGAAAGAACAACAATCTGACCCAAGAGAATTACTTGCTACAGAGAAACAACAGCATCTTCCAACAAGCCGTCTCAAAGAAACTCCCCTTTATGGAGCAGTACTGTCCCTTCAGTTCAGAGAGTGAGTGGTGCTATTAAGCTTATTCTCCGCAAATAGTATTTACTGTTTTAATTCAAAACCGTTTCTCATGTAAACATAATTCACAGAAACTCTTGTCTGTTTTCCCTGTACAGAGAGCGTATGTAAAGCCTGCCCACAAGATTGGAAACAGTTTGACTCCAAGTGTTACTTCTTCTCCACTGAGCCGAAGAATTGGAAAAGGAGTCACACTGTCTGCATTGAACAGGGAGCTAACCTGGTGATTATAAAGAGTAAAGAGGAACAGGTAAGTGTCTGTAAAAAATGAGGTAACACTTTTTAATAACAATTGTTAATAACTGGTAGTGCCGAAAGTTAATTAAACCATAGTTGATAGTTATTGGACCATTGACAAGCAATTAGGTAATAAATGAGTGGATGAGTTAGTATGTGAGTGGAGAGAAAATTGCCAGTCATAGGTAGCCTGTGTAAAAATAATTATGTCCCTCAAAGCAAGTTCCCTGTTACAATCTGATACATGTTTAATATTAGTACTTTGAATGAATCTTGTTTATCAGTGTGGTGTGGCTCATGCTGTTGCACAGAATCTGACAGATCCAGAATGTGTCAGTGCAGAGTGTGAGTCTCTCAAAGTCTTTGTCCGCAGTGTGAGAATTAGAGCGATTGTGTGCCTGTGTTCAGGAATTCATCAGCAAACACATACAAGGGGAGAGCTGGATTGGATTGAGTGACGCAAAAACTGAAAAAACCTGGGTCTGGGTGGATGAAACTCCTCTTCGCACAGAGTAAGAGCCCTAGCACACACAGCACTGGGCATATATACACAAACTAAGCTTTCATCTCAATCTTTTATTATGGTCTAATTATTCCTAGGGCCCTATTTTGATGACCTAATAAGCAAACATTAAGTGCTAATGGACTCAAAGATCAAAACTTGTTTTGTGTCTGATCAACTGGATTGTGATCATTTGGAGCTGGATGCCCTTTCGTAATTTGCAATTTGTAATCGGATATCATCATTAAAAGAAAATATCCAAGCATTTTACATCCTGTTATTAAACATGTCAGCTTCTAATCGCCCAGCCTTGCTATCCGCCTATTACTCCCCACCTGCGCTGTCTGATACATGATATGTGTCTGATACTCTGAGATTTATGGAATAATTTGTCAGTAGTTACATTCGCATGGTTATCACAGAACAATAGAACAGTGCCGTGAAAGACTAAAGAAAATGCGGCTGCGATATGATAAAGTGCAGGACACGATGCAAAAGTTTGGCGGCTCAAGTTATGAGAAAGATAAATTTTCGGGGTATGAGGCAGTGGACAGCATAATCGGTCAAAAATGCAAGGGCATAAACATCAAGCATAAATTTTCTTGACTGGATGCTTGATGTTATTACTCACCCGAACTTTCGCTGGGTAGCTACCCAAACATCAAGGTAAGCCAAAAAGTACTGATTACATTGCATATTGGTGGATGTTGAATACGGAATTCTTTCGCCCATGCATTTTTTTTTTGTGGTTAATCACAGTTAATTCGTGATTTAACAAGGGGGGGGGGTTACTTTGTCACAAAGGCCAGGTAGGTTTGGATAGCTTTTTTCCTTTAACCCCTTTGCGCAGAAGCCAAATCAGGCTATTTGGGGGGTTACCTTATGTAAGGCTTTATAATTCAAGATGTCAGCTTCACAGACAGGAAAAGATTGGCTGAACTGAGTCAAGACACTTGAGGCATTTAGACTCCCAATGTATTTCAGTTTATTTTCATGATTTTGGTAGAGAAAAAGGGCTGCAAACACAAAAAAATCTTTATGAAAATTGAACATTGAAATGGAAAAAAAAATAATACTGAGAATTGAAAAACTGCTGGGGCTTAAATCTTTACATTTCTGGGATCATAAACTCCTTGCTATAAATTAAGAAAATAAAGCATGCACATCCACTCAATATCAGATGCAGGACAATGTAAGAATACGCAAAATAAAATAGTGAGGTCTGCACACTGAAGGACAATGCTCCCAAAAATTTATCGTATCAACATTTTGATCAAAGTGATCTTCATCAGGATAAAAGAAAGCAGCACACACACATCTCTACAAGCATTTAGTCCAATTCACAATTGAACATAGTCATTGAAGTCAGGTGTGAACAATTACTAAGATCAATCAGCAAGGCACAGATGTAATCTACAGAGTAAGCAAATAAAAAGGTGTATGTGCTGACAAAAAGTACATAAAACATACAATCCCAAGACAGGCAAGAACAAAAAAAAAATATATATATATATTCATATTTAAGTAAAGACAATTAATATCAACCTGGACACAACACCGAAGAAAAGAAAAAACTGCATCAATTACACACCATAGAGCAGAGTACCTACAGGTTAACTTAATTAGACTGGCCAAAATAGAAAAATAAGGAGTAATATTGTTAAGCAGTGTGCAACTGCTTCCCTCCCCTCAGTATATACACACACACACGACAAATAAAGAAAAAAAAAAAAATACAAAAGTTACAAGAATGGCCTAATGTCAAAAGATTCATTCAGACCCCAAGCCACTGTATCAAGAGTAGAAATCCAAAAGGCCTCCCTTTGAAGTAACAAATTATTAATGTCACCTCCTCTAGGCGGTGACCGAACACGTTCGATACCTATATATTTTAAAGATGAAATACAATGTTGCGCTTGAAAAAAGTGCAACGCCACAGGATTCCTAAAATCCTTGGTCCTGATGTCGCTTCTATGTTCTGAAATTCTAATCTTAAGAGGTCTAATAGTCTTACCCACATAGGCCAGTCCGCAAACACACTTAATCAAATAAATAATATTAGGTGTAGTACGGGTAATAATACCCTTACTCTGTCTTGGGATTGTATGTTTTATGTACTTTTTGGCAGCACATACACATTTTTATTTGCTTACTCTGTAGATTACATCTGTGCCTTGCTGATTGATCTTAGAAATTGTTCACATCTGACTTCAATGCATCATAAACTCCTTGACCACAAGTACAATTCATCTTGAACATTGCATTCTAGATTACCTACTTGCTATGAGCCAAATTAGACAGCTATCCTGGTGGCTCCCCAAAGTCTGAGATCCCTCAAAATGGTGCGCTGTCAGATCATAAAATAATCATATATTTAACACAAATAAAGTTTTGAGGCATGAAATTTAATATGAACTAATGATTTTCTGGTTTAGTTTAGCATGAATTTATTAATATCAGTGCAGTTGAACATCAGTGGTCACCAGTAACCTCTCCAAACACAAAACATGCCTTTTCTCCATAATAAAGTTGAGAGTTTTGTCCATTTTTCTTCAAAGTCCCCCAAGCCAGCGCACATACTCATTAAAGGAACTGCTTATTTAACAGTCAGAACATTCACCCTGCAATGACAAGCTAGCTTTTCCCACTTCAAAGCTCAAAAGTTCAAAACCCTATTTCAACACTTTCACCTTATAAGGAACAAGTAAAACTCACTAACTCAGTAATATCTGAAATATACCTTATTTTAACAGAACAGACATTCCACTTTCAAGGAAAATCAAAAAATATATGCCTCCCTAGATTCAACAGAATAGTGCAATGAATGTGTACCAGGGGGTCAACCGAAATGCATGACCAGTTCACGTTTTAAACAGGAAAAAAACCTCGGCATTCGATTTTGTTGAATACGGTATACATTCCAAAACAAAAAGCAAAAGTAGCAGCCTAACCTTTTTCATGAATCCCTCCTACAGAGACCGATATATCCAGTAGAAGGAACCCTCCGGTCCTGTTTCATTCGAAATAATTCCCATTGACCATGTTCTTATCTCATTTAAATCCTGCAAATGAAACGGAACACTTCAGGCCGGTTTAGGGAGTCTTTTTTTCTATAAATCGCGTCATTCTCAGCTGCGCAATCGTGCTCAATGTTGAACAGATACAACCTACCTTGCTGATACGCATAGGCTTGTATGCTCTTATGTTTGTCCAGTAAATGTGTTTCAGTTACTGTAGGAAGTTTAAACACTCGGGAATTGGATAAGAAACGAGCCAATGAATATCCTCCTTATTCCCATGTCCCATGATCCCTTGTGCGAATTATGGGCGCAACTTCCACTGCATCCTGTCGCTGAACTGTTTACCATGGTTGCGGCTCACGCGAATCCTCTTTTTTTAAGCGATTGGAAAATAATATATGAGGTAACATCACCTTTTAGCCCTCAGACGGGATAAAGTTACGGTACCGCTGCCTTCCACAATCGAAGAATGGGAGAACGACCTGAAGCAGTGGCCACACTAGCGCATTTGGCTACATTAGCGACTCCGTTGCCAGACTGCGAAGCTATGAACAATCTACAAAGCTCCGAAGCATATGCAGTTCTTCCACAGCAACAAGGTCAGTCGCGTTTTGTTAAAGGAGGTAGTATACGACCATATGTACCTTAAAACAGATATACAAGTACTTTCTGAGAATATTTATGAAGGAAACACTATATTTCAGCGGTAAATATTGCTCTACATATGAAACATAATGGATTGTTATACAGAGTAAATTAAGCCATCCGACAGTACGAGTCAAACTAGCTCTACTCCAGCCAACTACATTATAAGGTATTAAGTTGCTAGCTAATCCAATACTATAACATGTAAAACACAGTGAGTCCATTATCCCATACTTATAATTTTAGTGAAATTAGGTTTGGAGTGCAAGAGTATTGTTTGGAACAGAGTGGGCTATTTTCAAATTGTAGTAGACTATTGCTACTTCTACAGCCTCATCTTAAACTGTACAGGATGAAACGTTAGTTACACTGACTGGCATTACCGGACGAATACAACAATTTACTGTCCTCCCTACACGTGAAATCATACCTGATGCTCTCCTGGCACTACTGTCAAAATGCTTTTGAGGACCCGGCGTCTCCTCTGCAGCGGTCTGTCTGAGCCTAGCCATAAAGTAGGAATCGTTGTTTGTCGACATAATGAAATGAGCACCAAATGTTTTCGGGGGTCTTTTCAAATTCAGGTTTTTCAGCCAAATTCTGGCTTCCTCCTCTGTAGGTAGGCGATGGAAACCGTATCACCGAATGTTCTGGTCCCCTATGTTCTGGGTGCGTGCTCAGAACACTGTTGATCAAACCATAAATTTAGCTTCCTCTGGTTGTTAGTTCAGCCTCGAACAGCACAATAGGTACCGGAGCTCTGAAGGGACATTTTAAGAAAAGCAAGTTAATTTGTTAAAAAAATGAGCTATAATCGCTAAGTTACCTGAAAGAAACGCCGCTGTTCTAGACTAGCCACTCGCTAAAAACTACTTCCACCGGAAGTTGCACCCATAATCATATCTACAGTAGCGCCCTCAGGAATAAGGTGCATATTGTTACTGGGGAAGTGTTACAAGGGCGTGAACTATAACTTTGCAGTTATGCAGAAGAGCCTGAGTATATAATTGAATGATTGGCTATCAAAACCAGTAGTTGGGTGGATATAAGGAAGCGCTGAATTTGTCAATGGAGGAATCTACGCGTAAATCCACGGTAGGGAACTACACATTTTTTGTGTGTGATGACTGTAATTGACAGTAGAATGTGACAGAATCAATACCATGTTGAATTTTTTGCTTCAGAAAACTGATTTTTCTTAACCACTAATTGGAATACCGTTGGCTCACTGTATCTGAAGCGGTTGCTACAGAGGACAACGATTTTTTCTGTCGCAAGAGATCATTTTTTTAAACTGCTGGATAGATACTATGGGCAAGGATATTGAGCAGTTTGCACATCAGGCTTAGCTGAGGAGTTAAATTCATGCAACTCCTGAAAAAAAAAAAAAAAATAGGAGTGAACTCGTCAATATTCTAGACTGTGTTCCAGCTCTGCTTGCTTGTGAATATTCAATAACTGATCCGGGGGTGCCATCTAGTGATAGAAGAGTGCAACTGCTTAATAAAAAGAGCTGCTCTATGTCCGCAGGCGTCTACATCTGCAGAAAGGTGTTAATAAATGAAACCATCATTTAAAAACTGCATTTTGTATTTACTTGGGTTATCTTTGTCTAATATTAAAATTTGTTTGATGATCTGAATCAGTTAAGTGTGACAAATAAAAAAAAAAATTAAAATAAGAAATCAGGAAGGGGCAAATTCACAGCACTGTAAGTCATTGAAATTTCACTGTAAAGTTTAGCCCTTGAAGGTCAATGAAGGTCAAGTTCAATGCCACCAAATGAAACTTCATACATGACTTCCTATATGCCCACAATACTAAGCTCTATCTGTAATAGTTTTGGTGATAGAAGTCATTGAAATTTCACTATGTGAAGTCTGACCTTCGACGGTCACCGAAGGTCAACTTCAAGGCCACCAAATGAAAGTTATATGACAACCTATAAGTGTTTAATAAACATATGTTCCCAATCTTCAATATTTTCAAACCTAGAAGCCTTTGAAAATTGTGACATTTTGCTTGACCTCAAGTTTGACCTTTCAGGGTCATCTGAGGTCTACTTTAACACAGCCAAAATATAGGTCATATATAACTTCCTATATGTCAATAATACAAACTTAATCTCAATCTGCAACCATTTAGCTTCCACAGGTGATTTTGCCCATTCTCCATTAGACCCAATGTTCAAGTACAGCACCCCCACAAGACCCACTTCCGTCAGTTCAATCAAAATGGCACTCGCTCTGACAAAGTGTATCAAGGTGAGTTCATTGCCAGATTTAGAAAAAAGGTTATCAGACAGTTTTTTAGACATAAGTTTTTGAAATTTCAAGTCATATCTTTTAACATTGTTAATATATTCCCTGACCTCGAGTTTGACCTTTCAAAGTCATCTGTGGTCAAATTTAATATTGCCAAAATATAGGTCATATATGATTTCCTATATGTTGATAATCAAACTTAATCTCTATCCGCAACCATTTGGTCTGCACAGGCCATCTTGCAAATTCTCCATAAGACCCAATGTTAAAGTACAGCACCCCCACTAGACCCACTTTCAAAAGGGCGCTCGCACTATACATTGATGGTACCAAGGTAAGTTGATTGCCTGATTTAGAAAAAAATTGTATCATGCAGTTATTGAGGAATAATTAAAAAATTTTTTTCAGTCCTGTTGGGGCCAAAATTTCAAGGACCCAAAAAAACAGACAAAAATGATTCAATCAGTAATCTGAAAAAAAAAAAGACCGGAGAAATGGTCTAGTAGTATGTCATGGCAAATTTACACGAAAATTCATCAGGCCAAAAAAAAGATAAACTAGAGGCACTCGTAGAGTGCGAACCTCCACTAAGGCATCACAATCCAAATCTTCGTGAATGGGACCAAAGTTGAGTTATCGGGTGTCATACGATTTCAAGATGGCTGCCGTGGCGGCCATATTGTTTCACTGATCGCGGTGAAAATCAATTGGGTCCATCCCTGATGTAATAGCAATCCACCCACAAAATTTTAGAGAAATCTGTGCATTACTTTTTGAGTTATGTTGTTCACAAACAGACAGACAAACAAACAAACAGGGGTGAAAACATAACCTCAGCCCCAACTTCGTTGGCGGAGGTAAAAATGTTCCGGATGACGGACGAAGGATGCCACACCACGATAATAGCTTATCGGCCCATAGGGCCGGTAAGCTAATAAAAAGAGAAGAGGTGCCAGAATGGATCCTTGGGGGACTCCCTGATCCATAACAACAGGATCAGAAATAATGTTACCCAGTTTCACAAACTGTGTGCGGTCTGTTAAATAACCCTAGAACCAACTGGACACTTTACGACCAATACCAGCTTCCACAAGGGCACTATTTAACAAAAGATGGTCTACTGTGTCAAATGCCCAGGCTAAATCTATAAAAATGGCAACTACAAATAGTCTTTTATCAATAGCAGCTTAAAGTCATCAAACACCTTTTGACCAGCCATCATGGTACAATGCCTAGCCCTGAATCCGGATTGCATGGGACTGAGGGCATTGTGTGAGTCTACAAACTGTTTCAACTGATCCGAAACTAAGGATTCCAAGATCCTTGGAACACCACCAGCCCTGCCCTTGCGATCATTTCTAAAAATATTATAGCCAGCAATATTAATAACTTTGTCAGGGATAGATGGTTTCAGCCAAGTTTCAGAAATACAACAAAATCTGGCTTTGCAATCAGAAACCAGGTCTTGAAAATATCTAACTTGGATACAAGACTCAGAGCATTAATATGAGGAAGAACAAAACCATGCCTATGGACCTCCGGGGTGCAACGTCACTTCTGCTTTACAACCACGGATGCCAACTTGCCTCGGTGAAAACATCATTGATGCAAATCTGTATCCAAGCAGTCTTCCTTCCATGTTGTGAAGCAGATATAGCATCTATGCAACTAAAATGTCATATGAGTACGTTGACAGTCTTGAAGAATGGAGGAAGTACCTGGTGTCATCCGTTTATATTTTCCTATCGGATAGCTGCCTATTTTTTACAGCAAGTTGCGGTTACCATGCTGCAAAAACAGGTGTATGTACTTGTCACCGAAATTACCTTAATTCGCTGAAGAGTTCTCAAATGCCGCCCTCGCTGGAAAAAAATAGCGTCGCTAAGTGCCATTGCAAAGACCTCATTATAATTAAATAATTTTTCTGAACTGAATGTATATTTTGTCGCTGTTAGAACGCATGGGAGAGAGAAGCCATGCCTTCAATTGCCACTTTATTGTTACATTCATTGGAAAATGTGTAAATAAAGGAAAACAATTGAGAACTTGTTAAGACTAATTGTTGTCATGGATCTTTGCCCCCTTTGTAGTTCTGGCGCCAGCCCTGGTTCATGCGGTTATTGTGACAGATCTTGCAGTGATATGGCGTCTCAATTACTTGAAGTATAGGCAATGTAATCCCCTCTCAGATGTCTGTCACAGTTATTCGGGTGAATGTAACAAGTCGTCGTACATTGCGACTCATAGTATATTTGAATGCAAAGAGAGCGTGAAACGATATATTCGCCAGTTATAAAGTGTTCCCCACACAGACGTTTTACAGGACTCCAGTGGCTACCATCCTGCCTATGTTCATTGACAGTAGGTAACCATGCATTACGGCCCTCAGGAGATCGTTTAAGTGACGGGAACGTGTGAAAAGAGACCTTCTCCCCTTCCTGTAAATTGTGAGAGGTGCAAAACACTGCTTCAAAACTTTTAGGCACGTTTTTTCCTGGCATTATTTATTGCGCCATAACCTTCTTCTAATGGACGCGACCTAGTTGTTTTCACCAAGCTAATTGGTTGCTATGGGTTGCTTTGCAGTTCGTGACGTACAGAAAGCAAAGTGCCCCCATGACCCCGAAGGTCTATTTCTGAATTCACAAGGGCTGCGTCCGAATAGTCTTTTTTGCCGAGGAATGTTCCTAACTCCTAAAAAATGATCTGTAAATAATTAAGTGGCGGCCATGATAAGTGTATTCGAATTCTTTCAATGTTAAGGAATGGTGTCTCAGTGCTTCCAAATTTACCTTTAGCATAGGGCACACAGAACCATCCTTTTCGAAAAGAAAGAAGATTACCCTATCCCACAATTCTGTGAAGCAGCAATATTTAAAGCAGCGACCATTCATCTGGCCAATCGCGTAAAGAAACGTATATGATGGGCAGGGGACTCGTGATCACGTTGCCTAGAGTAAGTGCATTCGCATTCTCTAATTAGCGCGGTTGTCTTCCTAAGGCGTTAGGAATTCCCTTTTATTCCTTTCCTTTACCTTATGACGTTTTCCACAAAGGTTGAAGAAAAGTGGTTAGGAATTAGTGGATGGGACGTAATTTTTTGACTATTCAGATGCAGCCACAGAGTTGAAAATGGTTGAGAGATATTATTGGAGAAAGGCTCTGGGCCCGGGTTACCGTGAACATTTCCAGAGACTAGAAGCAGCAACAAAATTAAACGCCGGAAAAGTGATTTATTTTTGTGTCGACTTTGGAGGGATGACAGGAGACGAGTTTGGTCTAAGGCCGGAAGTTTGCATGCACAGTAGACCTGATGTGTGGCAAAAGGAAATATAGTGGCTACTTGTTGCGTGGTGGGGTGCACAAACTGGTATCATAAAGATGGGGGCATAGGGTTTTCCATGTTACCCGTGGCAAGAGACAACGACAGGCGTGGATTTGTGCTACAAATCGGAAGGACTTTGTCTCGAATGATCACACTAGAGTCTGCAGTACTCTTTTTGTCAGCAGCTGGCCCGACTTCTTTGACCTAAATGTTGTTGACTTTGCTCCGCCTGTGTTTCCCTTCAAACGAAAAGAGCCAACACAAACACAAGCTAAAAGGAAAGCTTTTTAGCCATCTGATCGGACAAATATAGTTAGGTACTGGTTGATATTACAACTTGTAAATTATTTAAGTTGGCCCACTAATTGACAAAGAATTATTTCATCTGTTGTTGTTTCAAGCTGTTATTGTTGTTGCAGTCCAGTTTTTGTATCCAAATTTTGAAAAGGGACAGGCTTTGTTCGATCCTATAGGCTCTATGCAACGTTAAGTAGATGTTAAACTCTACACAAACAAATATTAAGCCAAAGGGGGAATGTTAGTGCCATACGGAATTTACAGTCTAGGTCAGCTCTGAGGGGCTTACATTACAGAACTTAGCCCTTCAGAGCTCAGTGTAGGTGTGGTTTTCATTTTCCTGCTTGCAATTATCATTTGGTTTCCTTGTGATTTTGATTTCATAATTACTTGCGATATATAGCCAACAAATTTGCTTGCCAGTTAGTTTTGCGGACGTGAAATAATGTCATTAACACCACTATGATTGGGTCCCACGCCATAAGTCAGCTAATAGCTACAGTGTTCTTGCGACAAATTCGCATTGTTCAAAACAACCGGCAAGCACACATGATCCTAATCTCCTCTCAACATGGATAAGAGCACAGGTACACAAGTAATAATACAAGGCCATATAATTACTGTTTGACTGAACGCTACACATTTGATTATGGATTTTCGTTTGCGCTGAAAATAAAAACATCAAGGACTTACCCTTGACAGTATCTCTACGACATGGTCTTTCAAGTCTACGTTGCGCTAAAGGAATCTGCTTTCAGTTTGTAGGAGAAAACCAATGGAGCTGAGTCTAACTATATCGTCAGGGGGAAAGAATTTTGTATCCAACCTCCACTTTTTCTGGCTTTTTATTTGCCAGAACGATTTTAAAAGGGGGGGGGGAATATACTTTGGGGGTTTTTTTTATCCGTGAGAAGTGGGTTTAGAATTTAATATTAATATTTAATATTAAAGCATATGCTGTGCCTGCCCAAGCAACCCAGTGCGTCATCAGTAACATGGCAGCCGCCGTTGCGATATGCTACTTGGTCCTGTGCGTCAACTGACGCCTACGCCTCCCATTCATTTTCTATGGAGAGCAGCGAGGGTGTCTGAAGCAGTGGCGCAATGCATGATGGGAGTGGTGCATCGAAGAAGCTGGATAGCCCAGGTTTATGGTAATGAATCCGGCAAACGCGAAGCGAATATCCAATCAACGGATAGCAGAAAGTGTGTACATTCTCTTCAAGGCCATGTGGCCTCCGAAATAGTTCCGCTTCTTGCAAGTTCCCCGAAAGGTATAAAAAAAGAAACTGTATAGTTTCGTCATCTCCGATTTTATTAGAGGGTTCCCTGCCAAATTACAGGGACACTGACAAAATAAACAGCGCGAGGAGGAAGGTGGCAGAGATTGTTGGTGTCTTCGGTAAGTTTATCGTTTTAGCTAAAAATTTAATAAATCCTGTGATACGCAGCTCAATGCTGCCAGGGGAGGGCCACATACTTGCGTTTATATTTGGCGAGATATGCTTGTGTAGGAAGACTTCACATTGTTCGGAAGCATTGAAACTCATCACTCTATCTGGATTTGCTTTTAGACACAATTGCAATCCCTACCAAAATCAAAGTCCAGACGGGAAAAATAGCCCCGCAAAGCGGGCGTTACCCCTCAGCCGTAGATATTGGAGTGCAATGAAAATCAATAGGCTTCTGTAGCTACCCACTCCCAACACCCACATCAAAAATGGCGTTGATTGGCACTGGCGGTTTTGACTGAATGCGCGGAATGCAACTTCAAGATGGCAGCTGCGGCAGCCATATTAGATATCAGAGCGCAACAAAAATCGATAGGCTTGTGTAGCTATCCACTCCCAACACCCACACAAAAAATGGCGTTGATCGGCAATGGCGTTTTTTACTTAATGCACGGAATGCAAATTCAAGATGGCAGCCATGGCAGCCTTATTAGATATCAGAGCACAATAAAAATCGATAGGCTTCTGTGGCTACCCACTCCCAACACCCACACTAAAAATGGCATTGATTGGTAATGGCGTTTTGGACTTAATACATGGAATGCAAATTCAAGGTGGCAGCCATGGCAGCCTTATTAGATATCGGAGCACAATAAAAATCGATAGGCTTCTGTGGCTACCCACTCCCAACACCCACACTAAAAATGGCGTTGATTGGCAATGGCGTTTTGGACTTAATGCGCGGAATGCAAATTCAAGGTGGCAGCCATGGCAGCCATATTAGATATCGGAGCGCAACGAAAATTAATAGGCTTCTGTAGCTACCCACTCCCAATACCCACACCAAGAATGGCATTGATTGGCAATGGCGTTTTTGAATTAATGCGCGGAATACAAATTCAAGATGGCAGATGTGGCAGCCATATTAGATATCGGAGCGCAACAAAAATCGATAGGCTCGTGTAGCTAGCCACCCCCAACACCCACACCAAAAATGGAGTTGATTGGCAGTGGCGTTTTTGACTTAATGCGCGGAATACAATTATGGACGGACGGACGTACGCCAAGCGTGATGGCAATACCCCACAGCCCGAATTATTTGGGGCTGAGGGGTAAGAAGTAATAGTTGGTTGAATTAATAACTTTAGTGGAGTCAATTTACTTTTGCCAACATTATATTGGACAGTACTTATTTCAGGGCAGCATTTAACGGACAGCGACGTCACTGGGAATGCTGAACCGCCCATAAGCGGCCAGACTGTAGAGGGGTGGTCTCTATCGGAAGAATATTCCTCAGCAGTTCCTTGCGTGAATGGGCACGAAGCAAGCTTGCACACACTTTGTATAATCTTTAGCCGAACTGGCGTATTTATTCCACAGAACAGCAACTCTTTTAAAATCAGTAACAGTCAGCACGTTCACTCACTAACGGACTCAGATTCCTGCTCTCTCTCAAACTTGGCAGCTCGCAGGCTGTTTATATAGACACGTACAGAGGCGTGTGGCATGTGATGATGTCACACGCTTTACCGTATCACTCATATTAAATGTACATAAACATGGACGTTCCGTAATATAAGCACTTAACACCACCACTCGTCCGCAGTCTACTGGGTTCTCAAATAAACAAAGCAATAAAGGCTTAAACCCCTTTCACAAACCTTAATGTGAAATTCACTCACACATTTTCAGCACCAAACATTTCCTTGGCAAACCTTTGTAGCTTTAATTTGGTTGCAGGCTTTGTGAACACATCTGCAATAATTTTCTCAGTTGGACAGTATTCCAGGATCACCTTTCCAGTATTCACAATTTCCCTTATGAAATGGTACCGGATGTCGATGTGCTTACATCTCTGCCTGTTCACAGGATTTTAAGCAAGGGCTAAAGCACCCTGGTTATCCTCATACACAATTGTCTGAGCGTACTGGTATTTGTCAATGCCCTTCAATAGTTGCTCTAAGAGGATGCATTCTTGCATCGCTGAAGCAAGAGACATGTACTCTGCTTCGCAGGTCGAAAGATCCACTGTTGGCTGTTTTCTTGTCTTCCAGGATGCTAGAGAACTGTTTTCACTTAGATGCAGCACAACGGGCTACTGCGTTAGTCTATCAGACAGATCTGCTGCCCAATCAGCATCAGTGTACACCCTTAGGCCTAATTGCCCTGTGTCACTTCTCCTAAAGCACAGCTCTTTCCCTGTTGTCCCTTTTAGGTATTGGAAGACATGTTTTACTGCGAACCAATGTTCCTCTGTCGGCTCAGCAAAATGTTGGGATAGCTTACTCACAACAAAATTTAAGTCAGGTAGAGTGCAAGTTGATAGGTAAATCAAACTTTCGACTGCCTCCCTGTACCTTTTGGGGTCCTTCATTTTTACAGCATTTTCAGTTCACTATAGTTTTTGCGATCAGGGGGTTTCCCTTGGTTTGCAGTTTTGCATATCAAACCTCTCAAGTATTTTATTTACATATCTCCCTGTGACATTTTGATGCAACCCTCAGTTTGTTCAAAGTCGATTCCTAGGAAATATTTCAATTTGCCTGAGTCTTTCATTTTAAATTTTGCAGTAAGCATCTCCTTTACATCGCTCGGCACTTTTTCATTGCTGGCGGCGATTTTCAAATCATCAACCCAAATGATTATGATCACCTTTTCACCTTGTTTTTCCCTCGCATACTTACAGTGGTCAGATGCATTCTGTTCAAATTCATTTTCACATAAACATGCATGCAGCATAGCATTCCAGTTCCTGCCTGACTGCTTTAAACCGTACAATGACTTGTGCTGCTTTAGAACCAGCTGTTCACCAATGTTAGACCTTTGCTCATAATCCTACGGTTGTTCAATATAGATCTTGCAGTCTATTGGTGCATGCAAAAAGGCAGTTGTAACGTCCATTTGGTGCAGGATGAGGTTTTTCTGCGCGGCTTTTTGTACAAGCACCCGCACGCTTGTTATGTCCGCTGTGGGGGAAAAGGTTTCCTCATAGTCAGTCCCCTTTTTCTGACTATATCCCTTTGCCACAAACCTCGCCTTGAATTTTTCTGAACCATCAATGTTATGTTTGACAGTGTAGACCCACTTACCCCCCACTGGCCGTTTGCCGGGTAGTAAAGAGGAAAGAGAAAACGTTTTGTTTTCCTCCAGTGACTTCATTTCATCGTCCATGGCCTTTTTCCACAGCTTTGATTTGGGTGACGTAACAGCGTCCTGGTAGGTTTGGGGAGCGTCACACACAGCTCTGTAACAAAAATCTATGCATGCCTGCATACTGTCGTCAGTGTCCTCAGTTACAAAATCATCAAGATACACAGGCTTTTTCTTAGCTCTAGGTGTGTTCTGCCTAGACACAGTTTCACTGCTAGCCGCACCCTGCAGTACTTGGTTAGCCTGTTCAGGTATTCCCATAGAAACATCACACTGAACACCTTGATTTTGTACACTTTGCTTTGGTACATTTTCAACATTTTCACAAGAAGCATTTTCTTCCGTACTGGAAGCCCTGAGGTGTACCTCATTGTACCCATGCTCTGTGAATGACTCTGGGGTCTGTGTTCATTTTTCATTAGTTTTCTTGGTTGTAAATTTTACCAACCTGTGTTTCTGAACCCCCTCTGTGTTTGGGTGATACACCACGTAAGCTGGGCTATTTTTGTCGTAGCCCAGATGCCTTGGTCACACCTTGAGTCAAGCTTACTTTTTTCTTGCCTGTATGTCAAACACTCAGAACTAAATTTTTGCATTCTGGACACATTGGCTTTCTGCCAGTCAACATTTGAAATGGCGTTTGTTTTGTGCGTCTGCTGAAACACCTATTTCTTATATGGGCTGCTGTCTGGATTGCATAATTCCATAGCCTATCAGATATCTGGCTTTCTAACAGCAGGCATCTGCCCATTTCAAAGAGTGTTTGCCAACCTCTTTCCGCAGTGCCATTTTGGTGGGGCGAGTAAGGCTCTGACGTTTCATGTCTGATTCTGTTCTCGTTTAACAGAGCCTGAAAACCCTTGTTTGTGAACTCTGTTCCGTTATCTGAATGGATACATTTCACTTTTCCATATGGAGCGGTGTCTGCCAGAAACCTCTCAGTAGCCTGTAAGGCATCACTTTTAGATTTGAGGAAATATACAAATACAGCCCCAGAATAGTCGTCAGTGAACGTTTGTGCATATCTATGCCCATCAATGGATTCGGTCGACATGGGACCGGCTAGGTCAGTATGGAGCAATTGTAGGGGTTCCTCTGCCCTCCTATCTGGATCCCTGTTTCTTGACTGGGTAAATTTACCCTGTGTACATATGTCACATAGCTGTACAGGTCTGGTGGTGCTGCCTTTAATTTGCATACCTTCTACAACCCCTTGCAATATTTGAACATCTTCGTAATTGCAGTGACCTAAAATCTCATGCCAGGTTTGCATATCATGACAACCATTACATTTGTTAACATTGTCATCAACAGCGTGCAGGTAGTGCAACGTACCATATTTGTGGATGTTGAATTTTGCACCGTCCTGGCCCACCAAGACACTTTCACCCCTTTTGAAGATGATTGTGGCTCTGCTAGCTGTTGCTGTTGCCACCGAGAAAATATCTTGTGGATATGAAGGTATGTACAGTTTACCTCTTAGCTTTGCACTGAAATGCTGTCCAGTGTCGTCCAGAAGGTTCACCGCAGCATCTCCCCTATGCTGTGCGACTCCGCTGCATCTGGTCCCATCTGCCAGCTCCACAGAATGCGTCTCAGGTTGGAGCGCGGGGTCGAAGCTCGTGAACTTCCCGGTGTCGTTGATGATGTGGAATGTGGCGCCCGCATCCACCATGAGACCCTCATCTGGACGGTGTCCGGCGGTTCCCACGGTCGGCCTTTGCTGTGCTCGTTGCTCGCTTTGAAGAGGAGATCCGCATCGCCTTTCTCCTCTTCAGAGATTTTCCTGACATCGTCGCGTTTCTACTTTCGCCTGCAAGTGGAGTCTTGATGCATGTTACTTTTGCAGTTATGACACCACGTCTTGCGTCGACACACTTTTGCCATATGAACTTTCTCGGCGCACTTGAAGCACACTATGCTGGCATCTTTGGTTTTCCCGCCTGCGTTTGCCTTGCCGGGAACGCGGACTTTTTTCGCGTGCATTTTCATCACATTGTCAGTCGATTCAGCAACATTCATTTTTTCTGTCTGCTCATAATTTTGCAACTGCTTTTTAAAGTCAGAGAGCGTCACTTGATCCTCATTCTGGGTTTTATTTATGGCTAACGGTTTGAACGAATCCGGTAACCCATTCAGGATCATTGCAATGGTTAGGCCATCGCTCATAACTTCACCTGCATCTCGTAGCGCCGTAATGATGGCCTCTGCCCGAATCATGTAATCTGTAACGCTTTCGTTGCTTTGCATACAAAGCTTTGTCAGTGAAGAAAACAGCCCTATTATGCGGGGCTTTCCCCTCCCTGCATAATGCTCACGTAAAATTTTTAATGCTTCTCGGCCCTTGTCCGATGCTTCGTGCATTACAAGTGACAAACTCTTGTCATCAAGAAGCTGTATCAGTTCTGCATAACAGTCCGCGTTTTTCTTATCGTCGGCTGCTAACTCGCCAGGGCTACGGCCTTGTGGCCCGCGCAAAATAGTGTCCTTCAACTGCAAAGTGTGCAAATAACCCAAGAACTTGGTTTCCCACAATCCATATTTTTCTTCGTTTCCATCAAAAACAAGCTGCCGCGACACAACGTTTGTCGGTCGGCTTACCGTGTTGCTAATACTATGCAGTACTTTTCAAGTTAGCTAGTTAGCCTCCGTACGCGAGTGCATTTGCCCCGCGCAAACTTCTTGAAACAATTTATTTTACTCACTTCATGTCCTTCCCTGGGCCCATAACCTGTAGAGGGGTGGTCTTTATCAGAAGAATATTCCTCAGCAGTTCCTTGCGTGAATGGGCACGAAACGCTTTTGCACACACTTTGTACAATCTTTAGCGAACTGGCATATTTATTCCGCAGAACAGCAACTCTTTTAAAATCAGTAACAGTCAGCACGTTCACTCACTAACGGACTCAGACTCCCGCTCTCTCTCAAACTTGGCGGCTCGCAGGCCGTTTATATACACACGTACGGAGGCGTGTGGCACTTGATGATGTCACACGCTTTACCGTATCACTAATATTAAATGTACATAGACAAGGACGTTCTGTAATATAAACACTTTACACCAACCAAGGAAAACGAAGCGTCTGCAGGCGGTGGCAGGCGGTCTGAATTACGGTGGATTTACACTGGTCCGGCGCGTCAACTGATGCCTACGCCTCCCATTCATTTTCTATGGAGAGTGGCGAGGGCGTCCGAAGCAGTGGCGCAATGCATGATGGGAGTGGCACGTCCAATTTGGTGCGTGCGGCACGTCAAAGAAGCTGGGGTAGCCCAGGTTTATGGTAATGAATCCAGCAAACGTGAGGTGAATATCCAATCAAGGGATAGCAGACCGTGAGTACGCTGTCTTCAAGGCCACATGGCCTCCGAAATAATAGTTCCGCTTCGCGCAAGTTCCCCGTAAAGATATAAAAGAGTAACTGTATAGTTTCTTCTTTTCCGATTTTATGAGAGGGTTCCCTGCCAAATTACGGGGACAAGGACAAAAGAAACCGCAAGAGGAGGAAGGTGGTTGAGATTGTTTGTGTCTCAGGTAAGTTTATCGTTTTAGCTAAAAATCAAATAAACCCTGTAATACGCAGCTCAATGCTGCCAGGGGAGGGCTGCATAATTGCATTTATATTTGGCGAGATATGCGCTGCGTAGGAAGACTTCACATCATTCGGAAGTATTAAAACTTATCATTCTAATTGTATTTGCATGTAGACACAACTACAGTCCCTACCAAAATCAAACTCCTGGCAGGAAAAAGTAATAGTTTGTTGAATTAATATTGTTAGTGGTGTCAATTTACTTTCGCCAACTTTACATTGGACAGTACTTATTTCAGTGCAGCATTTAACGGACAGCATTTAACGGTCACTGGGAATGCTGAACTGCCCAATGCTGAACCGCCATTGAATCTGGGGGTAAATCCACCGTTAGCAGCACTTGAAACTAACCCCTGGATTCCACCCCGTGCGTATCTGCAGCATAAGGTGAGAGACGCTAATTTGCTCATCAGTCTTGCAGGCGACTTCATGTTCCACTGAGTGCAAAACGTCAGCGCAGCGTCCTGCCAGCTGATACAATCGACCTGCTCAGATTTAGCTTGTTTCGTCATTTTTACCAGGGTATTTGTGCAACGAACTTAAATGCTTTCTGTTGTTTTTTTCTGCTTTAATTACATTTAATGTCATTTCCGACTTTGTTGTGCTGTAGCCTACTACAGTCCAGCCGTGAAGGCCATAGATTTAAAAAATTGTGCCCGTGTTTTAGTTAAAACAAATTCACAGACAAGTATTGAAAAGTAAGTTATAAACTAATTTTATATGCTATCAAAAATGTGTGGCTAGTTTCTTTTAGTTAAAAGCGTATTCCCCTTGATAAATATGTAACCCTTAGGGAGCTTGTCAATATACCGAACGCATTCAAATTTGAACAGGCTTTCAAAAATGAATGAGTCTCTGTTCATGTTCAGCTAAAAAACGACCGGCAGGGCGTTCAAAAATGAACGAGCATGTGTTTATTTTGCGTTCAGTAATGAACGAGTATGCGTTCGTTTTGCGTTCAGAAATGGAGCATGCGTTCATTTTGCATTCAAAATGAATGAGCATGCGTTCATTTTTGACCAGACGGCATCCAAAAATGAACGCAGGTACCCTCTCTCGCATTACAAAATGAATCTGTTCTCCACTTCGCAAAATTTACACCAACATGCGTAAATATTTCCTTCTTACAAGAAAAAAATTCCCCGTCTCCCATCCTGCAGAATTTAGAAGGATATTGCAAGGTATATGCCTATAAAATGACAGTTTTCACGTCGCCTAAAAAATCCTACCAAATCTCCAGTTTCAAGATTATATCTTTACCGATCGTCAATCTTCCGCTATACACTTACACTTTTCATCGAGTTTGATAAGATGCTTTAACACATTCCGCACTCAACACCGGAGATAAATTGTGATTCACTGGTACCAGGGTAGGCCTACGTTCAGTCAGCCAAAACATTCAAATGTTGCTGTGTGAATACTTTACTAGAATGAACATCGCTTCCTTATGGTGTTAGTATGCCAGTTTTTCCTTCTTATTTAAAAAAGCATTTTAGAATTCCAAATCATGATGTGAACCGCTAAGCAATTTGTATGCGAAAGATTGTATTTTTTTTCGTTTGCAAGATCCAGTGCTGATTAAAATAGTTTATGCATTGTATGACAGAACTTTTTCTTGCAAAAGCACGTATCGACCGTAACAACGGCGACAGATGGGCAGAACTGGCCGGCTGGCAGGAGTGTTCGATACCAGCCGAACATCTTACCTTTGAGCAAGCAAATTTTAAACATCTTTTAAGCCTCCTCCTCCTGAATGACAGTTTTATTCCAAAGAACGCTTGCCAGGAGCTGAAAAAATCATATCCCAACAAAGACCAGAGCTGCGTTCGCTATACTTACAAGCTGAAATGCGTCATTATGCTTATGGTATTTCTGTCTGGGAATGTACAGCCTAATCCAGGACCTGTTCTTAACACACAATGTTTTCAAACTCCTTGTGACTTTCTAAATAGGTCTGAAATTGGCTTTTTGCACATGAATGTGAGAAGCCTTTTACCGAAAATTGATTTGGTTAGAATTTGGACAAAGACAACTAACGTAGATATTATGGTCTTATCGGAGACATGGCTAAGTAATTCTATTCCCGATAGCCATGTTAATATGATTGGGTATAACATTTTTTTCGCACTAATCGCCGTGCTAAAGGTGGAGGAGTTGCAATATATGTAAAAACCACGTATCAGTTAACAGCTCTTTTATCCAAGTCTGTGCCAAAACAGTATGAGTTGCTAGTATTGAAAATGCAACTTTCTAAAGGCTGTGTTCTGACGATTGCAGGATGTTATAGACCCCCCTCTGCACCAAAGGAAACATTATTCTCGAACTCAGAATCTTTGTCTTCAGTCTCTTATAATGAGCTTGTTTTTATGGGGGACTTAAACTGGGACTGGTTGTCCTCTGCATCTGATCCCCTGAAATGCTTTTGTGACTCAGCCCACCTCACACAAATTATAGATTCACCCACGAGGCCAAATCCCATACAGCCTGACAAGTCTACGCTATTAGACCTAATTTTAACAAATGCTCCGCACAAGTTCAAGGCCACTGCTGTATTTGCAAATGATGTCAGCGATCACTGCGTCATTGCTGCGGTTAGGGATACAAAGCTCCCTAAACAATGACCACGTATTTTAGTTAAAAGACATTTTAAATATTTTAATGAGCAAGCGTTTTTACACGATCTTCATTTATGTGACTGGGATAAGTTATATTTGATCCCAGACCCTGAAATTGCGTTTTCTTACTTTAAATCAGTATTTTTAGAGGTTATAGACCGGCATGCTCCTATGAGAAAATTTAAGGTTAAAGGTCGAGACAACCCATGGTTTTCAGACAAACTGTCTGAGACAATTCATGAGCGTAATATGGCATGGGCAACAGCAAGAAGGACCAAATGCCAGTCTGACTGGACACATTTTAGGCATCTAAGGAACAGATGTATTTCTTTGATTCGCAAAGCTAAATCAAACTATTATGTCAATGAAATGGTAGATAGCCTAAATGATCCTTCTAAATTCTGGAAGGTTATTGAGGAGTTGTCATCAGGCTTTGGTAATAGCAGTGACCTACCACTATCACTAAAGTTAGGAACTGAAATTATAACTGATAAAATGGGTATGTTAAATGCTCTAAATCAGCACTTTATCTCTGCTGGCCTATTGTTTGAAAATGAAACACATCTTCAACAAAATCCTTCTTATAATGAAGAAAAGATACCTTTTGATTTTGATTTTAATTTCAATCCTATAGAAGTAAGTGAAGTATGTGATGCTTTAAAGAAAATAAATACTAAGAAATCAGCTGGTCCTGATGGTTTAGATCCGTACTTTTTACAAGTTGCTGCGGAGATCATCGCTGAGCCATTATCTCATATTTTTAACATGACTCTGGAAAGTGGGCAAATACCTAAGATCTGGAAGTCGGCTTATGTTACTCCAGTGTTAAAAGGTGGAGATCCATTCACGCCGAATAATTATCGGCCTATTTCCAAACTCTCAGTTTTAGCCAAGGTACTGGAAGGGCTTATTAGCTCTAAAATAAAGGATTTTTTATTTAAAAATAGCATTCTAAATGATATGCAGTCTGGGTTTAGGAAAAAACATAGTACAGTCACTGTTACAATGAAGGTCTTAAATGATATCATAACTGCCATTGACTTTAAAGAACACTGTGTTGCACTTTTCTTAGATTTATCTAAGGCTTTTGATACTGTTGACCATTTAATTCTCTTACAGAGGCTCACTAATATAGGGTTTTCTCCAAAATCTGTTAAATGGTTTGAAAACTATTTGAATGGTAGAACACAGTGTGTTCAAGTTGATGGTTTGTCTTCGACTCTTTTAAATATAAAGAATGGTGTCCCGCAAGGCTCTATATTGGGTCCCATTTTATTTATTCTTTATATCAATAATTTATGTAAAAATGTTACTGATGCAAAGTTCCACTTTTATGCTGATGATACAATTATATATACTACTTCGTCTTCTTTAGGGAGTGCAGTTCACGACCTACAAGGTGCTTTTAATGTAGTTCAGCAGAATTTATGTAGATTAAGGCTCGTACTTAATGCAAACAAGACCAAAATGACGTTCTTCTCAAGGTCAAAAAGGGAAATTAAAGAAGGTTATCAGATTTTAATTCTGAATAATGAGGTGATTGAATGTGTATCAACATATAAATACTTGGGTTTCCTCCTAGGTGAAAAACTGTCTTTTCAATCATCATATTGAGCATTTAACAAAAAAGTTGAGGGTAAAATTAGGATTCTTTTATCGAAACAAAAATTGTTTTTCTTTTGTTGCAAGAAAAAAACTGATACAAGCAACATTTTTGTCTGTAATCGACTATGGTGATGTTCTTTATATGCATGCAACCGCATCATCTCTGAAAATGTTGGACTCTGTGTACCATGCTGCATTGCGATTTATTTATGATCTGGGTTTCCGAATGCATCATTGTACCTTGTATGAGAAAGTTGGCTGGTCTTCATTATACAATAGAAGAATGGAACATTGGTACATCTTCCTGTATAAGGCCATCCTGCATGAACTGCCTTTGTATCTATGTTCTCTGCTGACTCCAAAAAATGTAAGCAGTTTTAATCTGGGTTCTTATGGACACATCATGTTTGCCATCCCTCGAACTCGCTCTGTTGTCGAAATCAAGCTTTCTCTGTTTTTGCTCCCTCATCTTGGCCCAGGCTACAGAATTATCTTAAACTGGATCATCGCATAAGTTTACATGTTTTTAAAACCAGAATTGAGGCTTACTTAACCAGTGCATGTACATGCTTTACTGCTAAAACCGGTTAATGTATTTTTGCCTTGTCATTGTCTGTTGTTGTTTTCTGTGTGAAACTTTTATGCTGCTGTCTTGGCCAGGACTCCCTTGGAAAAGAGACTTGTATCTCAATGGGATTTATTCCTGGTAAAATAAAGGTTAAATAAATAAATAAATAAATAACATCATCTGTGTGACAGCCCAAGTTTAATTCTACTATTCTGTGAGTATAAGCACTAGGATAACTTAGTCCCGCTCATATCAAATTGCAAAATTATCCGCGATATTAATCCTTTCTTTTTTAAACCTGTGAGCAGCAAAGCCAAAAAAAAAAAAAAAAGCCACACTTTACAGCCCACTACGTACATGATGAGTTCTGCAATGATATTCAGATTTTGTTCCACTGATTGTCGCAGATTTTGTAGGCTACCATTAGCCATATTATATATTGTTCTAATTTATTGTACAGTATTTTTTTCAGATTGAAGTCACAACACATGAAACCGCCGCTCTGTGGGAGCTGCCGACGGCAAGTCCAGATCTAGATTTGCAGATTATTATAAAATCAGCATGTCTGAATGTTAATAAATATTTATCCCCCCCCCCCCTTTCCCCTTTATGAATATAACCCTTATTATAAGGGTGTTATCAGTTCAATTAATGAATAAGCTTGATTGCAAGATAAATGACTAAGTAGTCTTGTGATGCCATGGGGATTAGCTGGTTCAGGGATACAAGATCACGGAGTGAGACCCGAATTCATGCGACACGCAGGAATACCGGTGACAAGACTTTTGGATGATGTGCACGATTAATACTTAATTTGTTCAGTCGACTAAGTTTAATATGTTTTTGTTTAGATGACCGGAATATGTTTTTGTTCAGAGAACAGTAGTAGGTCGCATATAATCTCATTCCTGAAGCGTCACCTAAATTGGCAAATTATCTTTAGCAGGCGGATTATACCCAGTATATGAAAAAAAAAACTAACAATGACAATAAGAACAATTTCACTTTTTATGAAAAAAAAACTTAACAATGACAATGAGAACTATTTCACTTTATACAGTGTCGGACAAAAGTCTTGTCACTTATCCAAGTTGTAGGAACAACAAATAATAACCTGACTTGTAGTTGATCAATTGGAATCAAAAATGGCTTATATGAAAGGCAAAGCCCTCTAGATTATGCGAAATATACCAAAATAGAGTTTTGTGTCATTCATTGAGTTTTATAATTTAATTTGTACAGAACGGTCAGATTTTGCTTGGACAAAAGTCTTGTCGCATTGAAAAAAAATTTGGAAATTATACATACACTTTATTTTGAATACACAAATATGCCACTATAATATCAGAACATAAAGTCATGGTGCCTTGGAAAAAAAATTAATATTAAGTATGACTCCCATGAGCTTGGAGGACCGCATCCATACGTCTTGGCAATGACTGAAATAACTTGATGATGAAATCATCTGGAATGGCAAAGAAAGCAGTCTTGCAGGGCTCCCAGAGTTCATCAAGATTCTATGGTTTCATCTTCCAAGCCTCCTCCTTCATCTTACCCCTGAAATGCTCAATAATTGTTCATGTTCATTAAAGGCTAAATAATTGTCTAACTAAGTGAATTGTGTGCTATACAAAGTAAAACAGAGTTGTTTTCAAGGACTGAGGTACACTGTCGCCTGCTTTTTCTGTAGCTGATTTAGCTAACGAACTATAGTAAGCTCTCAACGCCAAGAATATATCAAATTACCGGGATATCTAACTATAACCCGGCTTGGTTTCATACATGGTCGCTTGCCTTTCATACAGTCTTCTAGCCAATAAATATTGACGTTCACCAGGGTTTTTTAGTCCCCTTCGTTCTCTATCCTGACCGCATTTCCGCATAAACGCATTGCCAAGCTTGAATATTAACGCGAACCGGGGTTTTTTTTTGTCTTTTTCGCATTTTATTATCATCGAAGGGCTCTTCTGATTAAACACATTGCAAATTCCGTTATCTTTGTATTTTCCTCCGGTTGCGGTGCCTTGATCAGCTGATTAAAGTTTAACTGCTTGTTTGAGTTTTTAGCGACAGCTTGTTGGGGGAGATACCGTGTATAGCTCGCTCACTAAGTAAACGACTTGTTTATTCGGTCCGTTTTAATTAAAGGGAATCGAGGCTTTACTCTTATCTCGGTTACCCTTGGTTGTATTTGTGGCTAGCTAGCTAGATAGTTACTGTTTGCATTTTTGGCTGGGGATCTGAGATTTAGTATTTAGTTAGTAGGGCAGCAGTCACTTTAGTCGTCCATTCGGTTTGGTTGGAATTTAAACGAAAGCTTTACCGAGTGCTCCGCCTCCTCCCTCCTCCAGTTTCTCCTGGGCGTAGTAGCCAGTCTTTTTATCTGGGTTCTCAGCTAAGCCCTGTGATATTTTTAGGTTAGTATATTAATAGTACCGGACTAGATAAATTCAAGTTGGCTTATTAGGAGTGCTTATTATCCATAGAGTTTCTCAATTTGGTATTTCATTTCTGTTAACTGAAACTAAGCCCCTGTTAAAAGAGGCTTATTATCCATTCACATAGTTTCCCCACGGTTTCTATTGTGACTGCTGTTTAGGGCTTCTCAGGTTAATAAATAAATAAATTGTGGTTCCTGAGCTTCTGTCTCGGCATTAGTAATTTTCTTTGTTATCTAGGGTGAGCGAGGTCATTAGGTAGGGGTTCAAAATGTGGCCAAAACTATGTGACGGTTGCAGGATGATCGCACTTTTGGAAAGAGATTTCAGGGTGGGTTTGTCTGTCACCGGTGCCAGCTAATTGAGCATCTGGAGAGCAAGATCCTTGATCTTCAGGGCCAGTTAATGCACGACATAGTTCATAATCAGTAGAGTTCCTAGAGGAACTAAGTAGTATGTCGTTTAGAGAAATGGTTTGTACGCCAAAGCAGGGTGGTGTGGGGACCCTAGAGCAGGCAGGGAGAGAAAGTTGGGTGACGGTAGGGCGTCAGCGCAGGAAAGGGCGTGCACACCGTGCAGTGACAGCTCCTCCAGTGGTTGAGGTGTCCAACCGATTCCGGCTCTTGCAAGAACTCGAATTGGCCCCTGACCCTGAGAGTGAGGGGACTGATGAGCAGCAGGGCACCCTGTTGGCCTCTAGCCCTCAGAAAAGAGAGAGTTATTGATAGTGGGGGACTCAATACTTAGAGGAATAGACAGTTTAGTCTGTTCATGCGACAAGGAGTCTCGTCTGGTGTGTTGCCTGCCTGGTGCCCAGGTAGGAGACCTCCTGGAGCTGCGTCTTGAGGACAAGCTCCTGGCCAGAGCGGGAGGGATCCAGTTGTCATGGTCCATGTTGGGACTAATGACATAGGTAAGGGTAGGTTTGAGGTTCTGCAAAGCAAATTTGTTGAATTAGCTGAAAAGCTTAGGAGCAGATCCTCCACGGTAGTATTCTCCGGGATTCTACCGGTACCACATGCAAGCAGAGGGAAGCAGAATTTTATCTGGAGGTTTAACACGTGGCTACGAACCTGGTGTAGGAAAGAGGAGTATAGGTTTATGGGGCACTGGAACTACTTCTGGGACAGGGGTGACCTGTTCAAGCCGGATGGGCTACACCTGAACCGGAGGGGTACCTTTGCACTGGGTCAGCGTATGTTGAGGGTAGCAGAGAGTTATTTAAACTAGGGACTTGGGGGGCAGGGAGGTTAGAGAGTCTTACACAGAGGGAAATGCAGACTGCCCTGATGGAAGCTGACAGCATTACATGCACTATTGATGATATATTTTTAAAGCAGAAAAGCGTGGTGAGGGCTTTGAGCAGCGGGCACATGGGAAATCGAAGGGAAGAGCGTTCGTGATAACCTGAAATTTTTTATCTAAATGCAAGAAGCATTAAAAATAAATTTCGAGAACTTGAGGCCGTTATGATTAGTGAAGGCTATGACATAGTTGGGATTACAGAGACATGGCTTAGTGAAGAGGATGGAGATGAATATAATGTAGAAGGTTATAAGCTCTTTAGGAAGGATAGATGCAATAGGCGAGGAGGGGGGTGTAGCACTCTATGTGAACGAAAACATAAATGTGCAGGAAATTCCTGAAATTGAACATTCCTTGCCCTGCGAAGATATCTGGGTCAGGCTCACTGGCAAACACGAGACTGGTTTAAACATAGGTGTATGCTATCGACCACCAGCTTTGGACAGTACAGTCAATGAAATGCTCTTTAAGAGGATTTCGCAAGCTTGTAGAGGAGGAGGGACTATTATTATGGGAGACTTAAATTATCCTGGTATTGATTGGGAAAAGGTGAAAGGACAGGGGAGGGGGGAGGAAGAATTTCTAGATGTCATAAATTATAATTTTTTGGTGCAGTATGTTAATAAATCTACAAGAGAGAAGGCAATTTTAGACTTAGTGCTCTGTAATGACCCAGATAGAATTAGCAATGTTGAGGTACGGGAGCCACTTGGGACAAGTGTGAGGTTTCATGGGAAGTTAAAAAGGTGTATTCAAAAACAAAAATTTTCAATTTTAGGCGAGCAAACTTTGACAGGATGCGCTCATATCTAAGTGAAATAAAATGGGAGACACTCCTGGACTGTGAGTCTGTAACTGAGATGTGGGAAAGATTTAAGGGGGTTTTACTTGATTCACAATGCAAACTCATTCCAAAGATGTCCAAAAGTAAGCTGAAAAAGCAGAATCCTCAGTGGATGACCGCAGCTATTCGTAGGAGTTTGAGGGAAAAGAGGAATCTTTATAAGATGTACATAGAGGATAACAATGAGATTACTAAGGCCGAATACTGTAAAATGCGGGCTGTGGTCAAAAAAGAGCTGAGGAATGCTAGAAGACTGTATGAAAGACAAATTGCAGAGGGGGCAAAAACTAACCCTAAGCGCTTCTTTCAGTACTGTAGTAGAAAAAGGAAAGTCAAAGAGCAGGTTAAGTGCATAAAGAATAAAAATGGATCGCTGCTATATAATAACAAGGATATTGCGGACACCTTAAACGGTTACTTTGTTGAGAATTTTACCTTAGAGCGGGTCTTTATTCGGCCAGAGGGCATGTACAATCCTCAAGATTATTAGCGGAAATTGAGGTTAGGGATAACGTAGTATTAGACAAGTTGCATAAACTAAAGGCAGATAAGGCGGCGGGTCCTGATGGCTTATATCCTAGAGTGCTCAGGGAAGTTAGTGAGATCATCTTTAAGCCGCTATCTGCCATCTTTAGACGGTCTTTAGAAACTGGAGAAATACCAAATGATTGGAAACAGGGTAATATAATACCAATATATAAGAAAGGGGACCGTACTGAGCCAGGTAATTACAGGCCAGTCAGTTTAACTTGCATTGCGTGCAAAATATTGGAATCGATCATAAAAGATGAGCTGGACTTATTTCTTGAACGTAACAATATCTTGAGGGATAGCCAACATGGTTTCCGAAAAGGAAGGTCATGCCTGACAAACCTTCTGGAATTTTTTGAAGAGGCCACCAAGACTTATGACCAGAGCAGGGCTTATGACATCATATATTTGGATTTTCAGAAAGCATTTGACACAGTACCGCATAAGAGACTAATTTTTAAAATGAGCTCCATTGGAGTTACAGGAGGTGTTCTGAAGTGGATTCAAAACTGGTTGCAGGACAGAACACAAAGAGTGGTGGTCAGTGGTATCTCATCTGAGCTAGGTATGGTGGGGAGTGGCGTCCCCCAGGGATCGGTGTTGGGACCCCTGCTGTTCCTCATCTACATTAATGACCTTGATAGGAATATTGAGAGCAGATTAGTGAAATTTGCAGATGATACTAAATTGGGAGGTTTGGCAAATAGTTTAGAGTCCACTAAAGTGATTCAGGATGATTTGGATAGAATCCAGAATTGGGCAGAAATGTGGCAAATGAAATTTAATGTAGCGAAATGTAAAGTAGTACATGTAGGTAATAAAAACATTAGATGGGATTACTTCATGGGAGGTTTTAAACTGGAATGTGCTCCACAAGAGAAAGATCTGGGAGTGATTGTTGACCAAACCCTCACAGGCTCTAGCCATTGTGCCGTAGCAGTTAAAAAAAGCCAATCGGATGCTGGGATACATTGCCAAAAGTATTGAGTTCAAATCCAAGGAGGTGATGCTTCTTTTGTACAACACATTCGTCAGACCACATCTAGAGTATTGTGTACAGTTCTGGGGACCATACTTTAAGAAAGACATAGAGGCTTTAGAGAAAGTTCAGAGTAGAGCCACTAAGCTAATTCCGGGTATTAAAGATGAAAGCTATGAGAAAAGGCTGAAGATCCTTAATCTCTTTAGTCTTAGGAAAAGGAGACTAAGGGGTGATCTGATTGAGGTCTTGAAATATGTTAAAGGGATTAACAAAGTGAATTATGTAGGATTCCTTCAACCAAGTGTTGTTAGTAGAACTCGGGGTCACAAATGGAAGCTGACCAAAGGTAAATATAGCACTGATATTCGGAAATATTTCTTCACCCAAAGAGTAATTTCGGTGTGGAACAGCTTGCCTGACCATATTGTTGAGGCAGAGACCTTGGGAGTTTTCAAGAGCAGGCTTGACTTAAAGTTAGATACCATTGAGTCATTGAGTATCTGAAGTGATATATTCACGATAGTACAAAGAAACTGGCGAGCCTAGTTGGGCTGAACGGCCTGTTCTCGCCATTCATGTTCATGTTATGTTATGTCAGGTGACTGGGTTGGCCAATCCTGGAGTACCTTCACCTTCTTCACTTTCAGGAACTGTGACATGGAGGCAGAAGTATGAGAAGGAGCAGCAGTATAAGTAGGGCAGCAAGAACTTCTTGATATTTCAGGCTGTTGATGTTGCTATCCACTCTGCAGATCTTTCTCACAGCCCCATACTGGATGTAACAACAAACCATGATTTTTCCTCCACCAAACATGATTGTTTTCTGGGAGAATCTTGGGTCCATGAGGGTTCCAACAGGTCTTGTACGGTGACTGGGATGCAGTTCAATGGATGATTCACCAGAAAAATAAACTTTCAGCCACTTTTCCAGTATCAATCCTTTCTGCGAGCTGTGGGCCTTGGCAAATGCAATGCAGGTTTTATGTTTTCTGTTTAATGCAGGCTTCTGTGTACTAATTCGGCTATGAAAACCACTTTGAGAGAGAATTTGACAAACTCTTCTTGTAGATACCTGGATTTTTGGTGACATTTCCTCATGTAGCTTCGCTGTAGTTGAAGAAGGGCTAGCCTTGTACAGTTGAAGCAACAAACAGTCCTTTCAAACAGTTGTCATACCGGGGTCTGTCTGACCTGTGCTTGCCATGAACGTCACCAGTTTCTTCAAATCTTTTGCTCATCCCCTCCACTTGACATTTGGATACATTAAAGATGTCTGCCACCTCAGCAGCAGACTCAGTCTTCAGGCTCTTGATGATCAGCACTTTGGTCTGTGGTTGAATCTTTGGTATGTTGTCAGAGGTCTAGTCGCACCTCATATGAAAGTATGGTGTGCTGGGGTTATTTCTATACACATTTGGGAATGTGTTAATTACAGTATTTGTCATAGGTTAAACTCTAATCTGCGATTTGTTGCATCATCTGAAGAGACGACAAGACTTTTGTCCCAGCAAAAACAGACGTTATGGGCTTAGCCAAGCTGTGAACATCAGAACACTTTTTGACGGTTTCATTTTGCACCAAATTATTAATGTGAAAGCTCTTGACATTAAAATGGACCATTTATTGTAACAATTGATTGGTTAGAAATAAAGTTATATGCTATTTTTAGTTACTATGTCCTTATGTGACAATACTTTTGTCAGCCACTGTACATGTGCTTACATAATGATTGATGTCCTATAAAAGAAAATGAATCATACATGTATAGGATGATGTATGTATGTGTAGTTATTTTTTCCTTTTGAAGTATTAAGGTAATGGCCCCATTATTGAGAATTATGTGAAACTGCCGTCAGAGGTATTTTCTTTTTTTTACCTGTGTGGGGGGGGGAATCACGTGAGCTCACCTGGCCTGTACCTGAGAGGAGGAGTTTATTTAAGGGAGTAGTGGGAAGGCCAGGAGAGAGACAAGCTGTGTGACTGAGGTTACTGCTGTTTGATGTGGAAACAATAGCTGCACTTGTCTGTATCGTTCTCCTTTGTGTGGACCCTGGGGCGTAGAGTGGAGTACCGTTTCTCCCACTGAATGGATTTGCTGTAGCCTGGAATCCATACTGATAAAGTACTGGTCGCTCCCTACGGTCACTGACTTATCAGTCTGGCCTCAGTCGTATAGCCAGCGTTTAGCCCTTACGTCACTAATAAAGTGAATACATGAATATTCATGTTTTCTGCTCTTGGCGAGAACCACCAATCGAATATGAGTTAGCTGGCCAGCAACGGCATTGGTGAATGTTATTTGACATGAGCTTAAAAATTAGATTGTGGCTTGCTTGCGTTTACTCTTGGAGTGGTTGTTAGGTTTTGAACAGGATAATGTTTGGCCATATCTGCATTTTGTTTACTTCAGTGGGATTCCCCGGTATAATAAAGGCTAAATTAAATAATACTCAAATTACATAAGGTATTTCACGGTAATTGGCATTAGCTATAGCTCGAAGGGCATGATTGCATCAGCTGGGTTAAAGTGATACTCCACCCAAAAACTATAATTTGTATATCACTTACTCACCATTAGATGTCTTGAACGGACGAAGTTGTTCTTCACCTGGCGCAACTTTATGGCCACTGGAGAGTTTTGAAAAATCATCCAAATTCCTTTTTTGCTGGAAGCAAATGGGGTCACGCAGTAGCAATGGGAAAACTCCACAAAACGTCCGTTCACAAACTTTCAAACGATCGTCCAATGCATCGTCCAGTATAATCCAAGTCTGCTTTGTCCACTCGTATCCTCAGAACTCTAGAAACGCGGTTATTTTTCGCTAAAAATAATAAAATACCAGTTAGGCTTCAAGTAAGCTTGCACATTCAACGGAATTCCCGCATCCCGGCTCTTTCATTGCCCAGAGACTCTGTTGCCACTCAGATGAATACTCGTATAAACACGAGCCGGGAGGCGGGACTTCCGTTGAATGCAGAACTGTGGTATTTTTATTTATTTTTAAGTCTGTCTAAAGGGGGGAAGGGGGCACCCTTACGACTGTGAACCAATCACAGATCTCGCATGGATTTTGTGCGAGTATTTGAAAGTCAAACGCTGGTCTACCGACTGAGGCCAGACGTACAAGCAAGTGACCGTTGGGAGCGACCAAAGCTTGATACGGATGGATTCCAGGCTAGATTTGCTGGGGAGGCACTGAGGAGGCAGTGGGACATTTCCTGAAATCCTGCCTTCGGTGTGGCAAGACCGCGGTGTTTTTCTTTTTTTTTCTTTTTGCTGTGGGCCTACAGTTCGTTTTTTGTGGATTACAGTTTTTTTTTGGACTGCTGGATTTTTCCTGATTTTTGATGTTGCTGGACTTTACGATCTAGCAGCGCGGAATGGAACTTTGGGTTTTTTTTTTTTTGAATGGGCATTGACTTTTGAATTAATCAGATCGGACTGAGATATATTTTTTTGTGTTGAGAAAAGGGGATTATTTTACTGATCTATGGGTTTTGCTAATGCTACAAAAAGCATCGCTGCAGTGAAAATAAAATATCTAAACAATATCACTAAACTAACAGTCCTAGATTAAAACGCAACTACTGGTGTCCGAATTCTTCCTTCTGATTTTAGTAGCATTCTTCCCTTTTAATAATCATAAGTTTGAATTGTTACATATGGTGCCCCGTGTGAGGAACCAGTTATTATATTAGTGTGTAGGGCTCTCATTGTTAGACAATTTAAAGGTGATTATGACCAGTGTTGTCGGGGAAGCTGACGATTCGGCGAATGAGATTGATGATGAAGGGGAACGTCCGATAGGCTATCGCTCTCCGCAGTTCGTAACATTTAGAGAGCCAAAACTACAGCCTATAATATAATATATATATAGCCTATCATGTATAAAGAAAAAGCGAGTGATAAAGAGGAGGATGATGAATCAAACGGCCCGCCCCCCAATTAATTTGCCACTGTCGATGTAGTGAATGCAATAAGCACTGATCTTGACGGTATGAGTGGGAAAATTAAACAACTCGAAACCGAATTTCAGAAATCCATTCAAAGTTCCATTAATCGAGAGGAGAGCCTTAGAGACTATGTTGATGCTGCACTTAGAAGTCAACAGATACAATTCAATGGGGCTATACAAAAACTGGAACAGGCAATTTATAATTGCTTCCTGAGTAGGGATGAACAGTGGAGAAGAGAGATGCAGAGAATGTCACCAATAAGGCCAGCCCAACCTAAAGGTATGTCCACACCAAGGCCGGATGGGGCCAGCAGCCCCTCCACATGTGTTTTGAATGTAAACTCTCAGGTGTATGCCAAACCTCCTGTAAGAATAGAATTCCCATCCTTTAGCGAGTCACGTGAAGTCACTGATGTTATTCAGTTTATTGAACAGCGTGAAAACTTTCTATCATTGAGACCTTTGCCTGATGCTGACATCATGGCCACCCTTTCTGTGTTAGTCGGCCTTGCACACAGTTGGTGGACAGCAGAGAAAACAAAAATAAAAAACTGGGAGCAATTTAAGACCGCATTTCAATCAGCATATCTCCCTTCTGATTACCTCAATGAGGTGGAAAAGCGACTTAAAGAAATGGTGCAAACTCCAGGTCAGTGTCTGCGTGACTTTGCTTATGACTACAGAGCCATGTGCCTTAAGTGGAAACCAGACATTCAAGAAGCAGAGCTAGTGTGCTGCATACTGAACAGTTTCAATCCCGCCCTTGCAGGTAGTCTTAAGGCCTTTTCTCACTTGGTTTTCTTTGGCCCCGTATTATCCTTAGCCCCATACTATCCTTAGCCCCTTTTCTCACTTGCATTTTTAGTACCGTACTATCGACGAAACGAGGGCTAGAAAAATCGCTCCTGTTCTCACTTGCTATCGTTAACCCCAGACTATCGAGGCTTCGTGAATCTAATTTCACAGTCTTCCCAATTGCTCCTTTTGCCAGCCATTGTCACATTTTATACAAATGAGTTGATGACAGTCCAAACAAAGTTGTAGCCTGTATCAGCCACATATAATGTCTCTGTTTGATTTGATAAAGTAAGAGGACAAATTACTGAAGTTATGATGATTTGAAATGTAGGCCTACTGAATTACTGCACGCAGTATTTATAACGATTGAATAGGAAGCCTGGCCAGGCACTGCTGAAATTTCTCTTTCTGGTTACTTAAAATACATGGGCGTATATCACTGATTTCACAGCCATCCTTAGCCTAGACAGATGATAGGGTAAAACACTGTCACTCACCTTCTCACTCTCTCACGCACACACCTTCTGTCTGTCTCTCCTATGGCTGTGCTCTGGGTGGAATCACGTTTTCTTTTTAAATTGAGACGCGGAAAACTGAATGGGGCACTGATGGAAATGGAGGAAGAAATTGCCGACTGCCAACATTTCTGATATCCTCTTGAGATGCAAACGGTTTTACCTTAGAGCAGGAAACTACCGAAGGCAATAAACATTCTTTTTGGCGTGGAAGAAATTGTGCTATAATTGTGCCGTTATTGCAGCATATGTTTGTCTTTGTGAAGGCACAAAAAGTCCCTAGTAGTGTAATTTAATCTTTTCTTAATTTTACCACTTTGATTTCTTTATGTGGACTTAATTAAAATTATGACCAAATTTATTCTCCATGCACTTATGCAAACAGTTCAAGCCCTAAGCTATTTTAACAATAGTACAATCACAATTGAGTTTCGCTATACTGAATGAAGATTGAGATGGATTGCAGATACAGCATAGTTTTAATACGTATACAGCATACTGCCTGGATGTTAATGTGAAGCACTGGCCAAATTAAGCTCAACTACAGAAGAATTGCAATCTGGCTTTATTTACATTCTACTCAGCATTCCAACTTTTTTGGAAAATAGAGTTGCCTGTGAAACATTATTACATCATTCGCTGAACATTTTTGACACAAAGTACTTAAGTTATTACATAGTTTTATTTAAAAAAAAAAAAAAAAGGAGTTTTTACAACCCAGCTCATGCAATTCACATTACCCTGCAAAAAATTTCACAGGTGAAATATACACATTTTTTTTTTACGTACGAAGTGGGAACTCAAAATCATTACACCTGTAAATTTCACAGATTTTTTCAAGTCATCTTAAAGCAATTTCTTGCTTCTTTCTTCTTTCTAAGAACAATATTCCTTATCGGCAATTTCAGTTTCCTTTAAGTTGATCAGATATTCAGCCCTCAGTGGGGCTCGAACTGGCATTCTAATGATTACTAGGTAAAGCACTTACCACTTGGCTCCTTCTTGATGTTGCCCCTCTCCCTTGATTGATGAGTGGAATGATGAGAAGAATAGAGATTGGTCAAGATCTGAACTAAGTGGAGCAAAATCGAGGATCCATTCCCTTGTGCAACATCGGCACGAGCGTAGAAATTTTCTCTGTCCTGTCTCTCAGGTCTGTGATTTACATGCTTTAATCAAAGACTTTTTTTAAGCTTTTAAAAATATTTTAACTTTTTCACACCCCTGTTATAATTTAATAAATGCAAAAATACTTTTAAAAAAGTTGTGGATTTCTAAAGGATTTTTCAGTTAAGTACTCAAGGTAACACAGGTGGGAACCCAAAGGGGTTGACATGTGAAAAAGGCCTGTTGTTCACCGCAGAGTGGCGTGCATATAAGTAGAACTGCTACATGTAATCAACTTGTTTTATACATGTGGTATGGAACGTGCCTCAATTCATGTGTTGTACACGTTAATTACACATACCTTATGACACGTGTACAAAAACACTAGTTTATCACATGACTTATACGTGGAAGACTCGTGTAGTGTTTGCTGGGTACACACTGAACTTGTTTCACACCCAAAATGTATGAATCAGATTTACTGACATAAAAGCATGTTCACGTTGCCGCAATCCAGATAACTGCACTCGCGCCACTTGGTTCTGCCCTCTTGTCCTGTACTCCGAAAAGACATCATGCTCAAACTTTCCACATTTCTGGGTCACAGCACTTCACTTCTACCACATCTCTGTGCCTGTTTCCAGATTTATCATCAACTGAACCAGCAACAGTTTCATTACCTGCTCCTTTTAACTGCCTTTACCATCATAAAACAGAAAGAAACAAAGTCCTTGTTTTGAATTTTTTAAATTAAAATCCTTCTAGTAGGGATGGTACACATTTCCAGCATATCTCCATCTGGGAATCCACAAATGAAGAGTTTCATCGCAAAAGGAGACATGCGCCAAATTTTCTAGTAGTGATATTAGAAACATAGCCAATGGATAGCCGCACATGTCCAAGTATCCGTTTTGGGTCAAACGGCAATTTAACCCCTTATTTCACAATGCCGAAATTAGCGGGTTTTTTTTTCACAAAGTGAGACATATCCATTTCACTTTTTTGGCAAAACGAGACATATCCATGGATATATATATATATATATATATATATATATATATAAAAAAAGCAATTTTAATGCATTACCAGTACCAAATAATCAAAGTGATGCTACATTTCCATTTTCTGGCTAAATATGTTGGGTAAGTCAAGAGCAAGACAGAGAAATAAAAAATAACTGGTTTTCCTGAGAACTTTTTGTCTGGAAGAAAAAAGGGCCTTTTTCTCAAAACAGCAAAAATGGATATGTCTCGTTTTGCAATGAAACTCTTCAAATGTGACCGTGAAATCACCTCCATCTGTAGGAGAAACACAAACACAAATTCGCACAAATACAAAAGCACTGGGACAGAACACCTTCCCTCTTAGCATCATCATTTTAATATGTTTCAATTGTAAGTAAAAATAAAGCTGACCTCTTCAGGGGATATGGGGGCTCTAAAAAAAGGTCTGCAGTGTCATACAGTGCAGTATCACAGACAGTGATGAACAGAGAATGTGAAGGAGTCACTACATCTCTGTATGTAGACAGGTAGAGCATCTGTGTCTCATTCAGTGTCTCTGCATCTGTTACAGATTCTGGAAGAGTGGAGAGCCGAATCAAGGGTATTATGATCCATGGTGGAAAAGGGGTGCAGACTGTGCAGTTACTGGGACAGGAGTCAACACATGGAAGGATGAAAACTGCAACATGTTGAAAAGGTTCATCTGTGAGACTGATGCTCTGCTCCTTTAAAACAACTTTTAATCACCATAAATGTCTGCCCCCTGATATTGACGCCAATTTGAAGACTATGTGCTTTTGACACTTTAAGAATTCTACTTTCCGCTGTAATATACTTTGTTGAGGTGCGGTCTCCTCCTTTAAGAATCACGGGATTAATTTACTGAAATACCTAATGACGAGGTAATAAGGCTATAATATGAGATTGTATGGATGGCAATTATCTGCATTATTTCTTACAAAAATTTTAATGTCTCTGAATTCCATCTACCATATGGGCTTTTTTTTTTTGTCAAATTTGTCTTGAACGTGGGCTACCGCTTTTAGAACAGTCAGCTTTGCAAACACAAATCTGTGTTGTTTCCTGCGCATTTCATGAACGCAGTCATGCTAATTAAATATAAATTGTCCATCATCTTAATGATAGCTCATTCTGTGAACTTTAAGTGGTCATAAACTTTATTTTTGATTGGCTATTACAAAGGGCTCGCACCGCCAGCATCTCAGCGTGAATAGAATATAGACCAATTGAATCTGTCTCTGCTTAATAGAATGACTCTGAAAACACCAAATTAGTTGCTTTAATGAATTTCTTGTGTTCATTCAATGAAGAATTGTCAATTATCACTTCCCCGAGGCTGTTCCCTGCAGACAGATTACAGGCAATGAACTTGGAATTTCATATTGTTATGATTTGAAAAAATCACAACGAAAACCAGCAATGACAACTTAAACAAATTTATTCTTCACTGATTAGGTCCAAAAATGTCGACAAATAATCCACTGTGCAATCTTATAATAACACTCTAATGCCACTATGTAACTCTGATGCCAAAACAAAAACTCCCCCACTGACCAAAATCACAGCATTTATATAGACTAGGAACATCCTGGAAAGATGTACAGGAGTCCTGGGTGATCCGGCCCCATCCAGGCAAGAAGATGCCAGAAACCTCTAGAAAGCACTAGTCTATTTCATCACAAACAAGTGGTATTGCATCAGATCATGTTTTGCTACAGACATACCACCAGAGGGTGCTAAATGATGAACAAAATAAACAAATAGCTGACCAGTAAGGCAGCACAAATAGTTTCCAACAAATCTCCATTTATAAAAGATATACAGTCCTGTACATAAAATACTCATACATAACATCTCCCCTCTTTAGGAAAAGAAAGGTTTGCTAAAAGCTTTCTTTTGTTAAAATTAACATGGTTTTATAATCAGTATAATCTTGAAACTTCACACATAAAGTATCATTGATCATTGTAACAATCATATACCGAACAACCAGGGCTATTTCCACAATAAAAATAAAATTACATGCGTGAAAGTGCATCTGGAATAACATTATCTTTTCCCCTAATGTGAGAAATATCTAAATCATACTCTTGCAAAAGTAAACTCAATCTCAGTAATCTTTGATTCTTGTTTTTGATCTTATGCAAGAATGTGAGGGGATTGTGATCACTGAAGACTTTGATGGAAGTAGCTAAACAAGTCAAATAGACTTCAAAATGTTGTAAAGCCAAAACAAGTGCCAAACATTCTTTTTCAATTGTTGAATAGTTTTTCTGATGTTTATCAAACTTTTTGGAAAAGTAACAAACAGGGTGATCTACTCCATCAGTGTCTTCTTGCAGTGAAACTGCGCCTGCACCAATATCACTGGCATCAACAGCCAACTTGAACCCCTTTTTGAAATGAGGAGATAAGAGAACTGGTGCGTTTTTGAGGATAGCTTTCAGTTGGTCAAATGAATTTTCACATTTTTCATTCCAAACAAATTTTGCATTTTTCTTCAGTAAATGTGTCAAAGGTTCAGAAATGATGGAGAAATTTTTACAGAATTTTCTGTAGTAGCCAGCCATTCCTAGATATTTCATTAGTTGTCTTTTAGTTGTAGGTTCAAGAAATTCAGTGATAACTTCTACTTTTGCATTAATTTTTTTTGACTTGACCCTGTCCTACAATATGACCTAAGTAAACAACTGTAGCTTTTCAAAAGTCACTTTTAACAAGGTTGATAGTCAGCTTGGCATCACTCACTCTCTGAAAGAAGTCTTTGATGTAGGTAAGGTGCTCTTGGAAGCTGTCGCTGGTGATGATTATGTCATCAATGTAGGCGTCATATCCTGGTAGTCCACCGATCACTCTGTTTACCAGACGTTGGAAGGTGGCTGGAGAATCTTTCATTCTAAAGGGCATCACCTTGTATTGGTATAATCCATATGGTGTGACAAAGGCAGGGATGTCCTTTGCTCTGTCTGTTAGAGGGATCTGCCAGAAGCCCATGAGGAGATCAAGCTTGGTGACATACTTTGACTGTCAAACTGACAGTCATCAATCCTCGGAATAGGATATGAGTCCGTTTTTGATAGACAGTTCGCTATCCTGTAGTCTGTCACCATTTTATATGTTCCATTGGGTTTCGGAACTAGGAGGCATGGAGAACTCCAGTCACTGTTACTTGGTTCAACAAAGTCATTTTCAAGTAGATATTTGACTTCTTGTTTGAGGTATTTCTGCTTCTCTAGATTCATTTTGAAAGGATGCTGTTTTACAGGCTTGGCATTATCTTTTAGGATGACATCATGGTAAACCTTATCAGTCCTTGATGGAACGTCAGGGAATATGTGACTATATTCAAATATGAGCTGCTTTAGCTGTTGTTGTTGAAAAGGATCCAGGTGGGACAACTTGCTGTCACTATTTTGAAGAATGTCTGAATTTTCAAGTTTGGCTGGACTAGGTTCATTATCCAAGGGGCAGTCACAATCTTCCTCAGAATTTTCCAGTTCAATCGTATTTACCACATTGACTGGCTTTTGCTGAATGTCTCTGTCAATGTATTCTTCTAGCATGTTGATGTGACACATTTGTTTTTGCTTCCTCCTTCTAGGGGTTAAAATTATGTAATTTAGATCCCTGACCTTTTTGAGGACAGTGTAAGGGCTGAAATTTCACGCTCTTAGAGGGTTTCCAGGAGCTGGCAACAGTGCAAGGACTTTGTCACCAGCTTTAAAACTTCTATCTTGTGAATGAAGGTCATATCTGGCTTTCATTTTGCCCTGAGCCTTTTTGAGATTAGACTTAGCAAAGTCACAAGCCTTATAGAGACGATTACGGAAGTCAGTGACATACTGAAGCAAGTTCCTTAGGACATCATCTTCGGCCAGCAACTTTTCCTTCAGAAGCTTCAGAGATCCACGGACTGTATGCCCAAAAACATGCTCAAAAGGACCGAACCCAAGAGACTCCTGAACAGCTTCATGGGTAGCAAACAGAAGATGGACACCTTCATCTCAGTCTTTCTCTGTGTCAAGGCGGTAGGTCCTTATCATGTTCTTCAGGGTTTGATGGAACCTCTCCAAAGCACCTTGACTCTCAGGATGGTAAGCTGGTGACCTGTATTGTTTAATACCAAGCTCATGCATAACTTGTTGAAATATGAAATTTGACCCTTGATCAGACTGAATAGACTTAGGAAGACCAACAAAGCAGAAAAACTTGGTAAGAGCCTTGATGATAGTCTTCGCCTCGATATTACAAAGTAGAGTTGCCTCAGGAAACCGGGTGGAAGCACACATGATAGTCAGTAGGTTCTCACAACCAGATCTAGTCTTCGGCAATGGTCCAACACAGTCAATGATGATCCGACTGAAAGGTTCTTCAAAAGCGGGAATGAGCTTAAGTCGAGCCTTTGGAATATTCTGGTTCGGCTTCCCAACTATTTGACAAGTATGACAGGATTTGCAGCACTCCTGTACATCGAACCTCATGGAAGGCAAGAAGAAATGATTCCTGACACGTTGAAGGGTCTTCTTGATACCTAAATGATCTGACATAGGATTGTCATGGGCCAGACTAAGAGTTTCTTGATGATAAGACTTTGGAAGAACAATTTGATGGGTGATCATCCACTCTTCATCTGCAGAAACATCAGGTGGATGCCACTTTCTCATAAGCACACCATTTTTGTGGTAAAAACAGACAGGAACTTGAGTAGCCTCTTGTTCACTTGCAGCCTGTGGTAGAAGATGCGCTAGATCACAAGCTTGTTGTTACTCCTGAATAAGTTGTTTCCGAGACAGAATGTCATTAGAATGACCTGACAAGGACAAGTCTGAAGATTTCCAAGACATCTCAGGACTGGAAGGTTCCTGATGAAAAGACTGCCCAATGAAGGTGTCAGCCAGGTTGAAGTCCAGGTCAGCATCATCTTGAATAGCCTTTTTGGCCATAGAACGAGTAACTGCACATGAAGGATAGAGGTCTGGAATTTCCTCCTCTATAGATTCAGATTCTTGATCAATCAAAGGACCGTCAGTTACAACAGGGTAGGGCACAACCTTATCCCCAGCAAGATCATTACTAAGAAGCAAATGAACACCTTTGAAAGGAAGAGAAGACCTAACAGTAACAGGCTCAGAGACCAAGTCTGATTTGAGATGAACATTATGGAGAGGCACACTTGTAAAACCACATTCCACTCCTTGAATAAAGACATTAGCCTGAGTAGACGTTTTGTCCGAAAAAGGCAGAATATCTGCAAGAATAAGAGATTGGGAAGTCCCAGTCTCCCTTAGAATTCGAACAGGAGCAGATGAGAAAAAATCCTGCGAAAGTGAGACAAAACCATCGGTGATAAATGGCTCAAAACCCTCCATAACAGAATCAGACACAGAAGGTAGAAGATCAGGCGAACTGACCTTTGATACAAGAGATTCTCTCCTAGTGAAAGCAGTTGGCTTGGTTTCTTCTCATTGTTGTTTTTTCTTGGGAGCATAACACTCAGAAATGAGGTGACCTTGCTTTTTGCAGTATTGGCAAGACACAGAAGGTAAAGAATCAGAGGATTGCTTCTCACTGGAAGGTTTCCTCTCAGAAGTGGCCTTGGAATCATCAGAAGTGTTATTAGAAGAAGTGTTGAACTGAGACTTGCCTTGAAATTGAGAAAAAGTGGATTTTTGGACAAAAAAAGACTTATGAGTCAATGCATAACTATCAGCCGGGGGGAAACATCTTGCAAAGTATTGGCTTGTTTCTCCTCAAGGAAAGTTTTGATATCAGGCTGGATACACCTTTTGAATTCCTCAACCAGAAAAAGTTGCCTAATTCTGCCAAAATCTTTCTCAACTTTCATGGAATTACACCACTGATCAAACAACTGTTCCTTCAACCTGCCAAATTCAACATGAGTTTGACGGGCTTCCTTGCGAGAATTCCTAAATTTTTGCCTGTAAGCCTTGGGGACCAATACATAACCCTTCAGAATGGCAGATTTGTAAAAATTATAATTAGAACACTGTTGGACAGATAACTGGTTATAGATTTTCCTAGCTTTACCAGTAAGAACACTTTTGGCCATTTCAAATTTTCAGCAATTTTCTCAAAATGGGTAAAGTATTGGTCTACATCATTTTCTAGGAAGGGAGGAACAAGTCTGATGTGTTTTACTACATCAAAATGATCAGAAAGTCCAAAAGATTTTATTACAGTACCTGCTTCTATTGTCTTCATTTCCAGTTCATACAGCATCCTTTTTTCTTCTAGTTCTAGTTGTTTCTCTTTCTCAACCTTCTTTCTTCCTTCTCCAACCTTCTTTCTTCCAGTTGTTTCTCCAACCTTTTTTCTCCTAGTTCTAGTTGTTTCTGGCATAGCTGCATCTCAAGTCTTTGCAGCTCTGTTGCAGACACTTCCACATCTTTAATCAATTCTGCTGCTTCTTCCCCAAAAAAATCTTCATCGATGAAATGTTGCACCAAAATGTTTAATATTTCTTTTTTCTTCATTGATGATTTCACATCAGATAATCCAAGGGTTGAGGCTATTTGCAGCAAGTCCTTCTTCTTTGCCAGCACAATTGATTCCTGGGTTGGTGTTTTCAGAAAATTTTCAACATCAAAATTTTCAACATCGGAGGGGCTCACTACGCCATGATCTGCCCTGCATCCCTGAGGATCATGGTGAATAACACAGTTAAAACTTTTCACTCTCCAGAACAAGCCGCTGTGTATGTTGACTCTCTCTAACGGACAGAAAATATGTAACTGAAACCGGTAATATTATATTCCTCATTTAAGGTGGGATGCTAGCTATAGGACGACCGCTCCACCTAAAAGCACACTTTGCTTGGGGCCTTTTGAGTTGGCTCATGAAGCGTCTTTATAAGTTCCATATGTACACCCTGGCATTTTTTGAAATATGTTTTAATTTTTTTCTTATTTAGAAGGTTTCAGTTAATAGAGAAATGCAGGTAGTGATTATTCATACATTGTTTGCTCACTGCCAGCTAGGCAACAACAATTGCTTTGCTTTGCTTTCCCTATTTATTAACATAGGGATTTCTGTTTAATCCTATTCTATTACCCCTCTGTCATTTTATTTCATTTATTCTTTTTTTTTTTTTACTTGTCATCAGGACTTATAACCTAACATACTAAATGGGCTCCCTCTCCACTTTGGTTTCATCAGTGGTAGGGAGACTCATATATTCTTATTCACTTTAATTTAATTAATTGTGCCAGCTCAATAAGAAATATGCTTGCACTTAGGGATAGGCGAGGGGTCTTTCACTTTGAAGAAGGGTTTGAGCTTACCCTTCATTTACTTTTGAGTTTAAGTGTCTTGGTACGGTCAGTGAAGGACTTAGTGTTAGTGTTTGTAAATAGTTTTGTTTCAGGGTTGGCCACTGCTTTGTTACAAATTTATAATGTGCTCAGTCTGATTAGTGTTTTAACATGTATGACAGGGTGGATTAGCAACAACTTACGATATGTTAAAGTCTATTCAATTAAGTTCTGAGTATTTCTAGTATCAAACTCTGTACTTGGAATGTACGGGGTATTCATCACCCAGTAAAGAGAAAGAAGATTCTCACCTCTGTTAAAAAAGAAGGGGTTGAGATTGCATAAATTGCAGGAAACCCATCTGGCGGATAAGGAACATCTTAAACTTAAACGAGACTGGGTCGGCGATACCTTTTTTTCATCCTACACCTCAAACAGTAGAGGAGTGTGTATTCTAATTAATAAGAAATTCCTCTTCAAACTTGAATCTTGTGTTAAAGACAGTAGTGGACGCAACGTTATAATTAAAGGGCTACTATATGGAGAATATATCTCAATTCTCAACATATATGCTCCACCCAATCACCCTACTGATTTTCTTACGAAGGCATTCTTGGAGTTTGCTGAACTTGAGACTGAATTTTCTATAGTAGGTGGCGATTTTAATTGTCATTTGAATCCATTTTTGGATAGACTGCCGGCAGAAACTGGGGCCCCTTCAAGAAGAGCAAGAGCATTAGCAGCTACATGTGAAGAGTTTGGATTTGTTGACATCTGGAGAACTGTGCATCCTGATTTAAAAGAGTTCACTTTTTTCCCAATGCTCACAAAACTAGCTCTAGAATAGACTACCTCTTTATCCCCAAGTTAATGTTACCTTCCGTGGTGTCTTGTGAAATAGGAATTATTTCTGTTTCTGATCATAGTCCAGTATTTTTACAACTGCTGGTTAATGGAAAGCAGAGCTTCTCTAACTCCTGGAGGTTTAACCCACACCTACTCAGCGACCCCAAATTTATTTCATAGTTTAAGTCAGAATTTAAAATCTTTTTCTCAGTAAATAAAAGGCCAGATGTATCTCCCTCAGTACTGTGGGAAACTTGTAAAGCGTATGCTAGGGGCTTAATTATCTCCTACACAAGGAGTAAAAAACGCAAATCTCTGGAAGCCCAAAGGAAATTAGAGGGTGAACTGTCCAATCTTGAAAAGACGTATGCTAAATACCCATCCGAGGTTAATATGAAGGCAATGTTGGCCACAAGAGCATCTCTGAATTCTCTTCTCACCCATAGGGCCGAGCAAAGTATCAGAATCGCTAAACAAAGACTATATGAGTGTGGCAATAAACCGAATAAATACCTTGCAAGACTAGTAAACAGAAAGAGTGATTCTCAGACAACTTCATCTATTAAAGACACAAATGGAATTAGTAAATTTGACACAAACAATATTAATAGGATCTTTAGAGATTTTTATAGTAAGCTGTATGCTTGCGAGGAGCCCCCAGGAGTACAGGATCTAAGTGACAAATTCATATCCAAACTGACTTTACCTAGATTAACAGATGAACAAAGACAAGAACTGAATAAACCAATTATGAAACAGGAGGTTCTGGAGGCACTGCAGACCCTACAGTCAGGGAAGGCCCCGGGCCCGGACTACCTTAGCTGTGAATTCTATAATGAATTTAAGTCAGAACTTATGGACCCCTTTCTCGAGACGCTAGATGATGCATTTGTTAAAGGATCCTTACCTAAGTCCCTTACTGAAGCTAATATCAGTCTCATACTTAAAAAGGGGAAGCCAGCTGATGAATGTGCATCGTATCGCCCTATTAGCCTCTTAAATGTGGATTTTAAAATACTCTCCAAAATACTAGCACAACGACTCGAGAAAGTTCTTCCCTCCATTATTAATGTCGATCAGACAGGATTTGTTATTGGTAGGAACTCTTGTAATAATATGAGGAGGCTGTTGAATGTAATTCAACTTTCACATCAGCAAAAACTGGCCAGCGTGGTAATAAGTCTAGATGCAGACTTTCTGTTCTTGACACTTTCGGGCTGGGAGACACATTTTGCAGTTGGGTTAAATTATTATATAACAGACCACTCGCAGCTGTTCGGATTAATAGGCAGACCTCTTCTTACTTTTCCCTGGGCAGGGGGACCAGGCAAGGGTGCCCGTTGCCCCCGCTGCTGTTCGCCATAGCTATAGAGCCCCTCGCAGAAGCTATAAGGAACAACCCAGACATTATTGGAATCTCTGCTGGTGGAAAAGATCACAAAATAGCCTTATATGCTGATGATATTTTGCTTTTCTGTACCAATCCACAGACATCTGTGCCAGCTGTTTTGGAAGTAATACGCCAATTTTGTGAATTCTCAGGGTACAAAATTAATTTTTCAAAATCTGAGGCTATGCCTCTGGGCAACCCGCGCCACCCTACTTCATCTCCATTTAAATGGTCACCCCAAGGTTTCACTTACCTGGGGATCTCAATTACCCCGTCACTAGACGCACTGTACAAGGCTAATTTTGAGCCTCTTCTAAAACGCATTAAAGACGATTTAGATAGGTGGGTATCTCTACCATTGTCTATGTTGGGGAGGGTTGCCTTGCTTAAAATGAATATCTTGCCAAGACTTCTTTATCATTTTCAGATGGTCCCTATCTTACTTAATAACAAAATTATTAGGAGGGTGAACAGCTGTTTCAGTGCATTTATTTGGAACAAAAAGAAGCCACGATTAAAGATGGCTAAGCTACAGATGTCTGTGGAGAAGGGCGGCTTCGCTGTCCCTAATGTCAAACTTCATCAGCTGGCTGCACAACTTCATTGCATAGCCGACTGGATTAATGATGACCCGGAATCAGTATGGCTAGATCTAGAAACATTTAATGCAGGTAGCCCTTTACCAAGTCTGTTATTTGCCCTAGACCAAAAGAAAATTAGGGGTGTTACGGTTAATAATATCATAATTAAAACAAGTCTGCAAGCCTGGCAAGCAATAAGAAGGCTGGAAGGTCGTGCAAATATACTGTCTCCCCTGGCCCCTGTACACAGCAACATTGATTTTGCTCCAGCTTGCTCAGATGATGGGTTTAACATCTGGAGAGAGAGAGAGGGATTCTAACCCTGGGGCATTTGTTTCAGGAAGGAGTGATGCTTCCATTCACAGAAATTGAATAGAAGTATGACCTACCCCCAAATAATTGCTTCAGATTTTTTCAAATTCGTAGCTTTATTCAGGACAAAAGCAGCCATGTCTTTGACTGCCAGACTTTGAAAATAGAACGTTTACTTCTAAATAGAGGCAAGAAATCAGTCCTTGGCCAGGGGTATGTTGAACTGAACCTTGCTAGTGATATGACTACGGACTATCTGCGACAGGTGTGGAATAATGATTTCGATCTCACAATGGATGAAACAACATGGGCAGAAATTTGGCAATTGGCAAAGGAGATCTCTATATGTAACAGAACCTGAGAGAGCCAGTTTAGGATATTGCATCCTTTACAGATTACCCCCCCAGCTAAGACATAGGATGAACCCAAGTTTGTCAGAAATGTGCTTGAAGTGTCATATTGAGGTGGGAAGTTATAGGCATTGTGTTTGGTCATGTGTGCATAGTAAGGGGTACTGGGGTAAAATTTCTGATAAACTCAATTTGATTTTTGGTGTCCACCTTGACCCAGGGCCTGAGGTGCTGCTCCTCGGCTTACCTAGCCCTCAGATTAAAGGTTCTTATCAAAGAAGGCTGTTCAATATTCTCACATTCGCTGCCCGGAAAAATATACTGCTTAAATGGATTGATAATATTCCTCCTACAATTATAGGATGGCATGAACTGATATTTGAGTTAATGCCAACATACAGATTCAAATGTAAAACGGCAGTTTTCTTTAAGACTTGGACACCCTTCTTTAGATACGCCGGTAAAAGACTCACAGATACCGTATTAAAGGGAATGGTTGACTGCAACATGGATAATTGGCAAAATGACATCTTTGGGTCGTAAGGTCAGATTTCTACTTGCTTGGTGATCAATTGTCATTTATTTATTACTCAGGTATTTTGTTTTATAAAAGTTGTTGGAAATTTTAAATACTTTAATTTCTGAAAGTAAGCATCCTTTTTTCACTTGTTTCTCTCAAGACTATTAATTGTTGCGTCATCACTGTCAATTGTGATAGACTGAGCACTCCTATGTGGATATATTTATATAGGTGCTATGACACTTCCCACCGTATACCTATACACCTGTATGAAATTATTTTTCTAAATAGGTAGTGGGCTACATATCTTATGCCAAAAGATTTCAAGAAAATGTGTAACTTTTGTGGCCTCAGTTTGTTTGTTTGTTTGTAGTGTGTGTTTTTGTATGTTTATGGGAAAAATCTTAATAAAAATATCTTTTAAAAAAAAAGTCATGATTGCTGGATTTTCAAATAGTCACAAGATTTAAAAATGATAGATCAGCTTTAATCTTTGGTGAATCCAATGGTTGATCCAATGAATGGTTTATCTCGGTGGGACCTCCAATTTGTTATGATTTGAAAAAATCACAACAAAGAAAACCAGCAATGACAACTTAAACAAATTTATTCTTCACTGATTAGGTCCAAAAATTTCTACAAATAATCCACTGTGCAATCTTATAATAACACTCTAATGTCACTATGTAACTCTGATGCCAAAACAAAAACTCTCCCCCACTGATCAAAATCACAGCATTTATATAGACTAGGAACATTCTGGAAAGATGTACAGGAGTCCTGGGTGATCCGGCCCCATCCAGGCAAGAAGATGCCAGAAACCTCTAGAAAGCACTAGTCTATTTCATCGCAAACAAGTGGTATTGCATCAGATCATGTTTTGCTACAGACATACCACCAGAGGGTGCTAAATGATGAACAAAATAAACAAATAGCTGACCAGGAAGGCAGCACAAATAGTTTCCAACAAATCTCCATTTATAAAAGATATACAGTGCTGTACATAAAATACTCATACAAAACAATATTCTTTGCAGCTAAAGCAAAAAACAAGCTGCATGCAACGTTGATATCATATTCATTCTAATTTTGATTAACACTAATTGCATTTTTGACCTCAATAATTAGTAATACCACCAATAGTAATCTAAAGGGCCATTCCGTGTACGTGCGTTACTGTTCGGACACACATTTTGATGATAAATATAACTACAATTTTTTATTGCTTGGATCTTGTTTCCATCTTGTTTAAACATTGTTTGTGGTCCTGGGTCAGTACTCTTTCATGGAAAGTAAAAAAAATTTCTCTCCCTTTGCCAGCTTTTTTTGCTACAGCCTCATTTTCAGCGTTACATGTGTTACATTCAGAGAAAAATGAAACGTTGTCACTTTTTCAAATCCTCAAAAGTCTGTGAAGTGTGCCACTGAGCGCATTTCTCTTAGTTATGATTTGAATACCCAATATATGAAGTTGTCATATCAGGTCTTGTTGGGGATTTTAAAAATACCGAAATCTTTTAATGGGGGAATTCGGGCGTTTAGGTGTGTTCTGAAAAAAAAGTTCGCGCTGGCGTTCTGGCGTCGAACTGGGTATGAAGAAATCAATTTCTGGAGCATTTTATGAACATTGAGTGATTTGTTTTTCTTTGAAATAAATATTTTTCACAAAATGAAGTGGTTTAGGAGTCCTTTCTTTGTAATGGGTTCAGATAGGAAGCCATTTATACCAAGGAAACCGCAAAAAGCCGTTCTCGCCGAGACCAGTTTCTGTTGTGAAACCTTGTTGTTTTTCTCCAAGAAGCCATTCTTGCTGAGACCAATTTCTGTTCTCAATCTGAAACCATGTTGTTTTTGAGCAATTTCTTGAACAACTGACAGTGACAGGGCCACCAAGTCTTCTATAAAGGAATAGAGTAAAAAAAGCCTTAGCAGACCTATGTCCTCCATGTAACAGAGAGGACAGATTCTCAGGATCACTCACTTTTATTCAGACACGTAAGTTTCACTCTTTACCGAATTTCCGACTTCTGTACAGCCCTGGGTTTATATTTACCCAGGGCTGTACAGTGCGACAGTTTTGATCTGCCCTAACTTTGTCTACCGCTAAAGACGAGTGGGTGTGTATTGTCTTTAAGATATGAAGGAGCGATGCAGCAAGGGAAATGTATTTTGAAGGATCTACCGACCATTTAAATGCTATCGCTAAAAAAACTACATTTCCCCAACAAGAGCGTGCCGCAAGACGGGACGAGGCAGATTTGAATCGCTCGTTCATCTGCCAAACTGACATTACATCAATCGGGTTCTTGTAAACGGCTTCAGTTTACATGGGTCATCTTTTATTTCCCCAACCCTATACCAACACCTAACCCCTAACCCAAACTCAAGCCCTGAACTCAACCTTAACCCAAATTGTAATCTTGTCTAGATCCGAAAAAGTCAGTTTTGATGGATGAAACTAAGTAACCGCCATTTGAATCAAATGTCAACATGTACACAGGCAAAAAGCAGGAAAGAAATCACAAAGATTGTCACTCTTTTCTATGAAAAATGACCTTTAAATTTTCGTAACGCACGTAACGTTACGTGCATTACACATCTTTCAGGCAAATTTCCATTGGGAAAATATGAAAATCTCAGTGATTTCTTTGGTTCATATTTTTTTGTTCACCCATTCTACCTTAGCATATGAGAAATGCAGGCCAAATATGGTCAATTGTTTGTTCTACATACATAAAAGGGTAATTTTTGTTACGTGCGTTACACAGACATCTCCTTAAATCTTCATCGGAAATTTTTCAAAAATCGTCAATAAGTCGGACAACAATTGTCATTGATTGATGTATGCCTCTATTCAGTAAAAGACTGTGTGACTCTGTATTTTTTGTGTTGGAAATGATAATAAAGTGAGAAAACATATATCAGTGTTTTTGCCTTTTTGTCTGATCTTGAAAGTGGCTTATATTTGATGATGCATCTTGACTTTTACTGTACCTAAAGTTATTCCCGAAAACAAATGCAGTTTCCAGGATCCCGCTAACTTTTTTTTTTTTTTTTTTACAAGATAGATTACATGTTGACTAATGAACTGTCAGCAAAAAGAAAAGAAAAACTGAAGGCAAACCGTTAGCCTATACCTTAAAAAAAATTGTGCCATTGCGTGACTTGTTTAAATAAATATCTAATCAAAATGCCAAGAAAAAACACGAATATCATTTTAAAAATCTCAAAATCTCTGACAAAGTGTCACCTGAAATAGACATTGGTTATTTCTTTAACTAATTTTCCACATTTTTGATCAGTGGGTGCACCAGGAAGATTTTCAAGATCGTGAAATACTGGGACACATTCATCCTCCTATAAAGATGGAACTCATTCAACCATCAGTTTGGTCTTTTACCACTGAGACAATTCTGCAGCCCTGTTTTTCAAGTAGTAGTCCTGCTGGTTTTAATTAACAATTTTGTAGTATTTCACATCTGTGTCGTGCAACAATTTATACAAAAGGAATTAAAGACCTGTCCCTGATAGACACCTGCCCCAAAAATAGGCGGTTAAGTTCAGTCATCGAAGTAAATGTAAGCTCAGGTTATTAATTGAAGTTTTTTGGTAAAATAAGTAAAGCAACTTAATGGCACTGGTCTAAATAATGCAGAAATGCATAGTTTTTTAGTCAATTAATACAAAATTTTCTTAGAGGAGGTACCTCAAATCCCCTGCTTTAAGTGAGAAGAGAGTCCTCAGGGCCCGCCCCCCAATGACCCCCTAAATATGGACACCAAACTCCGCCTGTGGTCTGGAGAGAGTACATGAGCAGATGAATCCTGTCATCATTTGTCAGTATGACTGAGGCACACCTCCCTGGTTGTAATTGTAAGAGCAGTTATGAACAGAAAAATAAAGATAATATAATCTAAGTACTATTTTAGTAAAATGATGTTGCAAAACCCAGCTACTCGTAAGAAATGACTCGTATGCTTTGTCCCAAATGTGCTTTTTTTGGTTATTTTTAGCATCAGTACCCAAAACATACAAAGCTCTGTGTATGCATCAAACATCAGGCAAATATCTATTTCTTTCACTTAATTAACATCAAAATTCAATATCTGGTGAGAATGCAGCTCCACATAAGTCCCATTTACATAAGAATACAAAGTGAAAATTTAAAAACATCATCAAATTGATAGTTATTGCGGCAAACTCACCGCTTGTTATTGTCAATTGTTATTGTACTCTGTGTTCACTGAGTGAAAACACCTGCTAACAAGAAGAGCCCTCAGTGCATTTTTAAATTAATTAGACTAGGTCAAAACCAAGCACATGGCTGGACCATTAATGGTCTGTGTGGAAATGCGGGCAATGAGCAACAGCCAATGCGGAAAGTACATTTGGCCGGCTGACCAATGGTGTTACTTTGATCACTCACTCACTCACTCACTCACACACACACACACACACACACACACTCCCCTCACACTCACTCTCTCATTCCCTCCATCACTCACTCCCTCATTCACTCAGCCATAGACATGTGGATGTCGGATGATAGCCTGCTTACTGTGACTTTCAGAACTGAGGTTGTCAGATGAAGTCATAAATCGTATATACCCGCAACTGAGCATGTAGCATGAGAGTGTGCGGTCTAAATTCAGTCAGCATTTAGCCTTCCTTTTACCTACATGTAAATGTCAGTATCACCATTTTTTTTTTTTTTTTTTTTTTTTTTTACAAGCTCTGTTCAGCAAGAACATCTGTAATGATTACTTCGCTAGATCCACCGAACTGTTTAGAAAAATAACTCTGGCAATGGGTTCAGAGTCAAGCTTCCGAAAAGATGTTGACGGATGTTTGCCCTGTATGTTTCTTTTGTGATCTTTCTCTCCATCTGTCTATCATAGTAACAAAGGCAGAGTGAATAAATGTGTTCAGAGTACGTGCGAATGCTTCATAAATGCTTAGTACACCACAGCTTTAATGCATTAAAAAACAATGTTCCACAACTTTTTTAAAATGCCTTTGAAGGGGTTATTTCCATTAGTGCTCAAGTCCATATTTATTAAAAATCAGATAACACTACAAATCCATTCTTTCATTGATGAGGAATAAGCCCCATAAGCTAATTTTGGCAAAGAAGCACTGAAGTACAATATAAAATGAGCAGTGAATTGTAAATTCCCCAAGAGGCTATTTCTAGTGGTGACCAAGTCCAGTCTAAAACTTCTACAAGTAAGTTAGTCCAGTCAGCCAGTCAAAGCATTGCTTAGAAAATTGGTTGGCCAATAGCAGCCACTGTAGATTTCTTATCAAACCAAAACGGCTGACTCTACAGGCCAGGATGTGCATGTGGACTTAACCAAAGAGAGCTAAAAAAAAAAAAAAAAAAAAATGACCCAGGCAGCCAGAAACATGGGCAAAAAACAAGCGTAAAAGAAGTCTGACAAACGTAATCTTTTTTAGCTGTTTATTCTTCGGCTGAACTTTCTAATTACCACGCCACATCCCTATTGATGGCGATTGAAGTCTTTAAACCTGTTCGGATGGTGGTACTGCCCATTCATAATTCATGGAGATTGGTTTTTATTGTGACCTTTGTTCAGCTGTATTTACCTTCTGTTTAATCGCATATATCTTCCATTGATTTTGTTGAAGAAACTTTTTGACATTCATGACTATCGTATACAGGTATGACCATATTTACTGTTCATTTTCATTAGAAAGTGGTGCGTTTTGTTTTCAAAACAATGCTCTATTTTAGTCCTCTGAAATAAAATTTAATGCTGTGAATTTTTTTAATTAAGTTCCATTTTCGTTATTTTGTGGTATTGCTTCTAAAAGTACTCAAGTCCGCAGACTGGCGTATGAAATATCTGGGCGAAGAATCCAGATAGAGGCTAGACGGTCTCCTAATATGTTTTAAGACATCTTTTCTGATATTTCATAATGTTTACATCAGCTTAACACATGTAACATGATCCCCACAAGTTGTCAAATCCTTAAAATCTTGTTTCCCTAAAAAGACGAAAGCGGACTTCTGCACTTCTGGAAATCAACCCTACATTTTAATATGTTAAAATGTATTATCTTTATGAATTTGGCATGTTTGGCATTTTGAATGTTATCTTATGCTTTAATAAGTTTTTTTGTTTTGCACATATACTTTCAGTGTGTTTGTATTATTCTGAATTCTATTTTCATGCCACTTTCTGGTTTTCTGCATCTGTCTTCCATTCATCTGTTCTTCAGCACTTCGACAAGCCCACATCTTACAGGAAATGCATCTGTGGAGTGGTACAGTGGTATACTTACCTTATTTCAATGGCAACCTATACAATTTTCCCCAAAAGTTTGTGCTCAGGACCAGACTAGACCTTCCCAGGTCCCAGCCAGCTAAAGTTATGGATGGTACATACCAGCAACTTCATTGCATTAGGCAGTGAGATGAAGTGAGCTAAATTAGTTTTGAGAAAATCATGACGCTGAGTTATTGCCCAGATTCTTAGTCAAATAATTACGTAAAGTTTCAGCATCAAGATTAGGGCAAAGATTAGTGGAGGATCTTGTTGCAAGCACACTCACCAACTTGGTTAAAACCACTTGTGTGTCACCCTCAGTGGGGTACCAATGATCCCCATTTTCTTCCGCTCTCATTTCAAATGAGCTTGCATGGTGTGGGGATTTGGCTGCAAAGTTTGAGGCGAAGAGCTCATTTTAATATGTCCTCTTGGTGAGCGGAGCCTGGCCCTAATGCTTCTCTTTCCTGAGAGGCACCGGTCCCCGGGTCCAAGCCAGGTGGACTGCGGTATTTCTCCATTGCTGACATCCACCGATCCATACCCTAAATTGAAGACCTGGGTGCAAGAAGTACTTTAGTCACAAAATAACACTTTTGAGATATTAAGGGTCAAAGTTTTGAAAACATGCTGCAGATACTTTTTTTAAAAGATAACATTCAGTGGCGCCTGCTGCTAGTCCCAGGGGTTATACAAAGTAGACAGACACGTTTTTGTGGAAAAATAATGCTTTATTACGAAAAAAACAAGAAAATGAGTTTTGGACTTTGGTACTTCTTACCATAAAATGCCCGGACTTCGGTACTTTTTGCCATAAAATGCATGGACTTTGGTACTTTTACCACACAAATGCCGTTTCAATCATTTTCTGATTGCCAAACAGTCATTTTTGCTACGCTTGTCACATGACACATACTAGCAGCTGATTTGACAGTCATGGACTTGGGCACTTGTTCCTGATGACGTCAAGGACTTGAGTACTTCTGCAAAGACTTGAGTATTTCTTGCAAAAAAATTCAGTAGATTCAGGGAAGGCCGTATATCAGTATTGAGGACTTGAGTACTTATATTTGGAATTTTTTGGCTTTAAATGATGCACATGACACTACTTTATGGAAGTAGTGTCAGCTCATTTTTTGGAAGATGTGACTTAAGTACTTCTTGCACCCAGGTCTTCAATTATGATGTTAAGAGGGACAGTGTAATGTCTCAGTGCTTCTGAATTTAGTATTCATGTGGCTGTATATACAGCCAGGCTTGCTTTGTGTTTCTTCTACAGATGGAGGTGATGACATCATGATCATGTTTGAGGTTGTCCTGCAGGAGATATGCTGGAAATGCATACCATTGCCGAGACAACCGGTGCCTATTTAAAGGATTCCAGGTATTATTGTGTTATTGATCGCAACATCAGCATAGCATTTGAGCTTTCTGTTCTTGTGTTCCATGCAAAATTGAGTGATCACGTTACAGCCAAACCCCAGGTGGCATAAGAATGTTAAAGATCAGGGAACACAGGCACTGCTTGTGAGGTCAGAAAATGTGAAGGAGAAGAGCTTGTTGCACATGGAGGCTTTTGTTTCAAGTGGGAGAGTCTGACAGCACAGAACAGCCCCAAGACTGAGAACCAAAAGGTGAGGCCAAGTACAGGGACAGAACCAATCCTGCCTCTTTTGAAGGGCAAACTTGTTCTTCGAGGACAGACAGCATCTCTGCCTCTATTGGGGGAACCCTAAAGAGACACCAGATCAACGGCAGTGTGGCAGTGGTGCTGTAGCTTCATGCTGGGCCTTTCATCATAATACGCCTTTGAGTGTGACACTTACTAGGTACAGTTAGCCCCTTTGCGCAGAAGCCAAATCTGGCTATTTATGTGTTACCTTATTTAAAGCTTTATAATTCAAGATTGCAGCCTCACAGAGAGGAAGGGAATGGCTCCACTGAGTCCAGACACTTGAAGCGTTGAGAATTACATCATATTTCAGTTTATTTTCATGATTTTGGTAGAGAATAAGGTCTACAAACATCAAAAATCTTCATGAAAATTCAGCACTGAAGTTGTAAATAAAATATAATACTGAGAATTGAAAAATGGCTGGGGGTTAAAACAATACATTTCTGGGATCATAAACTCCTTGACCACAAGTAGAATTCCTCTGAACATTAAATTCTGAATTACCTACTCTCTAGGGGCCAAATAAGACACCTCTCCAGGTGGCTCCCCAAACTCTTAAGATCCCGGAAAATGGCGCACTGTCAAATCATAAAATAATCATATATTTAACACAAATCAACTTTTGACGCATGAAATTCAATATGAATTAATGATTTTCTGGTTGAATTGACCATGAGTTTATCAATATAGGAGCAGTTGGATATCAGTGGTCACCAGTAACCTCTCCAAACATAAAACATGCCTTTTCTCCATGATAAACATTAGAATTTTGTCCATTATTCTTCAGAGTCCCACAAGAACATACTCATTAAATGAACTGCTTATTTAACGGTCAGAACATTCACCCTGCAATGAAAAGCTAGCAGTTCCCACTTCCTAGCTCGTAATCTTATATAAACACTTTCCACACCTTATCAGGAACAAGTATAACTCACCACCTCAGTAATATCTGAAATATACTTTACATTTTAACAGAACTGACATTCCACCACCAAGAAAAAACCAAAAATGCCCCAACATACAGTAGCTTTTATGAGCAAAGACTAACGGTTACTCTTACTAATCAAAGAGACAAACAAGCTCTGTGATCATCATGGCTATGGTAAACCGAGAATAAAAAACAGCTAGCCAGCTACCCATAGTTTAAAAAATATATAAAATTGCATTAACCCAAGGTGAACAAAAACCTTTCTTCATTGAATCTCTCCTCTAGAGACAAAACTGTATTGGGTAGAAGGAACCCTCCAGTCCTGTTTCATTCGGACTAATTCCCATTGACCATATCTGTACCTCATTTAAATCCCGTAAATATAACTGAACACTTCAGGCCGGTTTTGGGAGTCCTTTTTTCTTTGTAATCGCGTCATTTTCAGCTGCGCAATGGTGCGCAACATAAAGACAATACAACCTACTTTGCTCTTACGCAGATGTTTGTATACTCCTCTGTTTGTCCAATCAATGTCTTTCAGTTACTGTGGAATGTTTAAACTCTCTGGTATTGGATAAGAAATGAGTCAATCAATACATCATAACCGGGGAAGATTTACGTAGGCGTGACCTATAAGTGTGCAGTTATGCACATGAGCCTAAGTAAATAATTGAGTGATTGGCTATCAACAGGACTACATAGGAGGATGTAAGGGAGCGTTAAATTCGTCGATGGAGGAATCTATGCGTAAATCTATGGTAGGGAACTATGCATTTTTGATATGTGATGACTATAATTGATAGTAGAATGACACAGTATCAACACCATTTTGAATTTTTTCTTCAGAAAACCAATTTTTCTTAAGTACTAATGGGGATACCATTGGGTAGCTGAAGTGGTTTCTACAGTGGACAACGATTTTTTCTGTAGCAAGAGATCATTTTTTTGAACGGCTGGATAGATACTATAGGCTAGTACAGGGTGGGCAATTCCGGTCCTGGAGGGCCGCTGTGTATGCAGGTTTTTATTTCTGTCAATTACCCTGACTACTTGAGTTAATAGTTAATTGATTGCTTACACAAATATAGATTTGTGCAAAGATTAGACCAAAGAAAAAGTTGGGAGATGAGAACAGTCTTTGTTGGCCATTCATGAAATATGCCTGAAATGTCAGATTTCAGAAATAGTTTGGCTAATTTAGATAATCAACTAATTAAAGGCCAGAAATTGGTGTGAAAACCAGGGACAGATACGGCCCTCGTTGCCCACCTCTGGGCTAGTATATTGATTAGTTTGCACATCAGGCTTGGGTGAGGAGTTTAACACATGCAACTCCTGAAAAACAGGGATGGGAGTGAACTTGTCCATATTCTAAACCATGTTCGAGCTCAGCTTGCCAGCGAATATTCAGTTACACTTATTAACTAATCGGGGGTGCCATCTAGTGATAGAATATTGTAACTGCTTGCATAAATTTGCAGCTCCATGTCTGCGGGTGGACACATCTGGGGTTAATGAAGTTGCAGACCTTCTATCCAAAAGATATGATCGCTTTAAAGAAAAAGACACATTGCACCCCGTTACAGCCTTCTTTGTGTCCCATCTTTAATTCCTTTAACACGTTCGCGCAGATGTAGACACCCGCATATGCACATAATTACACAATTCTATCAATAGGTGGCACACCTAAAATGGTCATTGAATATTCACAAGGACGTGATGCCTGTAAACGATTTACAATATGGAGGAGTTGTATGATTTAAACTCTTCAGCCAAGCCTGATGTATGAATTGTGTGTTGTCCTTCGTTGCAACCACTTCAATTATAAATCCAGAGGTACGTACCTCAGTTAATTAATGAAAAAAATCAGTTTCCTCAAGCAAAAATTCAACATGGCACTGACACTTTATCATTCTACAATCAAGAACAGTCATCAGATATTAATGCATAGATTCATCCTTCGACAAATTCAGTGGTTTCTTACATCCTCTTACAATCTCTCACTGAAATCCAGTCACTCTAATGCTTGCTCAGGCTATATAAAACTTCCCTGGTAATTATCTGCTGATTAATAGGTTTTTTTTTATCCAATTCCAGACAGTATAAAGTTTCCACAGTAATTTGTATGCTGTGCGATTAACGCATTTACTTTACGTGTTCGTGAATATGAAAAATACAATTTGTCAATATTCCATTTTACACTAGACCCCATAATAAATGCCGGTATCATTTATGGACTCAGTGTTATCTCTCAACTTTTCATTTACGCAGGTGCGTAGGAAGCACTTTGACATTGAGGGGGGCCAAATCTGCACGGGGTGGGCGAGTCCCAAAATTTGCTGACTGCCTCATCAAGTATATAGGCCATTCATAATTAGGTGTAATAACTCATTATTGAATTCTGACACAAATTTAAAAATGTTGAAAATCTGCAACAGTCTCCATTACTGTATGCTATCCATCATTGTATCACGATCATAGATGTCATCCACTGACATTCATTATGCACTGACGGGCTACTTTCAGCACCAACAGCGCACAAAGAAATAACTAGTTGGATACAGTTTTTACTGACAATTCAAAGAGCAAATGTTAATACAGAACAGCCTAGTCCCCAGATGTTCACGACCGTAATGATCTGATATCAGACGCGCCCCCCGCCCCTTAAGAAGCGAGACATTCGTTCATTCTTTATAGTCAAGAATGTAAGTGCAGGGTTCCCGTCAAGCTTTTTAAAAGCTATGAGTAGGTTTTGAGCATGGACAATCTTCATAAAAGTATTTGCTGCTGGTTCCTAAAGTTTAAAGATAGCATTAACTAACGCGACAGTATGCAGGCAACAAGTGCAATGCTAATGCTAACTGCATAGCCAGAGAGAAAAGCGCTTTTATGCTGGAACAATGCACTGATAAAACAATGCGCACAATGAATGACGATGTTAAAGTTATAGGCCTATTGGTTTTACAGATGTTAGGGACTGCATCACTGAATGTGCTAACTGCATTTCAGAATCGGCAGCGTGGTCAGCAGCGCCCCAGAAACGAGGAGCATGTAAGCTTAACGGTAGATGATACAAACAGGTAGGAGCAGGCTGTAGTGCAGAACGAGTGAGCAACAAGTCTCTCGTAAACAGTAGTTCCACATATTAACCGATTACCAGTATAAGCATCATGGCCATTGGCCGGTATAACAGTGTTGTAAACAATGCAGGGCAGAAGCGGCCCCTGACCCTGATGAGATCATGACTGCTGAGGAAGATGGAGAGCCATGCTGCACAGATGGAGAGCGCCCAGACACTGAGGTAGCTAGCTGTTGTTGTGATGAACGATTGGACCATAGCATCACTCCACATGTTGTGCCCTATGTAGCGGTCATCATGCATGCCCCTTTTCGGTGGAAAACAGAACTGAAAAATTGACCAAACACGAACAGCACCATAGGCTGCACCTTTACAAATTCTAATCTTCGTTTCCGAAACCACATACTGGTAAATTATGTTGACTGTTCAGCCACAGCAGCTGCCAAGCATAATCTCATTCCAGCACCAGAATTGAGCAAAGATCAGAAAATATTGGGATCATTAGCCTACCTCGTTGGATCATGCCATTGTCCACAGAGATACATCGTAATCCAAAACAGGATATCCAAAAAGATCAAGTAGAATGTCAATGTCCATCGTAGGGCTGTGCATCCTTCAAGATGGGGTTAATGTCATGTAGCGTTCAGAGCCTCTCTACATGGCTCTTGGTTAGCCGCACCGCATTGATACAACACGATGTTAAATGTTTGAGATAATATACAACGCTACGTTAGCCCTCAACGTGAAAGTCTGATTATCACAGTTTAAAAGTTAATTTTGCATTTTCTTAATAAATCGATGTCTATACAACATTATCTATATCTGTCTAACTTTTAACCTGATGGCAGAGTGTAATGACAGCCAGTAGGTTACAAACTAATGCTTCCGCTACGGGACCGTCGATGATCAAGCCGGCTCATTTGAGTCGTTGGGCAAGAAGCAAACGTTGCTTGACACATGCGTGCAAGGTGGGGGTGGGGGGTGCGGGGGCTTTAATCTCTTGGCAGGGATGTGTAGCTTGCGAGAATAATTTAGATTAGAAGTTTGTACTTTACGGGTGTTTTTTTTTTTTTTGGTGGGGGTGTCAACATTGGGGGTGTCACGTCCCCCGCGAGCCCCCCATTTCCTACACGCATGCATTCACGAGTTGTTCCTTCCTCTCGGCCCCAATGCTCTCAAACCTCCTCATTGGAGTCAGCCACAAATGATATTGGCAGGTTCAGGAAAAAATCGTCCGTCGGAAATTGGCGAATCCACCATTACGGCATTAGGCTAGGAACGCTGTGTTAATTGTGAGGCTCATTGTAAAGCGAATAGAAAGGTGGGTGATCGATTAAGATTATTTGTGATTTCACTACATTTTGAAGTGAAAGATTCATTCAAAAATCCCAAATTGCATTTGTAAGACTTCTAGCAAATGAACTATTGTCAATAAAGTTTGTATCGGTGTGATCATCTGCCCGAAGTGCGGGTTGAAATTACGATGTGGACTGGTAGGCGTATGTCTGTGGGCATCTCTGTATGACTGCACGGCACCTTCTAACCATGTTTTTTCACATTTAAACTTTGTCAGGTTTACTTCATATTATTGATAATTCATGGCTCTGCACCTGTCAGTGAGAACATGAATTTGCACATTTTGGCATTGATTATTTTATGTAAGTAAATTAGCGAAGGGTTGGGCTAATTTCATTCAGTCATTATCGGCAAGCCCTAGGCCTAGCCCCCGGCCTCGTCACCGAGTCATCCTGAGAAGTAACAGCCTAATACCGATGACCCTCGATGGCAATTAAATATTATACAGGGCTCAAAATAATCGGTCATTATATGTGAGTCAATATTTATTTTGGTGAATAGAAATTGTGCCGATAGTCGACATTGGCTCGTAGGTGTCATAGCCAAAGCTGCTGATGAAATCCTTTCTGGCTCTTGAGCAAGCAGTGCTGAACTCTCCGGGGCGCAATTTGCAGTGGAAGTTTTGACTACCGTGATTGAAATGTGTGATGCAAAGTACATTTATAATCATTGAAAGTGTAATCATTATGTGATTAAGACAATATGTTGATCATAACCTGATTAAGTAAACCATATATTCTGCTAAATGTATTACATATCACAATGAAATATCCAATGACCTACTTCATATCTAATGTGTAATTATGGTTAAAATTGTACCAATGACTTACACATTCCACATATTCCATATATTCAGTGCAAGACCACTTATTCAAGTGCATGATCTGTGTTCTGAATACATTAATTGTCTTAGAGGCCTTTGCTGAGGGAGGATGGATAGTTTGTGAGAAAACTGAAAGCTAGTATGCATATGATAAAGTGTGGCCTTGCTCTGGCAAAATTATACTTTAAATGAATTGCTCTCTTTGTGTGCTCCCTGGAGATAAGCTGGGCTACTCCTAGTACAAAGATGCTCCTTCCTATGGGGATTGATACCCTTTAGAGTAGAGGATGATGTTTGTGGGGTGTTGAAACACTCCTTTCTGCCCTCTTCCTGCTGCCCAATAAGGTTATTGGGACGAGACCTGATGTGTATTCTGGGCATTACCTTGATGGCTGGACAGGAAGGGATAGAGGTTCATAGGCAGGCAAAAGAAGTTCTGCGGTTAGTGCGTTGTGGGCCGGAAGACCTATTATATCTATATCAGTGTTCGAAATAAGGAAAAAAATTAGGTTGTCCGCCAGACAACCTAGGAAACAGATCAGGTTGTGCGCAAGAATTTTTAGTTGTCTTGTGTGCCATCCTTAGCATAAAAAAAAAAAAATACACGCATATTAAGTTGAATAACGCTACAGCAGGGGCAGAGTGGCCATCGGGACGACCGGGACATTTCCTGGTCGGCCGGCCGGCCAATAAGCTCAAGTGAACCGGCCCGCAGACTGCCCTGCGCGGCCGTGTGATGGTCATGGTTGGCACACTGAGTTACAACTATCATGAACCTAGCATGATCCCATAAGAATTTCCAAGATGTTCTTCAACCACACACCAATCAACTCCAACCAATATTTATAACACTTGGTGTCTCTCTAAATCTCACTCATGGTTGCTCGAGTGTCAGACTCACTCTTATCAATCCAGCCTACTGATTTTTGTTTTGCCTCCTTTCTTGATTTAATTCTCTTTATTCAAACGTTATATAACTTTCATGACCACAAATATAAAATTTACTGTTATTACATTTGTTTGTTTGTTCAAAAATTAATGTAGAATGGTCGGAGCAAAGCCTCATGGGAAATGGAAACTGCGTATCATTCTGCATTTATCCAATGAACGAAGGGGGATGAATGAGCGGCCGTCAGACAGAGAGAAAGTGGGCAGGTTGAAGTAGCGGATTTTTTTACACTTGAAGATGGAAGGCAAGAAGAGAAAGGAGAAAGGAGGGGCCAAAAAGGCCAGAATGAAGAAGAAGCGAATGCTGGAGGAGGGTGCATCAAAATGGTCAAAAATCACGGATTTATTCCGAAACAACCAGGCGTCAACTAGTGATGCAGGTTAGTTTACAGGAAAACAGTTAGCTCAAGCCTTGACGTTATTACTAGGTGCAAATTAGCATAACAATACAGCTGAGTTCTTCATAGTTCCTCCTCAGCGGGGGCGGTGTCATCACGGCGGCTACTACGGCCGCGTTGCCCCTCACTCTCTTTTTTATCTCCTCTTGTCAGCTCCAAACCCGTCTGCATCTGCACCGCGATTACGGACCAGAGTGGTTTTCCACACACACAGCTGTCATTTAACTCGTGTCGGAATAACAACACTCTCAGATCAAATCAGCAATCTACCAGTTGTTATTTTACTGATACTGAAAACATTTGATTTTGTATTAAAAAATTTTTTTTCAAAAAATAAATAAATAAATAAAATAATCTAATGCGTTTTTTTTTTCTTTATTGATTATATTTTGGCAATTTGGCCAATGTTTAATCACATCTCGAGGACATACAATTATAGAAATTGCTTGGTTTTGGTGATGTAATTAGTTTTTCCTTAAATTTAAATTGCCAAAATTGCTCACTTGATTTGCCTTTATAGTATGGGTTGGGCCAGTGGTGGGCCGGTGGTGGGCCGGTGCGGTCAGAATTTTCCCGGTGGATTTTGGTGTCCCAGTCCTCCCTTGCACTACATAATGCTTCAATTGGTCGTACAGGTGATATTCAGAACAATGCAATAAAATATAAAACAATACATTCTCCTGCCGAACTAAACAACTGTTAACCAAAACCATTCTCCTGCAACTCAATAGCTCGGTACTTAGCGTGCCGTTTCTTTAATATTTCTGAGCCCCGTCTTCCATCACAATCTCAGGCAAAGACCGGTCTTAATGACACTGTATTTCCCTTTCTTATTGGACTCGGGATTAGCTCGCTATATCACTAGCAAGAACAGAGCCGACCTATTTGACATGGCTTGGGACGAGTGAGAGATATACAGGCTGCATGTACTTGAAAACAACGTAGCCAAAAACGCAATCTAAAGATTCCCGATTCCTAGGGTGTTAGGTCACCAATTATAAATGAATACTTATGAAAATTTTATATCAGGCTGTACCATTTCAGATAACTTACCTCTCGGTGTCAAAGGGCAGTGAAGTTTCATGCTAGAAGAGAGCTAACCGCCACACTCACAGCAGTAATTTTGATTGAACTCTGAATATGCATACAATATGTTAACGCTTATAATACGAGCTCATAAAATTCACGTCAAAGGAAGATGCTTATTGTCACATTTTTGAATCTACATTCACTAAGGTTGTTTAAGGTGCATCCGGCTCGTTCCTAGTGCAAGTTTTCCTTGACTGGTTTGCCCAAGCCTGAATTGAAGTGCGTGCCGCGGTCAATCTCTACGTCGTTGTTTGCCGCGGTACTTCATTAAAAAAGAATTAAAGTTACGCGCAGTAGGCCTTACACATGACCAAAATTGTCGCGTCCATTGCAGAGGGAAGTAAATAAAATTTTGACGAATTCAAATTAATATAACTGCTGGGATATTTGGTTGTCCAGTGGACAACTTCGTGAGCAGCTTAGGTTGTCCGGATCTATTTCGGCTTGTCTAGACGCTTATTTCGAACACTGTATATGAATGGCAATTTGTTGAAAATAATCCGAGAGAAGCAGGATAACATTTGATTAAAGAAGCTGAGAAGTATTTGACTGACACGTCACTGACCTATATGAGGGAAGACTCTTTGCATTGTACTGCGCATGTTTCAGTTGGTCCAGATGAGGATTATCAGAAGGATTGGTTAGGAAAAGGACAGGAAAATGAGATTTTGAGTACAGATAGGTTGTTCTGGCAGCAAGATGTGCATGCAGTAGGAGTAAATATTGAAGGGGGAAAACTTGAAAGGATGTTCCAAGTCTCAGGGTCCAGCCCACACACATCCGTCGTGAAAGCTCCGGCGTTAGAGTGGAAAGATTTGGGTCCGTGGATAAAGCGCTGTAAGCAAGACCACTGGTCAGATGAGACTGCGGTCAAAGGAGTTTTGTATAACAAGGAATTGAATTCCTACAAAACTCAATGCCAGACGCGGCATAGTGTAAAAAAAGGGGGGTTCGAGTGATCTTGTGTGTTGTGTGAAAGTGAAGCGCAAGTGAATGCCCCAAATGTTGCAACAATGTCTCAAAGTGGGATCCCCTCATTTGGCAGGAATACCAGATTCTCTTTGGGCCAAAAGCAAATATGATGTTGGTTTGATGAAAAGAGCAGCTCCAGTACATGTAAATCCAAAATCTGCTTATAGGCTGTGTAAAGAGCAGTACCCTTTGGATGATGAGGCGATTCGAGGAATAATACCAGTGTTTGTTGCGCTAAAAAAGGTTTGCATAATCGTGCCATGCGACACTTCGCCAGTGCAAACGCCAATTTTTCCTATCAAGAAAATTCGTGAGAATGGCCAGCAAGATAAATGGAGATTCGTCCAAGATTTGCAGGCAGTAAAATGCTGCAGTTCATGCGCGAGCACCCAATGTTCCGAATCCGCATACAATCTTAGCAAATTCCACCAGAGAGTAAATGATTTTCAGTGATTGTATTGTCAAAAGCATTTTTCTCTATTCCAGTGCACAGAGACTGACAGTTCTGGTTTGCATTTTCCTTTCAAGGAAAACATTACACCGCTATATACAAGCTGCTCTAAAGGACAATTTAGAGGGACTTGTGCTTCCTGTGGGCAGCACCTTCATGTTGATGATTTGCTGATCAGCTCCCCTACATAAGAAGCATGTGAAAAAGGCACCAGAGCCATCTTAATACATTAGGCAGAGAAAGGTAATAAAGTGAGTCTTCCTAAATTGCAATGGGTACGAGAGAAAATTGTTTTTCTCGGACATTTGATTACAGCGAAGGGTAAATCTAAATTTAATTGAAAAAGTCGACTGCATGCGTGATCTTGGGATTGTGGTGTCATCAAATTTATCATGGGATGCACATGCAAATGTCTTGGTCAGTGAAGCAAATCGCATGCTTGGATTAATTCAAAGAACTTGCGGTCATTCTGTAAAGGCTGGTAGAGAGGAGTTCAGATGCGGCGGCCGGCAGAGGTGTACCAAGCACAGAGCCTAGCACAGCAGAAAGTGATAGAGGTAATGGAAGGAGTAAGGCTTGCGTTCTGAAAACACGAGACAACTAAATGCCAGAAACAAGGCGAGCCTAAATAGAGAAAAATAAATCTCAACAAACAAGAAAAGAAGGCACCACACAATAGTGCGTGAAAATACCAAAAGAAGCAGAGCTTCCCAGGAATAATAGAGAATATAAGAGTCAAACTAACCCTGACTACAAATATATTCAGCCGAGGCAAACAGCTACAACGCAGACACTCCAGCAAAGGAGGCGTGGCGGACCTCCGGCTTATATAGACTCCGGAGAAGCACCGCCCAGTAATAATCAGCCAGCTGGGTGAAAAAATCCGATGGAGAAAGAATTCGATGTCGTCAGGGACGAGAGTAACAAAGAAAGCAAAAAGCACATACACAAACCATGACAGGACCCCCTCCTCTAAGAGACAGCCCCAGACGTTCCCAAAGAACCCCTTGCACGGAACTCAGAAATAAGAGCAGGGTCCAGGACATCCCGAGCAGGGACCCAACAACGCTCCTCGGGACCGTATCCCTCCCAGTCCACCAAAAACTGGAATCCCCGACCCACACGCCTCTCGGCAACAATACGACGTACAGTGTACGCCGGGCCCCCCTCAATCATCTGCGGCGGGGATTTGTCGGCAGGTGCCAGGACGCTGGTGCTAACCGGTTTAAGCCTGGACACGTGAAAGGCGGGATGTATCCGCAAGGATCTAGGGAGCTTGAGACGCACAGTGACAGGGTTAATCCTCCGCAATATCTTAAACGGGCCAATAAAGCGAGGGGCCAACTTCTGAGATTCCACTCTCAAGGGGAGATCCCGAGTGGAAAGCCAAACTCTCTGGCCCACTCGATAAGATGGGGCCAAATGGCGCCTTCTGTCAGCCGCAGATTTCTGTCTACGCTCAGCCCGCAACAAGGAGGAACAGACCTTAGTCCAAACAGACCGGCAGCGTCGAATGAAGTGTTCAAGAGAGGGAACTTCTGACTCCTTCTCAGACTCAGGAAACAGTGGAGGCTGATAACCCAACTGGGCCTCGAAAGGAGAAAGACCCGTAGAGGAATTACACAATGAGTTATGGGAATATTCAGCCCATGCCAAAAAGCGACTCCAGGAAGCAGGATTATCGGCTGCTAAGCACCGAAGAGTATTCTCTAAGGACTGATTGGTATGCTCAGTCTGCCCGTTAGTTTCAGGATGGAACCCTGACGACAGGCTCACAGTGGCCCCCAACTGCTTACAAAAAGCACGCCAGAATTTGGCCGCAAATTGAGGACCCCGGTCAGAAACCACATCTAGGGGGAGACCATGCAGCCGGAACACGTGGTTAACCACTAGGAAGGCTGTCTCCCGCGCCGAAGGCAGTTTAGGCAGCGCGATAAAATGAGCGGCCTTGGAAAAACGGTCGACCACGATCAAGATGACTATTGCCATCAGAGATGGGCAGGCCCGTGATAAAATCGAGCACAATATGGCTCCAAGGGCATTTAGGTACAGGCAACGGGCGCAACAGGCCAGCGGGGGGAAGATGGGAAACCTTGTTCCTGGCACAAGTGCTGCATGCCGCCACAAACTCCCGAATGTCTTTCATCATACTGGGCCACCAAAATCGTCGGGCCAAGAACCGCTTGGTTCGATGGGCCCCAGGGTGACCTGCCAGACGGAAAGAGTGTCCCCACTGGAGAACCTGAGGACGAACCGCAACGGGGACAAATAAACAACCGGACGGTTCCCCGCCAGGGCCGGGATCGGTTCTCAAGGCTTCCTGTACCACGGGTTCCACGTCCCACTGGACAGGCGCCAAAATCTGGTCAACCGGAATGACCAGCTCCGGCATCGGATCACGGTCAGAACGATCGTAAATCCGCGATAAGGCATCCCGCTTAATATTTTTTGAGCCAGGGCGGTAAGTTAACGTGAAGTTAAAACGGTTAAAAAACAACGACCACCGCGCCTGCAGGGAATTACGTCGCTTGGTTTGCTGAATATACTGGAGACAAAAAGCCTGGCTTTGAGAAGGGCCTCCAGCACCTCTCTGACGTGTTGTATATGCTCGGAGAGAGTTGAAGAAAAAATTAAAATGTCATTAAGGTAAACAAAAACAAAATTTCTCCAACATCTCTCGGAGGACGTCGTTAACGAGTGCCTGGAATACAGAGGGGGCGTTAACCAATCCAAACGGCATAATCAAATATTCGTAGTGCCCGTCATGCGTATTAAACGCCGTTTTCCACTCGTCTCCATCTCGTATCCGAACCAAGTTATACGCATTCCGCAGGTCCAGCTTAGTAAAAAACGACGCCTCCTGCAAGCGTTCGAATGCGGAATTCATCAAAGGAAGTGGGTATCGGTTTTTAATAGTAATATTATTCAGGCCCCTGTAATCAATACAAGGTCTCAGGCCACCATCCTTTTTGCTCACAAAAAAGAACCCCGCCCCGGCGGGGGACGTGGATAATCGAATAAAACCATTAGCCAGAGCCTCCTGAATATATTCCCGCATGGCCTTCCGTTCAGGACCTGACAGTGAGTACAATGAACCCCTAGGGGGGGTGGTGCCAGGTTGGAGATTGATCTCGCAATCGTAAGGGCGATGAGGAGGTAAAGTAGAGGTCCGTTGTTCACTAAAAACCTCCGCGAGATCAGTATAAGCATTAGGTACGTTATGAGGCAAACAAAAATTCAAAGCAGCCCCTAAATTCTCAACCTGTTCGGACTCAGCCGCATCAATGACAGTCTCTGGATCGGAGCCACATTCGGAATAACAATCATCCTCTGGCTGTCGCCAGTCAAATTGAGGGTCCCACTCCAATCCCTCCTCGGCCCCCTTCTCTAGGTTAGGAGGGTAGTGTGAGATAGTCTCCCCTGAATCGCTCCAGGCGTCACTTTTTCTCATGGATTGACGTCCAGGCCAACACATAGAGCTATCCATACAGTGGGATCTACAATCAGAACCCCACTGAGCAACTGGGTTATCCTTATTCCCCCAAAGGATACGAGGCTTGTGTTTTCGTAGCCAAGAATGTCCTAAAACAACTGGGAAAACGGGGGAACTGATAAAAAAAAAACCAGACCTCCTCAGAGTGTCCACCAAGGGAATTGAACATAGACAATAGTTCAGAGATTTCGGATATAACTCCATCACCCAACGGGCGACCATCCAAAGTTTTAACAGAGCGTGACTGCAAAAGAGGGCGAACCGAATGGAGTGTCTCTTAGCCCATTCCTATCCATAAAACAATCTACTGCCCCAGAGTCCAAAAAAAACATTAATAAAAATTCTCTGTGTCCCTTAGTCAATTCTACAGGAATTAAAGTTCGATGGGGAAATTGATTCTGACTCTCTAGTGCTCCCCATACCACTAGGGGGACTTCCCGTTTCCCTGAAGCTCAGGACAATGTGGACGGATATGCCCCGATTTACCACAATTATGGCAGATTATGGTCTGCGACCGGGCTTACGAGCCCTGCTATTAAATAAGCCATCGACCTGCATAGATTCGTCAGGAGTGGAAGTCTCTGTGGGCGGAGTTAGGACTGTGTGAACGCCATGGGGGATACCAACCCTGTTGTCAACAGTACCCAATGCATAATGTTTCTCCTTATTACGTTCACGGAGGCGATTATCAATTCGCACAGCCGTACGAACCAACGAATCTAGGGAAACACAAGGCTCCAATGCTGCCAAAGCGTCTTTAACATCCTCAGCCAGAGCATGAATAAAAACGGTCATTAAGGGCGTTTCCGCCCAGCCAGTTTCAGTAGCTAACGCACGAAATGTGATAGAAAAGTTAGCGACACTCTCAGAACCTTGCTTAAGATGCATTAAACGCGTTGCTGCGTCTTGACCACGAACATCCTGATCAAAAACTGATTCCATAGCTCTAACTAGGGCTTCCACAGTATTCACGACCGGTGAATTAGATCGGATTAGTGGATCCACCCAAGTCAGTGCAGTATCAGTCAACAGGGATAAAATAAATGAAACTCGAGACTCCTCATTAGCGAACCGTGAAGGTTGGGCTTTAAAGTAAATTTCGCATTGCGCAATAAAGTCCTTACATTTCCCCGCTTCACCCCCATATCTTGAAGGCATTTGCAGTTTCGGTTCTCGGTAGGAGTTCAAAGATTGTGCTTGTGTGACGTTTTGTGTAATCTGAGCCGACAGGGCTCTGACACTCTCCGTGAGGGAGAGTAAAGCAGCCTCCATTCTTTGTGTACTACTTTCTTGTAAGCTTAGTCTCTGCAAACTCTGTCTGTTGAGCATTCAGAGCCGAGAGACCCTTGCCATGGCCAGAAAGAATAGCTTGTCGGTTAGCTACCACTTTCTCAAACGCAGCCGCGGCTGACGACTCCATGTTCGGCTGGAGTGTTCTGTAAAGGCTGGTAGAGAGGAGTTCAGATGCGGCGGTCGGCAGAGGTGTACCAAGCACGGAGCCTAGCACAGCAGAAAGTGATAGAGGTAATGGAAGGAGTAAGGCTCGCGTTCTGAAAACACGAGACGACTAAATGCCAGAAACAAGGCGAGCCTAAATAGAGAAAAATAAATCTCAACAAACGAGAAAAGAAGGCACCACACAATAGTGCGTGAAAATACCTAAAGAAGCAGAGCTTCCCAGGAATAATAGAGAATATAAGAGTCAAACTAACCCTGACTACAAATATATTCAGCTGAGGCGAACAGCTACAAAGCAGACACTCCAGCAAAGGAGGTGTGGCGGACCTCCGGCTTATATAGACTCCGGAGAAGCACCGCCCAGTAATAATCAGCCAGCTGGGTGAAAAAATCCGATGGAGAAAGAATTTGATGTCGTCAGGGACGAGAGTAACAAAGAAAGCAAAAAGCACATACACAAACCATGACACGACACATTCAGCTATTTCACATGTGGCTAACTCGCTTCTTTGAGGTAGCTGAAGTAAAGAAACTAAACGCTTCATGGGGATGTGAAATACAATTGCTAAATTGATCATGAAGCGCAAGTTTGATAAACTGCTTGCAGGACATGCCAAATTAAAGTGCATAATCCATAGAGGTTTAGGCTATTTCATTTTGTATCTAGTAACCCATTTCTGCAAATGAATAAAACCTTTTTTTTGCATTTATTATTTACTCGCCTTAACATTGTATTGAGAGGGAAGCTGTGCATTTAACTGTCAATGGATTATTGATATTATTTGGAAAACGTGTTAAAGACAATGATTGGAAACGGGTCAATAATCGAATGCTTCAAGTAGGGACTGGAAATGTTTTTTTTCAAAATACTCTAATGACTGTAGTAGGGGCGACCAGGGTTACCTCATCATGATTTAGTATTTGGCTCCATAACTCTTTGTTGCTAAAACTTAGAGAAATACCTTTACGGTATATGTGTAGTGCAGAATGTTGCCTACAAAACTTGTATTGATACAATCTCAATATAACATATATTTACGTCTCAATATTCAATTTTAGAAAAATCACAAATATGCTGAAGCAACCCCATAGCCGGGGTTACTTCGTCAGATGGGTGGGGTAAAATCGTCATAGTTGGCAATCAGCTGAAGCTTATAATTATTAGTAGTAGTTATTATTAGGCTATTATTATAATTTTTAGTAATTATTTAGGTATTATCTTGTGCATGGTTAACATTTTTATATTACAGTTTATTCACAAGGTTACGTACTCAGGCTGTTGTACCGTCGTAACTCCGGTTTCATCTGTCACCCATATGTCTTTGGGTTCAAATTTGTGCTTGTCATGCAGCTCACCCAACTTGGTGAAGAAATGAACTGGGTGTTCGTTGAAGGCCGTTGCTCCGGCAAGGGAGGTTGGTTGAGGCTTCCTGACAGCTAAGTTGTGTACCAGCGGAGCAACTTCGGCATACCCGGGGGAAATGCACCCTGACGAACTAACCCCATGCTGCTTGGCCAGTGTAGCCCCGTACGGCTATTTTGGAAATCAGGCCGCATCTCTCATCTCATGATCGCAGCAGGCCTTTATCTTATGTGTTTTTAATAACTGTAGCTGCATACGATTATGAAACCGTAAAAACACCGTGGAAATCTTCGTCTTCAAAGAGGCTAGACACATTTCTTTCAGAAACTTAAAGTTTACAATTTGGGTCAAAATTCTGCGATTTAGGCAGAAAACACATGACACTACCAGTCCTTCTTTCCAAGAGATGACGTCGCTGGGATGTCACATAATTAGTTTGCATGTGAAGCATGCAAACTATTGTTATTTCTCAGGATCTTTCAACTTATTTTTATTTTTATTTTTATTCTCTTTCTTCCCATTCTGTTAACACTAACTCCTCCAACAGTTTTCATACTACCCATACAACCTGCATACCAAATGATTCTACTATATGTCCAGATCGTTGCTATTCAAAATCATATCGATATTAATTATAGTTTATGAATTATTAGCAATTAAGAATCAAAAAATTCCCATTGACAATGAATGGAGCCCATTCATTTTCAATGGGAGCGAGACTTTCTTGCACAACCACACTCTCTCACTTTTCCAATTGGCTAAACAGCATCGACCGTTCTCTCTCTCTTTTCCTATTGGCTAAACAGCATCGGGACAAAATTGAAACGCCGCCATCTTGTTTTGCTTACAATGCGAGCGAAAATATGCTGAATAATACAAAGTAAATAGCTATCAAACCACAAATTTAATCGTAACATCACAACAGACAAATGTCATACAATTATGAAACATAATTATCTTATGCAAACTAGCATATTGTTTTATGAAAATGCATTGCGATTATGGTTCGCATGGCTCCGTGTCACAACACAGAGTTCCACGTAGCTAGCTAGCATGCTAGCTACATACTTGTCACGAAATAATTACAAACATTAGAAACGTTCACAAAAATTCTTCGTTATGTTCATTTCGCTAAAATAATACAAAGATAACCTAAGCAGACATAGAAAACAATATAATACACGACAATCCAGGCTCCTCAGGCATCAAGCAAATAGGCCTACGAGCCGCAGCGGTCTCCATTTTAATACGAAGACCGACGAACAATGCGCTGGTCCCCGAGGCATGTCTTAGTTTATCCCGGGCAGCTAGCTAGCTAGCTCGCCACGTAATATTAGTCAAATTCATTCATACTGCACAAATGACCATAAAAATGCTTAGCTATGTCCAGCTAGGTAACACAAAATGCAATACGGAGCTAACTAGACACAGAAGACGATATAACACGTTATACCATCTTTAAAAAAATCGGTGATTCCAGCAAGCGCGGATGACTGTCAAGCGGACCGCATCAGCTACAATATACATGCAAAATCCGCATCAACGCGAACGCTTTGTCCGCCAACTATAAACGGGCAGTATGCAGCGAAAATATGCTGAATAATACAACGTAAATAGCAATCAAAGCAAAAATTTAATCGTAACATCACAACAGACCAATGTCATACAATGATGAAACACAATAAATGCAAACTAGCATACTGTTTAAATGCATTGCGATTATGGTTCGCAGGGCTCCGTGTCACAACATGGAGTTCCATGTAGCTAGCCAGCATGCTAGCTACATACTTATAACGAAATTACATACAGCACAAACGTTCAAAAATTTTTCTTTATGTTCATTTCGCAAAAATAATACAAAGATAACCTCAGCAGACAAAGAAAACAATATAATACAGGACAATCCAGGCTCCACAGGCAGCAAACAAATAGGTCTACGAGCCGCAGCGGTCTCCATGTCAATAGGAAGACCGACGAACGATGTGCTTGTCCCGTAGGCATGGTTTAGTTTTTTCCGGGAAGCTAGCTAGCCACGTAATATTAGTAAAATTCATACATACTGCACAAATGACCACAAAAACGCTTAGCTATGTCCAGTTAGGTATAATAATGCAATAAACAGCAAAACACACAGACACAACAATACTCGATTTTATTTGAAATAATCCGTCACAGTATTGATAGCCTAAATCGCAGGCTAGCTAGCTAGCGAGATAACTAGCTTCCTGGTGCTAGCGATCTATTTACGTTTACGTGGAATAATATGCATTTAAACGGGCTTTTATCGGCCAAGATGTATTTTCTGCTACAAAACAAATTGGCCGGTAAAAGCCCTTTTTAAACGCATAATATTTCACGTAAACATTCAGCACCCAGAGCCGTCTGACAGCGTAGCGTTGCAGGGACTTGAGAACCGATGGATGATCTGCTCATTCTAAAATTAGGTGACATGAATACTTGCTTCCGAAGGTCATGAAATCGATGTCAGACAGTATTATGCCTTCGAACTAAGGGTTCTGCTATGATGTTTTCTCCCCAGTAAATGTCCACATATCATTTTATGTCGATCAAAAAATATTGTAGATTTGCGTTATCACTTGTCCATTTAGCCACTTTAAAGACAATCGCCTGGTTTGCCGGTGCTGACCCGACTGCCAACTTCCCTCGGTACACGTGGTAGGTGTAAACATTCCGCAGCAAACAGTAGCTGACAGTTTGATGAAAACATATCCGCCAAAGATTGTATAATGTGGCGAGCTAAAGGGGGTGCGATTTTTCTAAGAAATCGGTCCTAAACGACAGATGCAATCTGCTTTCATCAAGGAAGACAATGAGAAGCGATTGCAGGTGAGTTTAGTGTGTTACGCTGGTGCGTTCACTTTTCATGGCGCAAAGCAAGGGATGGATTGAAGCGAAGTCAGAAATAACGTTAATGTTTTAACAATCATTAACTTGTCCTTCGTTAACACACACAGGATCAACGTAAAACAATCAGGCGTGGGAAAATGTGAGCAAAAGTAAACAGCATGTCCGAATGTTTCAGAAGTGCTGTGGTGCCTTCACCAGTTTTCCTGCTGAATAATTTTTTCGTGTGCCGTGCGGAATTTAACATTTCATACAATTTAGTGTTTTGTTGGCCTTTAGCTCATTTTCACGCGGTAATTCTTCACAAACGCTCGGAAAAACACTGTTGCTAATGAAAACAACGTGAGAGCCCGTCGGTGAGAGTAACGCATTATTTACTTTAGCACAGAATCTGTGCTGACACGAAAACTGAACAGTCAACCATGCTTGATTATTTTTATTTGATGATGACAATACCAGTAATATTCATAATATCATTATCGTCACAGAAACTTTAAAAAACACTTTGCATTCCTGGGGAGGGTTCTGTATTATATTGATATCATAACACTATTAATTAATATTAATATAACTATTATATTATCATAATCAAAAATGATTATAATAATAATAGCACCAATGATAATAAAAACAAAAATCAAACATTTATAATACATACATACATAATCAAATTGTTCAAGTTTGGTGATTCATCATATCCACATGCTGTTCAAAGCAGTGAGATCTGGTCTTCCATTATTCATCTTAGTCAGTAGGGCGGTGGTCGGCCTCCCAGCAAGAAGGTTGTGGGTTTCAATCCGCCCGTGGCGTTTCTGGGTGGAGTTTACATGTTCACCCCGTGCCCCCGTGGGTTTTCTCGAGGTGTTCTGGTTTCCTCCCACAGTCCAAATACATGCATATCAGGCTAATTGAAGACTCTAATATGCCCAAAGGTATGAGTGAGCATATGGTGTATACCCTGCGATGGACTGGCTACCTGTCCAGGGTATATTTCTGCCTCTCGCCCAAAAGATATGCTGGGATAGGAATACGGAGAAGAAAATGAATCTCTCATAGTATAAAAAATTCAAACCCAATTAAAATACTGAGACAAAATTACGATACAAAAACAAATAATAAGATAAAACAAAGTAGACTTGAAAAAAACAAACATTATGAATATACAAAATGATTTTTGCAATACAACCTACAAGTATATTATGCACTGGTGTGTATAATTATACATCTTTATGCAAGTGCATCATAAATATTATCAATTCAAATTGTTCAAGTTTTATTATTAAGGAGATTAATATGCATCTCTATCACTTCACAAAATTCAAACCCAATGAAAATAATGAGAAAAAAGATAGTAAAAATTTCAGCATCATATAGTAAAAATAACAATATAAGACAAAGTAGGCTCAAATAAACGAACATTCTGTATTTTCAAGATATTATAAAGGCAATTGCAATGAGCAAAAAGATGAAGGAAGCAGCTCAGTAATTCGTACTGAGAGAGCAGTGCACGTCTTATTGGTCTTACAGAGAGTATGGGGGTAGAAGCTGTGGCTTTGGTAATTGGTCTTGGCTGCAATGTTCACATAGCCTGGCTTCCGACTGGACAGCTTCGTCAAGAAGAGGCCATGGTTTGGGTGACTGGGGTCCTCACCTCATATTGTGTAAGCCCATCAGGTTAGGCAATACAGCACCAAAAACTCGCTGGGCTGACTGCACCACCCTTTGTACCCTGTGCCTCTCGATTACTACGGCTGCTTTACAAGGTGGTGATGCTGCCAGTCCAGAAATTACTGTCACCAATAAAAAAATTATAATAATAGTAATAAATAGAAAGTAATAACACATCTTTTAGCAATGTCCTTTCTACTATATTGATAAAAGCAAAAGAATGATCATACATGTCGGACCTGTATCGTCCAGCACATCAAGTTGGACTTTGATGAACAATAGTTGTATTACAATCATATGCTGTGAATAATAACATGTCGATAATGATGATAGTGCATCAATAGCCATGTAAAACCAGTATATAGATAATAAACAAATATATACCTGAACCATTACTGACAACAATGAAGATCATCATCATCCAAATAACTTTTATTATGCTACATACCAATGATGTAGCTTGACAACTAAATTAACCCTTACCATACATATGCCCTGGTCACTTCGACCATGCAATGGACGGTCATCATAGTTTATCATACTTGCCTATCAGTAAACAAGACACTTTGCACTTTATCATACAGCAGAGTGCAGGACAATGCTAAAATAAACATCACATTATACAGTGAATTGTGCTATCACATGCAAACTCAGAGTTTCTTTATAAACTCTCATTCTAGTTTGTACATTTTTGTTTTCCCGTCAGTGCGTTTGGAATGAAAAACTGGGGTGACGGACCTAACCCCGCAGCTGAAGTAACCCCGGTCTCCCCTAATCATTTACTGGATAGAGCATGAGATCGCATTCGCAAACAAAACGACACCTCATTTGTCAAAATACATCCTCACAATCCAGAGATATTAAAATTTGAAAGCGCAAATTTAGTGGCACTTCTTCAGCAGTACATCCGCTGAACGTGACATTTTTAAGTGCCTACTTCAAGGGATATTTTCCGCTCCTCCTGTTTTCTGTTCGTCTGCCGCCACTGATATTTTATATATAATACAGATATCTTAAATCACAGTTTAGCCCATTTACGCATTTACATCAAGCATGTACACATACAGCTGTACAGGCTAGGGATTTATATATGGGTCACTGACACTTACAGCACTACAGGCTTAGGAAATGGCACATATAATACATGTGGACTTATTATGTCCGTTACAAATTGCATAACTGATTAGCAAAATAAAAGATTTTAAGTTTAACTTACTAATTTAATCCATTCTATGCGTCTTTCTGGATCTTTTCTTTCGGTAGGAAAAGAGATGAGTACGTATGGTGGGTTGCTTATACAGCGAGATGTTTCTTTATTGCACTCGTGAATAGAGGAAAATATCTCCATCCACTTCTTAAGCCTGCATGTACCGTCAGGACAATCACAGACTGAACAATGTGAACCCGGCACATTGCCTTAAAACAACCTTAGGCAATGTAAAATAACTTGAATAATTACGATGAGCAGCCGGCTGTTCCACTGGGATAGCTAGGCTTTATTGGCTTTATTGACATCATGGGCAGTCTTGAACTCTGACTGAAAAATTTTCCCGCATGCGTAATGATAATGCCGATTTAGTCTATTGCTATTTGAAAAAGAGGGACGGGCGGGTTACCGGAAAATGGATTTTATTTTTATTAGGCCAAATCGGCACGAATGAACACAACTGAATAGTTTGGATGCTAGGCATCGTGAGAAACCACACCCTGTTACCTCTGCCCCCAGAACACTTGTTCTATAAATAGCCACATGTTGCTAAAAATAGCCTGCAGTGCACCCAGTGGCCTGGTCACTGGTGGTGTGGCTTTCAGTGTGAACTTGGCTCATGGAGTTATGTACGGGACATGGGCAGAAAGGTGTAATAACAGGTGGATTAGTACAGTTTTCATAATATTTGGGGAAATAGACAAAGTTTTAGAAATCTGCACATTTGTGCAAAAGCTGAATGTTTGAATTATAGTGATTAAATACATTTCCAATTATCTGTATAGACTGTAAAGACCTATGGCTTCACAAATAGACTTCAAAATCCCTGGCTTTAATCTATAAACTGGCTGTGGATAATTCAAGTTAGCTTAGAAATGCCAGAAAAAGATGGTAAATATTTTGTCTGTAGGACTAGTGGTCTTGTAATACTAAAAGGAATGCTTTTATGTACATAAAAATGGTGTTGTCCCGTACATAACCCATGGCTGATGAGAGTTATGTGCGGGACACTGATTCATTTTCATTACCCAGTTTTTCTCATGGTAGAGTTTTAATTGAACTTTCTGAGTAGTATTCCATGACCAACACAACAGCTTGGCATAGGCAAGATTTCAGCAGTGTACTGAAGATATTATGTGAAAATCAGTACACCAGTTATGTACAGGACATCCTAATATGGCGTTAAAGGAGCTGTATGTAAGTTTGTGGCCAAAACTGGTAGTGCAATCACATTCAAAATACTGCAGAGCGCAGTATCCCCTCCTCCTCTCCCCCAGGCGAGAGGTTGCCAGCTAGGTTGCCGGGTCCAGCAAGAACGTCTACTACACGGAGCTACCATAGCTACGTTTCAATATCACCAATCATTTGCTCTGACAGGGTTGTGTTCAGTTCAGTTCAGTTCAGAAAAGATCGAGACAAATGACTAACTTTAGCAATCGTCATATTGGTCAACTTGCTCGTCACTCTTCTGTGTGGATAGCCCACTATAGTCCATACTGTAATATCCGTAAAGAATGAATGAGGACTCATTTGACCGATGTACTGTCTCAATTACATTTCATATTGCCATAATGGCTGTGCTAATGTGGAACGGTTTCCACAGCGTCTCAGCATAATGCCAGAGAAACGGACTAATGATGCATTGCTAATGTTAGCAATGAAGAGCCACGGTTTTTATTCCGCAATTTTTTACCTAGTCAATTCGATGACCCACCTGCATACGCACTTACGTACCATGAACGTGCATAAATAACGTTATTCGACTGTAGAGAAAATTTGAAATGTCCGTGCCTACATTAAATAGAATTATGTTAGCCAAACTTAGCTGAATCTTACCTGCCCAGGAGAAAATTAGCAACTTCGGCGTCGGTCTTCAAATTCTTCTTTGCTTTCAGCCGTCTCCATCTTTCAAAGGCATGTCCTATACAGATCCTTGTTTTGTTTCTGACTTTGTCACGACGTATTTCGGAATCATAACGAGGCCTTTTAGGTTTAGTAACGTCAGACATTTGTGCTCCGAAACGCTGGTAGCTGCAGCTCAGTGGTAACTGGCAACCTGGATGCCGAAATGCTACTGGCTTCGTGATTGGGAGATAGGTGGAGGGTGGCGCAACAGGCCAAAACACAAAATGAAAACAAAAACATTAGTTGTGGGCTGCAACTTCGCTTTTGTAATGAGAATATTCTGGCTGGACTACTGTTGTCAGTGATATAAGTATTTGAAATTAACATCATTCCTTAATGTCTGGTGATATATCAGGGCCATTTCATGATTAATCAACATACATTTCTTACATATTGCTCCTTTAAATTTGCAGTAGTAGGATTTCAAAGGCACACCAAAGACTCACAATCTGTGCTCAACCCAAAACACTGCAACAGATCTTGACTTAAACTGTACTTACATGAGAGAAGACTGCACATTTCTAAAATACTGGTTCAGGCAGTTAGCACCAGAGCTACAAAGAATGTATGTCCTCTCAAAAATGGGTTATGTATGGGACATTAACACCCTGATGTGGCTGTAGCTTTCTTGGTGCTATATTTCAATACCTATGCATGTTTCCTTCGGCAGCCCAGTTTCCAAGATTGCATGGAGTGTTTAATGAAGTCTATTATCACCTCATTCATTTGTTTTGCTTGCCAAATGTGACTCTGAAGTCAAGGAAATTATTGTTTATGTACGGGACAGTGCAGAAGCCTCCCCCAAAACGGTTGGTATTCAGGCATCAGACCCCAGTTCAGAACTGGACACATTTCTTTCAATTGTGAATGGGTATTAATGTATTTTAGGCAAGAGAGACCCAGAAAAACCTCTGTATTTACTTAGCTACACTGTCCAGATCAAAGAACACTGTAATCATGGTTGGATGTTAAGAAAACGCCCTTTAAAAAAAAAAACCATGCTGTGATGATATAAACCCATGTAAGAATGAATGAACGGTGCAACACGTAGCCCTTTAGCCGCAGAATACAAAATTAGGCATTTCACAACCCAATGTTTGATGAATAAGCTACAGTGAAGGATTCAATTTTGCCTTCCTCTCCAGGTTGACGCAAAAATGGTTATGTACGGGACACAAAATGAGCGATTTTGAAAAACTGAGCCAACCAATTTGAATTTCTCATGGATGCACATCCTGGGCAAACCCTTGGATAAAAGGACAATGGAATATTAAGTTATTACACTTTATCATATTGGAGATTGACCCCTGTTACAGGCATTTTTAGCAAAATGGCAAGTTTTCTTGAAACACCCCATATTATATATATATATATATATATATATATATTTAATTTTATTATTTTTTATTTTTTGAAAATAAATCTGATCCAATGGAGTCAAACTTCATTTTGTTTGTATGTATTTTTTAATGGAAAAATGTATACGGGACTGTTTGCAATAATTAAAAAAAATGGTTGTAACTAGATGGAATGTATGCCTGTAGTGACATATAAGTGTAATTAAATGATTTTTACAGTTTGTTACCTGAGAAATCTGAAATGGCATACAATGCCCCAAAAGATGCCCAAATTGCCAATTTGGAGATGCCACCTAGACATTCCTGAACTAAAACATCTCTAATTTTGCTCTGATTTACTTGATTAGAAAAAACTTTGGCACAGAAAATGGTGAGATTCTGTGCTGTAATTATAAGAGGTTACAGACTGCAAGTTTATAATTTCAATAGGGACCAAAGTAAAATTTTGTTTGGCGGAAATACGATCTTTCATTTATGTTATGTTCGATCTTCATTTACTCTGACTCACTGACATATACATTAATTTTTACATGACCACAAAATGTTCAAATGGTTCCTCCGGCAGCTGTTTTTTTTTTTTTTTTTTTGAGTTTGCTTTTTTTCCCTATGTTGTGCGTTGCACACACCATGCACCTTTCACAAACTTTTTTGGAGTAATTTGAGAAGCTTAGTCCTTGTGTGTACCATTACCTGTTTATTTCTGATACCATCCCTCCTTTTGACGCATGGTCTACCCCATGCGTCAATTTAGCATATACTGGAAACAGGTATTTAGGGAGACAGGGCTTTCCATCAGGCCTGCACCACACCCCCTCCTCTTGCAGGCTGGCCCCCACCTTTTTCCACAGGGCTTTTTCTGTCTTCGTTGCTTTGCTCCAAAGATCTCATATATCAGTACTGACTGTTTCATTCTGTACCTATGGGAGCGAGAGCAGCTGCACTTGAGAGAGACATGCAGCCTTCTTGGCCGCCAGATCTGCGCGGGCATTTCCCTGTGAGATAGGGTCTGAATTGTTCGTGTGAGAATCACATTTGCACACAGCAATCTCTTTTGGCAACAAAATCATGTCCAGTAATTCAGCTACTACTTGTGATGTGCTATAGGCTTGCCAGTAACAGTCAGAAAATTTCTCTGTTTCCAGAATGTGCCAAAATCATGAATCACACCAAATGCATATCTACTGTCTGTGTAGATATTGACAGTTTTGTCTTTTGCAAGTTTGCATGCTTCTGTTTGAGCAGTTAGTTCTGCAGCCTGGGCAGAAAAATTGGATGGTAGTGGTTCTGCTTTCAGTGTGTCATATTGACTAACTACAGCATAGCCTGCTAGCACCTTGCCTGTAGCTGGATCACGTGACGCTGAACCGTCCACAAACAGCTCCAACTCAGCATTTGAGAGCAGTGTTTCACTGAGATTTGATCTAGGAGAACAAACTTCTGTTATTGCAGCCACACAGTCATGTGGTTCTCCTTCATCCTGTATGGGGAGAAGAGTAGCAGGATTAAGCACTGTACAACTTTTCACTGTGAAATTTGGCATTTCCAATAAAGTAGTGTGATATCGCAGCCAGCGAGCTGCAGAGAGATGTGCAGTCTTTTGTTCCAACAAAATCATTGAAACAGCACGTGGGACCAAAAGCGTTACATTTTGATAGTCTACCAAATCTCTTGAGTCTAAAATAGCTTTTTCTGCTGCAGCTAGGGCCCTTAGGCATCGTGGTAAGCCTGCCGCTACTGCATCCAATTTAGCTGAAAAATAGGTTTGTGGTCCCTGTCTTCCCCCATGCTCCTGTAGGATAACTGAAGTCATGTAGTCCCCCCTCTCGTCAACAGTCTGTGTAAACAGTCTGGTCATGTCAGGGAGTCCCCAGGTCGGAGCAGATTGCATAGCTGTTTTTAACTCTGCAAAAGCCTGCTCTGCCTCTTCAGACCATTTTACCTTTTGATGTGCCATTAATCCTTTTTCCATGAATCATGGCTGACAGGGGGCCCTCCTTTACAGCATAGTTTGGTATCCATTGCCTATGATATCACGTCATACCCAAAAATGACATCACTTGCTTTTTGGTCAGTGGCTTTGGAATCTGTTGGATAGCAGTTACACATTGGGGGGGGATTTACCCTTCGCTGTAATCAAATGTCCGAGAAAAACAATTTTCTCTTGTACCCATTGCAATTTAGGAAGACTCACTTTATTACCTTTCTCTGCCTAATGTATTAAGATGGCTCTGGTGCCTTTTTCACATGCTTCTTATGTAGGGGAGCTGATCAGCAAATCATCAATATGAGGGTGCTGCCCACAGGAAGCACAAGTCCCTCTAAATTGTCCTTTAGAGCAGCTTGTATATAGCGGTGTAATGTTTTCCTTGAAAGGAAAATGCAAACCAGAACTGTCAGTCTCCGTGCACTGGAATAGAGAAAAATGCTTTTGACAAAACAATCACTGAAAATCATTTACTCTCTGGTGGAATTTGCTAAGATTGTATGCGGATTCGGAACATTGGGTGCTCGCGCATGAACTGCAGCATTTACTGCCTGCAAATCTTGGACGAATCTCCATTCATCTTGCTGGCCATTCTCACGAATTTTCTTGACAGGAAAAATTTGCGTTTGCACTGGCGAAGTTTCGCATGACACGATTATGCAAACCTTTTTTAGCGCTTCAAACACTGATGTTATTCCTCGAATCGCCTCATCGTCCAAAGGGTACTGCTCTTTACACAGCCTATAAGCAGATTTTGGATTTACATGTACTGGAGCTGCTCTTTTCATCAAACCAACATCATATTTGCTTTTGGCCCAAAGAGAATCTGGTATTCCTGCCAAATGAGGGGATCCCACTTTGAGACATTGTTGCAACATTTGGGGCATTCGCTTGCGCTTCACTTTCACACAACACACAAGATCACTCGAACCGCCCTTTTTACACTATGCCGCGTCTGGCATTGAGTTTTGTAGGAATTCAATTCCTTGTTATACAAAACTCCTTTGACCGCAGTCTCATCCGACCAGTGGTCTTGCTTACAGCGCTTTATCCACGGACCCAAATCTTTCCACTCTAATGCTGAGCTTTCGCGACAGATGTGTGTGGGCTGGACCCTGAGACTTGGAACATCCTTTCAAGTTTTCCCCCTTCAATATTTACTCCTACTGCACACATATCTTGCTGCCAGAACAACCAATCTGTACTCAAAATCTCATTTTCCTGTCCTTTTCCAAACCAATCCTTCTCATAATCCTCATCTGAGCCAACTGAAACATGCGCAGTACAATGCAAAGAGTCTTCCCTCATATAGGTCAGTGACGTGTCAGTCAAATACTTCTCAGCTTCTTTAATCAAATGTTATCCTGCTTCTCTCGGATTATTTTCAACAAATTGCCATTCATATACAGTGTTTGAAATAAGCGTCTAGACAACCCAAAATAGATCCGGACAACCTAAGCTGCTCACGAAGTTGTCCATTGGACAACCGAATATCCCAGCAGTTATATCAATTTGAATTCGTCAAAATTTTATTTACTTCCCTCTGCAATGGACGCGACAATTTTGGTCATGTGTAAGGCCTACTGCGCGTAACTTTAATTCTTTTTTAATGAAGTACCGCGGCAAACAACGACGTAGAGATAGACCGCGGCACGCACTTCAATTCAGGCTTGGGCTAACTAGTCAAGGAAAACTTGGGCCACGAACGAGCCAGATGCACCTTAAACAACCTTAGTGAATGTAGATTAAAAAATGTGACAATAAGCATCTTCCTTTGATGTGAATTTTATGAGCTCGTATAATAAGTGTTAACATATTGCATATTCAGAGTTCAATCAAAATTACTGCTGTGAGTGTGGCGGTTAGCTCTCTTCTAGCATGAAACTTCACTGCTCTTTGACACCGAGAGGTAAGTTATCTGAAATGGTTCAGCCTGATATAAAATTTTCATAAGTATTCATTTATAATTGGTGACCTAACACCCTAGGAATCGGGAATCTTTAGATTGCGTTTTGGCTACGTTGTTTTCAAGTACATGCAGCCTGTATATCTCTGACTCGTCCCAAGCCATGTCAAATAGGTCGGCTCTGTTCTTGCTAGTGATATAGCGAACTAATCCCGAGTCCAATAAGAAAGGGAAATACAGTGTCATTAAGACCGGTTTTTGCCTGAGATTGTGATGGAAGACGGGGCTCAGAAATATTAAAGAAACGGCACGCTAAGTACCAAGCTATTGAGTTGCAGGAGAGTGGTTTTGGTTAACAGTTGTTTAGTTTGGCAGGAGAATGTATTGTTTTATATTTTATTGCATTGTTCTGAATATCACCTGTATGACCAATTGAAGCATTATGTAGCGCAGGGGAGGACTGGGACACCAAAATCCACCGGGAAAATTCTGACCGCACCGGCCCACCACCGGCCCACCACTGGCCCAACCCATACTATAAAGGCAAATCAAGTGAGCAATTTTGGCGATTTAAATTTAAGGAAAAACTAATTACATCACCAAAACCATGCAATTTCTATAATTGTATGTCCTCTAGATGTGATTAAACATAGGCCAAATTGCCAAAATATCATCAATCAAGAAAAAAAACACATTAGATTATTTTATTTATTTTTTGAAAAATACTTTTTTAACACAAAATCAAATGTTTTCAGTATCAGTAAAATAACAACTGGTAGATTGCTGATCTGATCTGAGAGTGTTGTTATTCTGAAACGAGTTAAATGACAGCTGTGTGTGTGGAAAACCACTCTGGTCCGTAATCGCGGTGCAGATGCAGACGGGTTTGGAGCTGACGAGAGGAGAGAAAAAAGAGAGTGAGAGGCAACGCGGCCGTAGTAGCCGCCGTGATGACACCGCCCCCGCTGAGGAGGCACTATGAAGAACTCAGCTGTATTGTTATGCTAATTCGCACCTAGTAATAACGTCAAGGCTCGAGCTAACTGTTTTCTTGTCAACTCACCTGCATCACTAGTTGACGCCTGGTTGTTCGGAATAAATCCGTGATTTTTGATCATTTTGATGCACCCTCCTCCAGCATTTGCTTCTTCTTCATTCTGGCCTTTTCGGCCCCTCCTTTCTCCTTTCTCTTCTTGCCTTTCATCTTCAAGTGTAAAAAAATCCGCTACTTCAACCTGCCCGCTTTCTTTCTGTCTGACGGCCGCTCATTCATCCCCCTACATTCATTGGATAAACGCAGAATGATACGCAGTTTCCATTTCCCATGAGGCTTTGCTCCGACCATTCTACATTAATTTTTGAACAAACAAACAAATTTAATAACAGTAAATTTTATATTTGTGGTCATGAAAGTTATGTAACGTCTGAATAAAAAGAATTAGATCAAGATAGGAGGCTAAACAAAAATCAGTAGGTTGGATTGATGAGAGTGAGTCTGACATTCGAGCAACCATGAGTGAGATTTAGAGAGACACCAAGTGTTATAAATAGTAGTTTGACTCGCTGATGCGTGGTTGAAGAACATCTTGGAAATTTTTATGAGCTCATGCTGTGTACCGACCAGGGACGTCTCACGGCCGCGCAGGGCAATCTGCGGGCCGGTTTACTTGAGCTTATTGGCCGGCTGGCCGATCGGGAAATGTCCTGGTCGTCCCGATGGCCGCTCCGCCCCTGATGTAGCGTTATTCAACTTAATATGCTTGTATTTTTTTTTATGCTAAGGATGGTACAAGGGACAACTAAAAAATCTTGCGAACAACCTGATCTGTTTCATAGGTTGTCCAGTGGACAACCTAATTTTTTTCCTTTTCTTGAATACTGATATAGATAAATTAAGTCTTCCGGCCCACAACGCACTAACCGTAGAACTTCTTTTGCCTGCCTATGACCCTCTATCCCTTCCTGTTCGGCTGTCAAGGTAATGCCCAGAATACACATCAGGTCTCGTCCCAATAACCTTATTGGGCAGCAGGAAGAGAGCAGAAAGGAATGTTTCAACACCCCACAAACATCATCCTCTACTCTAAAGGGTACGGTATAATTTTTTCCTTGACCGTGTTCCCTGTTGCACCTATTGCTCTCATGTACCTCCCACTAAGTGTGGGTGCAATTTGGAACTCTGAATTTTTAATCACTGATTCCGTAGCCTCGGAATCTACTATGAATTGAATTTTCTGTCCCATAATCATCAGCGTAATTGTGGGCATTAGCTTATAAACCTCATGCGATAACATTGCATATTGATTAGGAATTTCATGCATTTGTTGTGACTCACGTGTTGTTTTGTGTTGCGTTGGATCTCCATCTGTCCCCTTCTCCACCCTCGCCTTCCCTCATTCCTCATCTTCATTTTGTTTTTTCTGTTTTGGACAGTCTCGTATCCAGTGATCTTTTGCCCCACAATTTACACAGCCATTGGTCTGATTGTTTTGTCCACGTCAGCGTCCGCGTCCCCTTCGTCTGCTTGCCCCCCCTGTGCCTCTTCCTCTACCTCTTCTGCGCCGTTTTCCCCCAGATGATTTCAATTGTGCTGTCTGAAGTTTAGTGCTGACAGCATCATTCTTCTTGTTTTCCTGCAGTTGCTACTCTCGCAGGACTTTTTTTCTTGCCTTCTTCTTAGAAGCCACTTCTTTTATATATGACATTGTCCATGGTCGAAAAACATGCTGAGTATTCCTTTGGCCATCCGCAGCTTCCACCATTAGAAATTGTCCAGTGTGCTGGAATGCACATACTTGTGAACACTGAGGATAGCCTTCGTCGGGATTCCTCAGAGGTGGCCTGTTGACTTGCTGGGGTCATGGGGCTGGGGTCGGTTGTTGTCCTGGGGTATCCGCTACGGCAGGTGAGAGGCTCCCCAGGGTCGGCTCTGACAGAGGAGCTAAGGCTGACATAGTCGGAGTCTTGCTGCCTTCTTGATACAGGGTTGTAAGCACTGGATACAGGCGCTGGGGCTGTGCCGACAGTGCAGCTCCAGCCGCTGGCTGTCCAGGCTGTTCTGCCCGTCTTGCTTGCTGGGGAGGTCGAGGTGGGGCCGAGTCCAGATCCAGATCCACGTTTTTCTGTAAACACTGCACAGACTCATTAGTTTTAACTGTCCCTGCCTGAGTTTTTCTTTCCCTCACATCACTCCGTGCACTGTATGCCTTCCAATGTGCTTTAAAGGCAAACTTTTCATCTCCTTTTTTGACCGACTCTCCCATTCTGCCTGACTTGCTTTTTCCTTCTTTTCTAGTCGTGTTATGATTCTGCTCTGTCTGTTATTGTTCTGCCATGTTTATTATGATTCTGCCTTTCCCTGTTATGTTTATGATCATGTCTGTTAGGTTTTGCCATGTTCTGTTTAGTTTTTGTATTTTGCCATGTTTTCGTTTTTGCCATTCCCTTTCTACTTTTCTGTTATAGTCCGGTCCATGTTTTGCCATGCCCTTCATTGCACTTTGTCTCCCCTGTCTGGTCTCTTGTTAAAAGGGACCTATTGTGCTCATCCTTCTTTTAATTCATATTAGTAATGTTATAATGTTGGTTGTCCATGCTCAACCTCTGAAAAGTTTCTAAACATAAGATACAGGGGTTTTGCCGTAATCCAAGAACGTGATTTCGTGAGCGTGATTTCCTCTCTGAACAGCTCCTCCCGAGATCTTCACGAGATTTGGGTAAAACCTGACGTCAGGTTGTGCCATCCAATTAGTACTGACCTAGCCAGAGCCAATCATGGCGCTGGACCTGCCCACACCGGAAACTATTCTAGCAGGCACTAACAACGGCAGATCATACTATGCCTTAGTAGCATTTTCACTTTTGGAAATACAAAAGAAGAACCGCAGATCATTTGAGGTGCAATTTTGTCAGTATCTCTCCCAAAGCTGCTTGTCCGTTTACTTTTGGACGCGAAGAAAAACAACGATTTTTCTTCCAAAAGATGATGCCACCAGAAATCAGTGGGTAGCTTTTTTTGTTTGCTGGCAGCAAAAAGCCACGGCCAAACGGAACGTTAGCTGATTGTGCTCAGCATTTCACCAAAGACAGCTTTATCAATAAAGGATAATTCGAGACAGGATAAGCGTTTCAGCTGCTTCTCAAACCTGAAGCAGTTGCATCGATCAAGCGCTCGGAGCCACACGCTGTAAGTAACGATTTAACAGCAAATAATGTAAGTGAAGCTAACGTGTTACGGGTGGCTAGCAGGACCGCTAGCGATAGTTAGCACTAACAACTGGCCTCCAACGCAGGCTTGGTAAAATATCTGAAGATAAAGCCTGTATCGGTCGCGACTGTCCATGACTCACAGACACAGAAGCTGTAAGTTGCTTTTACTGCACAAGCCAACCTGAGATGATAGCCAGTTGATTGTGGCTGTAGCACAGCGGCTAACGTAGCCAAGTTACTGTTGCTAATGTTTGTGTCCTCAATATGCAAGAGTGATATCAGGGGAAATTCTACAGAAGGTGTGTGAACATAAACCTCACTTGAAGCTAACTTTTAATACTTGTTTGTAATTTGGATGCTTGGTACAACTGTTCACAGTAACAGAACTTGCTGTCTGTAAAACCTGTATTGCAAGGGTTTGTCTCTGTGGTTATGACCGCTCGGTTACCAGCTACTGCATGTTAGTTTGCGTGCTCTGCTAATTAAAAATGCTCCTGGTTAACTTATATGCAGTAATTCTGATCGGTATGCTTGTGTTACTTCGGTAAGCATCAATGTGGCAGTTTCATCATAACGTTGCCCGATTGTAGCCTCTACAGTTAGTGATCGCTTCACTTATCCATGACCGGGATCAACAGGATGCTTCACAAATGTCTGAGCAAGCTCTCTGGTGCTACCATGGAAGCAATGCGAAGCGCAGAAGCTCTACCGGTTTACAAATGATTTCTCTGCACTACCTTGACATGATTTCATCCCCCTTTAGAAATTGTTGTGGCTAATAAAAAGCCGAAAAAGGCGGAGATTAAATAGGTAATTCTTTCCTGTAGAAGTGATCGATTTACTAGCTCCACATAAGCAACTTGTCCGCGCTAATGGAACGTACGGTTTGCAAAACCTGTATTATGTTCATAACATAACCGAGCTCGACTGTATTATGTTCATAATATAACCGAGCTCAATCTAGCTGTCGCGTACTATCCATAAAGCTGCTTTCACATCGGACACGAATTTTTTGCGCGACAGATTACATTCAAAGTCAATGTAAAGACGCGAATACGGGCATGTCAAGCCTCTTTCACACCGTACGCGAAACGAATTTTTCGCGGGACAGATTACATTAAAAGTCATGACCTCTTATCAGCTACTGCATGTTAGTTCCCCTGCTCTGCTAATTAAAAACGCTCCTGGTTAACTTATATGCAGCGATTCTGATCGGTATGCTTGTGTTACTTCGGTAAGCATCAATGTGACAGTTTCATCATAACGTTGCCTGATTGTAGCCACTACAGTTGAAGCTAACCGGAGAAGTGCTGTATGTGTCTGCCGAGTTGGGCTGCAGTTAGACCAGAGGTAGGTTTTGCAAAGCTTGGGGTGAGTTTTTGGGTGCTTGTGAAACGATCGCTTTGCTTATATATGACCGGGGTCAGCCTGATACATCCCCAATGTCTGAGCAAGCTCTCTGATGCTACCGGTGAAAGCAATAGGGAAAAGCACAGGCTATAACGTGTATGGTTATCACAAACGATTTCTCTGCATTTCTGTCGATTGAATATTAAATCGGCGACTGAATATTAAATTCTTTCCTGTAAAAGTGATCGATTCGCTAGCTCCACATAAGCAACGGTTCACGCAGACGGAACTTACAGTCTGTAAAACCTGTATTATGTTCATGACATAACCGGAGCTCTAGCTTGCTCTCGCGCACAATCCATAACGCGCCCATTCTCCGCGAGGAAACGCTTGTCATTCGATGCAGTAAGTAAACCATTACCACGGGCAATTTCCGAAAAGGCCGTTAAGCCTGGAGCTTTCGCCCCTCCGTCATATACCAGCGCGGAAGCTGTTCGTTTCTCCACGCCAACAACACACCACAGCTATGCACACGACCCAGCAGGTCCTAATACACACCGAAGCAGTCCATAAGCTGTTGGTCCACTTTTAGCTGCTCCTCACTGTCCATGTTTCCCTCTAAACTCAGACCCACCGGATTTCTACGGTCTCCGGTCTACACTTGGGCATGTCGACCCGTTTTACAAATGTGTCTATATGGGGTGGATTCTAGCTTCCCCTGCATCCTAGCTAGAGTAAAGGAACCGCTGTAACTCACCAACTGTTGCCGTAGCAAACTGTAGCCGATAGCAAATTTGAGCTTGCGCTGACAGATATTCGCACTGCGTCCTCCACTTTCGCCGCTGTGTTTGTTAGAATAAGATCATGTCATTAGATCTATATTCAAGTATAACGTTAGACTGCGGAATTTGCCCGCCGCTTCCTTATCAGGTTGCAGACGTGTCTCAGGTTTCACTCTGGGGAGCCGGACACGGAAAACTGCGTTCTGCAGCCTCGTCACGCCCAACTCCGCCCTCCACAGAGCTGGCCAGTCAGAAGAAAGTGGGCACACGGGGAGTGGGGGCCATAGCGGAAGAGCCACCCCAGTGAGGCGTTTCAGGCAGAGACTACAATGTACTACAAATGCAGTTTTTTGAGGATGGCAGTATGAGCGAAATAAATACCCTTTTTTTACTTTGCACGATCAGGAGTACTCTAGGGGAGTCAAAGACCAAAATATAAACTTGGAAAAATAGCAAAATAGGTCCCCTTTAAGTTACAGCTTCTCCCCAGTCCTGCGTGTCACATGCTTAAGTGATTTCATGGTTTCTGGGTTTCAAACATTCCTTCCAATCTCGTTTGCTTCCTTCGCCTCTCTTTTCTATTTTACTAACCAATACTAACTGTTTGTTGTTTTTGTTAAAGTTACTAACCCAGACTAACATTGTATATAATACTAACTTACTAACGAGCACTAGGGATTGTATAGCTGCACTTACTAATTGATTAACAAGCTCTCAGCACTCGCCCTATTCTAGTCTCCGCCTCTTGCCTACACTTAGTCTTTGCTGCAATTCAGCGGATCCTCCGCACCTGCTCCACTCTGTCCTGCTTCTCATTATCTGTGCACGTTAGAACTCCCTAACCGGAGCTGTATGTTTTGTCATAGGCTGTCTCGTGTTCCCTGTCCGCGTTTTGGCTTTTGCCAATTCTATGTGATTAGGTTCTTCCTCATGTTTTGCTCCCACGTAATTAGTTTTATCCAGTTCACCTTTTCCTAATCATAGCATGTGACTTCCCTTCTGTGTATTTAAACAGTCTTCTCACAGCAGTTCCCCGTCAGAACGTTTCTCTTGGTTTGCCTGTGCTACGCTTGTTTTCGCCTTGTAATCTCTCGTGAATCTCTTCTGACTGGACTGTCCCTGTTTATTGATTTTGGCTCTGTTTTGGAATTCTTGTTATCTCTGTGTATCGAACCTCTTTTGTCTGACTACGATTTTTGAGATTGGTGCCCTGCTTACGACCTGGATTACGCCCTGTGGATTTTGATTTTTGGATTGTGGACTTTGTACCATTGCCTCCTGCTCTGCGGGGGTTAACCCCCCTTTCCAATAAAATCCTATTTTCACTGCATTCCTGGTTCTCGCGTCTGGTTCCAGATCGTTAACTAACAAGTCGGTCTTTTAAAGCCTTAATTTGTCTTACACTGAAACTTCCTCCTGAGGGAAAACCACATTCTGTTACCGAAATTTCAAATTGTTCACAAGACTCAGGTCCATAATTTTTCATCATGAATTGTATGTTCCGTGAAGACAATAAAAACAGCAATTTAGCCTTCTCTGGGGCCATGTCTGAAGCCTGTTTGCAATTTTTGGTACCTATTTTGTGAATTCACTCAAATTTTTGTCCAGACAAAATATGAACAGCGATTTCTATTGCTAAGACTGTAGATTTAGGTCCCCAACCTGAGCCAGCTATGCAATTTCAAAACTGCTCCCAAATTTTAGATCCCTTGATCAATGCAGTACCTAACTGCTTTTAGGTTCCCAAACTACTCCTCAGCAATTTAGTCGACTCAACAAAACTTTACCAGTATTGAATCTCTCTTTTCCAAAAGACACCTCTGTTCGCCGCTCTGGTTCGTTTCCTAATCAGGAATCCTGCGGTGGACGAGGCTCATCTCCAGTCGTCTGGTTCCCACATTCCAACTCAGCCGGGAGCTTTTGGGACTGTGCACAGCAATTGTCTGTCGGATCTGGACCCAAAACCAGCCCACGTCGAGGATCCTGCCGACTACGCCAAAAATTGTGGCCACAATTTCTATAAATGAGCAAACCAGAGACTGTCTTTTACAAAGGAAAAAATGTATTAGATCTTACGCACTTGCAAGTCGGGTACAACCACAGAAGAAGTTTCCAGGCCGCGCAACCTGTCTAAGATTTTTCGCTAGCTTTATACCTCTTTGGAAGCAGGGTCTACTTGGGTGATCAGTAATTTGCATAGGAAGGAACATCTTTGTACAAGGAGTACCCCAGCTTATCTCCAGGGAGCAAATAAAGAGAATAATTCATTTAAAGTATAATTTTGCCAGACCAAGGCCACACTTTATCATATGCATTCTAGCTTTCAGTTTTCTTACGAACTATCCATCCTCCCTCAGCAAAGGCCTCTAAGACAATTTATGTATTCAGAACACAGATACATGCACTTGAATAAATGGTCTTACACTGAATATATGGAATATGTAGAATGTGTAAGTCATTAGTACAATTTAACCATAATTACACATTAGATATGAGGTAGGTCATTGGATATTTCATTGTGATATGTAATACATTTAGCAGAATATATGGTTTATACTTAATCAGGTTATGATCAACATACTGTCTTAATCACATAATGATTACACTTTAAATGATTATAAATATACTTTCCATCACACATTTCAATCACGGTTGTCAAAACTTCCACTGCAATTTGCGCCCCGGAGAGTTCAGCACTGCTTGCTCAAGAGCCAGAAAGGATTACATCAGCAGCTTTGGCTATGACACCTACAAGCCAATGTCGACTATTGGCACAATTTCTGTTCACCAAAATAAATATTGACTCACATATAATGACCGATTATTTTGAGCCCTGCATATTATTTAATTGCCATCGAGGGTCATCGCTATTAGGCTGTTACTTCTCAGGATGATTCCATGACGAGGCCGGGGGATTGGCCTAGGGCTTGCCGATAATGACTGAATGAAATTAGCCCAACCCTTCGCTAATTTGCTTACATAAAATAATCAATGCCAAAATGTGCAAATTCATGTTCTCACTGACAGGTGCAGAGCCATGAATTATCAATAATATGAAGTAAACCAGACAAAGTTTAAATGTGAAAAAACATGGTTAGATGGTGCCTTGCAGTCATACAGAGATGCCCACAGACATACGCCTACCAGTCCACATCGTAATTTCAACCTGCACTTCGGGCAGATAATCACACCGATACAAACTTTATTGACAATAGTTCATTTGCTAGAAGTCTTACAAATGCAATTTGGGATTTTTGAATGAATCTTTCACTTCAAAATGTAGTGAAATCACAAATAATCCTCAACGATCACCCACCTGTCTATTCGCGTTACAATGAGCCTCACAATTAACACAGCGCTCCTAGCCTAATGCCGTAATGGTGGACTCGCCAATTTCCGACGGACGATTTCTTCCTGAACCCGCCAATATCATTTGTGGCTGACTCCAATCAGGAGGTTTGAGAGCATTGGGGCCGAGAGGAAGGAACAACTCGTGAATGCATGCGTGTAGGAAGCGGGGGGGTCGCGGGGAACGTGACACCCCCAATGTTGACACCCCCAAAAAAAAAAAAAAAAACCCCGAAACTATTCTCGCAAGCTACACATCCCTGCCAAGAGATTAAAGCCCCCCACACCCGCCACCCCCCACCCCCACCCCCACCTTGCACGCATGTGTCAAGCAACGTTTGCTTCTTGCCCGATGACTCAAATGAGCCGGCTTGATCATGGACGGTCCCGTAGCGGAAGCATAAGTTTGTAACCTACTGGCTGTCATTACACTCTGCCATCAGGTTAAAAGTTAGACAGGTATAGATAATGTTGTATAGACATCGATTAATTAAGAAAATGCAAGATTAACTTTTAAACTGTGATAATCAGACTTTCACGTTGAGGGCTAACGTAGCGTTGTATATTATCTCAAAAATTTAACATCGTGTTGTATTAACGCGGTGCGGCTAACCAGGAGCCATGTAGAGAGGCTCTGAACGCTACATGACATTAACCCTATCTTGAAGGATGCACGGCCCTACGATGGACATTGACATTCTACTTGATCTTTTTGGATATCCTGTTTTGGATTACAATGTATCTCTGTGGACAATGGCATGATCCAACAAGGTAGGCTAATGATCCAAATATTTTCTGATCTTTGCTCAATTCTGGTGCTGGAATGAGATTAGGCTTGGCAGCTGCTGTGGCTGAACAGTCAACATAATTTACCAGTGTGTGGTTTCAGAAACGAAGATTAGAATTTGTAAAGGTGCAGCCTATGGCGCTGTTAGTGTTTGGTCAATTTTTCGGTTCTGTTTTCCACCGAAAAGGGGCATGCATGATGACTGCTACGTAGGGTACAACATGTGGAGTGATGCTCTGGTCCAATTGTTCATCACAACAACAGCTAGCTACCTCAGTGTCTGGCTACTCTCCATCTGTGCAGCATGGCTCTCAGTCTTCCTCAGCAGTCATGATCTCATCAGGGTCAGGGGCCGCTTCTGCCCTGCATTGTTTACAACACTGTTATACCGGCCAATGGCCATGATGCTTATACTGGTAATCGGTTAATATGTGGAACTACTGTTTACGAGAGACTTGTTGCTCACTCGTTCTGCACTACAGCCTGCTCCTACCTGTTCGTATCATCTACCATTAGGCTTACATGCTCCTCGTTTCTGTGGGGCTGCAGACCACGCTGCTGATTTTGAAATGCACTTAGCACATTCAGTGATGCAGTCCCTAACATTCTGTAAAACCAATAGGCCTTTAACTTTAACATCGTCATTCATTGTGCGCATTGTTTTATCAGTACATTGTTCCAGCATAAAAGCATTTTTCTCTCTGGCTGCAGTTAGCATTAGCATTGCACTTGTTGCCTGCATACTGTCGCGTTAGTTAATGCTATCTTTAAGCTTTAGGAACCAGAAGCAAATACTTTTATGAAGATTGTCCATGCTCAAAACCTACTCATAGCTTTTAAAAAGCTTGATGGGAACCCTGCACTTATATTCTTGACTATAAAGAATGAACAAATGTCTCGCTTCTTAAGGGGCGGGGGGGGGAGGTGTGTGTGTCTGATATCAGATCATTACGGTCGTGAACATCTGGGGACTAGGCTGTTTTGCATTAACATCTGCTCTTTGAATTGTCAGTAAAAACTGTATCCAACTAGTTATTTCTTTGTGCGCTGTTGGTGCTGAAAGTAGCCCGTCAGTGCATAATGAATGTCAGTAGATGACATCTATGATCGTGATACAATGATGGATAGCCTACAGTGATGGAGACTGTTGCAGATTTTAAAAATTTTTACATTTGTTTCAGAATTCAATAATGAGTTATTACACCTATTTATGAATGGCCTATAGACTTGATGAGGCAGTCAGCGAATTTTGGGACTCGCCCACCCCGTGCAGATTCGGGCCTCCTCAATGTCAAACTGCTTCCTACGCGCCTGCGTGAATGAAAAGTTGAGAGATAACACTGACTCCATAAATGATACCGGCATTTATTATGGGGTCTAGTGTAAAATGGAATATTGACAAATTGTATTTTTCATATTCACGAACACGTAAAAGTAAATACGTTAATCGCACAGCATACAAATTACTGTGGAAATTTTATACTGTCTGGAATTGGATAAAAAAACCTGTTAATCGGCAGAAAATTACCAGGGAAGTTTCATATAGCCTGAGCAAGCATTAGAGTGACTGGATTTCAGTGAGAGATTGTAGGAGCATGTAAGAAACCACTGAATTTGTCGAAGGATGAATCTATGCATTAATATCTGATGACTGTTATTGATTGTAGAATGATAAAGTATCAGTGCCATGTTGAATTTTCGCTTGAGGAAACTGATTTTTTTCATTAATTAACTGAGGTACGTACCTCTGGATTTATAATTGAAGTGGTTGCAACGAAGGACAACACACAATTTACACATCAGGCTTGGCTGTAGAGTTTAAATCATACAACTCCTCCATATTGTAAATCGTTTACAGGCATCTCGTCCTTGTGAATATTCAGTTTAAACATTCCACAGTAACTGAAAGACATCGGGCTCTAAATTCGTAGACCAGGCGCAGGCGCGGCGAATTGGGGGTGCGCCGCGCCAACGGGGTGTGTCCAGGCGTATGTTGCAATTTCGTGCCTGGCGTAGCCTGGCGCAAGTACTCCTTTGTCCCGCCTCGGTCCCTCCTGCCGGCGCAAGTGGCAAAAAGGGAGGAGAGAAGGGGTGTTTGGGTATAACACAGCCGAGTTGGAATATGTTGTTTAATGAGTTTAATGTGTTGGAATATAGAAGCTTCTGTCCAATATCTGCATGATGCGTTAATGTTGCATTTTACTTTGCTGCTTCAGGCATGTTTTCTGCACCGCTTACGTCTATATTAAGCATTACGAATATGAGTTAGCTGGCTAGCTAGGGCATTCGCGAATTATCACCAATAGCGAACTTGAATGGAATTTCAAAACGAAACTACGTCAGATCATTCAAACTTATGAAGTTGGAATGAAATACAACAGTTGCTCATTTATTTCTTCTGCCTGCATCATTGGGAAGAGAAACGATGGATAGCGTGTTCCTATTATTACACCCTGTTGCTGCTTAAAATTTTGGGATTAACATGCATGGACAACAATGCAAGATACGTTACACATTTATTATCAATATGTGATCTTAACTCAGTACGAGATCATAGCAATCAGGCTGTATTCCTTTCCCCCACTAAAAACGATAAAACCTAAGTGACAATAATAGTAGCCTAGTATTAAGCCGCTTGCACACTGGACGCGAAACGAATTTTTCGCACAACAGATTGCGTTGAACGCAGTGTCTACGTGTCCGAGAGTCTGACAGGGTTTTAATATAGGCTATCTCCGTGTCCGACAGTCGGATGGATTCAATATAACTTCGTGTCCGACAGTCGATTATTGTTTTTAATTTCTTCAAATCTACTGAATGTTTTAGATATTAAACATGAATGTTTTGATAAGAGGGCTCAGTTCTTCAAGATGAGTACCGAGAATTTCAATCAATGTTTCTGTTTAAGCTCTGCTCAATAAAGTGAGTCGACATTGGCGCGGGACATTGTAGGGGAGAGCCGGTGCGAAAGTAACGTGGGATGAAAGTAATACGGCGATTTACTCACAGCCATCCGCACTTTGATGCGTGATATTCGGTCAGCACGTGCAGCTCGCGACACTTTCCAGACCCGCGAAAAATCTTGAGGTTTCGACCCTTCCCCGCGGAACGAGACCGGGAAGACCGTTTTCCACAGTGGTGAGTAAATTCAGACGAATGGTAAACTTTTTTGACTTAAAGATAGTCTTTATCACTCCATGTGTCATATTTATGATGAAGTGATAGGTCATTTAGTTTTTAACATATCCTGAAGATTGAAATGTCAGACTTTTTTCCACTTTAGAAGCAATCCTGGTTCTAATGTCTGGAGTCACTGTCGGGCGGAAGTAGCAACGTTACGTTCGTCCCTCTCTGCTAATCTTGACCAAATTTTCTTGTGTTATATTTTACCGACAGAAACTGCCAAGAGTTAGGGTCAGAACTACTCAGAGAGGAAAGGTTGACCAGCAGGTTTACGGAAGGGCCTTTCTTGATGTCCGAAGAGGCGAGAGTATAAGGAGGGCAGCAGAGGTGCATGGCGTTTGTCATGTCACCCTGTTCAGGTACTGCAAGAGGAGGGCAGAGGCAGGAGGGCAGCAGGCCAGAGCCCCAGGGTACAGGGCTCACAACAAAGTCTTCACAGAAGAACAGGAGAAGAGACTGCAGGCATATATAAAGAGAGCAGCTGATATATATTTTGGCCTGAGTCCTAAAGAGGTTGGAGTAACACTGCAGACAGAGCTACACCACTATCGCCATTTGCCTAAGATAGCAAGCACCTCAGCTCCGGATCTGCCCCGGCTCTGAGGTGCTTGCTATCTGGGAACTAACCTCTTTTCTCATGCTGTTTTAGGTGCGAAAGTTTGCATATGAGCTGGCCGAAAATATTGGCCTCAAAACTCCATGTTCATGGGAGAAAAACCAGATGGCAGGGAAGGACTGGCTCACCTCCTTCCTCGAGCGCAACAAAACCCTGTCCATCCGTCGACCTCAAGCCACCAGCATGTCCCGTTCTACCAGCTTCAACAAGACCAACGTGACAGCGTTTTTTAAAAACCTAAAGACTGTCCTCACCCGCTAAAATTTTGAAGCAAAGGACATCTGGAACATGGATGAAATGGGTAAAAATTTATATTTAGATAAATTAAAAAGCAACAGTGATTTGCAACAGCAATAATTCATTTCATTTATTATTTCAGGTACCACAACGGTTCAAGTGCCAGACAAAATCATTGCCACCAAGGGGCCAGCGCCAGGTCGGTGCTGTGACCTCTGGGGAAAGAGGGACATTGGTGACTGTTGCCTTTGCTGCCAACGCACAAGGCAACTTTGTTCCCCCTTACTTTATCTTCCCAAGGAAGAAGTTCCAGCACCACTTCATCCGGGATGGCCCCCTTAGCTGCACTGGTTCTGCCAATGGATCTGGGTGGATGCAGGAGGCCGATTTCTCTGCATTTTTCCAGCATTTTGCAAGGCACACCCGCGTGACCCCGGAGTCAAAGTTGCTGCTACTCTTAGACAATTATCCATCACACCTCTCTGTGGTAGCTATTGACTTTTGCAAGTCACATGGCATTGTACTCCTGTCTTTCCCCCCCCACTGCTCCCACCGTCTTCAGCCGCTAGACCGAAGCGTTTTTGGTCCTCTGAAGCACTACATTAACAGTGCAGCAGACAATTGGATGCGAATGAACCCTGGAAGAACTTTGACCAGCTACAACATCCCAAGTCTTGTGGCTAAAGCTCTGCCTCAAGCTGCGACAGCAAACAGCATTTCAGCTGGGTTCGAGTGTACCGGTATCCGGCCCTTGAATCCAGATATTTTCAGTGAGACAGACTTTGCTCCAGCTTTTGTGACCGACCGTCCTGCACCTGCACCAGCACCAGCTCCATCCCCAATGCCAGTGCCAGCTCCATCACCAGCGCCCTCTTCATCACCAATGTCCGCTTCATCACCAGCGCCCTCTTCATCACCAATGTCCGCTCCATCACCAGCGCCCGCTCCCGTAAGACACCAGCAACCTAGCCAGAGCCCATTTGAGCTGCATCCCCATGAGTCTGCCATTCCTCTAGATGGTGAGAGTTTATGCCTGTGTGTGTCTTTTAAATGTGCATGTTGAGCCTTGCCAAGCATTTATTATTTTTTTTGAAATATTATCTATCCAGGTATGCTTGTGGTTCCAGGAACATCTAGTGGCACGCCAATACAGAGGTTCAGCCCAGAAAAGGTTCGCCCATATCCAAAGGCTGGCTCGAGGAAAGAAAATAAAAGAAGAGGCAGAAAGAGGTGAGCAGAGTGTCGTTTTTAACTTGTCTTGATTTTCTTGCTTGTATAAAAACAAGCTGATTCTGACTACCATCTCATTGAATGTTGCAGGTCAACAGCAATACTGACCGACACTCCAGTAAAAGTTGCCTTGGAGGAGGAGACTCGGCAGAGGGGCCAGAAGAAACAGTCCTCTTCAAAACGCCCAAAGAAGACGTTGTAAAGCGGATGCACTGCAACCACAGTTTCTCGGGGCAATGAGGAGGAATGTCTTGTTTGTGGGGAGACATTTTCCTCATCTTTGCCTGGAGAAGAGTGGGTGCAGTGCATCTTTTGTCTGCTGTGGTCACATGAGACATGCACTGAGGGTGCAGCTCATTATATCTGTCACAACTGTGATGAAAATGTTTAAAACAAATGTGTGATTGTTTTTGCTTCTGTTTTAATGTCATTTTTATGATTGAATTGAATAAATGAGTGCATTGTATATTTACAATTGCATGTTAGCAAAGACATTGTTTGATTTTTTTCAAATGAAAAACGACAGTAATTCAAAAGATTCCAGTTAATTTGATCAGGTTACTTTTGTCCGCCCGTGCTTACTTTCATCCCGACTGGAGGGGTCGAAAGTAGCAATGAACTTCCATTGACGGCAAACTATGCGAAGTCAATATATATTGGGATGATTTAGCACCTGATATTGACAGAGCACACACAAAAGTAGTTAATCGCTCCGAATTTTTTTTTTGGTCTGTAATGTTATCTTTTAAAATGACGTTTATGTGAAAAATGTTACTTTTGTACCAGCTCTCCCCTAAAATGCCTGTCGGATATTAAATACAAAATACTCCGTGTCTGACAGCCAAAAAAAAAAAAAAAAAAAGAGGACGTTTAGAACAGATTGATAACGAAATAAAGAATAAAAAGAAACATTTTAACAACAAACAGAACATCCAATGAACACTGCGATTTATTTATTTGCGGGCCATCTTTTTTGGATGCTCTGTTTGTTGGCGATATATTTTTATTCTTTATTTCGTTATAAATCTGTTCTCATAGCAATACTTTTACTTTTTGCTGGCAGCCGGACATGGAGTATTTTGCATTTCGCCTCGGACAGTCTTGATCGTGCATGCGTTAATTTATTCACACTGTCAATGGTCATGGAATTGATTTGCTCATTGACTACGAGCACTAATCTCTGGTGTAGAAATAAAGCATGAATCTGTTCGATCCATCTGACTAATTTTCAAAAGAGAGACCGAATAAAGACTGTTGTCCATCTTCAACGGAAGAAAACACGAATAAAAAGACCGAGAAAAGTCGATAGCTATCAATTTGCATTTTGTGAAGGTGGAACACAAACATGGCCAAGTTTGCACGTCTAATAATTCCTGGAATACTCGAAAAATTAGAACTTTTATGACTTTCGGATACGGAGATATATTAAAACCCTGTCCGACTTTTCGCGTCTTTTTGCATTGACTTTGACTGTAATCAGTCGTGCGAAAAAATTTGTTTCAAGGTCCAGTGTGCAAAAAAAGCTTTACTGAGCATAGAACGCAAGCATATAGGCAGTTTGTGGTTGGCTGAGAAAGATGTGAAGTCGTTAGTTTGCATCACAGATTCAGCTGCGTTGATTAAGACAGGTGGAGTTTCCATTACGCGTGCCAACCGCCTTTAATCTGACATCGGGACAATCGATATAGATACTATAATTTATGTCCTGATTCAGATAGTTACATAAAATAGTGGTTGCTGTAATTATTTATTGCATTGAAATGTGCCTGACATTCTGGAAACATGCCTGTGAGGTTTCAGTGACGTGTGCGCACTGGGAGCCGGTCAGCCAAATTACCACTGCACAGAAAGTAAACCAGGTTGGAGCTGGCGAGCTTTCTGCGCAACTTCAGTGAAGACTTTTTCCACGAAATTGTCACTGCGTCTTGATGAATATGTGACACCTCCCCCTGCTACGCCGCCACACCCATCTCGGCGCACGTCCGTCTACCAAATTGCCAAAGTGGCTGCGCACGGTGTTGCACCGCGCGAAATTACCACTGCGCCGGCTGCACCGGACGAAATTACCATTGCGTAGTCTACGCCACGCTGCGCCACCCTGCGCTGCGCCAAGAAATTAGAGCCCATTGATTGGACAAACAGAGGAGTATACAAACATCTGCGTAAGAGCAAGGTAGGTTGTATTGTCTTTATGTTGCGCACCATTACGCAGCTGAAAATGATGCGATTACAAAGAAAAAAAGACTCCCAAAACCGGCCTGAAGTGTTCAGTTATATTTATGGGATTTAAATGAGGTACAGATATGGTCAATGGGAATTAGTCCGAATGAAACAGGACTGGAGGGTTCCTTCTACCCAATACAGTTTTGTCTCTGGAGGAGAGATTCAATGAAGAAAGGTTTTTGTTCACCTTGGGTTAGTGCAATTTTATATATTTTTTAAATTATGGGTAGCTGGCTAGCTGTTTTTTATTCTCGGTTTATCATAGCCATGATGATCACAGAGCTTGTTTGTCTCTTTGATTAGTAAGAGTAACCGTTAGTCTTTGCTCATAAAAGCTACTGTATGTTGGGGCACTTTTGGTTTTTTCTTGGTGGTGGAATGTCAGTTCTGTTAAAATGTGAAGTATATTTCAGATATTACTGAGGTGGTGAGTTATACTTGTTCTTGATAAGGTGTGGAAAGTGTTTATATAAGATTGCAAGCTAGGAAGTGGGAACTGCTAGCTTTTCATTGCAGGGTGAATGTTCTGACCGTTAAATAAGCAGTTCATTTAATGAGTATGTTCTTGTGGGACTGAAGAATAATGGACAAAATTCTAACCTTTATCATGGAGAAAAGGCATGCTTTATATTTGGAGAGGTTACTGGTGACCACTGATATCCAACTGCTCCTATATTGATAAACTCATGCTAAATTCAACCAGAAAATCATTAATTCATATTGAATTTCATGCGTCAAAAGCTGATTTGTGTTAAATATATGATTATTTTATGATTTGACAGAGCACCATTTTCAGGGATCTTAAGAGTTTGGGGAGCCACCTGGAGAGGTGTCTTATTTGACCCCTAGAGAGTAGGTAATTCAGAATTTAATGTTCAGAGGAATTCTACTTGTGGTCAAGGAGTTTATGATCCCAGAAATATATTGTTTTAACCCCCAGCCATTTTTCAATTCTCAGTATTACATTTAATTTGCAACTTCAGTGCTGAATTTTCATGAAGATTTTTTATGTTTGCAGCCCTTATACGACGTAATTCTAAACGCTTCAAGTGTCTGGACTCAGTGGAGCCATTCCCTTCCTCTCTGTGAAGCTGCAATCTTGAATTATAAAGCTTTAAATAAGGTAACACATAAATAGCCAGATTTGGCTTCTGCGCAAAGGGGTTAACTGTACCTAGTAAGTGTCACACTCAAAGGCGCAATATGATGAAAGGCCCAGCATGAAGCTACAGCACCACTGCCACACTGCTGTTGAACTGGTGTCTCTTTAGGGTTCCCCAATAGAGGCAGAGATGCTGTCTATCCTCGACGAACAAGTTTGCCCTTCAAAAGAGGCAGGAGTGGTTCTGTCACTGTACATGGCCTCACCTTTTGGTTCTCAGTCTTGGGGCTATTCTGTGCTGTCAGACTCTCCCACTTGAAACAAAAGCCTCCATGTGCACTGACTCAACAAGCTCTTGTCCTTCACATTTTCTGACCTCACAAGCAGTGCCTGTGTTCCCTGATCTTTAACATTATTATGCCACCTGGGGTTTCGGTGTAACGTGATCACTCAACTTTGTATGGAACGCAAGAACAGAAAGCTCAAATGCTATGCCGATGTTGCAATCAATAACACAATAATACCTGGAATCCTTTAAATAGGCTCCGGTTGTCTCGGCAATGGTATGCATTTCCAGCATATCTCCTGCAGGACAACCTCAAACATGATCATGATGTCATCACCTCCATCTGTAGGAGAGACACAAAGCAAGCCTGGCTGTATATGGGCAAGGCTCACGAAAATGACTCCACCCCATTTTTTTGTTTGTCCAATCCCCATAATATTTTTAATATTAGGAGGTTTTTTTATTATTACAGTCTCATCATAAAGAGCATGATGAGAGCTACACAGGAATATATACTTTTATGGGTCTCTTACCATTTTTTGACCACATTATGGGCACCTAAAATCTTGCAAACCTTAAAATTTCCCACATTTTGGTATGTCCAAAACATTAATTATACATTAATTACATTAATGTACATTAATTTTGAATTATGTTTCATAGAATAAATTAAAATCTAAAAGTCTAAACTACTTTTAAATGTATAAAACACACACTGAACTATTATTTGGGAGCCAAGTCATTGTGTGCATCTCACTTGATCCATGTCATACAGGCATCAACAACTTGTCCCAAAAAAAACGTTGTGTACGTGATCCGATTACGACCAGTCATAAATAAATAATTTATTAGTATCTAGGGAACTATTAAGGGTCCACACTACCTGAAAATATTCATATTTTGACAAAATGAAACCATTTTTCATGTATTGTTGGCTGCCTGACCTTCACACTCACACAAACATCAACTTCCTTGCCGTATGGTTTAAGCTTGTTGTGTCCGTTATCGGTGTCATGGGGAGACTCAATGAATCATGCACTTCTAGTTTGTAAAATCCTTAAAAATACATCCAAACTAGTTTGAAAAAAGTGTGAAAGACAAATTATATGAACCCTTTTTGAAATTATTACGTGAAATCTCCATTTTGTGTTGTTTTATGCGGCATGCGTTGTGTACCTTATCGATGTTGTGTACGTTATCCGCTCTGTTTTTTCAATTATTTAACTTAAACTAAAGATTTATTTTCACTGATATCTCTTCTTTTCAGGTATTTGTGATAATTCTGGGGGGATTTACTGCTTATAAATAAATTAGGTGTTGCTTATCATAAAATCCAAGCTGTTTTTTCTTTGATTTCTTAGATTTAAGGTTGGAAAATAATATATGGAGGCTGGGAAGACAAAGGTAGGGGTACCTGTCAATAAAATAATTTTTGTGGAGGAGAAAAACTTATAGCTTGGGCCAGTGGCGTCACCAGACTTTTTATTCTGGGGGGGCACAAACAGAACATCCAAAAAAGATGGCCCGCAAATAAATAAATCACTGTGTTCACTGGATGTTCTGTTTGTTGTTAAAAGGTTTTTTTTTTTTAATTCTTTATTTCGTTATAAATCTGTTCTAATCGTCCTCTTTTTTTTTTTTTTTTTTTTGGCTGTCGGACACGGAGCATTTAATGTCCGACCGGCATTGTACGGACTTGTTTGTATTTATAAAAATCGCCCAAATAAATTGATTGCAGTGCCCATTGGATGTTCTGATTGTTGGTGATATATTTTATTCTTTATTTCGTTATAAATCTGCTCTCGTATCAATACTTTTACTCTCTGCTGGCTGCCGGGCACGGAGTATTTTGCATTTCGCGTTCAACAGTCTTGATCGTCCATGCGATGTTTAATTCACAATGTCAATGGTCATGGAATTGATTTGCTGCCTGACTACAAGCACTATTTTATCTCTGGTGTGGAAATAAAACGTGAATCTGTTCGATCCATCTGACTAATTTTCAAGAGAGACCGAATAAAGACTGTTGTCTATCTTCAGCGCAAGAAAACAGATGAATAAAAGACCAAGAAAAGTCGATAGCTATCAATTTGCATTTTGTGAAGGTCAAACAAAAACATGGCCAAGTTTGTGCGTCTAATAATTGCTGGAATACTCGAAAAATTAGAACTTTAATGACTTTCGGACGCGGAGTATTTTAGGATCTCTGTCCGACAGTCGCTAATTCTTCATCAGTGCGCCAAGTCCCGCGCCAGTGTCGCTTCACTTTATTGAGCAGAGCTTAAACAGAAGCATTGGTTGAAATTCTCGGTACTCATCTTGAAGAACTGAGCCCTGTTATCAAAACATTCACGTTTAATATCTAAAAGATTCAGTAGATTCGAAGAAATTAAAAACAATAATAGACTGTCGGACGCGGAGTTAAATTGAAACCATCCGACTGTCGGACACGGAGTTCGGGGCCGGAACAAATGAGTTGGGGGGGTTTCCTGGCAGGGATCCAGGGGGCTGCATAGGCCCCCTGGCAGGATCAAGGGGCAGCACCCCTGTAGGGGCTCAGGGGACGAAGCCCCCGAAAAAATCCAGCATTTTAGCTGGACTTCAGAAACCCAGATGACCCTGTGGGCACTGGATGATGGTAATGGCATTTATACTGGACAAATATACATATTTAAACATTCATTTAATGAAATAAAAACTTTGATTATCAACCTCCTTCTATATGAACATATTTTATGAAAAAAGGCATTCTGAGACCCTTTTTAAGCAAAATCTTCGAGGTGTCATGTACAAGGCACCTCAATATTGGCTGTTTTGACATGGAATGACCCGAAATCGAGCCATCTCCAGGCATTCTACATCCAATTTCAACCAAAATAGATCATGTTAAAATGTGCCTAATAAGCAACAGGAATGCCTTTCAAACCAAGTACCCATTCAGCTTAACAGTAAATCTACACCAAGATCATATGTTTTCACCCATGCAACTGAGAAAATATCCTAAATGTAAAAGCCTCATCAAAAATCAACAAAATTTCAAACCTTGAGTACAAAGAGAGTATGATTTTTATTAGATCATGCAAGAAAATGTGCACTGACCTCCTGTCTTTGAGCACAGAAATATAGCAAAGGTTTATTGTGTCTTCGTTGTGGTTTCTTCCTTGGCATGGTTCTTGCGGACTCGCAACTTGAATTTGAAAATGACTCGTAGGCTATGTTGTTTTTCCGGTGAAAAAGCGCATGGTCGGAAGTGGTGAAACGAAGGGAAGTAACTTTCGAGGCTGGCGTAGCACCAGTGATTTCCCCTGCGTATAGGTGCCCCCCGTTGACTCAGCTGTGAGACTGCATCCACTATCGCGCATGGATAACTTTTTTTTTTCCATGTGTGGCTGGATAGTCCTGTGAGGATTTTTTTTTTTTTTGCTTATTTTGAAGGTACGTGCTCAGGGCAGGGGGGGTTCCGGAACCCAGGAAACCCCCCCAGATCCGGCCCTGGAGTTATATTAAAACCCCGTCCGACTTTCGGACACGTAGACACTGCGTTATTTATTTACGTATCCTAAATGGGGGGGCACATGGGGGGCACGTTCCCCCCACCTTGGCGACGCCACTGGCTTGGGCCTCTGGACACTTGGAATTATCAGAAAAAGCTTTGTTTATGCAGATTCATTAAGACAGCATTTTGTGTTGTGTACGTTATCCGCTGACAGCCTTTGCAAATTGGACTCCTGCTCCCACCATTCTTTATTATTACATGGATCATTATACACCAAAATGTGCAGAAGATAATGACGATTCTGGTAAAGTATTAGAAAATTCATTTAAACTGAGTGGGGAACTGCCACATGAAATGAAAGTATACATTTAATCCATGTTTCACTTAAAATCCTGATGCTCATTTTCAAGACTTTTTTCACAAGCCTGCCAAAGGTCAAAATATAGGTGGACATCTTTTTTGGGGTATGAATTTCTTTCTCAAAACATCATAAAGTATAAAAAAGGAGCTAGAATTGATTAAAAATAGATTTAGTATGTACCAGACTACTCTGAAGAGAGGTGTGTCAGTGGATAACGTACACAACCGCGCCGAAAATGGATTCAGACATGCCGTTCTTTCATGATGCATTGCAGGATAAGTATTGGTGATTTGATGATAATTTTTTTTGCACATAAACTGTAAACATCTCTAATTTACACATAGAAACTAATTATTTGATACTAGCAAAGAAATATTTTTTCAAATGAGGTCTGGGGTGGAGTCATTTTCATGAGCCTTGCCCATATACAGCCACATGAATACTAAATTCAGAAGCGCTGGGACATTACACTGTCCCTCTTAGCATCATAATTTAGGCAGTGACGTGAGGTCGGAGGTTAGTTTGGTGTGGCAGAATCCTTCCCTTTGCTTGATTAGCAATCAGACGATTAACTAGTTTAGTAAGACTATTCGGCAGAATAACGGGCCAGTTTAAGTTTCCGCGGCGTTATTACTCAGTACATCGAACCTGAAATGCTCACTAGACAGCAGATTTGCGCGTACTTGCTTCCAGGAAGCCGAAGCAATGCTATCAACAAATATTAAAACAGTTCGACTTATGCAGAGTTCAATGCTTAATCAATATACAATGTATTCTCCTTTAAATACGGCGCTTTACACCCAAACAAAAAAAGCGGGCGCTTATTTTCAGTCTTCTTTCATAATCCGATTAACAAAATGTTTGAACGATATACAGAATTACCGAGAGCCGAGAATTTTTCCTAATTGATTAATCAGATTTCCATCCTTGCAGTCTCGAATTGAAGCGTATACGAGAATGATTCTTTTTGTCGTTATCTCCTCTATCAGTATACGGGCTTCCTGCAGGCTTGGTCTTAATTGTTTGATTGTCAATCAGGAATAGTACGAGGAACAGGTTCACAAAATCCAGTGATAAAAGTTTGGGTCACTGCCTTACCTCACTGCAGGTCTCTGGCTTCCTGTAAGAAAGTACTCGCAAATCTGCAGTTTCGTGAGCATTTCAAGTTCGATCTAGCCTACTGAGTAATAACGCCGCGGAAACTTAAACTGGCCCGTCATTCTGCCGAATAGTCTTACTAAACTAGTAAATCGTCTGATTGTTAATCAAGCAAAGGGGAGGTTTCTGCCTCACCAAACTAACCTCCGACGGCACGTTACTATATTTAGGGTATGGATCGGTGGATGTCAGCAATGGAGAAACACCGCGGTCCACCTGGCTTGGACCCGGGGACCGGTGCCTCTCAGGAAAGAGAAGTATTAGGGCCAGGCTCCGCTCACCAAGAAGACATATTAAAATGAGCTCATCGCCTCAAACTTTGCAGCCAAATCCCCGCACCATGCAAGCTCATTTGAAATGAGAGTTGAAGAAAATGGGGATCATTGGTACCCCACTGAAGGTGACATACAAGTGGTTATAACCAAGTTGGTGAGTGTGTTTGCAACAAGATCTTCCACTAATCTTCTCCCTGAAACTTGATGCTGAAACTTTACGTAATTATTTGACTAAGAATCTGGGCAATAACTCAGCGTCATGATTGGTCTCAAAACTAATTTCATGTCACTGCCTAATGCAATGAAGTTGCTGGTATGTACCATCCGTAACTTTAGCCAGCTGGGACCTGGGAAGGTCTAGTCTGGTCCTGAGCACAAACTTTTGGGGAAAATTGTGTAGGTTGCCATTGAAATAAGGAAAATATACCACTGTACCACTCCACAGATGCATTTCCTGTAAGATGTAGGCTTGTTGAAGTGCTGAAGAACAGATGAATGGATGACAGATGCAGAAAACCAGAAAGTGGCATGAAAATGGAATTCAGAATAATACAAACACACTGAAAGCATATGTGCTAAACAAAAAAAATGTATTAAAGCATAAGATAACATTCAGAACAATGCCAAATTCATAAAGATAATACATTTTAACATATTAAAATGAAGGGTTGATTTCCAGAAGTACACAAGTCTGTTTTCGTCTTTTTAGGGAAACGAGATTTTAAGGATTTGAAAACTTGTAGGGATCATGTTACATGTGTTAAGCTGATGTAAACATTATGAAATATCAGAAAAGATGTCTTAAAACATATTAAGAGACCATGTAGCCTCTATCTTGATTCTTCGCCCAGATTATTTCATACACCAGTCTGCAGACTTGAGTACTTTTAGAAGCAATACCTCAAAATAACGAAAATTGAACTTAATTTAAAAAATTCACAGCATTAAATTTTATTTCAGAGGACTAAAATAGAGCACTGTTTTGAAAACAAAATGCACCACTTTCTAATGAAAATGAACAGCAAATATAGTCATACTTGTATATGATAGTCATGGATGTCAAAAAGTTTCTTGAACAAAATCAGTGGAAGATATATGCGATTAAACAGAAGGTAAATACAGCTGAACAAAGGTCACAATAAAAACCAATCTCCATGAATTATCAATGGACAGCACCACCATCCAAACAGATATAAAGACTTCATTCGCCAACTATAGGGATGTGACGTGGTAATAAGCAGCTAAAAAAGATTACGTTTGTCAGACTTCTTTTGCGCTTGTTTTTTTTGCCCATGTTTCTGGCTGCCTGGGTCCTTTTTTTTTTTTAGCTCTTTTTGGTTGAGTCCACACACACATCCTAGCCTGTAGAGTCAGCCATTTGGATTAGGTAAGAAATCTACAGTGGCTGCTATTGGCCAACCAATTTTCTAATGCCTAGGTCCCACTGGGGAAAAATCATCGGCGATGTGGAAATAGAGAAATTTTCTCCCGATGGCTCCCGATGCTCTCAATGTTTTTGCCAAAAAAACGGAGTAGTCCCATTAGAAATTGCAGTCATTAGTCATCGGGGATGGTCCGGTGAACGTTCACTGATGCTTCGGCTCTGGTCACAAAGCTTCTGGGAATGTCCCCCGAACAACGCCTGTGAAACATCGAGGATGGCTCCCGATGCTCTAGAAAGCTCCGGGGTACCTTCGGCGATAATCGGCGAAGGTGCCCCGGAGCTTCCCCGAATTTGAAACATCATCGGGGGAATATCCCCGTAGATTAGGGGATGCATCGGTGAGTCCTTGCGAACCATCCCAGGTGCCTCGGGGAAGGGTTATTGGGGAGGTATAGCCTATATTGTCGCGAGCTACAAGGTGCAACCAGCCTCTATAATTATCGAACAGTTTGGATGGGAATCCAGTGCGAGACGCCAAGCAGGGTTTGGGAAATAACTTTTTTTTTTTTTTACAGAAAATCCTCTAACCTCCCTGTGCACTCCCTGTAACTCATCCCACCACAAAAACTGATAGAAAATCACCGAATGAAAACTTTAAATAATAAAAAAACAACTTTTTTTTAAATCACTCGCATTCACTCCACTTACTCCTGCCCCGAGTTACTTTGAACATTGTTTCCCCCTCTCATATTCCCCCTCTAGCCTTTATTTTTACGATTTCGTTTCCTTAATTTTTTCTTAATTTTGATATATAATTGAAGTTTGTTTAATGACGAGAAGGCTGTAGAGCATTGCTTTATTTAGCTGACCGCGACTTGCGTCTGGCAAGCGCATCAGGTTGTTATAATCTGTACTGCAGCGGCCAAACCTTTTCCTTCAGAAATTAATCAACTATTTTTTTTTTTTTTTTTTGTGGATAAATGAGTTTTTTTCCCTTAACCTGTTCATTTTTTCTCTTGATGTAGCCTAAATAATGTTATGATTTGAGCAAACCGAAGTGCCTCTTTCTTTGTTGGTACAATACAAGTTATTTAGGCTACTTTCTCATTGTTTTGTTGACGAGTTTTTCCGTAAGATGCTGTAGTGGAGCTGAACACAATTAATTTATTTTGGTCTAACAGATGACCTGGCGCCCGGACAAAACATTGATAAAATAACTGTGTTTGGCTACGCAATAATATAGGCCTGTGCTCATTTTGGGCTCAGCATCATTCTGTCTCTCGCATGTACTTATATGAAATGCACTTATAGTGCGCGCGAATGCAAAATCCAGCCAATCAGCGCCATGGGAAGAATGCACTTTTCAACCGTCGCCGAAATTTCGGCGAATACTCGGGGATGCAACCCCGACATCAGGAATGTGTCACCGGGAGGTCGCCGAACTTTCGCCGAAGATTCAAATATCTCCGAAGGTCCCCTGATACTTCGGCGAGACATCACCGATGCTTCGGGGATGCCTCGGGGAAAACAATATTTCGCCGGGCCCGGAGCTTCCCCGTGGCTCTGGAAAGCTCCGGCGAGGCCTCCCCGGCCTGTTTCCCCGACAAAACGTCGGGAACACATCGGGAAAAATTTCAGTGCAAGCATTGAAATTTTTCGCAATTCTCCCGATGCCTCCCGATGGTTCCAGATGACTCGCGACGCTCCCGAAGCTTCCCCGGGACATTGGGGAACCTGTTCCCGACGCCTCCCGAGGTGCATCAATTTCCATCGGGAGTACATCGCCGAGGCAAAAAATGCCCAGTGGGACTGAGCCTTAAGCTATGCTTTGATTGGCTGACTGGACTTACTTACTTGCAGAAGTTTTAGAATGGACTTGGTCACCACTAGAAATAGCCTCTTGGGGAATTTCCAATTCACTGTTCATTTTATTTTGTGCTTGAGTGCTTCTAGGCAAAATTAGCTTATGGGGCTTATTCATCATCAATGAAAGAATGGATTTGTAGTGTTATCCGATTTTTAATTAATATGGACTTGAGCACTTATGGAAATAACCCCTTCAAAGGCATTTTAAAAAAGTTGTGGAACATTGTTTTTTAATGAATTAAAGCTGTGGTGTACTAAGCATTTATGAAGCATTCGCACCTACACTGAATACACTTATTCACTCTGCCTTTGCTACTATGATACAGACAGATGGAGAGAAAGATCACAAAAGAAACATACAGGGCAAACAACATTTTTACTGAAGCTTGACTCTGAACCTAATGCCAGAGTTATTTTTCTAAACAGTTTGGTGGATCTAGTGAAGTAATCATTACAGATGTTCTCGCTGAACAGAGCTTGTAAAAAAAAAAAAAAAAAAAAAAATGGTGATACTGGCATTTACATGTGCGTGAAAGGAAGGCTAAATGCTGACTGAATTTAGACCGCTCACTCTCATGCTACATGTTCAATTGCGGGTATATGGGATTTATGACTTCATCTCACAACCTCAGTTCTGAGAGTCACAGTAAGCAGGCTATCGTCGGACATCCACATGTCTATGGCTGAGTGAATGAGGGAGTGAGTGAGGGAGGGAATGAGAGAGTGAGTGAGTGTGTGTGTGTGAGTGAGTGAGTGAGCGAGTGAGCAAGCGAGTGAGTGATGAAAATAACACCATTGGTCGGCCAGCCAAATGTACTTTCCGCATTGGCCGTTGCTCATTGCCCGCAATTCCACACATAGACCATAAACGGTCCAGCCATGTGCTCGGTTTTGACCTAGTCTAATTAATTTAAAAATGCACTGAGGGCTCTTCTTGTTAGCAGGTGTTTTCACACAATGAACAAAGGGGACAATAACAATTGACAATAAAAAGCGGTGAGTTTGCCGCAATATCGATCAATTGATGATGTTTTTAAATTTTCATTTTGTATGCTTTTGTAAATGACACTTATGTGGAGCTGCATTCTCACCAGATATTGAAGTTTGATGTTAATTAAGTGAGAGAAATAGATATTTGCCTGATGTTTGATGCATACCCTTATGAAAAAGAAGTTTATTGAAGTGTGCTATTAGTATACTTCTTCTAAACTAAAAATAAGAGAGTATACTTTCAGTTTACTTTTGATGTACTTATCAGAGATATACATAGCAAAGTAATACTTAAGTATACTTAGCTATACTGAAAAGTACACAGAAAAGTCTAAGTATATTTGGCTAATACTTGTACCTAAACTTTTGATTATTATACTTTTCTTGAGTATATCTCAAAGTAGAATATTCATGCCTAATGTTCAAGTATACTGGCTTGCAGTTAGGCTACTATCAAAAGAATAAGCACATTAAAATATTTTTACAATACATATTGGCTTCTTTGAAGTATGCTGCACTATATTTTTACTCAGTTTTTACTATCTCATGGACTTACATATTCCACATGTACGTTTGCAGTAACAAGTCAGCTTTGGGGCAGCATAGCAGAGTAAATAGCACATGGATAGAGCTGAACTTGATTTTTATGCAGTGTTATTAACCCACACAGAAACAGATAAACATTTGTCTGATTTTATTTGAGAACAAATTTGACAATTATTCCAGTATTGACATCTAAATTTTATTTTGTACTGCAAGTACACTACAAGTGAACTTTTAAGTATCCTGTCACTTAACTAGTTGTATACCTCTAGCATACTTTTCAATTTATGAAAGTATACATTTAAGTATACTGCAAGTAAACTTACAGATATGCTAGTTTATTAGTTGTATACTTCTAGTAAACTTTTCAGTTCATGAAAGTATACTGTGAAGTATACTGCTAGTAAACTTAAAGGTGAACTATTAGTTCAGTAGTTATATACTTCTAGCACAATTTCTAGTTTATAAAAGTATAATTTGCACTATACTGCAAGTAAACTTACAGATATACTGCTAGGTTATTAGTTATATACTTCTAGCAAACTTTTCAGTTCATGAAAGTATACTGTAAAGTATACTGCTAGTAAACTTAAAGATGAACTATTGGTTCACTAGTTATATACTTCTAGCACAATGTCTAATTTATAAAAGTATACTTTGAAGTATACTGAAAGTAAATTCAGATGTACTACAACTTTACTTGTTATATACTTCAAACCAACTTTTTAGGAAAGTACACTTTGAAGTATACAGCAAGTAAACTTATAGGTAAACGACAAGTCCACTAGTTCTATACTTCACGCCCTCTATAGTTTAAATTTAGTTTTAAACTTTCAGGGAGCTAAAAGGTTTTTTTTTTTTTTTTTTTTTTTTTAACTGCAAGTATACTTCAGAGTCTTCTTTAAGCTAACTTAACATCATACTCACAGCTTATGATTATTGCAATCTAAAATATATTACTGTTGCTATTCAGATATTATTTAACGTAAGTAGACGAGAGGTTACCTCGTACTCTACTAGTAGACAATGCTTAAATGCATTCTGCTTTAATTTACAGACGAAGGTACTAATAAGAATTTACAATAAAACACATACTCAGGATTGAGAACAAAATTGATTCCTTTATTAATTTAATTTTCAAACACAATATTGTATTGGATGCCAAAATATAAGAACACAGCAATGACAACTCTTATTGAAATCCCAATTCGAAACAAAAAATATCCATTTTCTCTCATATGGAATCAGAAATATGCATAAAATATTAATTAGCAATGCCCTCAGCCTGACCAGTAGGCTGAAGGACTCAAGCAAAGGCTGATGAAATATTCCAAATGAGTACACCGATGAGCTGTTTTTTGGTTAATGGAGTTCTGTATCACAGTCAAAAATATGACCAACTAAAGAAAAGATGCAGCAGTGCTGTAATACTTGAAAGATGGTACATTCTGTATAATAAATGATTTAATCATTTTTAAACAAGAGTGTGGACATCAAAGCCCTGCATATTGTACCTGTACCAAACATTGCTGTGTTTAAGTTGAGATATCAGTTCAGTCTAGCTGGCCATTATGTGCAGATTCGCAGATAAATGTAGACAGTATTTTCAAACATGAGATTAAAAAGACAGGAACTTCAGTGCTATCTGACATAGTGACAATGAAATGTCTGTACTAGTTTTATAACTAGCAACCATACCACAACTTGATCTGCACCAGCTGTGTGGTTGAAGCTAAGCGGGTGTAGGCTTGATTTGTGCTTGGATAGGAGACCACCAGGGAAAATAAGTTGCTGCTGGAGGAGGTGTTGGTGGGCCAGTAAGTTGGGATCTTCCCTCTGGTGGAATAATACAGAATACTCCAGTGCAGTGATGAGGATGCTGTCTGTCCGATGAGATGTGAACCTGAAGTCCTGACTCACTGTGGTCATTAAACATCCAATGACACTCTTTAAGTTTCCCAGCAGTATACCTCACAGTATACTTTCATTAACTGAAAAGTTTACGAGAAGTATACAACTAATAAACTGGCAGTATATCTGTAAGTTTACTTGCAGTATACTTAAATGTATACTTTCATAAATTGAAAAATATGCTAGAAGTATACAACTAGTTCACTCACAGTATACTAAAATGTTCACTTGTAGTGTACTTGCAGTATAGAATAAAACTTAGATGTAAACTAGATGGGTACTTTCAGTTTACTTTGCTTAAACTTGAAGTATGCTTAAAAGTATATGTTTATAAACTTAAAAATGTTCCAATTTAGTCCAATGAAGTATTAAATTAGTGTACTTTCTAGTACACTACAAGTACATGGTCCGTAGTATACTTGCTATACTTATACTCAAGTATACTTAATAAAATGAACTTCAAGTATACTACTTTTTGCTAAGGGTACACAGAGCTTTGTATATTTTGGGTACTGATGCTAAAAATAACCAAAAAAAGCACATTTGGGACAAAAGCATATGAGTCATTTCTTTCGAGTAGCTGAGTTTTGCGACATCATTTTACTAAAATAGCACGTAGATTATTAGTTATCTTGATTTTTCCTGTTCATAACTGCTCTTGATTAAAATATACTCAACACCTTTAATTAATTACAACCAGGGAGGCGTGCCTCAGTCATACAGACAAATGATGACAGGATTCATCTGCTCATGTACTCTCTCCAGACCACAGGTGGAGTTTGGCGTCCATATTTAGGGGGTCATTGGGGGGCGGGCCCTGAGGACTCTCTTCTCACTTCAAGCAGGGGATTTGAGGTACCTCCTCTAAGAAAATTTTTGTATTAATTGACTAAAAACTATGCAATTCTGCATTTTTTAGACCAGTGCCATTAAGTTGCTTTACTTATTTTACCAAAAAAACTTCAATTAATAGCCTGAGCTTACATTTACTTCGATGACTGAACTTAACCGCCTATTTTTGGGGCAGGTGTCTATCAGGGATAGGTCTTTAATTCCTTTTGTACAAATTGTTGCACGGCACAGATGTGAAATACGACAAAATTGTTCATTAAAACCAGCATGACTACTACTTGAAAAACAGGGCTGCAGAATTGTCTCAGTGGTAAAAGACCAAACTAATGGTTGAATGAGTTCCATCTTTTTAGGAGGATGAATGTGTCCCAGTCTTCCACGATCTTGAAAATCTTCCTGGTGCACCCACTGATCAAAAATGTGGAAAATTACTTAAAGAAATAACTAATGTCTTTTTCAGGTGACATTTGGTCAGAGATTTTTCAAATGATATTCATGTTTTTTCTTGGCATTTTGATTAGCCATTTATTTAAACAAGTCATGCAATGGCACAATTTTTCTTAGGGTATACGCTAACAATTTGCATTCAGTTTTTCTTTTCTTTTTGCTGACAGTTAGTTCATTAGTCAACATGTAATCTATTTTGTGACAAAAAAATAAAAAAGTTAGCGGGAATCTGGAAACTGCATTTGTTTTCGGGAATAACTTTAGCTACAGTAAAAGTCAGGATGCATTGTTGAAATTTCAAACAACACTAAATGCAACAAGGAGAAATATTTAGAAACTTATGGGTTCTCAACCTAACCACTTTAGTGTACTATTTGGTGGTATTACTAATTATTGAGGTCAAAAATTCAATAAGTGTTAATCAAAATTAGAATGAATATAATATCAATGTTGCATGCAGCTTGTTCTTTGCTTTAGCCGCGAAAAATATGAAAATTCCAACTTCATTGCCTGTAATCTGTCACCGGTAAGTCTTCAAATTGGCGTCAATATCAGGGGGCAGACATTTATGATGATTAAAAGTTGTTTTAAAGGAACAGAGCATCAGTCTCACAGATGAACCTTTTCAACAAGTTGCAGTTTTCATCCTTCCATGTGTTGACTCCTCTCCCAGTAACTGCACAGTCTGCATCCCATTTCCACCATAGATCATAATACCGTTGATTCGGCTCTCCACTCTTCCAGAATCTGTAACAGATGCAGAGACACTGAATGAGACACAGATGCTCTACTTCTCTACATACAGAGATGTAGTGACTCCTTCACATTCTCTGTTCATCGCTGTCTTGTCTATAGTTTATCGCTATATGCAGTCCCTCCCCCTGCTGCATTCTTTCACCTCCACCTTAGCGGGCAACAGGTGCAGCCCGTTAAGGTGGAGGTGATTGCAGAGTATAAAGGCCAGCCCCCATTGCCTCTGCATTTTGTTTTAATCCTGCTGTTATGTTTGGCGCTGTTCCCAGTAATGTCTGCTCTGTTTTGTTTAATTATTTATTAATTAAAATGTTTTTCTTTTTACCAGCCTGGCACTTGATTTTTTATCTTTAGGCTCATGGTCCTAGCTCCCGCCGGATTGCCGTTTGGCATCCGGCGGGTATGTAAATCCATGACAGAATGCAAAGGTCAAAATCTAAAGACTCAGCCAGGCTGGCAGAGAGCAGCGGTGATCCGGTCCGGTGGCTGTTGTAGCCCTGTGCTGTGGGTCTGGCGTTGTGACTGTGCTGTGGCCCTGTGCTGTGGGCGCGGTGTCTGGGCCGGCGAAGAGCAGTGTTCCGGGCTGGCGGAGAGCAGCAGTTTTCCGGCCGGTGGGAGAGCAGCGTGGTCCGGTCCGGCGGGAGAGCAGCGTGGTCCGGTCCAGTTGGAGGGCAGCGTGGTCCGGTCCGGCGGGCGGGCAGCGTGGTCCGGTCCGGCGGGCGGGCAGCGTGGTCCAGTCAGGTGGGAGGGCAGCGTGGTCCAGTCTGGCGGGAGGGCAGCGTGGTCCGGTCCGGCGGGAGGGCAGCGTGGTCCGGTCCGGTCCGTCCGCAGGAGGGCAGCGTGGTCCAGTCCGGCAGGAGGGCAGCGTGGTCCGGTCCGGCAGGAGGGCAGCGTGGTCCGGTCCGTCGGGAGGGCAGCGTGGTCCGGTCCGTCGGGAGGGCAGCGTGGTCCGGTCCGACAGGAGGGCAGCGTGGTCCGGTCCGGTATGACGGGAGGGCAGCGTGGTCCGGTCCAGCGGGAGGGCAGCGTGGTCCGGTCCGGTGGGCGGGCAGCGTGGTCCGGTCCGGTGGGCGGGCAGCGTGGTCCGGTCCGGCGGGAGGGCAGCGTGGTCCGGTCCGGTGGGCGGGCAGCATGGTCCGGTCCGGCTGGAGGGCAGCGTGGTCCGGAAAGTTTGAGTAAGATGTTTTTTTGGAGCACAGCAGGATTAGAGGGCAGAACCAAGAGCCATGAGTGCAGTTATCTGGATTCCGGCAATGCGAACATGCTTTTATGTCAGTAAATCTGATTCATACAGAATATTTTGGGTGTGAAACAAGTTCAGTGTATACCCAGCAAACACTACACGAGTCTTCCACGTATAAGTCATCTGAGAAACTAGTGTTTTTGTACACGTGTCATAAGGTATGTGTAATTAACTTGTACAACACATGAATTGAGGCAAGTTCCAAACCACATGTATAAAACAAGTTGATTACATGTAGCAGTTCTACTTATATGCACGCCACTCTGTGGTGAACAACAGGCCTTTTCCACATGTCAACCCCTTTGGGTTCCCACCTGTGTTACCTTCAGTACTTAACAGTAAAATCCTTTAGAAATCCGTAACTTTTTTAAAAGTATTTTTGCATTTATTAAATTATAACAGGGGTGTGAAAAAGTTATTAAAATATTTGAGAAAGCTTAAAAAAAGTCTTCGATTAAAGCACGTAAATCACAAACCTGAGAGACAGGACAGAGAAAATTTCTATGCTCGTGCCGATGTTGCACAAGGGCATGGATCCTCGATTTCGCTCCACTTAGTTCAGATCTTGACCAATCTCTATTCTTCTCATCATTCCACTCATCAATCAAGAGAGAGGGGCAACATCAAGTAGGAGCCAAGTGGTAAGTGCTTTACCTAGTAATCATTAGAATGCCAGTTCGAGCCCCACTGAGGGCTGAATATCTGATCAACTTAGAGGACACTGAAAGCACCGATAAGGAATACTGTTCGAAGAAAGAAGCAAGAAATTGCTTTTAGATGACTTGAAAAAATCTGTGAAATTTACAGGTGTAATGATTTTGAGTTCCCGCTTCATACGCAAAAAAATCGTGTATATTTCACACGTGAAATTTTTTGCAGGGTAATGTGAATTGCATGAGCTGGGTTGTAAAAACTCCTAAGTGCATAAAATAACTTTGAATAGTGTAAAAAACTATTTTTAAAAATAAAACTATGAAATAACTTAAGTACTATGTGTCAAAAATGTTCAGCGAATGATGTAATAATGTTTCACAGGCAACTCTATTTTCCAAAAAAGTTGGAATGCTGAGTAGAATGTAAATAAAGCCAGACTGCAATTCCTCTGTAGTTGAGCTTAATTTGGCCAGTGCTTCACATGAACATCCAGGCTGTATGCTGTATACATATTAAAACTATGCTGTATCTGGTATCTGCAATCCATCTCAATCTTCATTCAGTATAGCGAAACTCAATTGTAATTGTACTATTGTTAAAATGGCTTAGGGCTTGAACTGATTGCATAAGTGTATGGAGAATAAATTTGGTCATAATTTAAATTAAGTCCACATAAAGAAATCAAAGTGGTAAAATTAAGAAAAGATTAAATTACACTACTAGGGACTTTTTGTGCCTTCACAAAGATAAACATATGCTGCAATAACATAACACAATTATAGCACAATTTCTTCCATGCCAAAAAGAATGTTTATTGCCTTCGGTAGTTTCCTGCTCTAAGGTAAAACCGTTTGCGTCTCAGGAGGATATCAGAAATGTTTGCAGTCGGCAATTTCTTCCTCCATTTTCATCAGCGCCCCATTCAGTTTTCCGCGTCTCAATTTAAAAAGAAAACGTGATTCCACCCAGAGCACAGCCATAGGAGAGACAGACAGAAGGTCTGTGCGTGAGAGAGTGAGAAGGTGAGTGACAGTGCTTTACCCTATCGTCTGTCTAGGCTAAGGATGGCTTTGAAATCAGTGATATACGCCCATGTATTTTAAGTAAACAGAAAGAGAAATTTCAGCAGTGCCTGGCCAGGCTTCCTATTCAATCATTATAAATACTGCGTGCAGTAATTCAGTAGGCCTACATTTCAAATCATCATAACTTCAGTAATTTGTCCTCTTATTTTCTCAAATCAAACAGAGACATTATATGTGGCTGATACAGGCTACAACTTTGTTTGGACTGTCATCAACTCGTTTGTATAAAATGTGACAATGGCCGGCAAAAGGAGCAATTGGGAAGACTGTGAAATTAGATTCACGAAGCCTCGATAGTCTGGGGTTAACAATAGCAAGTGAGAACAGGAGCGATTTTTCTTAGCCCTCGTTTCGTCGATAGTACGGTACTAAAAATTCTCACTAAAAAGTGAGAAAAGGGGCTAAGGATAGTACGGGGCTAAGGATAATACGGGGTCAAAGAAAACCAAGTGAGAAAAGGCCTTAAGACTACCTGCAAGGGCGGGATTGCAACTGTTCAGTATGCAGCACACTAGCTCTGCTTCTTGAATGTCTGGTTTCCACTTAAGGCACATGGCTCTGTAGTCATAAGCAAAGTCACGCAGACACTGACCTGGAGTTTGCACCATTTCTTTAAGTCGCTTTTCCACCTCATTGAGGTAATCAGAAGGGAGAAATGCTGATTGAAATGCGGTCTTAAATTGCTCCCAGTTTTTTATTTTTGTTTTCTCTGCTGTCCACCAACTGTGTGCAAGGACGACTAACACAGTAGAAAGGGTGGCCATGATGTCAGCATCAGGCAAAGCTCTCAATGATAGAAAGTTTTCACGCCGTTCAATAAACTGAATAACATCAGTGACTTCACGTGACTCGCTAAAGGATGGGAATTCTATTCTTACAGGAGGTTTGGCATACACCTGAGAGTTTACATTCAAAACACATGTGGAGGGGCTGCTAGCCCCATCTGGCCTTGGTGTGGACATACCTTTGGGCTGGGCTGGCCCTATTGGTGACATTCTCTGCATCTCTCTTCTCCACTGTTCATCCCTCCTCAGGAAGCAATTATAAATTGCCTGTTCCAGTTTTTGTATAGCCCGATTGAATTGTATCTGTTGACTTCTAAGTGCAGCATCAACATATTCTCTAAGGCTCTCCTCTCGATTAATGGAACTTTGAATGGATTTCTGAAATTCGGTTTCGAGTTGTTTAATTTTCCCACTCATACCAGCGCTTATTGCATTCACTACATCGACAGTGGCAAATGAATTGGGGGGCGGGCCACTTGATTCATCATCCTCCTCTTTATCACTCGCTTTTTCTTTATACAATTCATCCACTAATGTAGAAACTTCACAAATAGGCTGCAGTTTTGGCTCTCTAAATGTTACAAACTGCGGAGAGCGATAGCCTATCGGACGTTCCCCCTCATCATCAATCTCATTCGCCGAATCGTCGGCTTCCCCGACAACACTGGTCATAATCACCTTTAAATTGTCTAACAATGAGAGTCCTACACACTAATATAATAACACACGGGGCACCATATGTAACAATTCAAACCTATGATTATTAAAAGAGAAGAATGCAACTAAAATCAGAAGGAAGAATTCGGACACCAGTAGTTGCGTTTTAATGTAGGATTGTTAGTTTAGTGATATTGTTTAGATATTTTATTTTCACTGCAGCGATGCTTTTTGTAGAATTAGCAAAACCCATAGATCAGTAAAATAATCCCCTTTTCTCAACACAAAAAAATATATCTCAGTCCAATCTTATTAACTCAAAAGTCAACGCCCATTCAAAAAAAAAAAAACCCAAAGTTCCATTCCGTGCTGCTAGATTGCAAAGTCCAGCAACATCAAAAATCAGGTAAAATCCAGCAGTCCAAAAAAAAAACTGTAATCCACAAAAAACGAACTGTAGGCCCACAGCAAAAAGAGAAAAAAAGAAAAACACCGCGGTCTCACCACACCGAAGGCACAATTTCAGGAAATGTCCCGCTGCCTCCTCAGTGCCTCCCCAGCAAATCTAGCCTGGAATCCATCCGTATCAAGCTTTGGTCGCTCCCAACGGTCACTTGCTTGTACGTCTGGCCTCAGTCGGTAGACCAGCGTTTGACTTTCAAATATTCGCACAAAATCCATGCGAGATCTGTAATTGGTTCACAGTCGCAAGGGTGCCCCCCTCCCCCCTTTAGACAGACTCAAAAATAAATAAAATACCACAGTTCTGCATTCAACGGAAGTCCCACCTCCCGGCTCATGTTTATACGAGTATTCATCTGAGTGGCAGCAGAGTCTCTGGGCAATGAAAGGGCCGAGAGGCGGGACTTCCGTTGAATGCGCAAGCTTCCTTGAAGCATAACTGGTATTTTATTATATTTAGTGAAAAATAACCGCGTTTCTAGAGTTCTGAGGATACGAGTGGACAAAGCAGACTTGGATTATACTGGACGATGCATTGGACGATCGTTTGAAAGTTTGTCAACGGACGTTTTGTGGAGTTTTCCCATTGCTACTGCGTGACCCCATTTGCTTCCAGCAAAAAAGGAATTTGGATGATTTTTCAAAATTCTCCAGTGGCCATGAAGTTGCGCCAGGTGAAGAACAACTTTGTCCGTTCAAGACATCTAATGGTGAGTAAGTGATATACAAATTATAGTTTTTGGGTGGAGTATCACTTTAATCTAGCTGATGCAATCATGCCCTTCGAGCTATAGCTAATGCCAATTACCATGAAATACGTTATGTAATTTGAGTATTATTTAATTTAGCCTTTATTATACCGGGGAATCCCACTGAAGTAAACAAAATGCAGATATGGCCAAACATTATCCTGTTCAAAACCTAACAACCACTCCAAGAGTAAACGCAAGCAAACCACAATCTAATTTTTAAGCTCATGTCAAATAACATTCACGAATGCCGTTGCTGGCCAGCTAACTCATATTCGATTGGTGTTCTTCGCCAAGAGCAGAAAACATGAATATTCATGTATTCACTTTATTAGTGACGTAAGGGCTAAACACTGGCTATACGACTGAGGCCAGACTGATAAGTCAGTGACCGTTGGGAGCAACCAGCACTTTATCAGTAAGGATTCCAGGCTACAGCAAATCCATTCAGTGGGAGAAACGGTACTCCACTCTACGCCCCAGGGTCCGCGCAAAGGAGAACGATACAGACAAGTGCAGCTATTGTTTCCACATCAAACAGCAGTAACCTCAGTCACACAACTTGTCTCTCTCCTGGCCTTCCCACTACTCCCTCAAATAAACTCCTCCTCTCAGGTACAGGCCAGGTGAGCTCACGTGATTTCCCCCCCCCACACAGGTAACAAAAAGAAAATACCTCTGATGGCAGTTTCACATAATTCTCAATAATGGGGCCATTACCTTGATACTTCAAAAGGAAAAAATAACTACACACACATACATCATCCTATACATGTATGATTCATTTTCTTTTATAGGACATCAATCATTATGTAAGCACATATAAGGGAGTTTGTCAATATTCTGAACAGTGAACGCGTTCATTTTTGAACGGACGCCTGTTCATTTTTGGATGTGTTCGAGGCTGCAAACCTGGTCACTGCGTTCGATGATGAACACCCTTCCGTTCATTTTCTGATGCGTTCATTTCCCAATGCATTCATTCTCCGATGCCTGCCCAAGGCCTGATGCGTTCATTTATGTGTGAAGTGAGCTTTTAGATTATGGGCGCGGATATTCTTTTGTGAACGACGACTGAATATGGATGACGGATAATATAAAAGCTTGAACGGGCCTATTTTAAATTCTCAGTTCCCTAAAGTGAAATAGTTCTCATTGTCATTGTTGGTTTTTTTTTTTTTTCATATGAAGTGAAATAGTTCTCATTGTCATTGTTAGGTTTTTTTTTTTTCATATAAAGTGAAATTGTTCTTATTGTCATTGTTAGTTTTTTTTCATATACTGGGTACAATCCGCCTGCTAAAGATAATTTGCCAATTTAGGTGACGCTTCAGGAATGAGACTATATGCGACCTACTCGTGTTCTCTGAACAAAAACATATTCCGGTTGTCTAAACAAAAACATATTAAACTGGGGGACACGTGACGCGGTTGGTAAGATGGCTGCCTAGGAAAAATGCTCCGTCAAGCATTGCTGGAATTACCCTGATATTATCGTTCAAAACCACTGTTCGCAGGCGCAGTGCCCCAAAAGACGGAAATAGTGATTAAAAGATGTCGAAATTGGTAAAGAATGCGACCTGCGGCGATATTAAGAAGCATTTACGCTCGCAAAATATCTGTCAAGATGGTGGGGCTACCGATTCCGAGCCACAGCAATTTGCTCAAGACATCGCAAATATTTTTGCCACGCTGCGAAGATTTCAACAGATCTGGCCAGCTTAGATGATATCCGTCGCACGGCCATGTCTGTGGAAGGGAAGCTGTCCTCACTTATTACACGAGTGACGGACGTGGAGAATAGGCTGGAGTGGTTAGAGGACTCGGATAAGGCGCTAAAAGCATCCTGGGAAGCTAACCCGGTGGCTACCAAGGCTGAGGTGGAGGAGCTCCGGGATAAGCTCGAGGATATGGAAAATCGCAGTAGGAGTAATAATATCCGGGTGGTGGGAGTACCGGAGGGCAGCGAAGTGGGAGATGTGGCGGAGTTTATTAGTAGAGTGTTGCAGTCAGCCCTTGGTTGGGATGATACCGTGAAGATGCCGGAGATTGAACGGGCCCATAGGGCTCCCATACCGAGGCCAAACCCCGGGGAGAGACCGCGCACGATCCTGGCTCGATTCCTCCGATCAGGGGACAGAGAGATGGTGTTGAGAGCGGCACGGGGTAAGGAGGAGTTGCTATGGGAAGGCAGGCGAATTATGATTTTTCCGGATTTTGCAAGAGCTACACAGATGAAGCGGGAGCGGTTTAGAGAGTGCAAGAAGGCTCTTCGTGCCCGGAATATCAAGTTTACTCTGTTGTACCCAGCGACCCTTCGGATCGAGGATAACGGGGGATATAAGCGTTTTGATAACCCGAAGAAAGCGATGGATTATATTGGCAGAACTGGTTCGCAGTGACTGTGGAATATGTGTGAGTGTTATTGGGTGATAACTGACTTTTTGGACGATTAACGTGGCGGGGCGCTGCGGTCAGAGTTTGTTTTTTGATGATCATGTTGAATTGTTGGTTATGGACTATTCAGAATGCAATGCTGTCGGCGTGTTGGGTAAGTCACTCAATTGACGTGTCATGGTCCGTCAGTTGTACTGTGTTAAAAGCGCAGAGTTCAGGTTAATGCGCTGTGTTAAACTAGTCGGGGTTGGGGGGTTAGAGGGAGAGACCAATGTTGTTTTAGCGAAACAAAGAGGATATGGCTTTATATGTATATGTGCTGCCTTAAATTGCAGTTTAAATGCATTAAGGTATCTGAGGACACGGAAGGAAGGATGATTATAATTCTGGCGGAAATACAGGGTCAGCTTGTGGTGTTGGCCAATATTTATGCTCCGAATGAGGATGAGCCAAACTTCTTTGGTGAACTGGAGGCTAAAATTCAACGAATGGGAAACTATGACATTATAATTGGAGGAGATTTTAACTTAGTGATGGACCCAGTTTTGGACCGCAGTAGCTTGGTGAGTTGTAGGAGCACAAAAGCTGCTTTGACAGTGAAGAGTATGTGTGAGACTGGGGGGTTAATAGATGTGTGGAGAGTCTTAAATCCGAAGAACAGAGATTACACTTTCTTTTCTCCTCCTCATAAAACCTACACTCGCATAGATTTTTTTTTTGATTTCTAAGTCCATTTTGCAATCTGTTGTTACATGCTCAATGGGGAGCATTCTCGTATCAGACCACGCACTAGTAGCATTGGAGATGTTACCTGCTACTGATAGGACCCAAATGCCAAGATGGAGATTCAATTCTTCTTTACTACATGAAAGTGAGTTCAGGGGGGCACTAAGGAGTCAAATTAGCTCTTATATAGCTCTAAATGTTGCTACTGCGCCCTCTGCTGGAGTGGCTTGGGGGGCTCTGAAAGCAGTGGTGAGAGGTTTTGTTATACAATATGCTTCACACAAGAAAAAGAAAAATGTCAAGAAACAGAGGGAAATTGAAAATAAAATCATGAAATTGGAAACTGAGTTGAAAAGGTGTTTTAATGGGAATGTGTTCAGAGACTTAATTAAACTAAAATATGAGCATAACTGTATCTTATCACAGAAAGTAGAGTTCTCTCTGTTTAGGATGCGGCAAAAATACTTTGAGTCGGGGGACAAGATGGGGAGATTTTTGGCCAATTCCTTAAGACAGAGGGTAATATCATCTTTGATTCCGGCAATCCGTGTCCCGGGGGGAGACCTCCTAACTAAATCCGTTGATATTAATAATGCGTTTAAAGATTTTTACAGGGAGCTGTATACATCAGATTGCAGTAATGATGAAAATATGAAAGGATTCTTTGAAAACCTTGATCTTCCAAAGTTAACAGAAAACCAAAGGAGGGAACTTGACTCACCTATAACTCATGAGGAGATCGCAAGGGTTATTAAAGGCTTACCAAATGATAAAGCGCCAGGCCCTGATGGGTTTACAGCAGAATTTTTTAAATGCTTTGCCACTGAATTGACACCTTTATTATATGATATGTATTTGGAGTCATTTAACAGGGGAGAATTACCGCCCACCTTATCTCAAGCTTTGATTATGTTGATCTTGAAAAAGGACAAGGATCCATATGAGTGCAAAAATTATCGGCCGATTTCTCTCATTTCCCTGGATACTAAGATATTGTCAAAGATTTTGGCAGTCCGGTTGAATAGAGTTATCACCTCTTTAGTACATGAGGATCAGGTGGGGTTCATTCACAAACGTAACTCAGCAGATAATATTAGGAGGTTCATTAATATTATGTGGGCAGTTTCAGATTTGGACATACCGATCGCAGCTATTTCACTAGATGCTGAGAAAGCTTTCGATCGGGTCGAGTGGGGGTATTTGTTTACAATATTGGAAATTTTTGGATTTGGGAGAACATTTATTAGATGGGTACAACTATTATATTATCAGCCAGAGGCCGCTGTCCAAACAAATGGGTATATTTCTCCTTATTTTAGATTGGGCAGGGGTACCCGCCAAGGCTCACCTCTTAGCCCGTTATTGTTTTGTTTAGCACTAGAACCCCTAGCTGCAGCAATTCGACAGGAGGAGAAGTTTCATGGAATTAATTATGCTGGTTCTGTCCATAAATTAATGTTATACGCGGACGATATTCTGCTGTTTGTATCTGACCCTCAGGTATCTGTTCCCTCATTTCTGAATATAATTGACTCATTCTCCAAATTTTCAGGGTACAAGGTTAATTGGGCAAAATCGGAGGCCATGCCATTAACAAAGTTCTGTCCCACCGTATTGTTCCAGTCTGGTAATTTTATTTGGCCTGTGCAGGGTCTACAATATCTTGGCATTCTGTTCCCTCCTCACTTGGATGATCTTATTAAAGTGAATTTTGAACCGCTGATGCAAAACATTTCGGTGGATGTAAAACGCTGGTCATCATTATCCTTGTCGCTGTGGGGTAAAGTCAATGTTCTTAAAATGAACTCAATCCCAAGGCTTAACTATCTGCTGCACTCTCTACCCTTGCAGATTCCTTTAAGTTATTTTAAGAAATTTGATAGTATTTGCAAAGACTTTCTATGGAATGGTAAGCGTCCGCGGATGCATTTAGGGAAACTGCAACAACCTGTAGATAAAGGGGGGTTGGGTCTACCAAAGCTATTATTTTATTATTATGCTTACAGCTTGAGACACCTTGCACATTGGGCATTGCCTCCAGAAAGGGCTCCACCATGGCAGTCTATAGAACAATTCGTAGCAGCCCCTTTACCTTTAATAAAGTGTTTATCAACCAAGGTTAGGAAGGGAAATAAATTTCATCCAGTTATATCTCATCTTCAGGGTATGTGGAGGAAAATTGCTGGGTTGCTAGACTTTAATCCATATTTGAATTGTACATCAAGTATTTGGCTTAACCTGAAGGTTTGTATTGATAAAGGTCCGTTCTTGTGGAAGGAATGGCTAGATAAAGGTATCGGTACTTTAGGGGATCTGTATTGTGGGAATATAATCAAGTCATTCCGAGAACTATCACAACAATATGGGCTGGGTAGAAATCACTTCTGGAGATATTTGCAAATTCGCCAAGCGTTGAAGGGGGTCTTTGGTTCATATAGACAAGCCCCACAATCAGCAGATAAAGTTAATACGATTTTTAAGATATTCGGAGGAGGAAAGGAGGCTTCCAAATATTACAAGTTGCTGTTCAGTGTTAGTGAAAACAAAAGTATGATTGCTTTGAAAAGTGTATGGGAAGAAGATTTTGGGGTTTCTTTTGATGACCATGATTGGGAGAAAATATGTGTCAATGGTCGTGTGCTATCGAGAGACCTAAGAGTGAGATTGATGCAATTCAAAATATTTTACCGGTTTTATTGGACACCAAGCAGATTATTCAGAATGGGGTTGTCAAATTCAAAACTATGCTGGAAATGTAATCAGGTTGAGGGTACTCTAACTCATGTGCTGTGGTCTTGCACTCAAATCCAGCTATTCTGGATAAAGATTCATAACTACATTGTGCAGGTAACAGGTTTACGCTTTCAGCTCTGCCCTGCACTGTATGTTCTTGGTCATCCAAAGGTACTGTTGAACTGGCCTGAGGCATTGAAGAACTGGACACAGACTGTGATAATGATTGGAAGACAGGTTCTGCTCAGGCATTGGAAATCACCGGGAACCCCTCCATTTAATGAATGGACCTCTGAATTAGGAAAAGTAGCTGCGTATGAAAAAAATGTCTTACAGGATAACAAACAAGACACACAAATATATACAGAAGTGGGGCAGATATATCTCAACCATTTGTACGTGAGAAAAATGGGAAGTGTAAAGTTTTTTGTTTTTTTTTAATTGGTATTCATATATTGTAATTATGTATTTTCATTATTATTATTATTTATTATTTTTATATTGCTATTATTGGTTTTTTTTTTATGTTTTTCGGCAGCAAAAATATATAGTTTGAGTTTTGGTCTCCCCCTGGTTGGGATGGGTGGGGGGGAAGGTGGTTGTTGTGGGTGAATGTTAAGATGTCTAATTGATTGCTTGTGCAAAATTGTATTTTATGAATGGAAAATAATAAAAATGCAAGTCAAAAAAAAAAAAAAAAACACATTAAACTTAGTCGACTGAACAAATTAAGTATTAATCGTGCACATCATCCAAAAGTCTTGTCACCGGTATTCCTGCATGTCGCATGAATTCAGGTCTCACTCAAATGATCTCGTATCCCTGAACCAGCTAATCCCCATGGCATCACAAGACTACTTAGTCGTTTATCTCGCAATCAAGCTTATTCATTAATTGAACTGAAAACACCCTTATAATAAGAGTTATATTCATAAAGGGGAAAGGGGGGGGGGGGGAGATAAATATTTATGAACATTCAGACATGCTGATTTTATAATACTGTGCACATGCAGAGGTTTTACTTTGCTCATCTGCTTATCTAGATCTGGACTTGCCGTCGGCAGCTCCCACAGAGCGGCGGTTTCATGTGTTGTGACTTCAATCTGAAAAAAATACTGTACAACAAATTAGAACAATATATAATATGACAAATGGTAGCCTACAAAATCTGTGACAATCAGTGGAACAAAATCTGAATATCATTACAGAACTCATCATGTACGTAGTGGGCTGTAAAGTGTGGCTTTTTTTTTGGCTTGCGCGTTCACAGGTTTAAAAAGAAAGGATTAATATCGCGGATAATTTTGCTATTTGATATGAGCGGGACTAAGTTATCCTAGTTCTTATACTCACAGAATAGTAGAATCAAACTTGGGCTGTCACGCAGATGATGTCATACAATGCGTAAACTATTTTAATCAGCACTGGATCTTGCAAACGAAAAAAAATACAATCTTTCGCATACAAATTGCTTAGCGGTTCACATCATGATTTGGAATTCTAAAATGCTTTTTTATATAAGAAGGAAAAACTGGCAGACTGACACCATACGGAAGCAATGTTCATTCCAGTAAAGTATTCACACAGCAACATTTGAATGTTTTGGCTGACTGAACGTAGGCCTACCCCGGTACCAGTGAATCACAATTTATCTCCGGTCTTGAGTGCGGAATGTGTTAAAGCATCTTATCAAACTCGATGAAAAGTGTAAGTGTATAGCGGAAGATTGACGATCGGTAAAGATATAATCTTGAAACTGGAGATTTGGTAGGATTTTTTAGGCGACGTGAAAACTGTCATTTTATGGGCATATACCTTACAATATATTTCTAAATTCTGCAGGATGGGAGACGGGGAATTTTTTCTCGTAAGATGGAAATATTTACGCATGTTGGTGTAAATTTTGCGAAGTGGAGAACAGATTCATTTTGTAATGCGAGAGAGGGTAGCTGCGTTCGTTTTTGGATGCCGTCCGGCAGGGGCGTAGTTAGGGATTTTGGGCCCCCAGAAAGAAAATTACACAGGCCCATTGTGAAACAGAGTCAGTAGCGGGTAAAACCCCCTCGGTTGGCTAGACAAGCTCGAATTCGGCGTGGCATACTCCTAACGAGACGTCCCAGGTCATTTTGGGGAACGTTATTCCATTCCTGTTGCAATGCTGCAGCAAGTTCTTGGACATTGGCAGGAGGTTGTTGACGTTGGCGTAGGCCGCTGTCCAAGCATGTCCCAGACATGCTTTCGATGGGGGAAAGGTCCGGACTGAGTGCTGGCCATAGTAATGTGGTGATATTCTGCTGCTGGAGGTAATCTGTAACGATCCTGGCCCTATGACATCTGGCATTTTCATCTTGGAAAATGAAACGGCGGCCATAACGGCGTGCAAACGGGCACAACATGGGGTGCCAAGATGTTGTCCCGGTAGTACTGCCCTGTGACACGTCCAGCAACAACATGCAAGTCTGTTCTGCGGCAGCAGTGATGCCTCCCCACACCATTACAGATCCACCCCCATACGGATCATGTCTAATGACGTTAACGTCATGGAAACGTTCGTTACGTCGGCGCCAAACCCTCCTCGTCTGTCAAGGAAGTCCACAGTGAACCTCGACTCATCTGAGAACATTACGTTGTTCCATCGGCGATTATCCCAGCGTTGATGATGGCGACACCATTGGAGTCTGGCCTAATGTGATGATCCCTCAAACAGGGAATGACACGAGGGCGTCGGGCGTGTAAGTGAAATCTGTGCAGACGATTCCTGATGGTCTGGCCACTCACTACCAAGCCAGTATCCCTTTGAAGTTGAGACCTTATCTGATTTGCTGTTACCATACGATTTCTCAAGACAATAGTGCGGATGAATCTGTCCTGAGCCTGAGTTGTTGCCCTTGGTTGACCGGATCGTGGTCTATCCTGAACAGACCCTGTAGCACGATGTCTGGACCATAATCTGCTGATGACAGACTGGGAAACATTCATTGCCCTTGCCACAACGACCTGTCTTGTGCCAACCTGTAGCATGCCAAGGGCACGTAACCTCTCCTCCTGTGTTAGACGGCGCATGGTCTCTGTTTAATTAACAACTTCAACCACTGATAATCTGATGCTTTCTCTTCAAAATCTTCCTTTACAGTGGCTCTAACCTTCCAATTCAGAGTCATGCAAATTTGTGGCACAACCCCTTGATCATCAATAGCATCCCGCAGATCGTGAGAGTGTCATTGATGTGTTTGGGTGATGAATTTCTTTGGAAATGCTTCCTCAGTAAGGAACTATACAACATGGTTTCGTATCCCTTTGTATATGTGAAAATTTTGATCTCAAAATAAAATATCCCCTACTTTTTTTGAATAGTATATCTACCATTTAAGCATCTAATCCTCACATTCGGACAATTCTTATAACACTGCATATATATTTCTTGACTTTACCACTTGTGGTTCTTTATGTACCTTACACGGTTGCACTTTATAAAATCACAACACACCAGGTTCTTTCAAGTTTGAACAAGATTCCAACTGCTGGGTTTTATTCATAGGTGAAAAAAGTACACAACTATTGTACTCAAGTAGAAGTGCAGTTACTCTGGTCAAAATTAACTTAAGCAAAACTAAAAGTACTGGCCTATAAATCTATTCAAGTGAAAGTAAAAAGTACTCAACACACACGCACACACTTAACAATTTTTGATAATCCGGCGAAATGCTATAGTATTCGTAAAGCAACACTGACATAGGACGTTGCATTGGCTAAGGTTGTTTGGATGCACGTTGTTTTAATAACAAGGAGAGGCAAAGTTGTGCTTTGCAATGCAGACGCAACAATAACTAGCACCAATCTGGCGCACTTACATGAGCCATCACCTGAATAAATGCCAGGTATAGCCTATCAGAGACTGGCACGCAATCAGCGCACTTGCAAATGAGAGCCTGCAGTATCACCGATCGTGTGACATTATTTAACCATCCATGTACAACAAATATGATCAGACAGATACATCATTGAACACATACACAAAGCACATTCGCCAAACTGCGCAAACAGGCAATCTCTCAAATTGAAAAAGCACCACGGTGGACGCTGACAAGACGGCCTACTAACAACAAGCCCAACATCACCACAGCGGGTGCACTCTCGCTCTCTCACGCACAGATACACACACGCACGCAATCACCCCAACTTCTCCAACTCTAAGGCTAGGCTGCTTCACTGAGACCACAACCAATCACAAGGCCTACAAAACCATGCAGTATATCGAAGCCGAAAAGGACACACGCACAGTCGCACACATTCATCTATTCGTCCAGTCGCCCACTTGCTTCACTGTCCAACCAGCGGGCAAGTCGCTTGTGCTAGCAGCTGTAGCAACTAACGATACCTCAGCACCTACTGCTTCAGAGGAGCACTCGGCTTCAGGGTCACTGGGTGGGAAAGGAATCAGAGGATCCTCCGTTTTGGTAGCGAGAGTGGGCCCACTGTGCTAGCTGCCCCAGCATCGACTTTCTGTGCCTCTTCATCTCTGAGTGCCACATTTTTGGATGTGAACCCAAAGTGTACGAGTGATACACTCTGGTTTAGTTTTCACTTGCTCGCCATTTTTAGAACAACTTCTCAACGTTATGTCTTTCTTCTGTTTGGCGCGCATGGCTAATTTGCATACGTGCACAGGACTGGCTGGCTCCGCTTGGCAAAAAATAGAACATATTTGTGAATAAATGTTTTGAATTCTGTATACTGGACATGGTGAGCTTAAAAACATTTTAGTGACCATTAGTGACAATAAAATATTTTATTTTTTATTTCTTAAGACAAAATTTGAGACCCCTTCAAATTTTGCTTTTGAGGCTTTCAGAGGGTCTCATGGGTTAATCCCCCCGTATTTCGCACAGTGCTCCAGCCAACGAGCTATATAAACTAGAGGCGCTATGTTACGATTTCAATGTGCAAGTCTGGTCGGCATCTTGTGACGGGCGTCCATCACAGAAAGGTGCAGCAAAGTGGATTCATGCCTTCCAGAAATTTTGATTTCCACTGAGTGCCATACAGTCCTAACAAGCGAAAATATCGCAGTACTTTGAATCATTCCCGACTTAAGAGTGAGGCACGTCCGAAAACTCGTTGAAATCAGCAGCCGCTGTCAGTAGATGCGAATAGATGTTTACTTGTTCCTCATCCATCGTAATGTCAGTGTCCGGGTCTGCACCATGCAGCTTCTATCAAAAAAAAAAAGTCATAGATACATGTCTGATCCAATTACAAACCAATTAATGCTTTTCTTTTTTAATAGATAGGCCTACGTGTCAGATTCAATTACAAACCAGCGTTTTTTTTTCTCTCTAAACTAGTTTCACGACTTGGCTGCGGCCACAATAAGACACTTGTTATCAAGGTTCCCGGCATTTGCGATGCTAATTTATCTTACTAGTTGACAAGTGTCCGTCCTTGATCGTACTGCTAGAGAAATAGACCCGGCCTGACAGAACGAGATCAGTCATAATATTGCCGTACCGACTGCCGAAGGGGTTTTAAGATGGCCTGGATGTGTACCACCGTATTTTCAAACATCCCCTATGGAAAAATATCAATCGCTCAGGGGTCCGTTTCCCGAAATCACAGATGCTCACTTAAGTCGTAGGAACCATTGACAATGAATGGACTTACTATGTAAGCGGCTAACTTAATTAGCAACAACGCTTTTGGTAAACGCAATGGGCGATAATAGACAGAAATGGCGCTTCAAGCTAATTCTTCTCTAGTTATCGGTCAGAAAAAGGCCGGAAATCAAAACGCTGCTGAATGATTATTATTGATATTTACCGAAATATTAGCCAGAGCGTATTTGTTTACATGGGTTCAAGCGGCAGGCACGCCCGTCATAAGGTGGCGGCCAGCTCTGCACACATTGGAACGACCAACGTAGCGCCTCTAGTTTAAATATCTCGTTGGCTCCAGCGACCTCCAGGCTTGAAGAGGTTCGAAGCCATAAACTATAGGCGGCATCACACTTCGTATTTAGTCACCTTTCTCCTCTCCTCTAGGCTTGCTCTCCCGCGCAGCGCATGGGGTGGACTATACCATTTGTACATTTTAGAAGGGGGGAGCAGAGGCCCCTAGTATTTTATTTTACTCCATTTGAGACCAACTTTAATCTTTTGACCAATTCATTTATTTGCTTTTGATTCAATAATGACATTAATTACTAAGAAAAAATTCAATTATTAAAAAAAATGACACTTTTCATTCCAGGCTTCTCAAGGGCCCCTCTCCCACTGTGGGCCCGGGTAATCAGTACCCTTTTTCCCCCCCGTGCTACGCCCCTGCCGTCCGGTCAAAAATGAGTGCATGCTCATTCATTTTTGAATGCAAAATGAACGCATGCTCCACTTCTGAACGCAAAACGAACGCATGCTCGTTCATTTTTGAACTCACTGCCGTTCGTTTTTTAGCTGAACATGAACGGAGACTCATTCAGTTTTGAACGCCTGTTCAAATTTGAAGCTCCCTAAGGGTTACATATTTATCAAGGGGAATACGCTTTTAACTGAAAGAAACTAGCCACACATTTTTGATAGCCTATAAAATTAGTTTATAACTTACTTTTCAATACTTGTCTGTGAATTTGTTTTAACTAAAACACGGGCACAATTTTTTAAATCTATGGCATTCACGGCTGGACTGTAGTAGGCTACAGCACAACAAAGTCGGAAATGACATTAAATGTAATTAAAGCAGAAAAAAACAACAGAAAGCATTTAAGTTCGTTGCACAAATACCCTGGTAAAAATGACGAAATAAGCTAAATCTGAGCAGGTCGATTGTATCAGCTGGCAGGACGCTGCGCTGACGTTTTGCACTCAGTGGAACATGAAGTCGCCTGCAAGACTGATGAGCAAATTAGCGTCACTCACCGTATGCTGCAGATACGCACGGGGTGGAATCTAGGGGTTAGTTTCAAGTGCTGCTAACGGTGGATTTACCCCCAGATTCAATGGCGGTTCAGCATTGGGCAGTTCAGCATTCCCAGTGACCGTTAAATGCTGTCCGTTAAATGCTGCACTGAAATAAGTACTGTCCAATGTAATGTTGGCGAAAGTAAATTGACACCACTAACAATGTTAATTCAACAAACTATTACTTTTTCCTGCCAGGAGTTTGATTTTGGTAGGGACTGTAGTTGTGTCTAAATGCAAATACAATTAGAATGATAAGTTGTAATGCTTCCGAATGATGTGAAGTCTTCCTACGCGGCGCATATCCCGCCAAATATAAACGCAATTATGCAGCCCTCCCCTGGCAGCATTGAGCTGCGTATTACAGGGTTTATTTGATTTTTAGCTAAAATGATAAACTCACCTGAGACACAAACAATCTCTGCTACCTTCCTCCTCGTGCGGTTTCTTTTGTCCTTGTCCCCATAATTTGGCAGGGAACCCTCTAATAAAATCGGAAAAGAAGAAACTATACAGTTACTCTTTTATATCTTTACGGGGAACTTGCGTAAAGCGGAACTATTATTTCGGAGGCCATGTGGCCTTGAAGACAGCGTACTCACGGTCTGCTATCCCTTGATTGGATATTCACCTCGCGTTTGCCGGATTCATTACCATAAACCTGGGCTACCCCAGCTTCTTTGACGTGCCGCAAGCACCAAATTTGACGTGCCACTCCCATCACGCATTGCGCCTCTGCTTCAGACGCCCTCGCCGCTCTCCATAGAAAATGAATAGGAGGTGTAGGCGTCAGTTGACGCGCCGGACCAGTGTAAATCCACCGTAATGCAGACCGCCTGCCACCGCCTGCAGACGCTTCGTTTTCCTTGGTTGGTGTAAAGTGTTTATATTACGGAACGTCCTTGTCTATGTGCATTTAATATGAGTGATATGGTAAAGCGTGTGACATCATCAAGTGCCACACGCCTCTGTACGTGTCTATATAAACGGCCTGCGAGCCGCCAAGTTTGAGAGAGAGCGGGAGTCTGAGTCCGTTAGTGAGTGAACGTGCTGACTGTTACTGATTTTAAAAGAGTTGCTGTTCTGCGGAATAAATATGCCAGTTCGGCTAAAGATTGTACAAAGTGTGTGCAAGCTTGCTTCGTGCCCATTCACGCAAGGAACTGCTGAGGAATATTCTTCTGATAAAGACCACCCCTCTACAGGTTATGGGCCCAGGGAAGGACATGAAGTGAGTAAAATAAATTGTTTCAAGAAGTTTGCGCGGGGCAAATGCACGCGCGTACGGAGGCTAACTAGCTAACTTGAAAAGTACGTTACTGCATAGTATTAGCAATATGGCAAGCCGACCGACAAACGTTGTGTCGCGGCAGCTTGTTTTTGATGGAAACGAAGAAAAATATGGATTGTGGGAAACCAAGTTCTTGGGTTATTTGCACACTTTGCAGTTGAAAGACACTATTTTGCGCGGGCCACAAGGCCGTAGCCCTGGCGAGTTAGCAGCCGACGATAAGAAAAACGCGGACTGTTATGCAGAACTGATACAGCTTCTCGATGACAAGAGTTTGTCACTTGTAATGCACGAAGCATCGGACAAGGGCCGAGAAGCATTAAAAATTTTACGTGAGCATTATGCAGGGAGGGGAAAGCCCCGCATAATAGGGCTGTTTTCTTCACTGACAAAGCTTTGTATGCAAAGCAATGAAAGCGTTACAGATTACATGATTCGGGCAGAGGCCATCATTACGGTGCTACGAGATGCAGGTGAAGTTATGAGCGATGGCCTAACCATTGCAATGATCCTGACTGGGTTACCGGATTCGTTCAAACCGTTAGCCATATATGTAACCCAGAATGAGGATCAAGTGACGCTCTCTGACTTTAAAAAGCAGTTGCAAAATTATGAGCGGACAGAAAAAATGAACGTTGCTGAATCGACAGACAATGTGATGAAAATGCACGCGAAAAAAGTCTGCGGTCCCGGCAAGGCAAACGCAGGCAGGAAAACCGAAGATGCTAGCATAGTGTGCTTTAAGTGCGGCGAGAAAGGTCATATGGCAAAAGTGTGTTGACGCAAGATGTGGTGTCATAACTGCAAAAGTAACACGCATCAAGACTCCACTTGCAGGCGAAAGGAGAAACGCGACAATGTCAGGAAAATCTCTGAAGAGGAAAGGCGATGCAGATCTCCTCTTCAAAGCGAGCAACGAGCACAGCAAAGGCCAACCGTGGAAGCCGCCGGACAACGTCCAGATGAGGGGTCTCATGGTGGATGCGGGCGCCACATTCCGCATCATCAACAACACCGGGAAGTTCACGAGCTTCGACCCCGCGCTCCAACCTGAGACGCATTCTGTGGAGCTGGCAGATGGGACCAGATGCAGCGGAGTCGCACAGCATAGGGGAGATGCTGTGGTGAACCTGCTGGACGACACTGGACAGCATTTCAGTGCAAAGCTAAGAGGTACACTGTACATACCTTCATATCCACAAGATATTTTCTCGGTGGCAACAGCAACAGCTAGCGGAGCCACAATCATCTTCAAAAGGGGTGAAAGTGTCTTGGTGGGCCAGGACGGTACAAAATTCAACATTCACAAATATGGTACATTGCACTACCTGCACGCTGTTGATGACAATGTTAACAAATGTCACAGTTGTCATGATATGCAAACCTGGCATGAGAATTTAGGTCACTGCAATTACGAGGATGTTCAAATATTGCAAGGGGTTGTAGAAGGTATGCAAATTAAAGGCAGCACCACCAGATCTGTACAGCTATGTGACATATGTACACAGGGTAAATTTACCCAGTCAAGAAACAGGGATCCAGATAGGAGGGCAGAGGAACCCCTACAATCGCTCCATACTGACCTAGCCGGTCCCATGTCGACCGAATCGATTGATGGGCATAGATGTGCACAAATGTTCACTGACGACTATTCTGGGGCTATATTTGTATATTTCCTCAAATCTAAAAGTGATGCCTTACAGGCTACTGAGAGGTTTCTGGCAGACACCGCTCCATATGGAAAAGTGAAATGTATCCGTTCAGATAACGGAACAGAGTTCACAAACAAGGGCTTTCAGGCTCTGTTAAACAAGAACAGAATCAGGCATGGAACGTCAGCGCCTTACTTGCCCCACAAAAATGGCACTGCGGAAAGAGGTTGGCGAACACTCCTTGAAATGGGCAGATGCCTGCTATTAGAAAGCCAGTTACCTGATAGGCTATGGAATTATGCAATCCAGACAGCAGCCCATATAAGAAATAGGTGCTTCAGCAGATGCACAAAACAAACACTATTTCAAATGTTGACTGGCAGGAAGCCAAATGTGTCCAGAATGCAAAAATTTAGTTCTGAGTGTTTGACATACAGGCAAGAAAAAAGTAAGCTTGACTCAAGGTGTGACCAAGGCATCTGGGCTACGACAAAAATAGCCCAGCTTACTTGGTGTATTACCCAAACACAGAGGGGGTTCAGAAACACAGGTTGGTAAAATTTACAACCAACAAAACTAATGAAAAATGAACACAGACCCCAGAGTCATTCACAGAGCATGGGTACAATGAGGTACACCTCAGGGCTTCCAGTACGGAAGAAAATGCTTCTTGTGAAAATGTTGAAAATGTACCAAAGCAAAGTGTACAAAATCAAGGTGTTCAGTGTGATGTTTCTATGGGAATACCTGAACAGGCTAACCAAGTACTGCAGGGTGCGGCTAGCAGTGAAACTGTGTCTAGGCAGAACCCACCTAGAGCTAAGAAAAAGCCTGTGTATCTTGATGATTTTGTAACTGAGGACACTGACGACAGTATGCAGGCATGCATAGATTTTTGTTACAGAGCTGTGTGTGACGCTCCCCAAACCTACCAGGACGCTGTTACGTCACCCAAATCAAAGCTGTGGAAAAAGGCCATGGACGATGAAATGAAGTCACTGGAGGAAAACAAAACGTTTTCTCTTTCCTCTTTACTACCCGGCAAACGGCCAGTGGGGGGTAAGTGGGTCTACACTGTCAAAAATAACATTGATGGTTCAGAAAAATTCAAGGCGAGGTTTGTGGCAAAGGGATATAGTCAGAAAAAGGGGACTGACTATGAGGAAACCTTTTCCCCCCCAGCGGACATAACAAGCGTGCGGGTGCTTGTACAAAAAGCGGCACAGGAAAACCTCATCCTGCACCAAATGGACATTACAACTGCCTTTTTGCATGCACCAATAGACTGCAAGATCTATATTGAACAACCGGAGGGTTACGACCAAAGGTCTCGACACTGGTGAATAGCTGGCTCTAAAGCTGCACAAGTCATTGTACGGTTTAAAGCAGTCAGGCAGGAACTGGAATGCTATGCTGCATGCATGTTTATGTGAAAATGAATTTGTACAGAATGCATCTGACCACTGTGAGTATGCGAGGGAAAAACAAGGTGAAAAGGTGATCATAATCATTTGGGTTGATGATTTGAAAATCGCCACCAGTGATGAAAAAGTGCTGAGCGATGTAAAGGAGATGCTTACTGCAAAATTTAAAATGAAAGACTCAGGCAAATTGAAATATTTCCTCGGAATCGACTTTGAACAAATTGAGGGTTGTATCAAAATGTCACAGGGAAGATATGTAAATAAAATACTTGAGAGGTTTGATATGCAAAACTGCAAACCAAGGGAAACCCCCTGTGAGCAAAAACTATAGTACACTGAAAATGCTGTAAAAATGAAGGACCCCAAAAGGTACAGGGAGGCAGTCGGAAGTTTGATTTACCTATCAACTTGCACTCGACCTGACTTAAATTTTGTTGTGAGTAAGCTATCCCAACATTTTGCTGAGCCGACAGAGGAACATTGGTTCACAGTAAAACATGTCTTCCAATACCTAAAAGGGACAACAGGGAAAGAGCTGTGCTTTAGGAGAAGTGACACAGGGCAATTAGGCCTAAGGGTGTACACTGATGCTGATTGGGCAGCAGATGTGTCTGATAGACTAACGCAGTAGCCCGTTGTGCTGCATCTAAGTGAAAACAGTTCTCTAGCATCCTGGAAGACAAGAAAACAGCCAACAGTGGCTCTTTCGACCTGCGAAGCAGAGTACATGTCTCTTGCTTCAGCGATGCAAGAATGCATCCACTTAGAGCAACTATTGAAGGGCACTGACAAATACCAGTACGCTCAGACAATAGTGTACGAGGATAACCAGGGTGCTTTAGCCCTTGCTTAAAATCCTATGAACAGGCAGAGATGTAAGCACTTCGACATCCGGTACCATTTCATAAGGGAAATTGTGAATTCTGGAAAGGTGATCCTGGAATACTGTCCAACTGAGAAAATTATTGCAGATGTGTTCACAAAGCCTGCAACCAAACTAAAGCTAAAAAGGTTTGCCAAGGAAATGTTTGGTGCTGAAAATGTGTGAGTGAATTTCACATTAAGGTTTGTGAAAGGGGTTTAAGCCTTCATTGCAGAATGGCAGAATGTTGTTGAAAACGAGAAGGGTCAAATCGACTCGGAGTGAGCACTCCTTATCTGTGGCCGGAGTCAGTGCATGGAACATACTTGAAGACAATATTAGAATGGCAGACAATCTGAAGGTCTTTAAGTATCTATTGAAATGTGCATGTGTGAATAACTATAAACTTATCCAATAAAATGGCATTGGGTAAAGTAAACGGAATCATAACGGGCATAAACACTAGGGGTTGTTTAGACTAAATATGTGGACTGCTATTGTTAAATCTGTACCATTGTATCTACTGGACACACCAGGCCATCTGTCTGAAAGACAACTGTCACAGCACATTACTACAGACAGCTGTAACCAACATGGACCTTATAAACTGGTCGTTAAATGCAATTGACAAAATTATTTCCACGAGGCGGACAGGTGCTGGAGAACCGAGATGCCCGGATGGGACATTCCCAGCCGGTTACACCATGGATGCATGGGGAAAGTGGCGTTTGCTGTGTTTGGCAGTCCTGGACATCGAGGATGTAGAGGACGTCTATCTAATTGGATTTATGATAGCGGGCCTGCTATCATTGGGGCTTGGTCTGTTTTTGATCGACCATAGGATAAAAAAAAACTTTGAAAAGCATGGTTTTCCTCGACAGAAAGCTCAATAAAATTGGATTCGACATCAAGGAAGGCAATGATGGACTAAACATACTGCGAGAAGTCATTAAATCCGATAAGGCAAGGGTGAACCAAGTCGACGAAAATGATGACTAATCAAGAGATCCATGCAAAGATCTGGTATTATTGCACCTTCCAACTACTCCAAATCACTAGGAGCAAATCAAATGATGAAGAAAGGAGTCCAGGTTTTTCTGGGCCAAGTCTCAATGGATTAAAGCAAGAGTGACATTCAAATCTAAACGTATATGGACACTCAGCTATATTGTGATTTATAATTCTTTATGATGTTCATAAATCTTCATGATCCTATGTTGTGACGCTTAAATCGTAGTGTAAACGGACACTTAGCTCTGTTGTGATTTATAAATCTCTATGATATCTTAACTATAATCAAACTGTTTTTCTGGGAGTTGGGGGCGGGACTTTGATAAGCGATTTCGCTTCTCCTGCGACCCTTTCGGTCATGATACATGTCGTGTTGAAATTGTCATGAAACGACTATACAATCATGCCGAAATAAAAACAAATAAATAAATAAATTGCTTTGTTTATTTGAGAACCCAGTAGACTACGGATGAGTGGTGGTGTTAAGTGCTTCTATTACGGAACGTCCTTGTCTATGTACATTAAATATGAGTGATACGGTAAAGCATGTGACATCATCACATGCCACACGCCTCTGTACGTGTCTATATAAACGGCCTGCGAGCCGCCAAGTTTGAGAGAGAGCGGGAGTCTGAGTCCGTTAGTGAGTGAACGTGCTGGCTGTTACTGATTTTAAGAGTTGCTGTTCTGCGGAATAAATACGCCAGTTCGGCTAAAGATTATACAAAGTGTGTGCAAGCTTGCTTCGTGCCCATTCACGCAAGGAACTGCTGAGGAATATTCTTCCGATAGAGACCACCCCTCTACAGTTTGGCCGCTTATGGGCGGTTCAGCATTCCCAGTGACGTCGCTGTCTGTTAAATGCTGCCCTGAAATAAGTACTGTCCAATATAATGTTGGCAAAAGTAAATTGACTCCACTAATGTTATTAATTCAACCAACTATTACTTTTTACCCCTCAGCCCCGAATAATTCGGGCTGTGGGGTATTGCCATCACGCTTGGCGTCTGTCCGTCCGTCCGTCCATCCGTCTGTCCACAATTGTATTCTGTGCATTAAGTCAAAAACGCCACTGCCAATCAACTCCATTTTTGGTGTGGGTGTTGGGGATGGCTAGCTACACAAGCCTATCGATTTTCGTTGCGCTCCAATATCTAATATGGCTGCCACGGCTGCCATCTTGAATTTGTATTCCGCGCATTAAGTCCAAAACGCCATTGCCAATCGATGCGATTTTTGGTGTTGATGTTGGGAGTGGGTAGCTACACAAGCCTATCGATTTTCGTTGCGCTCCGATGTCTAATGTGGCTGCCACAGCTGCCATCTTGAATTTGCATTCTGCGCATTAATTCAAAAACGCCATTGCCAATCAATGCCATTCTTGGTGTGGGTGTTGGGAGTGGGTAGCTACACAAGCCTATCTATTTTCGTTGCGCTCCGATATCTAATATGGCAGCCACGGCTGCCATCTTCAATATGCATTCCGCCCATGAAGTCCAAAACGCCATTGCCGATCAAAGCCGTTTTTGGTGTGGGTGTTGGGAGTGGGTAGCTACAGAACCCTATCAATTTTCGTTGCGCTCCGGTATCTAATATGGCTGCCATGGCTGCCACCTTGAATTTGCATTCCTCGCATTAAGTCCAAAATGCCATTGCCAATCAACGCCATTTTTAGTGTGAGTGTTGGGAGTGGGTAGCCACAGAAGCCTATCGATTTTTATTGTGCTCTGATATCTAATAAGGCTGCCATGGCTGCCATCTTGAATTTGCATTCCATGCATTAAGTCAAAAATGCCCTTGCCGATCAACGCCATTTTTTGTGTGGGTGTTGGGAGTGGATAGCTACACAAGCCTATCGATTTTCGTTGCGCTCTGATATCTAATATGGCTGCTGCAGCTGCCATCTTGAATTTGCATTCCGCGCATTCAGTCAAAACCGCCAGTGCCGATCAACGCCATTTTTGATGTGGGTGTTGGGAGTGGGTAGCTACAGAAGCCTATTGATTTTCATTGCACTCCGATATCTAATATGGCAGCCACGGCTGCCATCATGAATTTGCATCCATGGCTGAGGGATAACGCCCGCTTTGCGGGGCTATTTTTCCCGTCTGGATTTTGATTTTGGTGGGGATTGCAATTGTGTCTAAAAGCAAATCCAGATAGAGTGATGAGTTTCAATGCTTCCGAACGATGTGAAGTCTTCCTACACAAGCATATCTCGCCAAATATAAACGCAAGTATGTGGCCCTCCCCTGGCAGCATTGAGCTGCGTATCACAGGATTTATTAAATTTTTAGCTAAAACGATAAACTTACCGAAGACACCAACAATCTCTGCCACCTTCCTCCTCGCGCTTTTATTTTGTCAGTGTCCCCGTAATTTGGCAGGGAACCCTCTAATAAAATCAGAAATGATGAAACTATACAGTTTCTTTTTTTAACCTTTATGGGGAACTTGCAAGAAGCGGAACTCAGTTGACGCACAGGACCAAGTAGCATATCATAACGGCGGCTGCCATGTTACTGATGACACACTGGGTTGCTCGGGCAGGCGCAGCATATGCTTTCGCAATATTAAATATTAAATTCTAAACCCACTTCTCACTGATTAAAAAAAACCCCTAAAGTATATTGGCGCCCCCCTTTTAAAATCGTTCTGGCAAATAAAAAGCCAGAAAAAGTGGAGGTTGGATACAAAATTCTTTCCCCCTGATGATATAGTTAGACTTAGCTCCATTAGTTTTCTCCTACAAAATGAAAGCAGACTCCTTCAGCGCAACGTAGACTTGAAAGACCATGTCGTAGAGATACTGTCAAGGTAAGTCCTCGATGTTTTTATTTTCAGCGCAAATGAAAATCCATAATCAAATGTGCAGCATTCAGTCAAACAGTAATGATATGGCCTTGTATTATTACATGTGTACCTGTGCTCTTATCCATGTTGAGAGGAGATTAGGATCATGTGTGCTTGCCGTTTGTTTTGAACAATGCAAATTTGTCGCAAGAACACTGTAGCTATTAGCTAACTTATGGCGTGGGACCCAATCATAGTGGTGTCAATGACATTATTTCACGTCCGCAAAACTAACTGGCAAGCAAATTTGTTGGCTATATATCGCAAGTAATTATGAAATCAAAATCACAAGGAAACCAAATGATTATTGCAAGCAGGAAAATGAAAACCACACATACACTTAGCTCTGAAGGGCTAAGTTCTGTAATGTAAGCCCCTCAGAGCTGACCTAGACTGTAAACGCTGTATGGCACTAACATTCCCCCTTTGGCTTAATATTTATTTGTGTAGAATTTAACTCTACTTAACGTCGTATAGAGCCTATAGGATCGAAAAAAGCCAGTCCCTTTTCAAAATGTGGATACAAAAACTGGACTGCAACAACAATAACAGCTTGAAACAACAACAGATGAAATAATTCTAAGTCAATTAGTGGGCCAACTTAAATAATTTACAAGTTGTAATATCAACCAGTACCTTAACTATATTTCTCCGATCAGATGGCTAAAAAGCTTTCCTTTTAGCTTGTGTTGGTGTTAGCTCTTTTCGTTTGAAGGGAAACACAGACAGATCAAAGTCAACAACATTTGGGTCAACGAAGTCGGGCCAGCTGTTGACAAAAAGAGTACTGCAGACTGATCATTTGGGACAAAGTCCTTCCGATTTGTGGCGCAAATCCACGCCTGTCATTGTCTCTCGCCACGGGGAACATGAAAAACCCTATGCCCCCGTCTTTATGATACCAGTTTGTGCACCCCACCACGCAACAAGTAGCCACTATATTTCCTTTTGCCACACATCAGCTCTACTGTGCATGCGAACTTCCGACCAAACTCGTCATCCCTCCAAAGTCGACATAAAAATAAATCACTTTTCCGGCGTTTAATTTTGTTGCTGCTTCTAGTCTCTGGAAATGTTCACGGTAACCCGAGCCTTTCTCCAATAATATCTCTCAACCACTTTCAACTCTGTGGCTGCATCTGAATAGTCAAAAAATTACGTCCCATCCACTAATTCCTAACCACTTTTCTTCAACCTTTGTGGAAAACGTCATAAGGTAAAGGAAAGGAATAAAAGTGAATTCCTAACGCCTTAGGAAGACAACCGCGCTAATTAGAGAATCCGAATGCACTTACTCTAGGCAACGTGATCACGAGTCCCCTGCCTATCATATACGTTTCTTTACGCGATTGGCCGGATGAATGATCGCTGCTTTAAATATTGCTGCCTCACAGAATTGTGGGATAGGGTAATTTTCTTTCTTTTCGAAAAGGATGGTTCTGTGTACCCTATGCTAAAGGTAAATTTGGAAGCACTGAGACACCATTCCTTAACATTGAAAGAATTCGAATATACTTATCATGGCTGCCACTTAATTATTTACGGATCATTTTTTAGGAGTTAGGAACATTCCTCGGCAAAAAAGACTATTCGGACGCAGCCCTTGTGAATTCAGAAATAGACCTCCGGGGTCATGGGGGCACTTTGCTTTCTGTACGTCACGAACTGCAAAGCAACCCATAGCAACCAATTAGTTTAATGAAAACAACAAGGTCTCGTCCATTAGAAGAAGGTTATGGCACAATAAATAATGCCAGGAAAAAACACGCCTAAAAGTTTTGAAGCAGTGTTTTGCACCTCTCACAATTTACAGGAAGGGGAGAAGGTCTCTTTTCACACGTTCCCGTCACTTAAACGATCTCCTGAGGGCCGTAATGCATGGTTACCTACTGTTAATGAACATAGGCAGGATGGTAGCCACTGGAGTCCTGTAAAACGTCTGTGTGGGAAACACTTTATAACTGGGGAATATATTGTTTCACGCTCACTTTGCATCAAATATACTATGAGTCGCAATGTATGACAACTTGTTACATTCACCCGAATAACAAACATCTGAGAGGGGATTACATTGCCTATACTTCAAGTAATTGAGACGCCATATCACTGCAAGATCTGTCACAATAACCGCATGAACCAGGGCTGGCGCCAGAACTAAAAAAAGGGGGCAAAGATCCATGACAACAATTAGTCCTAGCAAGTTCTCAATTGTTTTCCTTTATTTACACATTTTCCAATGAATGTAACCATAAAGTGGCAATTGAAGGCACGGCTTCTCTCTCCCATGCGTTCTAACAGCGACAAAATATACATTCAGTACAGAAAAATTATTTAATTATAATGAGGTCTTTGCAATGGCACTTAGCGACGCTATTTTTTTCCAGCGAGGGCGACATTTGAAAACTCTTCAGCGAATTAAGGTAATTTCGGTGACAAGTACATACACCTGTTTTTGCAGCATGGTCACCGCAACTTGCTGTAAAAAATAGGCAGCTGTTCGATAGGAAAATGTAAACGGACGACACCAGGTACTTGTCACCGAAATTACCTTCATTCTTCAAGACTGTCAACGTACTCATATGACATTTTAGTTTCATAGATGCTATATCTGCTTCACAATATGGAAGGAAGACTGCTTGGATACAGATTTGCATCAATGATGTTTTCACCGAGGCAAGTTGGCGTCCGTGGTTGTAAAGCAGAAGTGACATTGCACTCCGGAAGTCCATAGGCATGGTTTTGTTCTTCCTCATATTAATGCTCTGAGTCTTGTATCCAAGTTAGATATTTTCAAGACCTGGTTTCTGATTGCAAAGCCAGATGTTGTTGTATTTCTGAAATTTGGCTGAAGCCATCTATCCCTGACAAAGTTATTAATATTGCTGGCTATAATATTTTTAGAAATGATCGCAAGGGCAGGGCTGGTGGTGTTCCAAGGATCTTGGAATCCTTAGTTTCGGATCAGTTGAAACTGTTTGTAGACTCACACAATGCCCTCAGTCCCATGCAATCCGGATTCAGGGCTAGGCATAGTACCATGATGGCTGGTCTAAGGGTCTTTGATGACTTTAAGCTGCTGTTGATAAAAGACTATTTGTAGTTGCCATTTTTATAGATTTTGCCTGGGCATTTGACACAGTAGACCATTTTTTGTTAAATAGTGCCCTTGTGGAAGCTGGTATTGGTCGTAAAGTGTCCAGCTGGTTCTTGGGTTATTTAACCGACCGCACACAGTTTGTCAAACTAGGTAACATTATTTCTGATCCTGTTGTTATGGATCAGGGAGTCCCCCAAGGATCCATTCTGGCACCTCTTCTCTTTTTATTAGCTTACCGGCCCTATGGGCCGATAAGCTATTGTCGTGGTGTGGCATCATTCGTCTGTCGTCCGGAACATTTTTACCTCCGCCAACGAAGTTGGGGCTGAGGTTATGTTTTCACCCCTGTTTGTTTGTTTGTCTGTCTGTTTGTGAACAACATAACTCAAAAAGTAATGCACAGACTTCTCTAAAATTTTGTGGGTGGATTGCTATTACATCAGGGATGGACCCTATTGATTTTCACCGCGATCAGTGAAACAATATGGCTGCCACGGCAGCCATCTTGAAATCGTATGACACCCGATAACTCAACTTTGGTCCCATTCACGAAGATTTGGATTGTGATGCCTTGGTGGAGGTTCCCACTCTACGAGTGCCTCTAGTTTATGTTTTTTTTGGCCTGATGAATTTTCGTGTAAATTTGCCATGACATACTAATAGATCATTTCTTCGGTCTTTTTTTTCAGATTACTGAATGAATCATTTTTGTTTGTTTTTCGGGTCCTTGAAATTTTGGCCCCAACAGGACTGAAAAAATTTTTAATTATTCCTCAATAACCGCATGATAAAATTTTTTTCTAAATCAGGCAATCAACTTACCTAAGTACCATCAATGTATAGTGCGAGCGCCATTTTGATTGAATCCACGAAAGTGGGTCTAGTGGGGGTGCTGTACTTTAACATTGGGTCTTATGGAGAATTTGCAAGATGGCCTGTGCAGGCCAAATGGTTGCGGGTAGAGATTAAATTTGTATTATCAACATATAGAAAGTCATATATGACCTATATTTTGGCAATATTAAATTTGACCCCAGATGACTTTGAAAGGTCAAACTCGAGGTCAGGGAATATATTAACAATGTTAAAAGATATGACTTGAAATTTCAAAAACTTATTTCTCAAAAACTGTCTGATAACCTTTTTTCTAAATCTGGCAATGAACTCACCTTGATACACTTTGTCAGAGAGAGTGCCATTTTGATTGAACTTGACCTTAATGACCTTCAAGGGCTAAACTTTACAGTGAAATTTCAATGACTTACAGTGCTGTGAAAAAAAGTATTTGCCCCCTTCCTGATTTCTTATTTTAATTTTTTTTTATTTCTCACACTTAACTGTTTCAGATCATCAAACAAATTTTAATATTAGACAAAGATAACCCAAGTAAATACAAAATGCAGTTTTTAAATGGTGATTTCATTTATTAACACCTTTCTGCAGATGTAGACGCCGGCGGACATACAGCAGCTCTTTTTATGGAAGCAGTTGCACCCTTCTATCACTAGATGGCACCCCCGGATCAGTTATTGAATATTCACAAGCAAGCAGAGCTGGAACACAGTCTAGAATATTGACAAGTTCATTCCTATCCCTGTTTTTCAGGAGTTGCATGAATTTAACTCCTCAGCTAAGCCTGATGTGCAAACTGCTCAACATCCTTGCCCATAGTATCTATCCAGCAGTTTAAAAAAATGATCTCTTGCGACAGAAAAAAATCATTGTCCTTTGTAGCAACCACTTCAGATACAGTGAGCCAACGGTATTCCAATTAGTGGTTAAGAAAAATCAGTTTTCTGAAGCAAAAAATTCAACATGGTATTGCTTCTGTCACATTCTACTGTCAATTACAGTCATCACACACAAAAAATGTGTAGTTCCCTACTGTGGATTTACGCGTAGATTCCTCCATTGACAAATTCAGCGCTTCCTTATATCCACCCAACTACTGGTTTTGATAGCCAATCATTCAATTATATACTCAGGCTCTTCTGTATAACTGCACAGTTATAGTTCACGCCCTTGTGACACTTCCCCAGTAACGATATCCACCTTATTCCTGAGGGCGCTACTGTAGATATGATTATGGGTGCAACTTCCGCCGGAAGAAGTTTTTAGCGAGTGGCTAGTCTAGAACAGTGGCGTTTCTTTCAGTTAACTTAGCGATTACAGCTCATTTTTTTCACAAATTAACTTGCTTCTCTTAAAATGTCCCTTCAGAGCTCCGGTGCCTATTGCGCTGTTTGAGGCTGAACTAACAACCAGAGGAAGCTAAATTTATGGTTTGATCAACAGTGTTTTGAGCACGCACCCAGAACATAGAGGATTGTCCTTGTGTTCGGTGATACGGTTTCCATCGCCTACCTACAGAGGAGGAAGCCAGAATTTGGCTGAAAAACCTGAATTTGAAAAGACCCCCAAAACATTTGGTGCTCATTTCATTATGTCGACAAACAACGATTCCTACTTTATGGCTAGGCTCAGACAGACCGCTGCAGAGGAGACGCCGGGTCCTCAAAAGCATTTTGACAGTAGTGCCAGGAGAGCATCAGGTATGATTTCACGTGTAGGGAGGACAGTAAATTGTTGTATTCGTCCGGTAATGCCAGTCAGTGTAACTAACGTTTCATCCTGTACAGTTTAAGATGAGGCTGTAGAAGTAGCAATAGTCTACTACAATTTGAAAATAGCCCACTCTGTTCCAAACAATACTCTTGCACTCCAAACCTCATTTCACTAAAATTAAAAGTATGGGAAAAATGGACTCACTGTGTTTTACTTTGTACATGTTATAGTATTGGATTAGCTAGCAACTTAATACAGTATAATGTAGTTGGCTGGAGTAGAGCTAGTTTGACTCGTACTGTCGGATGGCTTAATTTACTCTGTATAACAATCCATTATGTTTCATATGTAGAGCAATATATACCGCTGAAATATAGTGTTTCCTTCATAAATATTCTCAGAAAGTACTTGTATATCTGTTTTAAGGTACATATGGTCGTATACTACCTCCTTTAACAAAATGCGACTGACCTTGTTGCTGTTCATAGCTTTGTTCATAGCTTCGCAGTCTGGCAACGGAGTCGCTAATGTACAGACAGCGCAGGTGGGGAGTAATAGTGTTACGTATGAATTCAACCAGACACGGAGAACGATTGGAATCAATCCGACATGTTTAATCCTCTAATCCCACATACCCAATACTCGCGAGAATCCCCCTCCTGTAACTCTCTACGGTGGTCGAATAATATCACACTAGCTAACCAGCTAGGTCACATAGGCAATTAATGTCAGAGCATGACATTCCAAACATAACATTCCCCCCCACCCCCCTCAGTTAAGTGTGGAACGCAGTCTCAAAGTCCTGGAAGTGTCTAGGCCTTGAACGAACTCGAACTACCCGGAGCTCTGGTGGCTGGGGCTCAGATGGTTCAGGAGGTTGAGTGAGAACCCTGGTCTGAGGAATGTCCCTGACGTCAGATGCGTCCTGAGGGACTGATAGAGTGGCCGCAGCATTGGAATTGTTAACTGGTGGCGGCACCTTGCGCAACCACCTGGCATGCCATCGTGAGCCATTAGACAACTGAAAGGTCGCCGGGCCCAGTTGTTTACTGACTTGGAGAGGAGAGGACCAAAAGGAGCTCAACTTGTCGCCACGGTGGGGCCGACGTGCTCTAACCCAGTCAGACACGGAGATGGTGAATGACTTAGCCCTGTGCTTCCTGTCAAACCTTTGTTTCATGCTCCTTTGATGCTTCAGCACGGTTGGTCCCACAGTGGGGGGAAGTGGCCTTGGAGTTGGTGGCCGAAGTCTAGATAAAGGCAACTCCAGTTCGCGACCCAGCATGAGGAATGCTGGAGAAACCCCGGTGGTTGCGTGGCGTGTTGCGCAGTAGTGGAGGAGGGTCTGTGACAGTGCCGTACTGAACATGCACCCTTGGGCTAGATGAGCGCGCAGGCCATTTTTTAGGCTTTGATTGAATCGTTCCACCCCCCCGTTTGCACTGGGGTTGTAAAAGGCAGTGCGAATATGTTTAATGTCCTTACCAGCGAGGTAGGTGGTGAACTCCTCAGAGAGGAACTGAGGGCCGTTGTCCGTGGTGATGGTCTGCATCAGGCCCCACCGGGCGATCAGCTGGTCCAAAAATTTAATGATGGCACTAGATGTGACTGAGCCCATAGGTTGGGCTTCAGGCCACTTCGAGTGCAGGTCGTATAAGACGACCAAAAACCGTTGGTGGTGGGGCACCCTTGGTAGTTCGCCACAGATGTCCAGCTGCACATGCTCCCACGGTTTGGTGGGCCAGTCCAGTGGTTGCAGTGGTGGGGGTGCAGGTGACCTGGTTTTCCCACTTGTGAGGCATGGGATACAGGTACGCACGAGCTGTTCCAGTTCACGGTCGATCCCTGGCCACCAAACAAGATCGCGGCAGTACTGTTTCAGCTTTACGATGCCGAGGTGGCCCTCATGTGCCATTTCTAGCACCCGTCCTCTAAGGGCCATGGGAATCACGGCGCAGTGGCCATGGGCGAGACAGCTGTCGCCCCAGCAGGTCAGTTCGTGCCTCACCTTGAAGTATGGCTCCAGTTCAGGTGGTACACGGGCTGGCCAGCCCGTTCTGATGTACTCAGCAAGCGTGGAGAACAGTGGATCTGCTGCTGAGGCGTCCTCCAGGTCCTGGTGTGATACAGCGCTCTGTAGCGGGGAGTGCACCAGGTGCACCAGTTCCTCTTCCTCAGGGGCCGGGGCAGGGGCAGGCTGGCTGGCGGCCATGACGGAGACAAAAAGGTCGGCAACAACGTTTTCCCTATCCGGGGTGAATTGTAGTTGGTAGTTGTATTGTTGTAGGTGGTCTGCCCACCGATGGAGTCTGAGGGGTTTGTGTCCCGTGCCAGTGGTGGACAGCAATGCCATCAGGGCTTGGTGGTCTGTCCTAAGGGTGAATGGGCGGCCATAGAGGAAGAGATGCCAGCGCTCGCAAGCCCAGATGCATGCAAGTGCTTCACGCTCCCCGACAGAGTATTTCTGCTCTGTGGGGCTCAGGGCGCGAGAAGCGAAGGCTATGGGCTTCTCCACCCCGCCATGTACTTGAGATAGGACAGCGCCCACGGCGAGAGCAGAGGCGTCTGGGTGACCAGAGTAGGGGCAGGAAAGGTCAATGTGAGCCAGAGTTGGAGGTGTGGTGAGTAGGCGTTTTAGAGTGTCGAACGCCTGCTGGCATGTTGGGCTCCAGTCCCACAGGGCCTCTTTAGTGAGCAGCTGGCGGAGAGGGGCCGTGATGGAGGAGTACCCAGGCATGAACCGCATGTAGTAGGCGGTCATGCCCAGGAAGGACGCCAGCTGGGAAGTGGAGGTGGGGGCCGGCACCCCATGAATGGCTTCGACATTTGATTGTAGCAGTGAAATCCCCTCCCCAGACACGTGGAACCCTACAAAATCGATGGCAAAGGCAGAGAACATGCACTTCTCCATGTTCAGTGTGAGGTTGTGGCTGTTAAGGGTGGCGAATACTCGGTGTAGACGGTTGTCGTGGGTGGCCATGTCGAGCCCATGCACCACTATGTCGTCTAAGTACACGACCACGCCATGGTGCCCTGCCAGGATGGAAGACATGATCTTCTGAAAGCAACTCGGGGCTGAGCTCAAGCCAAAAGCCATGCGTGTGTAACGATACAGTCCCGTGTGTGTGATAAAAGCTGTTAGGTTCCTGCTGTCAGGATGCAGTGGAATCTGCAGGTAGCCCTGTTTCAGATCTAGTTTGGAGAACACCCGTGAGCCATGAAATTGCGTGGTGAGTTCCTCGGATGTGGGGAGCGGGTATTTATCGGGCACCACTGCTTTATTGACTGTCCGCAGATCAACGCACACCCTAATGCCCCCTGATTTCTTCCGGGAGACAACCAAGTTCGACACCCAGGGGGAGGCGTTTATGGGTTCGATTGTACCTTTTGCTAAGAGGTCACTCAGCTCAGTGGTCACGCTGTCGCGCAAAGCCAGGGGAATCCTGCGCAGGGGTTGAGTCACTGGGGCCACCGTGGGATCAAGGAGGGGTTTGTGGGAGAATGCGGAGATGCAACCCACCTCGCCGCTGAAGAGGCCGGGCCATTGTTGGTGCCAGGGAGAAGAGATGTGGAGAATTTTAGCTCCGCTGTTATCCTGCAGGGAGAAGCCGAGGCTAATGAAAAAGTCCAATCCCATGATGTTAGCCCCCTGGTGGGTTATGTGGAATGGGAAGGAGGGCAGTGCCTTAGCTCCGTAACGTACTGGCATCTGCATGAGTCCAGCGACAACGATTTCACTGTGGCCATAACCACACAGGTTTAAGGATGGTGGCTGAAGAGGCAGGTGAGAGAAAAACTGGCTATATGTTGAAAAATTCAAAAGGGATACTTTGGCGCCTGTGTCGAGGAGCAAGGGAATGCAACAGTCTTTGAGATACACAGTGCATGAGGAAAAATCTGGTGGGAGTGCGCCTACTGTGCGGATTATGGCCGGCCAGTTCCCAGTGTTGTACTGTTGTCCGGGCGCTGGTGCATCGGCTGGTGCTGAGCGACAGAGTCTGGCGAAGTGGTTTTGTTTACCACACCGTCTGCATGTTTGCCCCTGAGCTGGGCAGTCTGGGGCTCGTGTAATGTGGCGGGTGGATCCGCAATTACCACATGGCCTGCGTGGGCGAGACTGTCCAGGCTGTGATTGCAGTATTGGGGCACTTGCTTTTGTCTCAGATGAATTAGTGGGATCATTAAGTTGTTGCACTTCGGCATTTACACCGGTAGATGGCGCTCCCCCCTCAGTTATTTTCGTTGCACATTCGACAGCAGACTCCACCTGAATGGCGAGTGTGAGTGCTAGGCTAAGGCTAAGTGTGTCGTCCTCCAGAAGCAGTCTCTCGCGAATCGTCGCTTTGTCGTTTTTCTCAATTAATTGATCCCTGATAAGCTCATCGCGTAGAGCACCGAAGTTTACAGGGTTGTGCTAGCGCTCTTAAGTCCACAACAAACTGGGTAACTGACTCACCCGAACGCTGGCTGCGTTGATTTAAATAGCAAGCGTTTCAGTAATGTCGCTCTGAGACTTGAGAAAATGTCCGTTAAGAACGTTTATTGTCTCTTCGTAGCTGTTTGCTGGTCCAAGCGATTGGAAAACGCGGAGCCCTTCCGCTCCGAGACAATGTAATAAGATGGCGCGCTTCCTAGCCTGGCTAGCAGAGTCCATACCTATGGCTAGGAGATACATCTGGAATGACGCCAGCCATCGCTCCCATGGAACTGCAGGTTCGCTGACGTGGGGTAGGAACAGCTCCGGTGGCGGAAGGGAAATTATCGGGGGTGAGTCAGCCATCCTCGTCTGCCAAATGTTACGTATGAATTCAACCAGACACGGAGAACGATTGGAATCAATCCGACATGTTTAATCCTCTTATCCCACATACCCAATACTTGTGAGAATCCCCCTCCTGTAACTCTCTACGGTGGCCGAATAATACCACACTAGCTAACCAGCTAGGTCACATAGGCAATTAATGTCAGAACATGACATTCCACACATAACAAATAGGTGGATAGCAAGGCTGGGTGATTAGAAGCTTACATGTTTAATAACAGGATGTAAAATGCTTGGATATTTTCTTTTAATGATGATATCTAATTACAAATTGCAAATTACAAAAGGGTATCCAGCTCCAAATGATCACAATCCAGTTGATCAGACACAAAACAAGTTTTGATCTGTGAGTCCATTAGCACTTAATGTTTGCTTTTTAGGTCATCAAAATAGGGCCCTAGGAATAATTAGACCATAATAAAAGATTGAGATGAAAGCTTAGTTTGTGTGTATATGCCCAGTGCTGTGTGTGCTAGGGCTCTTACTCTGTGCGAAGAGGAGTTTCATCCACCCAGAGCCAGGTTTTTTCAGTTTTTGCGTCACTCAATCCAATCCAGCTGTCCCCTTGTATGTGTCTGCTGATGAATTCCTGAACACAGGCACACAATCGCTCTAATTCTCACTCTACGGACAAAGACTTTGAGAGACACACACTCTGTACTGACACATTCTGGATCTGTCAGATTCTGTGCAACAGCGTGAGCCACACCGCACTGATAAATGAGATTCACCCAAGGTACTAATATTAAACATGTATCAGATTGTAACAGGGAACTTGCTTTGAGGGACACAATTAATTTTACACAGGCTACCCATGACTGGCAATTTTCTCTCCACTCACATACTCACTAACTCATCCACTCATTTATTACCTAATTGCTTGTACAATAAGTATCAACTATGGTTTAATTAACTTTCGGTACTACCAGTTATTAACAACGGTAATTAAAAAGTGTTACCTCATTTTTTACAGACACTTACCTGTTCCTCTTTACTCTTTATAATCACCAGGTTAGCTCCCTGTTCAATGCAGACAGTGTGACTCCCTTTCCAACTCTTCGGCTCAGTGGAGAAGAAGTAACACTTGGAGTCAAACTGTTTCCAATCTTGTGGGCAGGCTTTACATACGCTCTCTGTACAGGGAGAACAGACAAGAGTTTCTGTGAATTATGTTTACATGAGAAACTGTTTTGAATTAAAACAGTAATTACTATTTGCGGAGAATAAGCTTAATAGCACCACTCACTCTCTGAACTGAAGGGACAGTACTGCTCCATAAAGGGGAGTTTCTTTGAGAAGGCTTGTTGGAAGATGCTGTTGTTTCTCTGTAACAAGTCATTCTCTTGGGTCAGATTGTTGTTCTTTCTTTGTAGCTGGTCTTTCTGTTGTATCAGGTCGTTGTTCTCTCTTTGTAGCTGGTCTTTCTCTTGGTTCAAGTTATTGTTCTCTTTCTTCAGCAGGTCGTTCTCTTGATGCAGGATAGTATAATTACCCTGCAGCAGATTTCTCTCTTCTGTCATGGTGATGTTACTGGCTTTGAGCTGCACCAGGTCTGCCTCTTGCAGTGAATAGTTCTGAGAGAGACTTGTATCTAATATACCAGAGAAAATGGTATGAAACTTTAGCATTAGTTCAGGCAAGCAGAGTAGTCAGTCATAGTCACAATTCCTTTCTGGCCAATCATTCTTGAAATCAGTACTCCCACCCAGAGAGAGCTTTTATAAGCAAGGCAGCATTAATTTATTTCTCCTGCTCCTGGCTGTCTATACTGCTCCAACTCTGGCGAACTACAGATCTGCATCTCGTCACTGCTGCAAAGTCTATACCATCACATGCAGACTGCGCTATTTTACTTAGTTTCGTAATGATGAGTCCAAGATAATCTTTGTCACCATTGCAAGGTAGAGCAGGGTTTTTTCCCCAATTCCCTTCCAATTTGCACTCAATCTGACCAATCTGCTATGAAGGTTGTGTTTTTTTTTCACTCTCAGAAAAAAAAGAGTCGGAAATTCATTAGGCTATAACACATACACATAAAATATCAATGGCCAGCTTGTCTCTATGTATCGAAATTTAGCTAAGGTTAATTCAGCTGATGGCATTGTAGATTGATTTCAGTCTTACTGTAAGGGCTGTGCTCTGAGCACCAGTGATGTGGATGGAGGACAGAAAGTTGAGAACTGGACTCAGGTGCAAAGATGGACTTGGTTGTATTTATTATGCCTTCAGCACAGCAAGAAGGCAAAACAGGATACAATACAAAATAACAAGGAATCGAGGTTCCTGGTAATAAAGTGCTGGTATAAACAATAAACAGCACTAAGTTCAAGAGTTATAATATATACATGCAAAGAGTTATAATAAATACATGCGAAACGTGGGAGATAAGTCTATACAAGACTAGAGAGAAAATACAGGCTTGTGGCTTACCGGACTTCGCAATGACTAAGTGCGAGGCTCGGTCTTAAATAGCATAACACTAACACACAATGGAAATGAACAACAGGTGCATGCAATGATTAGGGAGCAGAAGAATGCAGTCCGGGTCTTAATAGACCAGTGAGTTGGAAGGCTGGAGGCATGGTCTTCTGGCTGATCTCCTTAGTCTGGGTTTTCAACTGTCGTGGAGGCAATAAGGAGGGGGCCACGGTGCCACCGACAGGATCATTGAATCATTTTATAATAACTATTTCATGAATAATATACAGAAGTTGTTTGCGCATTTTATTTAGCATAATTAGATCAAAATAGACATTGACAGATTGGTAAGAGTGAAAACATGTGTTATAGAGGCAGCGCCGTCGTATGGGGGTAAAGGTGATGACAATTCTAAGGGCCCACAAAACCCACAGTAGCCGCCATGACAATATTATTCTGCATAGATTTACCTAATATTCATACGAATGCATCAGAGTTTAAACAAAGCCATTAAGGCATGCAATATTGATGAAATACAGTTCAGTAACCCCCTTCTTAAAAAAATGGTTCGGTCCATGCTTGTGCTTGTCTTGGAAAATTGTCTGCGCGTTTTTACCATTGACTGTATAAAACATGGACGTAGCCTTCGTGACGTCACCCATAGGTTTCCGAATATCCATTTTGAAGCAAATTTGGTCGCCATCTTGGCACTTACTTGACTCCGCCTACCTCCCGGATAATCCAAAAATGGGCAAAAAGGCGGGCCGTTGCTGGAGCTGACGCAAGCCCAGTGGGCAGGCCGAATGGAGCTCGTTTGCTGAAACACGCCCTCTAAGCTCGCAGCTACCAAGCTAGCTTCGGCTTCCATACTCGACTGAAAACCCAAGTCAGCTTGATGCTACTTGGTTCGCTAAGGCCGAGATGCAGGGTCATATATGTCCTAGTAAAGCAATGGATCCTGCCTAGTAGCTTGCGGTGGCGGGTCGAACGCTGTTTATATTCGTGAAGCGGTTGCAGGACGAACATTGTTCGTATCCGTGAGGCAGTAGCGCGACGAACGCTGTACACTGCTGGGAAGTCGCGGCGGTTGCCTCACTGAGTATCTGTATCCCTCAGAGTGCGAGCGGGTGCTCGTCTTAGCTCTTGTACGCACCTTAGCCCGGTCCCATTAACGGTAGTATGGCCAGCCAAACGATAACATTGCATTACGTAACCTTAATGACAAACCTGACGGACCTTTATTTTCCTACCATACTCTCGCACATTCTGATCACAAGTATTATCACCCTACATTTTGACTTCGGTGAATGCTGAATTAATTGGTTACTTTAGCCAGCATACGTGGGCTCATCAATACTAACACAGCTGGGCGCCTGGCTCCTCGGCTCCATGGTTACTTCATAACTGCCCAGCTTATCTCTGTCCTTTACATTAGCCAACGATACCACTGCGACGCGCAGCTTTTTTTTTATCGCGTCGTAAAACTGATGTTGCTTTGGGAAAAAGCCTTTACTCCAAGCGACAGCTAATATTGCCGAACGTGGCTGGGTAGTAGCACTTTTTCGTTGCCCCCTGGCTTGTTAGTTGCGTTAATGTGGTTAGCTAGTTTGTGGATGATGGACTTCATGTAGAAACACTTTTAGCGACAGCTAGCTAGCTTGCTAGGTAACGTGGGATATGCTAAATTAGCTATATAGCTAGCTAGCTAGCATTTCTATTTACAGTGATACCGTTCAGTAATCTCACTGAAAATTGAACGAATCCATTAGTGGTAAATGCAGTTCTATAAGATATTGCTGTGCGAATCCACTGAGTGTGCAACCACGGCAATCTCCGGTCAAGCCTTCCAAATACTCTGGGGAATCCGCTAAGGAGCCCCGTCATTTGGAAGCGTGCTATGGTGGTTCTAATGTTGTAGCTGACCAGCCAGTTACGTTGGCAACCTGTTAGGGAAGGCGTGACGGTTTTCCAACCCCTGACTGACAGCTTTTGTTCAAAAATATGTTAACCCTAAATTCAAACACTTTTCTGTTTCGCTATTACTTCGCTGCATGCCTGTGTAATGACTGTGGCAGGCGAACACTCCCGCTGGCACAGCTGAACATCTTGGGCAAAAACTAACCGGGGGGGTTACTGTATTCATTCTCAGGCTAGTTGGCTAGAGCGGTGGTTCTCAACGTCAGTCCTGGGGACCCCATGTGTGTGCTGGCTTTTGTTCCAACCACAGTTGCAATCGTAGGATTTTAACAAGCTGCTAATTTGTCTTAATTATGTACATTTAATGTTTAGAGCAGTTATTTGCCCTTTTAACCCACAACTTAGCAGAAATATCTATTTGCCATCAAGAATTTCAAAAATACCATTCGCACATTGCAGTATATCGGAAATAACAGCATAAAACGAGAGAAAACAATGTAACCAATCAAATTAATGATGTAGTTGGCTCCTAATTAGTGAAAACTACTTGGCTCATCATGACAAATGTAGTCCACAAACAAACCAGTTGTGTGTTATGTTGATCTGATTAAGTTCACCTGAAGCTTTTTGAAAGAACTTGAAACAGTTGTGTCCAGCAGCCTAATCTGGGGTTTATTGATTTCCTCAGTGTATAATTTGATCTGTTTGACATGTTATGTTACTTGACATTACTTGCAGTATTGCAATAAACACACTATCTTCAAGGGTGTTTTATTCTTCATTGCATGTATGGATGTTCCTATGTAACATTTGACTAAAGAGATATATTAACAACTCTGAACATGAAAAGCACCTAATTAAGACAGTCACAGCTTGTTAAATTTCTACAATTGCAATTGTGGTAGGAACAAAAGCCAGCACACACATGGGGTCCCCAGGACCGACGTTGAGAACCACTGGGCTAGAGAACGAACTAACGTTACTTCGTGTTGACATATAATTTTATATGAAATAATATTAGAATTTCATCATCTTAGAAAATAGACCGCAAACCCCTAACCACACAGCAAGACATTATCATCCTGATATTTTGATAAAAATCTCCAGTCAGAAACGCGGCTCCGAGTTCCGTGACTCGAGTGAGCCTAGGTAGGATAACAGCCCAGAGGTGACTAGAAAAGGCCAAGGACTAACGGCTAGGCTAGCTGAGCTGTAGTAACCCCCCTCCCTCAGACAGCCAGGCTAGGCCATGGTTAGCGGCAGGGCTTGGCATTCCGACTCCAAAGCAAGGATGTTTTGTAGGCCTGTGCTCTAGCCTAGCCACGACATAACCGCATCATGGCTCCTGCCCAGAGACTGTGTAATTCAAGGTTCTGTCACTCAAAGTGGCCACGCCCTTAATTATGCAGAAATTTAAGCCTGTAAATAGTAGAGTTACAAAAAATTGCAAAAAAATTCACTCCCCCCACAGTTTTCACGGAGGGGAAAATTAGCCATAGAGACCAAAACCGTAATTTGAACCAGGCTGTAAACATGTTTATTTTTGCTGTAAAATTGGGCTTTTTAACATGGGGGTCAATGGGGATTGACTCGTTTCTGCAGTCAGCCTCAAGTGGCCATTCGAGGAACTGCAGCTTTTGGCACTTCAGTATTTGCTTCACTTTTCGGCCCCACAGGTTGCCGCTTGGTTTTTACTGGCGAGGTCACGAACTAAGGCAGCAAACGGGGTGCACCGCCCTTGCGAATAGGATGTCCACAAAAAAAAAAAAAACAAGAAAAACACACACACACACACAAATCTGGACACCAGAAAAGAATAGAGAGAGGACAGCAGGAGCAAAGCAGGGGTCCAGAACATTACTAAATTCTTTTCAAAGAAAGGTGAGACTATTTAACTAGCTTGCTGTGTTAACTGTTCAGGCTGGCTATTCAGCTGCTAACATTACGTTAATGTAACATGCGGTCAGCTAAGTAAATAATCGCCTGACAAGAATGACATTACTCAGTTATTAACGGTATCATCCACAGAAAAGATAGGTTATCATTCACCAGCCATTATAATATGCCGTCAAAAAATCCGGTAGCAGCAGGACACGTTCCTCCATTCTTATTATAAGTGGTTACTGCATACTTAGCTCTCTCTAGCTGTAAGTGACTATACAGGTTAGGTTTGGCTAGCGAACTACATGCAGTCAGTGTGGTAACCTTAGGTATAACTTACATAATCGCTTGACAAGGCTGACATTACTTTTCCCTTCTTACATAAGTGTTTACTAAAACTAATCTGCAACTTTAGCCTGTTGACGAAAGTCTTGTTCACGCAGGGGGTAATTTTACAGAGCTCGCCCTCCTCTTAACAATAGCAAAATGAAGCTGAGTGCTTAGAGCTGTGGTACTGAGAAGCTCATTTAGATTTTGTTTATTCCAAGACTCGGTAGGTTAGTTCTTCATCAGTTGTTCCATAGAACTTAACTTTAAATGTTTACAAAAGTAATATGAAATGGAACAATTAAACCTTTATGCAATGCTACTACAGAATCAGCTGTGGTCACTTCATCTGAACCTGACCCAGCAATAGACCCTCACCACCAGCAGTCCGAAGATGTGTTTGATGGTGAGTGAGTGAGTCAATGTGAATAAGACAAATAATAATTCATAATTTACATAGTGATACTCTGACTCTTTATTGAGTTGTTAATCGTAAAAAATGAAAAATTGGGTGTATTGCATTAGGCACTGCCAAGAGCACTGAGAAACAGAAAAATAAAGAATAACATCATGATACATAGTCGTAAAAAAAAAAGGCAAAATGGAAAGTTGGGGGCGGGGGCCTACACTGATATTCTGTCAGGGGGCCCAGAATTCCTAGCAACTGCCCTGTATAGAGGCTATTTTGCACAGGTATGAATAAATGTGTGCCTAGAAATTTTGGCATGGCCTTTAGTGTGCCTTGGGAACTAAAACTTTGAGAACCATTCCATCAGGAAATACTTCAACACGAGGTCATATTAAGGCTTTTTCACACCAATGATGTACGAAAAAACTAAAGAAAAATGCGGTTTCCATGCATTCCCTGCTGGAAAAACCAGTTTTTTTGGTTTTTGCAGCAGGGTTCCGCCGATAATTAAAAGATTAGCAGTAAGATTCTGTCATGACAACCATGAGAAAGAAAATATATTGATCCTGGGATTTATTTTATTGGTTGGCTTATTTTATTGACACTTGAAGATCTAATCAGCTGCAGGAAAAAAAATCCATTCACACAATACAGCTTTGCATCATATAGGCTACATGAGTTAAAAATTTTTTATAGATGCCATTCGTTTTGTGTTTTGTTTGCAAAAGCCCACAGTCTCTTGTATGCAGCATTCCAGAGGTATAATGCCTATTTGGTCGGCAATATTTATATATATATATATATATATTTTTTTTTTTGCATCTTATTACGGCATTATATACAGAATATCATATGGGCATTTTCATATCACACGCTGTATCAACCCGAGACCCCACTATCAGCCCAAGAGCTTTAGCTCAGGGGCTCATAATGGTCGAGGGTTCATACACGGTGTGATATAAAAATGCGTATATGATGCTCTGTTTATCATATACTCATTTTGACCATAATCAACGATGTATTTTATCCAAAGCATTTATTTCAGGTTATTATTGTCATCATTACAGGCCAGTGGCGCTCGCATTTGCTTTTAGTCAGCACTGTATTCAAGTCAATGGAATGGCTAATTAGCTAGCTAGCACACAAGCGCGATTTTCTCCATTAAAGGAGACATATTATGCCTTTTTCACCGTGCTAATGTTCCCATTGTGTCAGTTCTGAACACCTACTGAGTAGTTTAGCACAACTTTCAGTTAGAAAAACCCCCTACCTTTCTTGGAGCTGCACCCAGAAAAATACCCATTTTAACAGCCTTGCAGCCACTTCCTGAAAACGGTTGCTTTTGGACTACACTCTGCCATGATTGGGCGGAACCAGAGGCAGAAGGGGCACACCTTGGCTTCCAAGGCCCGTCCCCACCCGGCTCCACAAGCTTTTCGCTGATTTCACGCAGCCGCCATTTTGAATCGAAAACGAGGCTCAGGTGCAATGAGCTCTCAGCTGTCAAGTGCAGTGCACCTTACCCCTATGCGTCACCCAAGCTCAATGTCCTCAACCTTGAGCTGTTACCTAAATTAACAATTACTGACTTAAAAAAAATGGGCCGAGGAGGGATTACGGATACCAAGGGCAGTCTTACTAAAAAGGCTACAGCAATTTAATCGAAGGCTACATTACAAATCTCGAAGTTCGCCTCTCTTACACTGGTGGGACACAGCTGATAAATGCTAACTAGTACTGCGAATGCGATTGGTCTTAACTAAGCTCCTTTACGTGTTTGAGATAGAAATGAAGTGTAGTTACATGTCAAATTATTATGTGAGTTTGTGCAAACAGAGTTTGATATTATTGTTAACAATTGCAGGGCTCAATCTTCGCACTCGCCCGAGATCCGTGGCGACCGAAAATTCGTTAGGGAGACCGAATAAGCTCAGACTGCTCGCCCGGCTGGCGAGTGAACATTCCGCATGATCTTCATTGAATATTCGCACAATCCAACCGCATAATTGATCTTTATACACATGTCAGAAGTTCAAACAAATTCCGCCTTCTTATCCTCATTTTTTACGCAATGTTGCTTGATTGGTCGTATGGTTTCCTGCCCAGTGGTGCATTTCCCAAAATCACAGATGCTAACTTACATAGTTGGACCCATTGACTGTGAATGGACGAACTATGTAAATTGCTAATTTAGTCAGCAACTACGCTTTTGGGAAACGCACCCCGGAACAAATTCTAAAGGCAGTTGCTATGGGTACGGCAGTTTTTCAATGCATTTCAATGTTGAGAGGTAGGCTACGGCAGTCCCTATTTCAAGCCCTGCCCAAACCTAACCCTAACCCTAACCCTAACCCGAACCCCTAACCCTTCCCCTAACAATAATCCCGAATCTTTACCTAATCCCTTGAAATCGACTGCCGTGCCAATAAAAACTGCCGTGTTTCTAGACACTGCGAATTCTAAATCCAATCAATTGCAAAAAAAAAAAACCACCCAAAAACATGAACCAAAACTTGGGCTATCAGTTTATTTGTTTAAGCACATCACATGAGGTTGCTCACTAGCTCTCATCGGTAAATTAATATTTTTGCGTTTCTTCGCTTAATAAGTTAAAAGCGAACTAGTAAAACAACTCGTCAATAAAGAAATATAACGTGTTTTTGGAGCGGTACTTAACGCACATGCAAACTCGTGCACGAAAGTATGCAAGTCAGAGCAAGGGGACTCCAGTATGCTCTCTGCTCAAATACGGTACCGGAGCAAATTTACTTACTACGTGCTCTTATTTCTGTAGCCGCATATCGCTCCAGTTGCATTGCTAGCTGGCTGGCTATATCCGATAATTCATCTACAAGATTTACGGACATGTGAAATGCAATGGTAAGTTCGGTGACTCCTCGGAGTTAAGTACTTTCTACTGGTCATCGGCTATGTGACTTGTTCGGTCCCTGACATTGTCTTCCCAGTGAGTGAGCAAGATCCGAGATCTGCGTTTTTTTGTTTTTTTTTTTACTTCAGCTTATTCCTTCAGGGTTTTGTAACGGGGGCTAGATAATATTGGTGCTTCCGATTTTGCAATGGGTTTTGCACACGTCCACTTTGTCAGAGTGTCCATTCCTTTCGATCAAGGACGCCACTTTCCTACTCTTATAGTAACGTTACCTTCCTCTTTCTTGCCCACTGGTATGATTACACTAATGGAATACCCTAATGGCCGTTGTCTTGGCAGGGTTGAGAGCTTCGATGGCTATAGTTCTTGACCATTTCTTAGTTTCAGCAATCTCCTATGTTGTTTTCTATGCTTAATGAGGACATTTGACATTTCGTCTCCCACCTCAGCCTCGTTTTCGCTTCGGAAATTTTCAAAATGGCGTCTTGCGTGATATAAGTCCATACCAGTGGTTCTCAACGTTCTTGGGGTCCGGGACCCCCTGCGTATTTTTTATCAACCCTGAGGACCCCCAACTCCCCCACCCTAGGGGATCGGGGAACCAATTTTATAGAAACAGCAGAAACTGCATTTTAAATTGCATTATTGAATATCTTGCATATTTATTCACTCTCTTGGGGGCAAATATGAGCTTTCAACTGTAACTTCGAGAAATATGTAACAAAACAGCAAATTTATACAGTCGCTTCCAGAAATATGTAACAAAACAGCGCATTTATGCTGTGGCTTCTGGGACATATGTAACAAAACAGTATGTGTATATGGGACTTATGTAACAAAACAGCGGTATGCATGTGATTTTTCGCGCCCGTGAACTCAGACAATTTTCGTGTGAAGAACTCAGCAGTCTTGCTTACAGACGATTGGTGTTTAGAGCTTAGATGCCGCTGCAGGTGTGCAGGTTTCATTGTGTGGTTTGAGAGTACCTTTCCACATAAGAAACAAAGTGGCTGATATTAGAGAAAAAAGTCCCATATCCTTCTGCATGTAAATAAGGTAAATAAAGGTCTTGGTCACATGTGAGTGGGATAATGCTATGTCTATAAAGGTCATAGGATCTTTTTAAAAAGATATTTTATTTTCACGGACCCCTTGCAATAACATTGTGGACCACTAGGGGTCCACGGACCCCTGGTTGAGAAACTGCTCTATATTATATCAGGGCTCTCAAGTCTCAAGCAATGAGCGTGATTGTCACTCATTTCAGTCGGATGTCACGCACTTACGCCACACATAGTATTTCTCAGGCAAAAAAATGATTTAAATGAAAGCAATTTCTAACAGTAGGCCAAAATGCGCAGCAGCACTGCTATAACTGTGGAAAACGGAAGGAATCAAACACGTCTCCCCCAGCCAATCAAAAAAAGGCAAGGGCTACACAATAGCCAATCAGATAATTGCACTATCGTATCTGGGTAAGATTTGGAGCTCCAACCAATGAAAAAAAAAAAAAAAACAGTTATCCTGGAATTATTTACGTGATCCTGCTACAACAACATTCTGAAAGCTGCGTTGTTCATTCACCCACGGTGGAAAACGGGGCAGGAAATCACGTGAATTCTCGTTTGAGAATTACAGCAGAACCCCTATGTGTCATTTTTGACAACTTTTTTCGACGTTTGGCATGGAGGTGGAAGCTTATAGCATTCTCTGTATTATAACATGAAATTTCTTATTGACGTAGGTGCGGGGCAAATAGCAGAAGTGCTTCTCTTATCCGTCCCACCTCGGTACGGATAGCAGAAGTGCTTCCCTTATCCGTCCCACCTTGGTGCGAATAGCAGAAGTGCTTCCCTTATCTGTCCCGCTGCTGGGCAGATAGCCGATCTTTTCCCCCCAATTCACCCCGCAGCGGGGCGAATGTTTTTTCAGCCCTGAGTTTTAAATATTCAGCTATAGTAGCATCATGAGTGTTTCCCTTCTATTTTCTGTGGAACTATTCGGCGTACTTCATCTGAATTGCAGTAAGAATTGGTGTAGCTGAATCTCGTTACTGGGTGGTCATGGTAGTCAAACATGCAGGCTATAATGAGTGATTACATCTGCTGTTCTGGATTTGTTTCGGATCTCTTACACTCTAAGCAAAAACCATTGCCTATTCATTCACGTTATTGGCCTTAGGTATTTAGGCTGGTTATTGTTCACATTGAAGAGCTAAGCTACTCATTGGTTATTTTAAGTTTAAAGAGGACTTAAAACATACCTGACTTTTTTGCAGTTTTGGCAGTTCTATGTACTTTATATTACTCTTTTCCTGAATACATTTATAACCAAGCTCAATAGTCCTATTTGTGCTGAAAAAAACGAAGATCAAAAACCAGCCCAGCTGGTTTCCCTGATTTTAGAAAAGCTAATTACGCAGTAATTTATGCTGCCCTACAAAGGCTAAGTGCAGTAACTACAAAATAATTTAAGCAGTAAAAAATGGCTTCGGAATTTGTTAGCTGTCCCAACAAACAAATAGTTGGCACATCTATGATAGATTATGGTTAACGGACTTGCTTTGGTATAATTTCTATCCAAATAAATCCTGACCTCCATTTACTATCAGGCCCAGTACTGCACAACTCATATTTTTTCCAATGTGCAGTTACTGCACTTAGGCTTTGTAGGGCAGTATGCATGTCCGTCATTCTAAGACTCGTTGCAGCTCTCGATTCGATGTGGATATATACTGACCAAAACTTCCAATGCAACGCTCAGGTTTATTTTAATACAAGCTATTTTATTATGAGGAAAGTTACATTCTCAAATGTGCCTGCAAGTTTCAGTTTAATGCCATGTTTTAGAACAATTAGTGAGGAATAACACAGTCCCAGTTCCAATTTGCTAAGTCACTTTGAATGGGTATTCCGGATCGCCGAAGTCAGTATCTGGTGTGCCCACCTCTAGCGTCACACACAGACTGAATTCTCCTGTGCATGGAGTGAATCAGGTTCCGTATTTCTGCCTGTGTGATATGGTCCCATTTCTCAGTGAGAGCCTGGCGTAACTGTTGGAGGGTTGAGGGTTCTGGATCACGCCTTCTCAACCGACAACCCAGAATGTCCCAAAGGTGCTCGATTGGGTTCAAATCTGGGGAAAACGCAGGCCAATTAAAACACTGAACACTGTACTGCCTCATGTAATCCTGACAGGCCCTGGCGACATGTGGTCTCGCGTTGTCCTGTTGCAGCGTCAAGCGGTAGCGAGTCACAAGAGGAGCAGCCACAGGGGCTAAAATGTCGTTGCAGTAATGGGCCACATTCAGGCTTCCATCAATGAAGACCAGCTCTGTCTTGTGTCTGGCGCTTATTCCAGCCCACATCATGACACTTGGTCCACCCCAGCGGTCACGCTCCAAGACATTGGCGTCGGCACAACGTTCCCCTCGCCTACGCCAAACACGTACTCGACCGTCACCCACGCTCAGTTTGAACCGGGACTCGTCTGAAAACAAGACCCTGCTCCACCTGAGTGCATTCCAGCCCAAATGTGCCCTTGCCCACTGCAGACGTGCAGGACAGCGAGCAGGAGTCAGCTCCAGACCACGATGTGGACGTCGGTTGTTCAGTCCAGCTTCACGCAAGCGATTGCGTACAGTTTGGTCGCTGATCCTGTTCTGGTGATGGCCTCTGGTCTGAGCAGCAGTGGCTGGTCGGAAGCGATCTCGGAGGTGCTGGAGATGAATGTGGCGGTCCTGTTGAGGGGTGGTTACACGTGACCTGGGAGCACGTGGACGGTCGTTTGTGCTTCCTGTGTCATGGAACCACCTCCGGAGACGCGAAATGGTCGACACATGGACACCCAGATCAACTGCAACACGTTTATGTGACATTCCACCAGCAAGCATGCCGATAGCTCTTTCTCGCTGATTTTGCTGAAGACATCCCGTGGTCTAAAGTTGCACCAGAAGAATGCCAAGGAATATTTAAGTTCCCCATCCCTCTGGCTATTTACTGGCCACATTTCATAAGGATTGGTGAGTGAGTTCTGCTCAGTCTGAGTGGTGAGGCAAACATCTCAGCTGTGTGCATTCAGGAGGAACGGACTGTCCCGACGAAAAACTAAACAAAACTTAATGAGCTTTTAAGGTGCAGTTTGGATATACGGGCCGAAATTTGTTAGAAAATTAGGCATACCAAAAATATTTCGAAATTTCAAATGTTGCGTTGGAAGTTTTGATCAGTATACAAGTGCGTATGTTTTGTGTGAAATATCCGAGCTAAAGCTTCGCCTTTGGGTTTGTTTTTAATACCTTTTATTCGACAAATAAAGAATGCCTCGATCTTGTGAAGTTGGAGGCTGTACGAGGAACACTGTCAAAAATCTTAATATCTATGTCGGTGTGAGATCTTGCTCACTGTGAGGACGTTTACTGTGCCAATGAGTGGAACAAGTGACATCACCGATGACCTGCAGCAACATTGACAACCCCAAAAAGCCACAAAACTCATACAGAATTCATGAGTCAATGCTGTTGAGGATTTATCGAATATGGCTAGCTGATTATAAAATTGGAGAGTTGACGATGTACAGAACAAAGTGCATGTTATAATTGAATCAGTTCAGACGCCGTATTTCAGGAAAGTACAAAAACAGGCTACTGGTCCCCATATTCTAAACTGCATATTTTCATTAACGAGTTAATTTGCATGCGCACAAAATAATACTAAAAAAATGCATTTGTTTTGTTTGCCAAATAGAGGGCATGTAAGCAAACTAATTCGACTTTTCCTGTGATTGCCATTTCTTTCCCTCAATGCTTTGTCATCATTTAGTGACTTAGGCTATTCTGAAACATTAGCCTATATACAGTCTATGCACTGAAAAGCTTTAATTATTTAGTTTTTCACAGGCTAACATTTGTTATAACTGAGTTCTCTCTACCTCTCTGTATTTCTTCATGCTTGTGTAAATAGCACCATCCTGCACTTCGAATGCAGCCACTACTTCTGACTGACTTGAGTAGCTACAGCAGCAACACAAACCTCATTTTGCATGAAAAATATCGATGTATTTTCTATGGAAGCATATAGCTAACGATATTAAAATGAAAATGCATTCTCAGAAATGCTATTTCATTTTCAAGATGCAAGTGAATTACTTGTATTATAATGTAATCCTCCACTTCGCATTTTCATTTTCAAGTCCATGTATGCAATTGAAGAGGAAATGACGTCGCCAATCAATCAATCGATCAATTGGGGATGACATCGATTTATTAATCAGTTATCAATAACAATTATTTATTATTCAGGTATTCACAGTATTATACAATATTATCAATCTCATTATCATTATCATGTATGCAGCATTTTTACACTGAATTAATATTCCTATAATTATACTGTCAGCTTTTATTGTAGTATTATTTTTATGTATTAGAATATGTTTAGTATACTATTCAAAAAAAGTAGGGGATATTTTATTTTGAGATCAAAATTTTCACATATACAAAGGGATACGAAACCATGTTGTATAGTTCCTTACTGAGGAAGCATTTCCAAAGAAATTCATCACCCAAACACATCAAAGACACTCTCACGATCTGCACGGGATGCTATTGATGATCAAGGGGGTTGTGCCACAAATTTTCATGACTCTGAATTGGAAGGTTAGAGCCACTGTAAAGGAAGATTTTGAAGAGAAAGCATCAGATTACCAGTGGTTGAAGTCGTTAATTAAACAGAGACCATGCGCCGTCTAACACAGGAGGAGAGGTTACGTGCCCTTGGCATGCTACAGGTTGGCACAAGACAGGTCGTTGTGGCAAGGGCAATGAATGTTTCCCAGTCTGTCATCAGCAGATTATGGTCCAGACATCGTGCTACAGGGTCTGTTCAGGATAGACCACGATCCGGTCGACCAAGGGCAACAACTCAGGCTCAGGACAGATTCATCCGCACTATTGTCTTGAGAAATCGTATGGTAACAGCAAATCAGATAAGGTCTCAACTTCAAAGGATACTGGCTTGGTAGTGAGTGGCCAGACCATCAGGAATCGCCTGCACAGATTTCACTTACACGCCCGGCGTCCTCGTGTCATTCCCTGTTTGAGGGATCGTCATATTAGGGCCAGACTCAATGGTGTCGTCGTCATCAACGCTGGGATAATCGCCGATGGAACAACGTAATGTTCTCAGATGAGTTGAGGTTCACTGTGGACTTCCTTGACAGACGCAGGAGGGTTTGGCGCCGACGTAACGAACGTTTCCATGACGTTAACGTCATTAGACATGATCCGTATGGGGGTGGATCTGTAATGGTGTGGGGAGGCATCACTGCTGCCGGCAGAACAGACTTGCATGTTGTTGCTGGATGTGTCACAGGGCAATACTACCGGGACAACATCTTGGCACCCCATGTTGTGCCGTTTGCACGTCGTTATGGCCGCCGTTTCATTTTCCAAGATGACAATGCCAGATGTCATAGGGCCAGGATCGTTACAGATTACCTCCAGCAGCAGAATATCACCACATTACCATGGCCAGCACTCAGTCCGGACCTTTCCCCCCCATCGAGCATGTCTGGGACATGCTTGGACAGCGCTACGCCAACGTCAACAACCTCCTGCCAATGTCCAAGAACTTGCTGCAGCATTGCAACAGGAATGGAATAACGTTCCCCAAAATGACCTGGGACGTCTCGTTAGGAGTATGCCACGCCCGAATTCGAGCTTGTCTAGCCAACCGAGGGGTTTTACCCGCTACTGACTCTGTTCCACAATGGTGGTAAATTTGCTGTGTGACCCTGTGTTTGTGTCGACCCTTATTCTGGAGAATCTGTCCTTTACTGACTGTACACAGGGTTTCGAATAAATTGACAAATGTTTCCTTAATGTTTTTATGTCATTTGTTTCCTTCCTGACCTCATGATCTGCATTTCATGGTACTTGTAAATCCAATATCCCCTACTTTTTTTGAATAGTATATATTTGTAAAACTAAGATTAGACTGTGAGAGAAGTGCAGTCTTTTTTCCTACTCTTTGGTCTTTGTTCGTGCTTCTCAGGACATGGGCTGACCGGAGACCAGGGTGTCTGTGTGTCATGCCACAAATAGAAATCATCAGATAGGAAACTGTACCATTTTGCAGAATACACTTTAGTTATTTTATTTGTCTCTGGGAGCTCAACCCAAAGACAGCCTACGACAAGAGCATGGTTGTGTACTCATTGAAGGTGCTAACTTCTGCAACACTGATAAGATTGTGTATTCATTTAAAATATGTATTCTTGCGATACTTATCATAAAAGTGCATATTCTCGTTGCACTAATTGCCAATACCCTGATCACGTCACGTATATGGAACTGTTGGGTCCCTGGGGACACTATTGTTGTCTTGCTCACCATCTGCTGCGGAGATGGGTTAGCCAAGTTGAATGTAATAAATCAGTCTGAATCTATATTGGACCCTGGTCAGGGTCAACTTGACCCAATGTAAGGATCAATCTGTAGGCACTGTCTGGCTCCATGATTTCCACCGTGTCCTCGGAGAAGTGCCTTAATGACGAAAAATTACGTAAAACCATTGTAATATTGTTTGTACTTCCTTGTGATGTAATTGTTGGGTTATAAAAGATGGGTGGAGAGAAAGATGCTTAGCTTTGTTTTGCGCAAAGCTCAGCTTTGTTTCATTGTGAATAAAGTCTAATCAACACTGAAAGGTTTTGCCTGATTTGATCATTTTGAATAAATTTTTTGATATTTTCCACATCACAATTTTTATAACAAATTGAAAATTAAAATACATTCCTCATTTGCGTTGTTGTTTTCAAAAAGCGCCCTCAATATCACTAACAAGTCAAAAACACTAATCTAATAATGCAAATACATTCTCATGAATGCTTTTTCTTTTTTCGAGAAACAAGCGCATTATTTGTATTATCATGAAAATAATAATGTAATCGTCCACTTTGCGTTTTCTTTTTCAAGTCCATGTACACACTGTTCTCATTTGCAAGAAGTGCTTCGCCATATTGCTAACAAATTGAAAAAGAAAACGCTAATCTTACAATATAAATACATTCTTGGAAATGCATTTTCTTTTTCAAGAAGCAAATGCAATATCTGTCTCATAATTAAACAGTAACACAGTTCACCACTTCTTTTTCATCTTCACGAAAGAGTGCCGTGCCTGTCTTTGATTTTTTGATTTTGTGGTCCCACGTGCTTTTCCTGAAATAAATAAAAAGAAAATACATTCTCTCGTTGGCCGTGTGAGAAGATGGGACATCCCTTCCTCAATTTCGTACGGATTGGATATCAACAAATATATATATATCTTTATTTCGTACTCTTAGTACAGGAAACACATCATGCCGCAATCTCAAGAAATTCAAGAACAGATAAGAAACAAAGTCATTGACATCTATCAGTCTGGAAAGGGTTACAAAGCCATTTCTAAGGCTTCGGGACTCCAGCGAACCATGGTGAGAGCCACTATCCACAAATAGAGAAAACTTGGAACAGTGGTGAACCTTCCCAGGAGTGGCCGGCCTACCAAAATTACTCCAACAGCACATCAACGACTCATTCAGGAGGTCACAAAAGAACCCAGAACAACATCTAAAGAACTGCAGGCCTCACTTGCTTCAGTTTAAGTCATTGTTCATGATTCAACAATAAGAAAGAGACAAGAGGGCAAAAATGGCATCCATGGGAAAGTTCCAAGGCAAAAACCACTGCTGACCAAAAAGAACACAAAGGCTGGTCTCACATTTGCCAAAAACATCTTGATGATCCCCAAGACAAAAGTGGTACTTTTTGGAAGTTGTGCGTCCGATTACATCTGGCGTAAAACTAACACAGCATTACATAAAAAGAACATTATACCAAAAGTCAAACATGTTGGTGGTAGTGTGATGGTCTGGGGCTGGTTTGCTGCTTCAGGACCTAGACGACTTGCCGTAATTAATGGAACCATGAATTCTGCTCTCCACCAGAAAATCCTGAAGGAACATGTCCGACCATCAGTTCGTGACCTCAAGCGCACATGGGTTATGCAACAGGACAATGATCCGAAACACACTAGCAAGTCCACCTCTGAATGGCTTAAAAAAAATAAAATTAAGGTTTTGGAGTGGCCCAGTCAAAGTTCGGACTTAAATCCGATTGAGATGCTGTGGCAGGATCTTAAACAGGCCGTTCGTGCTCAAAAACCCTCCAATGTGGCTGAATTAAAACATTCTGCAAAGAAGAGTGGGCCAAAATTCCTCCACAGGGATGTGAAAGACTCATTGATAGTTATCGCGAACGCTTGATTACAGTTGTCACCGAGGGTGGCACAACCAGTTATTAGGTTTAGGGGGCAATTAATTTTTCGCATAGGGCCAGGTAGGTTTGGATAGCTTTTTCCCTCAGTAAATGAAATCATCATTTAAAAACCACATTTTGTTTTTACTTGGGTTATCTTTGTCTACTATTAAAATTTGTTTGATGATCTGAAACATTTAAGTTTGACAAATAAGCAAAAAAATCAGAAATCAGGAAGGGGGCAAATACTTTTTCACAGCACTGTATATATGCATATATACAGTGCGTATCAAAATATTTTAATATTGTCCCCTATGGGCTTCCACAGAAGGTGTTGCTGTATAATCATCACAGCACACTACTGAATGTTGCCATCGAAATCAGCGGGTTTCCTTGTAATTTTGGCCAATAATGTTTTTTTTTCATGATTTTACATGTACCCGTGCCCTAGCCAGGGTAGAGCTATGATCACTGAGCACTTGGGATTGCAGGCAAGCGATCAAATACTTTGCCATATTTAGCTCACGTCCACAAGCCATAGAAAATTTCACCTGTGGCCAAACATTTCAGATAATTTGCTTCCATCTAGTTTGCGTCCAAAAGCCATGGCTTATCTCACACATGGGCAGCTAATGCCATGGCTACAGAGACATGTTGCCCAGCAGGCAAACATCGCTGATACCTTGTACTTCACCTCTGCAAACCATTGCTCATCCTTCATTTATGAAGCTAGCTTTACCGTCATTAAAGCATACTGCTTAGTAGGCAAACCATCTTGATACCCAGCTCGTATCAGCCTCATGTTCCCAAGCCATGGCCCATCTTGCGTGCTTAATTCGCCCCGTATTTTTCTTTTGATATTAACTTGTGTTCATATTCTATGTCTGTACTTATCCATGCCTCTCCAGTCCTCTTCACAAACATCCGATTCCTTCATTTGGGACAGCTTCTTTTTTGGGACAGATTATACTAATCAACCTCTGGAATGTTTGTTAAGGGCCTTGATTAGTAGAATCCAGTGTGTAGCAGCTTGGTTGGTATGAAAGCCTGCACCCACAGTGGCTCTTTCTGGAGAAGGTTCCCTACCCCTGGCATACAACAATGTTGAATGCTTTGTGGTTCACAAAATTATTGAAGCGTGACCACAAGCGCAGACTACGCTTTGCTCAGTGGAGTAAAAACAAGGCCTGGGAGATATAGAACCTATACAATGTACTACAGTTTATGAAAACATCTAATGGCTTTTCTGAGAAATATGTAGTATATAATAAAAATGGCTTGAATACGCCACCGTTAACTGATCTTATCACAATTACAGGTGATCCTGAAAGTGTTATTATATCCTAATAAATTTATATACAACTATATACTTTATATAGTAACAATCTATATTTGTTTAATCTTAAAAGGACAAATGTGTTTCAGATGTATTGTAGGTATGATCCAGAATGATCCGGAAGGCCAATGTCTCGTCAGTCGTGTACATATACTCTAAGACTCTTAATTTGGATAAGTATCTAGAACAAGCATTCCATGGTTATTATTTAGTGACCTATTTTGACACCCAAAGGAGATAGTAATAACTTCTAAATACAGGGATGGTTCCAATTTTCGCAATCCGGATCCATGTTACCGGTCTCGCAATTTAACGACACTCGCACATTATTTAGCCAACTATATGAGGCAACTTTTGTGAAAGTATCTTAGGTTTCTTTTTATTGGAACGTGGTTGTTTTTCAAGATGAATTTTACGTTTTGCATCAATTTTGGTCAAGACAAATGCATTTTTCAAAGGAAAATTGTTTGCAAAAAAGAACTGAGGGCACACTTGGAGTACTGCAAAAAAAAGGCTTTTAATTATGTAATGTGGGGAAAAAAAAGCCACTAGATGGCAGTATTGACCTTTTTTTTGTTAAGCCCAGTCTGGAGCTAGGTTTTGGGGCATGTCCTGGGCATGCCTCAGAGGAGAATGTCCCAGAGAATTGGAGAAAAGTCTGGAGGTGGGAGGGGGCTGGAAAAGAGTATATAAGGAGAAAAACTGAGAGAGTGAAAGGTAGTAGGAGACATTGCAAGTAGAAATTGTGGAAGGATACATTTGACCAGACCTGTCACTCTTTTCAAGACCTGTGAAGCTTTTTGTGGATTTTTGCCTGTGTTGGAGCATTTTCCTGTCCCAGGACATTGCAACACAGCAGCCCATCTCAATTACCAAGGGACTGTAAATATCTCATTTTTTTTAATTTCAATCTTGGTCAGTAGCACAGATTGTAGATTAGATCAAAGTGTTGGGTTTAATTAAATCTGTTAAAGTTTTAAAATTTTGTCTGTCATCCCTTGCTGTCCACTACGCCATAGCAAATTGACGCCATGACAAATTGGGGCCAGAACAATTAAGCTTTTTCAGTCGTCAAGCTTTCGGTCGTAGACCGTCATCAGGACAGAGACTTCAAGAAGAAAAAAACATTAGTACCTCTACAATAGAATTCATAGGAGGCAAGACACCTGCAGACAATAAGCAAGAGGGCTGGGGTTTAATCCAAGCTCTGTAGAGCACAATTAGATAATTGGTTACATAAAATTAAATTCACAAATCCATTTAAATCTTATCAATTAAATCATAACAAATTAACGCCATAACAAATTGGAGCCATAACAAATTGGGGGCTCGTCCGGGATAGACCATTGTGTGAGTCATTTATTGAAAATCTAAAATTTCAAATTGTGAAATTGTTTTTTGGATTTTCCTAGATATATATTGACAGATCAACAGCAATGGATGATTTCTTGGCATCACCAACCGTAGAGGTTTTGAAGTCTTTTAAAAAGACAGAACTGCTAGAAATATGCAGACAGTTAGAGCTGACAGATGTAAAACCAGCCATGCGAAAAGCAAGACTGGCTAGAGAGATTGTTGAATATTACATTGATGAAAATGTGTTTGCACCAGGAGATCTGGAACAGTTTCCAGTGGAAAATCCAAATGTAGAAATGGAACTTAAATTAAAAATGCTAGAGATTGAAAGAGAGGAAAGAGCATTCGAGAGAGCAGAAAGAGAGAAAGAAAGGCAGTTTGAGTTAGAAAAATTAGCAAGAGAAGAGAAAAAAGAAAGCGAGAAAGAGGAAAGAGCAGAAAGAGAGAGAGAGACAGAGAGATTTCGATTTACAGAAGTTAGAAAGAGAAGAAAGGCTCCAAATGGAGCAACTAAAAATCAAAATGGAAGCTGAAAACAAATTTTGTGCTAGCCAGGCAGTAAAGCTGGTGCCTCCATTCACGGAAAAGGAGGTTGATAAGTATTTCCAGTGCTTCGAGAAGGTAGCTAAAAGTTGTCAGTGGCTAAAGGAAACTGGCCTCTGATGTTGCAAACTGTCCTCAAGGGTAAAGCTCAACAAGCCTATTCGGCTTTGTCTGCAGATGATTCCTCTGATTATGAGGTTGTCAAAAAGGTTATTTTGACAGCTTATGAGTTGGTTCCAGAGGGTTACCGACAGAAATTCAGAGGTCTTAAGAAATCTGACAATCAGACTTATGTGGAATTTGCTAACGAGAAGAAGGTTTGCTTTGAGCGCTGGTGCACTTCTATGGAGGTCAAGGATGATTTCAACTCACTAAAAGAGATTGGTGTTAGTTGAGGAATTCAAGAACTGTGTCAAGGATGATATTAAGACCTACCTTAATGAGAAGCAAGCACTGAATTTGCAATCAGCTGCCAAGTTTGCAGACGAATATGTTCTCACGCATAAGTCCAAATTTCAGCCTAGCAGTAACAAAAGATGGTCCCAATTTCAGAAGAAAGGTAACAGTGATACCCAAGATTCCTCACCCAAAGACAAAGACAAATCTGGTGATGGTGCTCAGAAATCCAGTCAAAGGTCTGACCAAAGTGTGAAAGCTGACAGTGACAAAAGTGGTCTAGTTTGCAATTATTGCAAGAAATCTGATCATGTTACAACTAACTGTTGGTTCCTTAAAGCTAAGAAAGAAAAAGAAAAGGATACCAAACCCAATGCCTTTGTGAAGACAAGGTTAGGAACCCCTGTAGTAGATGACCGATCTGCTAAATTGCCTCCTCCTTGTGAGGCTAAGAAGCCTGATACTGCTGACTTTGTGAGGGAGGAATTTCTTCCATTTGTGTCAGAGGGATTTGTGGCTCTGAATGAGCATTCTCCTCCTGTACCCATATATATCCTAAGGGATACCGGAGCTTCTCAGTCACTTTTGTTGATGGACTCCTTGGAGTTACGTGATGAGACCGCTTCTGGGGATTTCATACTTGTACAAGGTATTGAAGGGAGGACTGTATCTGTACCCCTGCGCTCTGTATTCTTGAAGTCAGATTTAGTTACAGGACAGGTAAAGGTGGGACTTACGTCAAGTCTACCTATCAAGGGTGTTTCTCTGTTGCTAGGCAATGACCTGGCTGGGGGCAATGTAGTTCCCCCTGTTCATTTTACTTCACAGCCAAGCACTGAAGATGGCGATGAAGACCCATCTCTGTATCCTTCCTGTGCAGTGACCCGTGCTATGGCCAAGAAGGCTCAAGAAGAAGATGATGTGGTGCCGTCCAGCACATTGAATAGTCATGACTCAGGTGGTTCGCCTCATGACTCTGTTCAGCCTACTATGGTTTCTCCGTTTGAGGACTTATCAGACACTTTTATCAGTTCTCTGTTCAGCCAGCCAGATGGGTCTGGTGATTCTGATGTGTCTGGAGACTTGTCTCTGTCCAGAAAGCGGTTGATTCAGAAGCAAACCAATGATCCGGAAATTTGTGTGCTAAAGAAGAGAGCCCTTCCTGATGAAGAAATAGACGCAGTTCCAGTTGGGTATTATCTCAAGGATGGAGTGTTGATGCGGAAGTGGCGCCCTCCTGATATCCCTGCCAATGCAGATTGGGCAGTAGTCAAGCAAATTGTTGTTCCGAAGGTCTACAGGAATGAGATCTTAACAATGGCTCATAGTTTGCCTTTAGGAGGTCATCTTGGTGTTAACAAGACTGTTGACAAGATCATGAAACACTTCTTCTGGCCTGGACTTCGGAAAGATGTTTCCAACTTTTGCAAAACCTGTCACACTTGTCAGGTAGTTGGAAAACACCAGTTAGACCCACCTGTAGCTCCATTGCAGCCTATCCCAGCATTTGGGGAGCCCTTCTCCAAGGTCATCGTTGATTGTGTTGGTCCATTACCCAAGACTAGATCTGGAAATCAGTACTTGTTGACAATCATGTGTGCATCTACCAGATTCCCTGAAGCCATACCTCTACGCAACATCAAGGCAATTGCAATCTCGAAGGCTTTGATAAAGTTCTTCACGTTGTTTGGCATTCCCAGGGAAATTCAGTCAGATCAAGGTAGCAATTTCACTTCCGGATTGTTTCAGCAGGTTGTGTATGAACTAGGTGCGAAGCAGATTCTTTCCAGTGCCTATCATCCAGAGAGTCAGGGTGCCTTAGAGCGGTTTCATTCCACTCTCAAGACAATGATGAGGACTTATTGTTATGACCATGAGAAAGACTGGGATGAAGGTGTTCATTTGCTGTTGTTTGCAGCTAGAGAAGCAGTGCAGGAGTCTACTGGATTCAGTCCGTTTGAGCTAGTGTTTGGCCATGAAGTGAGAGGACCTTTGCTATTGTTGAGTGAACAATGGCAAGAGAAAGAGCAAGATATCAGTCTGTTAGACTATGTTAGCAAGTTTAAGGAAAGACTGCGTGCAGCTTGTGACCTAGCCAAAGAGAACTTGAAATCAAGTCAGGGAAAAATGAAAACTTGGTATGATCATAAGGCTAGAAGCCGTGAGTTTAAACCAGGAGACAAGGTCCTTGTGTTGTTTCCCTTGCAGTCCAATCCATTGCAGGCTAGATTTCATGGTCCTTATGAAATTCTGACAAAACTCAATGATCTCAATTACATTGTGAAGACTCCAGATAGGAGAAAGCCAAAACAGTTGTGTCACATTAACATGCTGAAGCCTTATCATGATAGGAATGCTAGGGTTGCAGCTGTCACTTCAGATCCTCCTATGGCCGAGACTTGCGAAGATGAGGGGGAGTTTCAAGATGATGAACCTAGAATTAAAGCTGAAGTTTTTTCATGTAAATTGTCAAAATCTGAAGTGTTGCAAAATCTTGATGTAAAACTCCAGCACTTAGGACCCACACAGAAAGATCAGTTTGAGAGGTTGATCTTGAAATATAAAGATCTATTTCCTGATGTTCCAAAGAGAGTTCCTATAGCCTCTCATGATGTCGATGTTGGTGATGCCAAACCAATAAAACAGCATCCGTACTGTATGAATCCTGAAAAGAGAAAGATTGCTGAGAAAGAGGTTGAGTACATGTTAGAACATGATATTATCAGACCCTCTAACTCAGATTGGAGTTCACCCTGTGTTCTAGTTCCAAAACCTGATGGAAGTACTAGATTCTGTACAGATTATCGCAAAGTCAATGCTGTAACTAGAACTGATGTGTTTCCAATACCTAAGATTGATGATTTTATCGATAGAATAGGGCAAGCAAAGTTTGTGACCAAGATTGATTTATTGAAGGGTTATTAGTGTGTGCCTTTAACTGAGATGGCCAAGAGCATCTCTGCTGTTGCCACACCATCTGGGTTATACCAGTATGAAGTCCTGCCCTTTGGCATGAAAAATGCCCCAGCCACGTTCCAAAGGATGATACAGTCTACAATCGCCGGATTGCCACACACGGGTGCATACATCGACGACCTGATCACATGGAGTGACTCCTGGGAAGAACATCTGAAAGATGTAGAGACGTTGTTCCAGCGCCTGACCCAGGCTAACCTGACTGTTAACCTGAACAAGAGTGACTTTGGTTGTGCTACTGTCACGTATCTTGGCTACGTCATAGGCTAGGGTAAGGTGGCACCCATAAATGCTAAAGTCCAAGCCATCATGGACTTTCCAGTTCCTGACAACAAAAAAGCTTTGCGCCGCTTCCTTGGAATGATCGGGTACTACCGCAAGTTCTGCAAGAACTTTGCTGAGATTGCTCTCAGTCTCACCAACCAACTGAAGAAAGGCGTAAAGTTCACTTGGGATGAAGCATGCCAAAGAGCCTTCGATCGCCTGAAGTCTCTGCTGTGTCACTTCCCCGTGCTCAAATCTCCTGACTTCAACAAACCGTTCTCCATGGCGGTCGATGCTAGCGACCAAGCTTGTGGATCAGTGCTCCTACAGAGAAGTGACTCTGATGACATTGAGCATCCCGTGGCATACTTCTCCAGGAAGTTCAATGGCCACCAAAAGAACTATTCCACAATTGAGAAGGAGCTGTTGGCTCTGGTTCTATCCTTACAACACTTTGAGGTTTGTGTTTGTACAGGGCAAAAGCCAATGATTGTATATGCTGACCACAATCCGTTAATGTTTTTGAGGAAGATGAAAAACAAGAATCGGAGATTGTTGAATTGGAGTTTGATTTTACAGGAGTTTGACTTGGAAATTAAGCATGTAAAGGGTACTGACAATGTAATTGCTGATTGCCTATCCCGTGTTTGAGTATGTGTATATATATCACGTGTTTATTAGCATATTGTATAATATGTATATATATACAAGTGTCTACTTAACCATTTTTGTATTGAAAAGAAAATTTTTCCCTTTTGGAGTCGAGGTGTAATGTGGAAAAAAAAAGCCACTAGATGGCAGTATTGACATTTTTTTTGTTAAGCCCAGTCTGTAGCTAGGTTTTGGGGCATGTCCTGGGCATGCCTCGGAGGGGAATGTCCCAGAGAATTGGAGAAAAGTCTGGAAGGTGGGAGGGGGCTGGAAAAGAGTATATAAGGAGAAAAAATGAGAGAGTGAAAGGTAGTAGGAGAAATTGCAAGGAGAAATTGTGGAAGGATACATTTGACCAGACCTGTCACTCTTTTCAAGACCTGTGCAGCTTTTTGTGGATTTTTGCCTGTGTTGGAGCATTTTCCTGTCCCAGGACATCGCAACATCGCAGCCCATCTCAATTACCAAGGGACTGTAAATATCTCATTTTTTTTTATTTCAATCTTGGTCAGTAGCACAGATTGTAGATTAGATCAAAGTGTTGGTTTTAATTAAATCTGTTAAAGTTTTAAAATTTTGTCTGTCATCCCTGGCTGTCCGCTACGCCATAACAAATTGACGCCATGACAAATTGGGGCCATAACAATTAAGCTTTTTCAGTCGTCAAGCTTTCGGTCGTAGACCGTCATCAGGACAGAGACTTCAAGAAGAAAAAAACATTAGTACCTCTACAATAGAATTCATAGGAGGCAAGACACCTGCAGACAATAAGCAAGAGGGCTGGGGTTTAATCCAAGTTCTGTAGAGCACAATTAGATAATTGGTTACATAAAATTAAATTCACAAATCCATTTAAATCTTATCAATTTTTTGTTTGTTTAAAAAAAGAAAAACATTTCAAAGAAATACTATCCAATATTCTGAAATCTTAAACCAAAAAAAAAAAAAAAAAAGGAAACCAGGTCAAAGACAGTTCATTAGATAATTGACAAGGTACCAATTGACAAGATGCCAATTATGTAATTATACCATTGCAAGGCACATCAAAAATCAGAGGCTCTAAACACGTATTGGTTAATTGATTTTTTTCAGATCACCGACAAATCCAAAACCTAAAACAACGGCAAAAACCACACAAATATACTAATCAATAATACCAAGAGACCCCCACTAATACTTACAAACCACCATTATATATGTATAATGGGGGCGCTTTTCACATAGAATAAATTACATGTATAAAGGTGCAAATTTGCATCAGAATCTGAAGGTAGCCAACCCCGTGGAGAAGGCACATTAGATCATGAGGAGACGGTAAGCAAAACATGGTTCAAAGGAGAACTCGCAAGTCAAAAACCTCATTGAGACCATTATTTAAAGTGTCCAACATGTGGATCCAAAATAACTCTCTTTTGAGCAATAACTTATCGATGTTGCCTCCTCTAGTGGGCAAATTGACTCTTTCGATTCCTATAAAACGCAGCGAAGAAACACTATGGGAACATTTGTGGAAATGACTTGCAACCGGATAATCTAGGTCCTCACGTCTGATGGAGCTTTTATGTTCACTTATTCTTATTTTAAGGCTTCTTGATGTTTTTCCCACATATAGTAATTCACACGGGCACTTCAAAATATATATAACATTTTTAGTGTTACAAGAGATTATCCCTTTGATTGGGTAACGTTTACCAGATGGGAGACTAAAATCGAAAGTCTTGGACGTATGATGGCATTGAGCACAATTCCCACATGGATAATTGCCATCCCTGATGGGGGCCAAAAGCGACTGAGTCGGACCAGTACTAAAACTGGCACGTACAAGTTTATTGCGTAAATTTGATGCCCTTTTATAAACAAACAGAGGGGGATCTTGAAATTTAGAGCCTTACGCTGGGTCTGATGACAGTAGATGCCAATATTTCAAAACCGTATTTTTTAACATAAAAGATTTCGGTGAATAAGTAGTCACACAAGTGACTGAGAATTCCCGATTCTTTTTTTGACTCTTATGCAATAGTTCGGATCTCGGTTTATGCAACGCCATATTATATGCTTCATTAATTACATTACTGGCATAACCCTGATCAAGAAAGCGTTGGCGCATAGCCGATGCATGGAAAATAAAGTCTTCAGTAGAATGACAAATGCGTTTGAGCCTATAAAACTGGCTTTTAAGGAGACCCTTTTTTAGAGTAGCGGCAAGAAGAGTCATATTCTTGTCAGTATCTTTCCGGTACAAAGTAGTAATCAACTATTGCATAAGAGTCAAAAAAAGAATCGGGAATTCTCAGTCACTTGTGTGACTACTTTTTCACCGAAATCTTTTATGTTAAAAAATACGGTTTTGAAATATTGGCATCTACTGTCATCAGACCCAGCGTTAGGCTCTAAATTTCAAGATCCCCCTCTGTTTGTTTATAAAAGGGCATCAAATTTACGCAATAAACTTGTACGTGCCAGTTTTAGTACTGGCAGGCCCGGCGCTAGAACAGGGAACTGGGGGGGGCACAGACATGTCCCTTTATGACAATTAGGATAGTCCTGGCTAGTTCTCAATCATTTTGCTTTATTGACGCGTTTTCCAATTATTGTAATTGGCAACTGAAGACACGGTTTCTCTCCATATGCGATCTAACAGCAATGAAATCATGGGGTAAATTCAGTATGATAATTGGGGTGGGCAAAACATCCGTTTTAAACAATTATTAGTCCTGACCTGTTCTCAGTCATTTTCATGATTAACAAAAGCTTCACTCCGAGAGCACTCCACACTTAACAGATGTTGCTTGTTCTCCACGATTAGGCAAGAGGACAGTCATTCATCTGGACGCGTATTTGCTTAATTTAAATCAACGTTATTCAAAATTACTCTCGGTATTGAGTGAAAAAAGTGGCACTCGGCAGTGAAATAGGCTATAAAAAGCATGCGGCTTAAGCTATTTGGGCAGGTATGCAATTTTGAATAACGTTGATTTCAATTCAGCAAATACGCGTCCAAATGAATGATTGTCGTCCTACCTAATCGGGGACAACAAGCAACACCTGTTAAGTGTGGAGTGCTCTCGGAGTGAACCTTTTGTTAATCATGAAAATGACTGAGAACAGGTCAGGACTAATAATAGTTTAAAACGGATGTTTTGTCCACCCCAATTCTCAGTTATATTGAATTTACCCCATGATTTCATCGCTGTTGGATCGCATATGGAGAGAAACCGTGTCTTCAGTTTCCAATTACGATAATTGGAAAACGCGTCAATAAAGGAAAATAATTAAGAACTAGCCAGGACTAATTGTCATAAAGGGACGTGTCTGTGCCCCCCCAATTCCCTGTTCTAGCGCCGGGCCTGAGTACTGGTCCGACTCAGTCGCTTTTGGCCCCCATCAGGGATGGCAATTTTCCATGTGGGAATTGTGCTCAATGCCATCATACGTCCAAGACTTTCGATTTTAGTCTCCCATCTGGTAAACGTTACCCAATCAAAGGGATAATCTCTTGTAACACTAAAAATGTTATATATATTTTGAAGTGCCCGTGTGAATTAGGGGAGAGCCAGTGCGAAAGTAACGTGGGACGAAAGTAATACGGCGATTTACTCACAGCCATCTGTTCTTCGATGTGTCATATTAGGTCAGCACGTGCAGCTCGCGACACTCTCCAGACCCGCGAAAAATCTTGAGGTTTCGACGCATCCCCGCGGAATGAGACCGGGAAGACCGTTTTCCACAGTGGTGAGTAAATTCAGACAAATGGTAAACTTTTTTTGACTTAATGATTGTCTTTATCGCTCCATGTGTCATATTTATGTTGAAGTGATAGGTCATTTAGTTTTGTAACATATCCTGAAGTTTGAAATGTCAGACTTTTTCCACTTTAGAAGCAATCCTGGTTCTAATGTCTGGAGTCGCTGTCGGGGCGGAAGTAGCAACGGTTTCGTTCGTCCCCCTCTGCTAATGCGGCCAAATTTTCTGTTTTAAAGCTCATTTAAAAAATGTGTGTGTTATATTTTACCAACAGAAAATGCCAAGAGTTAGGGTCAGAACTACCCAGAGAGGAAAGGTTGACCAGCAGGTTTACGGAAGGGCCTTTCTTGATGTCCGAAGAGGCGAGAGTATAAGGAGGGCAGCAGAGGTGCATGGCGTTTGTCATGTCACCCTGTTCAGGTACTGCAAGAGGAGGGCAGAGGCAGGAGGGCAGCAGGCCAGAGCCCCAGGGTACAGGGCTCACAACAAAGTTTTCTCAGAAGAAGAGGAGAAGAGACTGCAGGCATATATAAAGAGAGCAGCTGATATATATTTTGGCCTGAGTCCTAAAGAGGTTTGAATAACACTGCAGACAGAGCTACACCACTATTGCCATTTGCCTAAGATAGCAAGCACCTCAGCTCCGGATCTGCCCCGGCTCTGAAGTGCTTGCTATCCGGGAATTAACCTCTTTTTTCATGCTGTTTTAGGTGCGAAAGTCTGCATATGAGCTGGCCGAAAATATTGGCCTCAAAACTCCATGTTCATGGGAGAAAAACCAGATGGCAGGGAAGGACTGGCTCACCTCCTTCCTCGAGAGCAACAAAACCCTGTCCATCCGTCGACCTCAAGCCACCAGCATGTCCCGTTCTACCAGCTTCAACAAGACCAACGTGACAGCGTTTTTTAAAAACCTAAAGACTGTCCTCACCCGCTAAAATTTTGAAGCAAAGGACATCTGGAACATGGATGAAACGGGTAAAAATTTATATTTAGATAAATTAAAAAGCAATAGTGATTTGCAACAGCAATAATTCATTTCATTTATTATTTCAGGTACCACAATGGTTCAAGTGCCAGACAAAATCACTGCCACCAAGGGGCAGCGCCAGGTCGGTGCTGTGACCTCTGGGGAAAGAGGGACATTGGTGACTGTTGCCTTTGCTGCCAACGCACAAGGCAACTTTTGTTCCCCTTACTTTATCTTCCCAAGGAAGAAGTTCCAGCACCACTTCATCCGGGATGGCCCCCTTGGCTGCACTGGTTCTGCCAATGGATCGCGGTGGATGCAGGAGGCCGATTTCTTGGCATTTTTACAGCATTTTGCAAGGCACACCCGCGTGACCCCGGAGTCAAAGTTGCTGCTACTCTTAGACAATCATCCATCACACCTCTCTGTGGTAGCTATTGACTTTTGCAAGTCACATGGCATTGTACTCCTGTCTTTTCTCCCCCCACTGCTCCCACCATCTTCAGCCACTAGACCGAAGCGTTTTTGGTCCTCTGAAGCACTACGTTAACAGTGCAGCAGACAATTGGATGCGAATGAACCCTGGAAGAACTTTGACCATCTACAACATCCCAGGTCTTGTGGCTAAAGCTCTGCCTCAAGCTGCGACAGCAAGCAGCATTTCATCTGGGTTCGAGTGTACCGGTATCTGGCCCCTGAACACAGATATTTTCAGTGAGACAGACTTTGCTCCAGCTTTTGTGACCGACCGTCCTGCACCAGCACCAGCACCAGCTCCGTCCCCAATGCCAGTGCCAGCTCCATCACCAGCGCCCTCTTCATCACCTATGTCCGCTTCATCACCAGCACCCTCTTCATCACCAATGTCCGCTCCATCACCAGCGCCCGCTCCCGTAAGACACCAGCAACCTAGCCAGAGCCCATTTGAGCTGCATCCCCATGAGTCTGCCATTCCTCTAGATGGTGAGAGTTTGTGTCTGTGTGTGTCTTTAAATGTGCATGTTGAGCCTTGCCAAGCATTTATTATTTTTTTTAAATATTATCTATCCAGGTATGCTTGTGGTTCCAGGAACATCTAGTGGCACGCCAATACAGAGGTTCAGCCCAGAAAAGGTTCGCCCACATCCAAAGGCTGGCTCGAGGAAAGAAAATAAAAGAAGAGGCAGAAAGAGGTGAGCAGAGTGTCGTTTTTTAACTTGTCTTGATTTTTTTTTGCTTGTATAAAAACAAGCTGATTCTGACTACCATCTCATTGAATGTTGCAGGTCAACAGCAATACTGACCGACACCCCAGTAAAAGCTGCCTTGGAGGAGGAGACTCGGCAGAGGGGCCAGAAGAAACAGTCCTCTTCAAAACGCCCAAAGAAGACGTTAAGCGGATACACTGCAACCACAGTTTCTCGGGGAAATGAGGAGGAATGTCTTGTTTGTGGGGAGACATTTGCCTCATCTTTGCCTGGAGAAGTGTGGGTACAGTGCATCTTTTGTCTGCTGTGGTCACATGAGGCATGCACTGAGGGTGCAGCTCATCATATCTGTCACAACTGTGATGAAAATGTTTAAAACAAATGTGTGATTGTTTTTGCTTCTGTTTTAATGTCATTTTTATGATTGAATTGAATAAATGAGTGCATTGTATATTTACAATTGCATGTTAGCAAAGACATTGTTTGATTTTTTCAAATGAAAAACGACAGTAATTCAAAAGATTCCAGTTAATTTGATCAGGCTACTTTTGTCCCGCCCGTGCGCTACTTTCATCCCGACTGGAGGGGTCGAAAGTAGCAACGCGCAACTTCCATTGGACGGCAAACTATGCCGAAGTCAATATATATTGGGATGATTTAGCACCTGATATTGACAGAGCACACACAAAAGTAGTTAATCGGTCCAAATTTTTTTTTCGGTCTGTAATGCTATCTTTTAAAATGAAGTTTATGTGAAAAATGTTACTTTTGTACCAGCTCTCCCCTACTATATGTGGGAAAAACATCAAGAAGCCTTAAAATAAGAATAAGTGAACATAAAAGTTCCATCAGACGTGAGGACCTAGATTATCCGGTTGCGAGCCATTTCCACAAATGTTCCCATTGTGTTTCTTCGCTGCGTTTTATAGGAATCGAAAGAGTCAATTTGCCCGCTAGAGGTGGTAACATCGATAAGTTATTGCTCAAAAGAGAGTTATTTTGGATCCACATGTTGGACATTTTAAATAATGGTCTCAATGAGGTTTTTGACTTGCGAGTTTTCCTTTGAACCATGTTTTGCTTACAATAAATTTCAAATCTATTTTCTGGACAGTCCCACAAGTAGGTACATATAACCAGAAGATGGTTCAAATTGGGCTGTGGGCAAATTTGCCTATACCCTGCAAAACCTCCTTCAACATAAATTGTCATGTCCAGATTAAGTGTTCAATTTCCCCACTGTCTGTCTGTCTTTTTCAGTTAGCCTCTTTGATTGATTTCAATCATTTGATCATTGTCATTTGGTTTTGCCCCTTCCCCTTGTGCATTCCTCTGCCTTTTCCCCACTCCTAACCCTCATTGTTAATTGTTATCTTTGTGCATTGAAGTTCCTATTTTTCATCTTCCTCTTCACCAGACTGCTGACAAGCATTCATGTTCAGATCACTTTCTCATGTTCTCTCCGTGTTCAGTGTCTATTCCAAGACTCCAAGTGCCATTATTTTCCCTTTTTCCCCACTCCCTGTAGATAGACCCTACGGTACTGACCTCAGACCTACACCTCGACTATGATCAGGCTCATCCCCTGAACATGGCTTCCCACCACCCAACCACTGCCTGTCCTCTGACCACAATTTGCCTGCCCCCTATTACCCAGTTTGCCTATGATCTGGCTTGGACTGATAATAAGCCTAGTTAGATGGTACTTCTGATCCTGCTTTTGGCTCTCCCTCAGTTGTGACAATAAGTGTCCTGCGTAAAGCCTGAAATGGAGCCTTTGCATTAGTTCAGGCACCAGAGAAGTCATGAAAGAACTTGCACTCTATGACTACAAAACCATGTCCTTGTTACACAAACTGAATGTGGCTTGGCGTTTTGCTATAATAAACAGGGATGTCTCTGAATGAAATGTTATATTCAAAAATGGCAACATATGTTGCTGCAAAATTTGTGTACATGCTTCAGAGTTTTGAGTGCCTTGACAGATATGCCATGGACACTAACATACTAATTCTGCTAGTATCACCTTTTAACCACAGTATTAACCAGTTTACCTGCAGAATGTTCCCAGCAGGTGTTTTTTTAACATTCCTCCACCTACCCACAGTTACCGTGCTGTTTTCCGAACTTTCTTCAAACTTGTTACAGGAATAAAAATTGGAATCAGCATATATTTACAAAAGGGCAATTCCACACGTTATGGAGGGACAAAGTGACAGGTTTTTGGGAACCAAAAGCATCCCTGAAACAAACGAAATTGGGCTTTCCAAACAACTATTTTATTTTAGCAATCTAGGCAATTAAGGCATACTCCTGTCAAAAAACCAAACTTTTTTCTTCATTTTTGTGGCTTTGGCTGAGGTCAGAAGTCAGCGTTAGCGGAGGGACAAGGAAAATTCAGTAAATTGGACATCCAGGGACACTTTTTAAAAAGTCTGCACTGCCTTTAAAGTTATAATGACATCTTTTCTATGGGTGATAACACACACATTGGACATTCTAAAAATGTAGCAGAAAGTAGTTTTTGACTTTATAATTTTTTGCAGTACACATTTAAATTAGCGTTATTGAGGGACAAAAACTTTGTTATGGAGGGGCAAGTGACATTCAAAAGCTACCTATGCAACATTAAAGTAAAAATAACCTGGGATACTCTTGAATAAGCATGAACTTTATTAAAAGCAAGTGTCCAACTGGTCTTTGAACCATTAGGATTGTCAATGGAGTTAAATTACTGCTAAAACCTAATATACAAATGGAACATTTTACAAATGCACTACGATTCACTGACAAACACAACGTGATTTGTCAATACAAAACTGTATCACTTGCAAACAAAGCGTGGTTTGCAATACAAAACACCATTAACAAATTAATATATTCTGTTTTACAAATACAAAACGTACCTATGACAAATACACGGCGCTTCAATTCGTACAAAAAATTTTTCCTACAAGTACAAAAAAATCACGTGACTTTTATCACGTTTATATCGGTGATATGGTGGTGCCGATTTATTCACAAATGTCCAAAGGATTTGCAAACAAATGTCCTGCTAAGTTTTTCACCCTCCTTTACAGCAGGTGGCGCAATGAGTCCATTTACAAGATCTCTAAATGGCACAACACCGGAGACTGTCTTGAAAGAATAGATTAATATCCCACCAGCCACAGTACAGAAATCAAACGAAAGATTTCGAAGGCAAAGGGTGGGCCCACTATTGATACAAAATATTACCTTATGGAAGGGCTTCTGACATTTGCACACCATCTACATAAATGTTATAATTCCTGAATATATAGCTTCACAGCATTCATTTGATGTATGACACATGTGGTTTGTTGTAAATTTTACTTTTTGCACCTGCGTACTATTTCTGTGGAACTTCCCAAAGATCAAAATGCTGAGGAAAAACCTTTAAAATTGCTATTCATATAGCCCATTGCCATGCATAACTTACCCCTACCTCAAGAAAAGTTGCACCACAGGATCTACTTTTTTGGTTGATCACAACTCTGAAACAGTATTAGTTAAATAAAATGTTTTAATTCACATGTACACACAACAACCTGAAGTATGTACAGTGTTTTTTTAAACGAGTACAAGTTTCTCATGCTGAGAAGGCATGAAATGAAAGTTTCTAATTTTACCCCACTCTCCCCTAACAATTTACTGTTTTAGAAGCCTGGGGCAGTTTTTCAGTTTGTCTTTATGAGGACACTATTGTGTATAATTTTCACTGTGAATTTCAGTGTTAAGAGTTAAGGCCCTGTCCCATACTGCCGTTTAATGATTCCGTCTGCCTCCCTCTAAATATTTACGTCAGACGTTGTCATACGGCGACAAATTCAAATTTTTTGGCCATGGACCGTAGATAGAACAGCATGAGTAACGTCTAAATACGTCTGAGAAACATCTGCTTAAGTATGAGTAACGTCTTCATTGAGCCCAGCTTACGGAACATCGAACGCCTGAGTGACGTCTGCTTCAGTATGAGTAACGAACAAATTGGATTGTGTGAAAATAAATGTAAATAAATTGTATATAGTTACAGGATAATAACAAAGTTTGTAAAATCCCCCACAATTTATTTCACAAACTGCCCAAAAAAGGAAAAACAAGCCAAAGAAAAAATTATTTTCATTTCAAGTTTTTCTTTGGTTCATTTTTCTTTTTTGTAACAAATTTTTTAAAAATTCATAAATTGAATGAAAAGAGATATAAAGAACAAATTAAATAATTTGCATTAAAAATCACAATTATTTACATTCATTCTGGATAATTTTTTTTGTTTTTTTTGCTTTTTTTTGTGGGTTTTTGCGGGTTTTAGCTGTCCGCCTGCCCAACAGCCATAAAAATCTAAAAACCAGTAAGATTCCGCCCGAGTAACAGGGAAAACGTCAAAAAAACGCCAGAGTAACATATGAGAACCGCCAATCGCTATCCAAAGCTGGCCGTTGGAAATTTTGAACATTATCAAAGTTTGGAACGGCTAGTGCTGTCTGTCAACGTCTAGAAACATCTGTAAACCAGCTGAAAAATGAATAAAAAAGTCCAATAAAAGTACGCCTTCGTTTTTTAGACAGAATCGTTAAACGGCGCAGTGGGACAGTACCTTTAACTTCAGCTCTAACTGAAATTTCTCAGTCACATTGGTATGTGGTGGCATAGTGAACAGACTGAATGGGATTCCAAAAACCCACAAGTAGGCAAAACCCATTTAAAATGATTTTCAAAAAATCAAAGTAGAGCGAGGCAGTCAGTGTGTGATACTCACAGATGACACACAGGACTAATGTGGCAGCCAGCAAGAGAACACACAGCAGCCCCAGACACACTGCAGCCAGTCTGTAGGAATGTGAGCTTCGTCCATTTTTTTCTGTAATCACAAGCAGGAGCTGAATAAAATTATTAAACTCTCATTAAACCATTATGACCGCAGTTATCGGTGTTGCTGATGGCCCTGTCAGCCTGCAATATCATCTGGCTGAGACTCCACTCACAAGCCTGCAATTGCATATTAGGCCACAGGGGACAGTCGCAAGCAACTCTGAGTTATTCATTATAATTTTAACAATTGACTTGCCATTAATTGAACTTATATTGTAAACATTGCCAATATTAATGAACCATCTATTAAATATTGTTGGACTGGATCATTGACAATAGCACAGGTGCAACCATAACAAATGTTCTCCTTTTTTCCTCAAGGCTGGCCCTGCGGGTAATCTCAAAGGCAGTGACAGCTCAGTGGATGGTGTGGCTCCAGGTTATGTGATCAGCAGCCAAGCCAGACCAATAGTGGAGGTCAATGTCACAGGCACTAAGGGATATCTTCGGACAGTCCTTGTACTTTGGTGCCCCTCTGTGCCGTTCGCCAGAGGAGAGCTTGCTGTACCCAAAATTTTAGGCAGACCATGGTCCTCCAATCTGGAAACTTGCCCCGCCCAACACAGTTGGGTCTTTAACAGCATGGCTTTGGTGCTACTGATCTCTGTCTGTTTTAGGACCTCAATATTGGTGACAAAGTCATTCCAACGTAAGTTGAAAATAGTGCAGAAGCAGCGCTGGTAGAAGCGCTCAAGAAGTCTCAGATAGTGATGGTAGCTTACCCATGACCCAGAGTCACACAGTACAGTGGCCAGTACAATAGCTCTTTATACGTTGATCTTCTTGGCTTTCTTGAGTTGTTTGTTGTTCCAGAACCTTCTGTACAGACTGCCGAAAGCTGTGTTTGCCTATGCCAGATTACTGCTGATCTCTTTGTCATTCTTGGAATCCGACAAGATGGCTCACCTTTTTGGAAAAGGCTCAGAGAGGTCGTTTCTTAGTCGGCCTTCGCCTCAGTGGTCCTTCTGTAGTTCACAGGCCATTTTAAAGCACTTTGGGAGACATCCAAGCTGTTCCATAATTTGCCTCAGATCCTCCCTGCTCACATTGTCAACCGCTTTTGTCGACAAGTGACGCATACAGTCCCTAGTTTTGTTCTCTGCATTTTTCCTGGAGCTGTCTGAGAACAAATACCATGTCAGAGGTGAACCTGTTTGCTCTGAACCCACATTGACTCTCTGGAACAGGCATCCTCAGTCTTATCCAGAGAGGGCCCATGTGGGTGCCGCCTTTCATTCCAACTAAGCATTCACACTCTTGATACTGCTAATTGAGGTCTTTAGCAAAGAGTTTGTGGGCTGATTTGTAGAAGCAGGTGTGTAGCCGCTTGGATGAATGAAAGCCTGCGCCCACACCAGACCATTCTGAATAAGATTGAGGATGCATGATGCATGCTCTGGAAGAATGTCTTTCGCAGTGATGGATATTGCTCTGTTGTGAGCAGTATCCTGACAGGGATTTTTGCTGCAGAGTTATCCATAGGTAGTAGGAGCAGTCAGTGTACAGTATTGTGCAAAAGTCTTAGGCACATTTAAAGCAATTTCTTAGGGCACATATGCTTGCAAAAATGATGAAATTAAAAGTTTCTAATAACTGAGAATTGTGTTAAACAGAGCTGTAGACCAGTGTTTCCCAACCCTGTTCCTGGAGTACCCCTGCCCTGCATATTTCAGATGTCTCCCTAATTTAACACACCTGATTCAGCTGATTAGCTCATTAGTGGAGTACTTAATGACCAGATCTGGGTGTGTTAAATCAAGGAGACATCTGAAATATGCAGGGCAGGGGTACTCCAGGAACAGGGTTGGGAAACACTGCTGTAGACTGTTAAAAACTAAATCAAATCAATATTTGGTGTGACTGCCCTTTGCCAAAAAATTTAGGACACTCTCCTGTTGTGCTATAGTTTTATAAGATGATTATCTTTTTGCTTGTCCCAAACAGAGCGGAGAACTTGCCACCATTCTTCTGCAGACTGACTGTCTCACTTGCATCTATTCCTCCAAGAAATTACAAACAGCTATGATGATGTTGACATCAAGGCTCTGTCAAGACTAAAATATCTGTATCGACTATTTTTAATGGAATACAAACATTTATTTTTGAAGCTTTTCTTTAAATTAGCAATAGGAATTTCTAATTTACTTTTTATCTTCAGGAACTCTAATTTGGAAACAGAAAGTAAACATCGAATACAGATTTGGATTTTAAAAGTTCAGGGTGCCTAAGACTTTTGCACTGTATTGTATATGGGTGAAAACACAAAAAAAAAACATCCCAATGTAGTGGTCAATCTTTGCACATGCATTTTTGGGGAAAATGATCTCATATTTATTCCATTTTTGTTGTTTTACATTTGTACTGTTGTATACTGATAATTAAGATAACATTTTGAACATGAAGTATGTTGTCGCCTTTTTATTTCCATTTCTTGTTTGGCATCTTTCAAGTTTTAAACTTTGAAATCTCACATTGTGAAAGTTCTTTCTTATTTCCCTTGCATGCACCTTTTTGTTTCTACTCATATAGCTTGAAACTGTTCGTGCTATTCAAGTGAATGTAAGGCCTCAGAAAATCACTATTTCAATGAAGGTTATCTGTTTTCTACTTCTTGAAACAAGGCTATCAAGAAACCCATGACGGTTGTAAAAGTGTACGTCAAACAAGTATACACATTCAAAGTAGTGCCTTTTTTCTCATGACTGTCAAATTGACAGCTTGTTTTTAAAATAAACTGTCGGTCCTGAAACCACAACAAACTCCATAAACTCCGCTCTTGACAGATAACACTAAAATAATGCGTTGAAGTTAAAAAATAATTTGTACAAACCCCAATTCCAATGAAGTTGGGACATTTTGTAAAACGTGAATACAAACAGAATACAATGATTTGCCAATACTTTCCAACCTATATTCAATTGAGTACACTACAAAGACAAGGTATTTAATGTTCAAACTAATCAACTTTTTTTGTTTTTTTTTTGGAAATATTCACTCATTTTGAATTTGATGTCAGTAACACGTTCGAAAAAAGCTGGGATAGGTGCAACAAAAGACTGGGAAAGTTGAGGAATGCTAAAAAAAAACATTCCACCGTTTGGAACATTCCACAGGTGAACAGGTCAATTGGAAACAGATGAGTGTCATGATTAGGTATAAAAGGCGCATCCCCGAAAGACTCAGTCATTCACAAGCAAGGATGGGGCGAGGTTCACCACTTTGTGAACAAATGCGTGAGCAAATAGTCCAACAGCTTAAGAACAATGTTTCTCAATGCTCAATTGCAATGACTTTAGGGATTTCATCATTGTAAGAGCCATGTTTGTACCATATGTGTTTAATAATGTGGGTTACCTGGTTGTCACAGTAGGTGGCGTAAGGTTAGTGGAGTGTGGGAAGATACAAGTAGAGTAAGAGTTAATAACTCTGCAGGTGTGCTGCTTATGGGGAGAAGCACACAGTTTTTTGACCGTCGTCTTTGTCGTCATCGTTTAGTGGCATAATCGAGCCTTTGTTTGTTTGTATCACAAGTTATAATGGTATAAGTGCGTATAGTTCAACAAGGCTCTTCAAAAGGGACGACTATGATGAATAAATACGTTTGATGCACTACCGCATAGAGTCAGACGTTTGATTCATTCGACAATGGAGCTGACACAGATGACGCATCAATTAGTCCTGGGGCCAGTTGCACCAAACATGTCATAAGTGCTTGTCATAAGATACCAAACTTAGGATAGTGCTGAGACATGTCCTGACTGCCGTTGCACCAAAAACTCCTGCGCTAGTCATAAAATCTGTATCTTAGGACATGTTCTAAGACATATCTTAAGTGACATACACAAACATCCCTGGCCGCGAAGTCCTGACCGATATCCCCAACTTTAGGAAGGTCAAATTTGAGTGGCAAATGATCAAATGAGGAAGGTGTAATATATGTATATATGCACTCATGAGCAGTACAATATATACAATAGTATATAAATATACATTTGTATCATAGAATGAATGGAACTAAAAAAACTACAGCACACGAGATGAGGTTTTTCTCTGAAGTATAGCAAAAAAAAAAAAACTGTATCCCGGTGTGGTCTTGAACAAACGGCTGCCGAAACTGCTAAACATCAGAGGGCATGTGAAATTCTTCTGGAAAAAATTTCACTGACATCAGTATTTTTGGCGAGGTGCTGAACGGACCGAAGGAAAGGACTACAAACTTGTCTCCTTTTAACCAATTAGACCACTCTAAGCCTGTTCCTAGTTTACTTTGCTCAAATAGCAATCAAACAGTGGATTTGCTTATTTACTGAGTTGAATGAGTCTATCGTCCAGTTTATCAGGATAGCATGTTTGATTGTCGCATTTTGAGATTTAAATGGCCATAGGACATCACCGATTTGCAAAAATGCGATTGCACAATTTTTTGTGGGCTTAAGTTAGGCCATTTCGTGCAATTGAAAAAATTTATATCTCAATATCACATTTCATCCGCTATACAGAATGTCTTCCACCTTGTATATTTTTTAGATGCCTAAAATCCATGGCAGTCTTAAAACAGATTTCTTTATTTTTAAATAATCTGTAATAATCTCCTAAAAATTCTACAATGAGAGAGGAGATTCAGAGTTGGAATATGGCGATGTGAAACCATCGCATGATAACACCACTTGCCGCCATGGGGTATGTAGACAGTCGCGTGCAATTTCTTACAACTTATACATACTTGAAGTGATCTCATTGTACGTTGTAGCATTTTAAGGAGATTATTAAAGATTAATTTAAAAGATTTCTTTTAAGATTGCACCACACTTAAGTCACCTCCCACCAGTGCTTGAATTGGAATAAAAAAGGTGCCAGTACTCTGAATCAGCAGCTCCAAAAAACCGAAACCGAACCAAAACCTTACTAGAACCGCAATACACTCCGCCCCAACCCCAACCCAGCAGCCACCACTGCATATCTTAACTAGTATTACTTAAGCTCCCATATTCTCGATTTACAAGTAGATCTTTGATAATGTCATGAGAAATTATGAATTTAATACCAAATAACTAACATTCATGTAAAATATTTTATTGGCGAAATTGAAAAATTTTGCAGAAAAAAATAAGACTAGCTACAACAGAACTACAGCTTTCTCAAAACGGTTGTCATAACGGTATATGGTATGAGAATATTCCACTCAATAGAATCATTTTATTTGTAGTGTATAATGCTTTTTACAGAAATCAGGCCATTTCCAAGCAAGCCAATTTTAGGAAGTGAACCAATATGCTTATAATTATGGACCGAGTGGACATTTAAATTGCCTGGCAGAATGATACATGTAACATGGCAGGACAGATTTTTGTAAATAAGATGTTAACTGACAGGCAAGCCTACACAGGTCAATAATATAGAATACAAACCAACTGAATAATGGACAATACATCAGTGTTTCCCACAGGTTCGTAGGTTATTTGTGGTGGTGGCTAGTGCATCAAAAACAGTTATGAGAGGAACAAGACTAGGTGCAACCTAGTATATGGCTGGGCCGCCGAGTGCTGTATGAGAATGTGCGCCCAAGAAAAGAGTTCTAAATGAGGCAAAGCTCATTCTGTTATATGAAGTGCAAGTTTCGTAATGAGCTGGAGTTTATAAATTATTTACAAAGTGGGTGAGGAGAGTGGGAGAGTGAGAGTGTGAAAGTGTATTTACATAAAGCGTTATTCGATATTGGTGATGGTTGAATATGGTTCAGGGCCTGAATTTCAGCGCGGTATTGCGGGTATTGCGCACAATTTAATTGATTCTCGCAAATCCAACACTTATAATGCGGGGAATTCCCACACACATTTACAGCGATGTATATTAATATTCATCCAAGATCTGCAGCGGTGCTTACTGCAGGTAGACTGACCGCAACCGCTGTGTCCGACTGACTTCGACCCTGAACACACCTGTAGCTCTCTCTAAGCCCAACACAGACAAGCTAACAGTGATATATTAAGTTTGAGGAAACAAACACAGACCGCTGGAAAACGTAAATGTACTTCAGCTTAGGCGGAACCTGCTCAGAAAAAAACAGCGGAGCCCGAAAAACTAATGAAAACCGCGCCATGTGATGTCAACATTAACAACGTTAATCCTCAGACAGGTAACTGTAATATTACAGTATATGAACGGCTCCAACTAAAGAACGGTGATATTAACGGCGCAATGTGTAAAATGCTGCGGTACTGCGTTTTATCAGCTGATGTTACATAACATCAATATTAAGTCACTCAGATTCTCGTTCAGCAGTCCCGAGACATTCAACAAAAACGTGATGCTAATGCTACTGAAACGGAATATAACTACTTAACTGTATAATACTGTATAACTTGTAATTACTGTAAAATAGGCTATAGTTCAGAGAATAACTTAACTACACTGGCCTGACCTGTGCAATCTAATTCAATGCAATACAACAGCTCCAGGGGTGTCTCTAGGACTGAAGATTGGTGGGGCCCAGAGCTTCCCTTTAAAACAATTATTAACCCTGACTTGCACTCAATTATTCTCAAAACAATCCTTCCAGGATTTTCCCGGCTTTTTTTTTAATTGTTTTATTGATTTTTTTTGCCTGATTTTGTGGTAGCTTTTTCTAAAAGTGGCAATGAAAGTTGCAATGTCTTGGCGATTTATTTTTTTGTCCGCGAAAACTTTGCGTGGATTGGTTGAATTTGCGTTAATAGTTACAATCGCGACATGCAACTTCCTTGAGGGACTGAGCAATAGATTCACTCCGAGAACACGCCGGTACGGTACGGCGACAATCATTAATTTGGATGCGTAATTTCCTGCATTTAAATAAGCGTTATTCAGAATTGCACGCAGACGTTTCAAATGGTCTTTTATTTTATTTAAACAAAACTATTATGAAGCGCAAGTTAAATCACTTGATGTGTGGAAAAGGTAGCGCAGACGTTTCAGAGCAGTTTGTCTTTCATAAAGCATTGGCCTATTTTTGAGTAGCCTAAATAATTTTTCTGATCTGAATTTAGCCCATTATTTAGTCGTCAACAGATCGCATGCAGAGAGAAACCGTAACTTCCATTGCCAGAAGATTATTGTCATAATCGGAAAACGTGTTAATAACGGAAAATAACTGAGTACAAGCCAGGAATAATCATTGACGTAAAGGCATGGTCCAGGCCCCACGAATTATCAGTTTTAGAGACGCCGCTGAGCAGCTCTAAATTCTACATTTATGAAGCTCATACATTTTTTGACAAGAGGGTGAAAATTCTGCTTTATGTTTATTATTGAGTGATGGAGGTATATTAGGGTGCATTATATTGAATGGCGTTCCTCATATTTTGTCCACTCCATTAACATACATGAGGTGGGCAAAATATTAGAAACACCATTCAATGTAATGCACCCAAGTACACCACCACCACTTAGTATAACGTCAGTAATAATCTAAGTGGAATTATCACTTTTTTTGACAATGTCAACAAAAATTGAAAATGTATGAACTTCAAAAAAAAGCAGAATTTATAGCAGAGCTGTTGTATTGGATTCAATTTTATTGCACAGGTGTTCCTAATGAAGTTGCAGGTGACTGTAGTTCAGAGAATAAAACTACTCATGTATATAGTAAATAACTAATTAACATATAATATAGTTCACAGAATACCTTAAATTGAAGGAAAGTGACAAAATACAATCTGCAGTAAGAATAGGACAAGGTGCGACCTATAGTCCCCCCTAACAAAGTAAAATCCCCCCTATATGAAGCATTTAAGGGGGGAATCCCCCCTATTTTGAAAAATGAATTTCAGGCCCTGTGGTTAACTGCGACAAAAAAATTGAAATGCAATTAATTTGAATGAATTGATTACCTATTGAAAGCTCTCGAAAAGGCCTTGTAGTTGACACCAAGATCATGAGAATTGGCCAAGAGATAAGAAAGTTTTGAAATTTTATAGTGCCCCCAAATAGCGAATTGTTTGCTATTTATTTCAGTCGCTGCGGATAAAGAAAAAAAGTGTGTTGCGAAGTGAGCAATTTAGGTCAATTTTACCTCAAATATGGTAGACAGTCAAAGAAATGATATAAGCAATGTTTTCAAAAAATGCAGTAAAATACAAAAATTCAGGAAAGAAAGCATGAACGATTTTCATAAGCGACAGTTACAACCTGACCAAGTATTGCACTTTGTCACATAGCTAATATGAGAACAAAGGTGTATAAAGTACTGGGAAAAAAAGTAACAAAAGAGTTAAAGTACCATTACTGAAAGTTACTTTGGAAAGAGTTGAAGTCACCCATAAGAAAATGATTTCAGTAAAAGTCTTAAAGTAGCTCACATTAAATGTAATTAAGTAGTATCTTGTGAAAAAATATAATTAAGTATCAAAAGTGCAAGTACAAAGTATTTTTCATAGCACGCATAGAAAGAAGCAAAGCAACCACGTATTGTTCTCTCCTTGTGCACTTTAATTAATTTTCAGGTGAATGAAAGATACAGTATTTAAAAAACCAACTGGCAGTCTCTCCTTTATACATTTCTTCTTCTTCTTTGAGTTTACTGGCGGATTAAAAAACCAAAATAATTGACTATAATTAATAGAATTACATGGTATCAATACCATGTTGAATTTTTGCTTCAGAAAACTGCTTATTCTGAACTTCTAATTGGGATACTATATATATATATATATATATATATATATATATATATATATATATAAAAATTTTTATTATGATTTTTTTTTAACTGCTATGGGCAAGTATATTGCGCAGTTTGCACATCAGGCTTAGCTGAGGAGTTAAATTAAGGCAAGTCCTGAAAAACAGGTATTCGAGTGAACTCGTCCATATTCTAAGAGCTAGGCTTGCTCGTGAATATTCAATAACTGATCCGGGTGTGCCATCTAGTGATATAATAGTGTAACTGCGTGCATAAATTTGCAGCTCCATGTCCGTTGGCAAACACATCTGCGCAAAGCGGCTAGGATACCCTGCCGAGCACCGTTGTTCTTCTCGAACACGCCAAATCCAGATAATCCTTAAATGATGAATTACATTCAAATTTTAATGTGTAACGAGAAACGAAGTGGCCAGTGTCAAAGTAACGAAGTGAAAGTATACTTTTTAATCTTTTAAATGTGGTAGAGTAGAAGTAAAAGTCCCGTTGAAAAAAAAAAAACTCAAGTAAAGTACAAATTGGCCGACTCAAAAAAAAAAAAAAAGAAAAACTACTTCAGTATTGCAACGAAGTACATGTACACCTCTGTATGATAATGTATCCCAAATCCCTTCATTGTACCCGTTTTCTCTCGATCGGGTTAAGTAGATTCAATAGAAAGATTAAGGAAATGATTCTGGTGCCGCTGCGAAATTCAATAGGGACACAGAGGAATGTGACACATCGTACCAATCTAACGTAATAGAATCTTAACAATGGTCGGAATGTGTTTTTAATTTCCCTATTCAACCTCGCAACCGATGCTGTCCTCCATGCTTGTTAACTGTCGACGGGTTAAGCGAGATTGAATAGGGAAATTAAAAACACATTCCGACCATTGTTATTATTCTTTCACGCTAGATTGATACGATTTGCAACATTCCTAGGGCGAGCGAAGCATATGCATCCGCTAGCTATATTAAGATTTCTATTGAAACCATCAGACTGGAAACCTTAAGCCGTAAGGTTTCCGGCGCCTGTCGCGGCGGCAACCCCTGAACCCGGTGGTGGACATCGGAAGTAAGGGATGCCGTCAAGCTGAAGGAGTCCTATATGGCTTGGTTGGCTCATGTGACTCCTGAGGCAGCTGACAGGTACCGGCAGGCTAAGCGTGCTGCAGCCCGGGCGGTGGCGGAAGCAAAAACTTGGGTATGGGAAAAGTTCGGGAGGCCATGGAGGAGGATTATCGGTCGGCCCCGGGGATTCTGGCAAAAACGTCCGGCGCCTCAGAAGGGGAAAGCAGTGCCCTGCCAACACTGTTTACAGTGGAGGTGGGGAGCTGTTGACTTCAACTGGGGATATTGTCGGCCGGTGGAAGGAATACTGAGGATCTCCTCAATCCCACTGACACGCCTTCCATAGAGGAAGCAGAGGCTGGGGACCCAGAGGCTGATTCATCCATCACTCGGGCTGAAGTCACTGAGGTAGTTCGAAACTCCTCGGTGGCAAGGCACCGGGGTGGATGAGATCCGCCCTGAGTACCTAAAGTCTCTGGATGTTGTGGGGCTGTCTTGGTTGACACGCCTGCAACATCGCGTGGCAGTCAGGGACAGTGCCTCTGGACTGGCAGACCGGGTGGTGGTCCCTCTTTTTAGAAGGGGGGACTGGAGGGCGTGCTCCAACCACAGGGGGATCACACTCCTCAGCCTCCCGGTAAAGTCTATTCCAGGGTGCTGGAGAGGAGAATTCGGCCGATAGTCGAACCTCGGATTCAGGAGGAACAATACGGTTTTCGCCCCTGGTCGTGGAACACTGGACCAGCTCTATACCCTCCGCAGGGTGCTTGAGGGTTCATGGGAGTTTGCCCAACCAGTTCACATGTGTTTTGTGGACTTGGAGAAGGCATTTGACCGTGTCCCTCGTGGCATTCTGTGGGAGGTGCTTCGAGAGTGGAGTCCGGGGCCCTCTACTAAGGGCCGTGGTCTCTGTATGACCGAGCAGGAGCTTGGTTCACATTGCCGGCAGTAAGTCAGACCTGTTTCCGGTGCATGTTGGACTCGCAGGGCTGCCCTTTGTCACCGGGTTCTGTTCATTATTTTTATGGACAGAATTTCTAGGCGCAGCCAGGGGCTGGAGGGAGTCCAGTTTGGGGACCAGAGGATCTCATCTCTGCTTTTTGCGGATGATGTTGTCCTGTTGGCTCCTTCGAACCAGGACCTTCAGCATGTACTGGGGTGGTTTGCAGCCGAAAGCGGCGGCTGGGATGAGAATCAGCACCTCCAAGTCTGAGGCCATGGTTCTCGACCGGAAAAAGGTGGCTAGCCCCCTCCGGGTTGGAGGAGAGCTCCTGCCTCAAGTGGAGGAGTTTAAGTATCTTGGGGTCATGTTCACGAGTGAGGGAAGGATGGAGCGTGAGATTAACAGACGGATCGGTGCAGCGGCAGCAGTAATGCGGTCATTGTACCGATCTGTTGTGGTGAAGAAGGAGCTAAGCCGAAAGGCGAAGCTCTCAATTTACCAGTCAATCTACGTTCCTACCCTCACCAATGGTCAGGAACTTTGGGTCATGATCGAAAGAACGAGATCTCGGATACAAGCGACTGAAATGGGTTTCCTCCGCAGGGTGGCGGGCGCCCCTTAGAGATAGGGGTGAGAAGCTCTGTCACCCGGGAGGAGCTCAGAGTAGAGCCGCTGCTCCTCCACGCCGAGAGGAGCCAGCTGAGGTGGCTTGGGCATCTATATCGGATGCCCCCTGGACGCCTTCCTGGGAAGGTGTTCGGGCATGCCCCACCGGAGGAGGCCCCGGGAAGACCCAGGACACGCTGGAAGGACTATGTCGCCGGCTGGCCTGGGAACGCCTCGGATACCCCCGGAAGAACTGGAGGAAGTGTCCAGGAGAGGGAAGTCTGGGCATCCTTGCTTAGACTGCTGCCCCCGCGACCCAGCCCCGGATAAGCGGAAGAAGATGGATGGATGGATGGATGGACCATCAGACTGTCGGACACGGTTATATTAAAACCATGTCCGACTTTTGGACACGTAGACACTGCTTCGAGGTGTCTTCATGTCCGACAGTCGGATAGTTTTCAAAAAATCATAATTCACTTTTTAACTTTTTTTTCAAGCCATGAACCTCATGCAAGAGAATAAAACTGGGTAGCTAACTTAATTTGAGCAACACAGATTTCGGACATGTAGACACTGCGAACAAACAAACGCCGTAGCCTACTGTAACTTAAGTCATGATGAAATGCCCATGTAAGAGAATAAAACTGGGTAGCTAACTTAATTTGAGCAACACCGATTTCGGACACGTAGACACTGCGAACAAACAAACACCTTAGCCTACTGTAACTTAACTCATGATGAAATGCCCATGCAAGAGAATAAAACTGGGTGCTTAACTGAATTTTCAAGCAACATCGCGGACCCGCAAAAGCCCTAAACAAACACTACTGTCACTTAGCTAACTGAATTTTCGAGCAATATCACGGCCCGCAGAAGCCCTAAACAAACAAATGCGTACTGTGACTTAACTCATGAAATGCCCCTGTTTTTAAATGGGTGAACTTTTTCAAGCCATAAATTTCGAATGGTCTGACTTCACCTAGGCACACATTCGTAAGTCAGCAAAGGGAAAATTTCACTTACATTCTAGGGACAAATCCAAAATCCACCGACGACAAAGAACTCCGGTCAAATCCAAAATCCAGCAACAGCAAAGTAGGTGCTCCGTTTCATTTCCGAAATCCACCAACGGCAGAGTATTCCGTTCTTGCTGCAAAGCGTCAATGCCGACATCTGAAACCCATGTAGCCTATTTATAATGCACAGACCAGTAGCCTGCCAACCAATCGTTGAAGTTCTTCCCCGCCGGCCGACCAATCACTGAACTTCTTCCCCGCCGGCCGACCAATCGCTGAACTTCTTCCCCGCCGGCCAGCCAATCGTTGAACTTGATTACTCACTCACTCACTCACTCACTCAGTCACTCAGGTACTCAGCGACATTCGCGTTTGTAGGGGCTTGGCCGCTGCTCGGCCCAGCCCAAAAAACCGTACCCTAGCGCTAACGCCATGGCTTACGCTGGCGGCTCCTTGCGAGCCGGTGATCTTGGGGCAGGTGGATCGTCGACCAGAGAAGACTCCCCGCCAGATAACATTTCCAACGCAGAATTATCTGTTTCAGTTGAATTAATAATAAGGGGAGCTTCATTCCGGTCGTTGTCCGGGGAAAATCGCTTTCGTTTTGCAGTGTTCGCACAATTAAACCAAGTTTACATCCTCGAAATCGTACTGTTTTTAATTACAAGTGACGACTGGCTAAATAAAGATTTTCGAACGCTCTGTATACATGTAAATTCGCGCGATACGGTTAAATGGTGCATTTTGGGTAGACGTGTCTTTATTAAATAATATATAATTGGCTTGAATTTCCTTTGCCGTTCTTAGGAACTACATAAGAACTACAACGGAAATGTTTTGTTTTTTTTTTTTTTAACATTGGAATGCACTCGTGCGGAAGACTGTATGGTTGTCTTGTGCATATAAAAATAAATTAAACGTTGCTTAAAAAGAACAAATAAATAACCGCACAGACCATAATTTACAGCTACAATATGCGTGCCTAAACGTGTCAAAAGGTGATGGTACGCTGTAGGGCGCCGTAAGAAGTTACGGTGCGCAGAGCGGTAAAAATCATAGGTAGCGGTACGGCGTACCAGTGAGAACCGGCCCATTTCAAGCACTGCCTCCCACCACACGTAGGTTTCTGTCGTAATTCCGTGTCCTAACTTCTGTTAGTGCAATGGCTCTTTTCACCGTTGATGGCCATTGCACCAACTTGTCTTACGACACAGCACTTAGGATAAGGCTTGTCGTAAGTCATCATTGGTGCAACCCATTTTTGTGCGTAACTTTAGGACAGCACTTAGGACCGTTGGTGCAACTGGCCCCTGGTCCTGGTAGCAGCCCCTGAGTGGCTTAGGCGTTTTTTTGTTTCAGTTAAACCAAGTCTCTACATTTAAGTCAAAAAACTCTGCTTCAGTTAGTTTTAGTGCGGGAAAGGAAGCCATTGTTCCACGGAGGAAGATTCAAGGATGGATTTTCTGATTTTGGTTTGACGGCCTGGAGGACGCTACAACTATTTCCCTGGAAACGTACTAATCAACAGCTGATTCATTCAACAGCATGGCGCCCACCGCTTTGAAAGGTATGAGTGGTAGCGCTACCAACTTTATGGCCATATTAAACAAGGTGTGCACAGTTTTACGAGCGTAATCCCAATAGATTGGTCGCTACAAATATCACTGATTGCGCAATAAAAACTGCTGAACTGAACTTTTCTTGTTGCTTTCATATTGGATGTGCAGTGCGTTGTGGACATTATGGACGGTAAATCAGACGTGGCTACCGCGACAAAAGCGGCTGCTGCTGCAGAAACTGTTAATGAGACAATCTGTAAAAGGTAAACGATCTATTAAATTAACGCATAAAGCTCTTGTTGAAAGGGTGGAAAAGTTACAAAATGTGAGAAAAGATAAATTAAGTAAGGTTAAAAATTTAAGAACGGTAACTCAAGAGCTTATGCAGAGTGACAATGCAAATGGAAAGGAGATAAAATGCTCACTAAAAGAAATTGTTTATTTGTGTGGGGAGGCAAAAGATGCTCAAGAATCTCTGTTGCGTTTAATGTCCACTGAAGAAAGTGAAAAACATAACACTTGGTTCGCTGCAAAAATACTTGTGGAGAATGATTTTATTGCTGATGTTGAAAATTGGTTGACAAATAATGACAATGTTGATGATGATGTTCACCCGGATCATAGTATGTCAAATGTTGTCAGTAGAAAAAGCACATGCAGTGGGAAAAGTAGTATCAACAGTGGTAAAACTACATCCTCGGCCCGTGTTAAAGCGGAGGCAGAAAGAGCTGCGCTTCTCGCTCAAGCTGCAGTCTTAAAGGCAAGGCATGCTCTGGAGGCACAGGAAGAAGAGCTGAGAAGAAAAAAGGAGCAGCTCAAAATTGATGCTGAAATAGCTGCATCTACTGCAAAATTAGCCGTTTTTCAAGCTGTCTCAGAATGTTCAAATAACTCCCAAGCATCTTTAGATGGAATTATTCTTATTTGCAAAGGAATGAAAAACAAAAAAATTCTAAAGGACTCAATCCTGTTGCAAATCCATTTAAACCCTCGACAGGGACTGCAATACCACAAAGCAATTTCTCAGTATCTCGTAGGGATTCAAGTGCACCGGATTTACATTCTGAGGAAAAAAGGTATCAGATCTGTGGATCAAACCATGAGACCAAGTGGAGAACGGAAACATATGGAACAGCGCAGCTGCAGTATGGAGACACACAACAACAAATCCTCTCTTTGCCAGTAAACAATGTGCAGTCACCATCAGTTGAGCAACAGCAGATATATTCTGTACCAGTGCAGGGAGACTTATGCACTATAATGCACCGACAAAATGAAATCACAGCTGCGCTGTTTCAACAGCAACGCTTAATGTCTTTACTTTCTCGAGACATTCCACTATTTGATGGGGATCCTCTTCAGTATAAAAACTTCATCACAGCCTTTGAGCATAGCGTGGAATCAAAAGCTAACAAAGCTGATTGCCTTTATTTTTTGGAGCAATTTACAAGAGGGTAGCCCAGAGAATTGGTGAAGAGCTGTCAGCACATGATTCCAGACAGAGGTTATCAACTGGCTAAAGAGCTCCTCCAAGAACACTTTGGAAATGAGTACAGGATTGCTGCAGCTTACATAGAGAAGGCTCTGGCATGGCCTGCAGTGAAGGCCGAGAATGTGAAAGCCCTTCAAGCTTTTTCTCTATTTTTACGTGGCTGTTGTAACGTGATGGAGGAATTTCAACATATGCAAGAGCTGGACATGCCAACTAACATGAGGGCCATTATGACAAAATTACCATTTAAATACAGAGAAAAATGGAGAACAACAGCACATGAGGTACTGGAAAGGTACAATCGCAAAGCTTGCTTTAAAGATCTAGGCCCGTATTCACAAAGCATCTTAGCGCTAAAAGTAGGTCCTAATTGCCGGATTTAGGAGAAACTCCTAAAAAAAAATGGGCGTGTCAGTAGTAAATTTAGAACTCCTAATTATTTTTACTAAGTGTTATTCACAAAGCATTTTAGGCCTAAAAGTAGCTCCTAAGTCTGGGAGAGCTTAAAAGTAGTCAAGAGGACTCCTAACTCGCTAAAACTTACTCACAAAGAATCGTAAAATAGCTGCTGCTGTTGAAAGATGGAATGACTTAGAAATTCTGAATGATGCGCAGTTGTTGAAAAGATATTGGATTGACCGTGAAGGGATTTTATTTGTTGTTGACTTGGTGAGGGAGAGAATATCGTCTCCAACCATGAGAAACAGCCCAATAAGCCCCGAAATAAAATGTTTGACAACACTTTGTTACTTGGCCACCGGAAAAATGCAACTTTGCAACGCGGACAATTTAGGGATTTCACAGTCATCTGTCAGTCGCTCAATTCACAAACAAATTATCATTGCGCTCAGTGAACCCCATATTATCCAACATTTTATCCGGTTTCCAATGGACATTCGCCAACAACACAGAATCAAACTTGAATTCATGCACATCTCAGGTATGCCTGGTATCATCGGTGCTATTGACAAGACCCATATGTAGCCGCTATCACGTATATAGAAAAAGAATTAATGGTACTGATTACGCCACTCCCACTGATGGGTGTGGGAGAACCCCAAACAAATATCTATAGGCACGGGTCCCCAACAGTATGTCCACTCACTTAATATGGAGGGAGGAATACACAAGCTGAGGTGGTACAAAAATTTATTCTCTTACAATCAAAAAAATAGGTATATTTATTAAAACACATACATACATACAACCACGCAGTTTTGGAGTAATACAGAACAATGGGGGTACACTCCCTTTCTTTGGTAAGCCAATACAATCGCCACCACAAAAAAAATAAACACACCAGACACTACGATTACACACCAGTGTTCAAGGGCAAATGGTTGCGGACACCGCACAGCAGTGTCACTCAGAGAATTCGTTACTCTCCACACACAAAAAAATGATGTCACACAGTGAAAGGGGTGGCGATAGTATTACCTTTGGCGCCCCCTCCCCAACTCTCTATACCACTCTCCCGAGCTTACAGCTATAAGCAAAAGAAAAACAATAAAATTTAATCACGTCCCATGCAGAAGAATTCTGGACTCATGCCTCATAGGCTCCAATTGCACTGATCACCTCCCATTGATCATCCCAAATACCATCCACTTTGCCCGTCTCACCGTGTGACTTATTGCACACTGCCCCTCCCGCGATCAGAAGTACTAAAATTGCACCTTGCCCACTACAGCAAATATATTACACAATACTCTGGATACAATCAAGGTGCTATAGTACACTCAACCCACTACCTGATCACAACACCAGATATTGCACATAACCCATCTCTAGGAACACCATTGGATTGCACAGTCCCCGTAAAGTAGTAAAATACTATATTGCACTCCCAGGAGCGCAACTGGATTGCACAGTCCCCGTAATGTAGTAATAATACTGTATTGCACTCCGCCCGTCATGTACAGACACGCAGCCGTCACCCGCAACCCACGGCACAATCACTGTCCACAAAAATATAACAGCACAGCAGTCATCAAAATTATGCAAATAATTCCAAGTTGGGGAAAAACAGTGGTTATCCTTCGCAGGGAATGCCAATAATCCAGGTAAACACTGGTTGCAATAGATCCTTCTCTCCCGATATACCACACGCACCTGCCGAACACCCATGCAGAAATAGTTCCGAAGCTGGTCACCGCTAACACTGTACAATATGATAGCCTGCACTCTTCCAAATACCGGGACGGTCTTTTTTACCAACAAACGGAACCTTTCCCCAGAGCAGGTGCGCTTAACCAAACGATAGTTCAAAAGTTCAGAACTCACAAGAGTCCGCCCATGCGCAGCAATGATCCTCTTAAAGGAACACAGCACACCCAAAATGATGTGCTGGGTCTTAACGTCCTACAGGTTACACTCACCCCCACTTTTGAAACTCACTGTCCCGGTGACAACTACCCTACTGCCAAGGCCTACAGTGTCCTTGCAGGGTATTTACGGCTGGGTGAACTGTAGCCTCCAATTGCCCGTCTCCTTGAAGTGGAAATACAGACCGCGGGAGATGATGGAGATTTGAATGCTTACCCGCAGTTTTCCTCATGGTACGTCTACTCCCTCCTTCCTCACCCACTAACCGTGCTGCTTGTTCTGGAGAAGGTGCCCCAGAACGACGGGGACTCGATGACCCAACCACCAACAACCGTACAATGTCATCCATCTCCTCCTGCTCACCAATGTCATCATTTGGAAGCCTGGAACCCAGAGGAGCCATGGAAGACCGTGAGGACTGAGCGGTCGGGGGGGGCTTGGGACCAATGCAGTTGGAACAACCCGCAACTCCATACGATGAATATTTCTCTCTGGGCCAGAGTCATCCATGGGGCGAATGGCGTACACTCGCCCTACCTCGTCCAAACATCTAACCACCCGGTACTTTACAGAGTCCCATACATCCTGAATCTTATTCCGTCCGGGCAACCGATTTCTCCTGTACACGATGGTACCCTCAGGAAGGAGTGTAGCCGTCACCTCTGGCTGCTGTTCTGCTCGATGCAGTGCTGCTACACTCAAATTTCTCTTAGCCTGGGTATAAATTGCCTGAAGATGATCCAGATGCGCCGTCACCCACTCATCCGCAAGGCCCCCGTCAATATCAGTCTCAGTGGCTCCCAACAGAGTGTCAATGGGCAGCTGGGGCTTACGGCCAAACATCAATTCATAAGGGGAATAGCCAGTGGACTGATGCACTGTGGTGTTGTAAGCAAAAAGAATCTGGGAAAGGTGTTGTGGCCACAGTTTCTTTTTTTCTGGAGATAATGTCTGCAACAGGTCGTGTAACGTGCGGTTAAACCGCTCACACTGCCCATTCCCTTCCGGATGATAGGGAGTGGTACGGCTCTTCTCAATGCCGTAAAGCTTGCACAGCCCCTTAAACAATTCTCCCTCAAAATTTCGCCCTTGGTCGGAGTGAATGTGTTGTGGCACACCAAAGATATAAAACCACTTCTCGGTTAAGGTGCGAGCCACCGTACACGCTCTCTGATCTTGAGTAGGGTAGGCTTGAGTGAATTTCGAGAACACATCCATGACAACCAGCACATTTTCTTGACCATTACTTGCCCGCTCTAACACTGTAAAATCAATCGCGACAACCTCCAAAGGTCTTGAAGCCAGCAAATTCCCCTGAAATGTTCTAACCTTAGGTTGAATAGCCTTAGCCACAACACAACGTTCGCACTCCCGGCACCAACGTTCAACATCCCGCCGCATGTGGGGCCAGTAGCACCTCTGGCGTACCAAATGAATGGTCCTCTCACCACCCTGATGGCCCTGGTTGTCATGCAGGGCACCCAGCACTTCAGCCTGCAAGCATTTCGGCAACACCAGTTGTAAAACCTCACCCCCTCTCTCAGGGGGATAAATCATTCGATACAGTACCCCATCCTTATCTCGCAGCCTCTGCCACTGTCTCACCAACTCCAGCACTTCCTCGGATTTCCCTTGACGTTCTTCAGCCATGGGGGGTTTACCCCTCGTCCAGTGGCGCAGAAAGCAACCCACCACTGGGTCCATCATCTGAAGAGCTTGAAGGTCTGCCTTAAGTCTAACTGGAAAAGCGTCAACCATAAAATTGGCAGCAATCGCTACTGTACCTGCTGGCGGGGCTTTCACTGGAACAGGGACCGGAATTCCCGGGACCACATCAGCTATACAGTTGGGAGATGGCAACGCAGGCTGTCGAGACAAGGCATCGGCATTGCGATTCGCTGTTCCCGGGCGATATTTAATCTCAAAATCAAACAATGCCAATTGCGAGGCCCACCGCTGCTCCACAGCCCCCAACTTTGCAGTCTGCAAGTAGCTAAGGGGATTATTATCTGTAAATTCCGTGAATTTAGCCCCCAACAAATACTCCCGGAATTTTTCAGTCACTGACCACTTCAAAGCGAGTAGTTCCAACTTCATAGAACTGTAGTTGGACATGTTTCGCTCCGAGGGATGCAAACTTCGACTAGCAAAAGCAATAGGTCTCTTCCTTCCATCCTGCTCCTGGGATAGTACTGTGCCGAGGCCGGCATGGCTAGCGTCAATTTCCAGAACGAATGGTCTCGATAAATCGGCATACCCCAGCACCGGTGCACTCACCAATTCCTTCTTCAATGTGAGAAAGGCCTCTTCGCACGCCTCACTCCAATGATCCTCTATACCACCAGTCCCTAACTTCCTTCGACCACCCTGCGAAGTACCCACTAGCCTATGCAAAGGTGCCACATACTTGGCAAAGCCCGCCACAAAGCGTCGATAGTAGGACGCAAACCCCAGGAAGGAGCGGAGCTCACCTACAGTCCTTGGGCGTTCCCATTCCACCACCGCTCGGATCTTTTCCGGATCAGTAGCCACCCCAGCTGCCGAAATGATATGACCAAGATAACAGACTTCCGATTGAAAAAAATTACATTTCTGAAATTGCAATTTTAAATTATGCTGTTGAAGCCTACCAAGGACCATCTCCAGGTGCTTCAAATGAATCTCAAAGGAGGAAGAGAATATCACAATGTCATCCAGATAAAGCAAGAGTGATTGAAACCGTTCATCACCAAAAATACATTCCATCAAACGTTGAAACGTACTCGGTGCATTGCACAACCCAAAAGGCATCCAGTTAAATTCAAACAATCCAAATGGAGTGCAAAAAGCCGTCTTTGCTTTATCCTTCTCCGCCATAGAAACTTGATTATAGCCACTCGCTAAATCTAGTGTTGAAAACAATCTAGCGCCTGCTAAGGCATCAAGAGACTCCTCAATTCGCGGCAAAGGAAAAGCATCTTTTCTCGTCCAAGCATTCAATTGGCGATAGTCTACACAAAGCCGCATGGAACCGTCTTTCTTCTGGACCACTACAATGGGCGACGAATAAGGGCTACAGCTCACCCGAACCACACCCTGTTCTACCAATTCCTGAATATGGGCCTTCACCAACTCATACTGAGAGGGAGGGAGGCGGCGATACCGCTGCCACACCGGGTCTCATCAAGCAAGGTATTTCGTGTTGCACTAAATCTGCGCATCCTAAATCTCCTCTACTAAACAATGTACTATACCTCATCAAACGAGCCCTCCCTTGTTGGTTTTGCCCAGTGTCCAGAGTTGGCCAGGAAACCGTTGACAGATCGAGGGGATTATTGGAAACCTGAGAGGACTGTACGTGGGCCACGCATGCCAAACAACTTTCACCTTCCTCAAAAACAACCGACTGACTGCTTGGTTGCATCTCTACCAAAAACAACTCACCTAATACTGTCCGCCGTGGAAGCCAGATGTCCCGTGTCTCAACATTCACTACAGGCACAGAAACCATCCCCCGGTCAATCGATAGAAAAGCTTGAGACACCAACAATCCCGGCGGTAACCTACCTTCACATGGTTTGAATAAAGCAGAACGAAGGCTGGCCCCAAGATGCTGATTGCACCACGCAGAAACCACTTTCAAAGAACCAGCTGGAATACAAATGGAGGCTCGCCCAGAGACCCTGACCTGACCCAAACACCCCGTCTGTGGCAAACAATCAAATTTATGACATTCAAACAAAGCTTGTTGCCAACCCTCACCAGCCTTCTGCACTGGGGGGGGACTGGAATAAAGTAGACCCATGCTGACAAAGTAACTCTTTATAGCAATCACCAATGATGTTCATCCCAAGCAAGCCGGGAACGCTAGCTTTCTGATCCCGAATAAAGGGATCAGCAGAATCCTTCACAACTAAAACTCCCATACGAGGCAACGTCCTATCCAAAACCTGAATATCAACTTCCAGGTACCCCACATAGGGAATTTCTAAACCATTCGCTGCCTTGAGTTGGAGCCAGCTGCAATCCCGCAATTTTCCCTCAACCCGAGCCTGAAAATGTTGGCGAAAGAAACCCTCTGACATCATGGTCACTATAGACCCTGTGTCAAGTAAACATGGGACCGGGAGACCCCCATGCTAACCTCCACCACCGGACAAACCCCAATCAATTTAGCCAATTCTTTGGAAGACAAGGTTGAGCCAACAACACCCTCTTCTAGCGTCTGGCTCTCGACACCAGAGGGCACTAGTTTCCCTGCTGTTCTGGGGCACCCGCCCCCATCTCTGCCCCCATGCCCCGATCTGCCGCCCGTTCTACTTGTCCATTAGACGCTTGACCATTCCTCAGCTCTGTACGACAAAACCTGGCTATATGGCCGGGCTGATCACACCGTCTACAAATGGGCCGACTATCGGGCTGAAAACGATAAGGCCTACGAATTGGCTGATTCCCACCCACAACCTGGCTACTATGTGAGTGCAAGGAGGTAAACTGCTTCAAAATTTCATCCAACTGCACCTGTTGTTTACGGAAACCCTCCTTCAGTTCAGAAAGTTCACACTGCCTCCCAAACACAGCATTATTGTCCGCCTTGCACTCACCCATCACCTGAACTTGACTGTCACATGAGTAGGCCCGAGCCCGGGGGGTGCACGCGTGTTCCCCCTCCTCCACCCAACGGATAGCCACCCTGCGGATAGTAAGAAAAGAGGCATCGGGATTAAGCCTAACTTCGCGTTTAAGCTCCCTACGGAGCATATTATCCCTGACATGTTCAATAAACTGGTCTCGTACAAGAATATCTGGGTTTGAAACACCACGGGGACTCCTACGTTGAAGCACCTCCATCAAGGACAATAAGGCATGCGAGAACTCACGAATGGATTCCCCCTCCTGTTGCCGACGCTGGAAAAATTGTTTTTATAAACCAATATAAGACTGTGAACACCTATAAAATTCAAGCAAAATGGTAAATATACGCTCTGGGTCATTCCTTTCAGCAGCTGGGCGAAATTTAATTTCCAGCTTTGCCTCCCCATCTAGACGATCATACAAAAACAATGCCTGTTCTGGTAGGGACATAGGGCGAACTGCCAAAGATCTACGTGCTTCTTCCACCCAGTCTTCCACTGCCAAAGAACCAGGCTCTGAAATATTGCCCGAAAACCGAGGACACCTTCGTTCACGAGGTAGATACACATAACGTTCGGATACCGAAACCGGGCCTGCTGAACGAACATTAGTAGTACCCTCCAATGCCCTCAACCTATCATTATCAGCTTCCAACTGGCGAATACGCTCAATTAGCGCACTAAGCTGTTCATCCGCATTTGAAAGTTCCATCGTTACACAAAAATTTAAAAGACAAAATCCCCCCAAAAAAAAAAAAATACTTCAACGAAGACTTAGACGCCCCACTGGTCTGGAGATACGTTCCTTCACTACTCCTATGACAACCACTGTTTTTCCCCCACTATGACAAATCACACAAAAGGCCCACATCTACACATTCCACGAGAAAAAAAATAAACACCTCAGCTTGACAATTCCATCCTGCCGATTACGCCAAAATGTAGCCGCTATCACGTATATAGAAAAAGAATTAATGGTACTGATTACGCCACTCCCACTGATGGGTGTGGGAGAACCCCAAACAAATATCTATAGGCACGGGTCCCCAACAGTATGTCCACTCACTTAATATGGAGGGAGGAATACACAAGCTGAGGTGGTACAAAAATTTATTCTCTTACAATCAAAAAATAGGTATATTTATTAAAACACATACATACATACATACAACCACGCAGTTTTGGAGTAATACAGAACAATGGGGGTACACTCCCTTTCTTTGGTAAGCCAATACAATCGCCACCACAAAAAAAATAATCACACCAGACACTACGATTACACACCAGTGTTCAAGGGCAAATGGTTGCTGACACCGCACAGCAGTCTCACTCAGTGAATTCGTTGCCTTCCACACACAAAAAAAATGATGTCACACAGTGAAAGGGGTGGCGATAGTATTACCTTTGGCGCCCCCTCCCCAACTCTCTATACCACTCTCCCGAGCTTACAGCTATAAGCAAAAGAAAAACAATAAAATTTAATCACGTCCCATGCAGAAGAATTCTGGACTCATGCCTCATAGGCTCCAATTGCACTGATCACCTCCCATTGATCATCCCAAATACCATTCACTTTGCCCGTCTCACCGTGTGACTTATTGCACACTGCCCCTCCCGCGATCAGAAGTACTAAAATTGCACCTTGCCCACTACAGCAAATATATTGCACAATACTCTGGATACAATCAAGGTGCTATAGTACACTCAACCCACTACACCATAACCCCTAACACAATGACCACAGCACCTGATCACAACACCAGATATTGCACATAACCCATCTCTAGGAACACCATTGGATTGCACAGTCCCCATAAAGTAGTAAAATACTATATTGCACTCCCAGGAGCGCAACTGGATTGCACAGTCCCCATAATGTAGTAATAATACTGTATTGCACTCTGCCCGTCATGTACAGACACGCAGCCGTCACCCGCAACCCACGGCACAATCACTGTCCACAAAAATCTAACAGCACAGCAGTCATCAAAATTATGCAAATAATTCCAAGTTGGGGAAAAATAGTGGTTATCCTTGGCAGGGAATGCCAATAATCCAGGTAAACACTGGTTGCAATAGATCCTTCTCTCCCGATATACCACACGCACCTGCCGAACACCCACGCAGAAATAGTTCCGAAGCTGGTCACCGCTAACACTGTACAATATGATAGCCTGCACTCTTCCAAATACCGGGACGGTCTTTTTACCAACAAACGGAACCTTTCCCCAGAGCAGGTGCGCTTAACCAAACGATAGTTCAAAAGTTCAGAACTCGCGAGAGTCCGCCCATACGCAGCAATGATCCTCTTAAAGGAACACAGCACACCCAAAATGATGTGCTGGGTCTTAACGTCCTACGGGTTACACATATTTGAATTATTTCTCCGACCCAAGATGAAGAGGTATTTGTAAATAGAAAAAAGTTCATTCCATCAACTCCCAGATAGTATTTGATGCCGAATACAATATTTTGGACATTGTTGCGAAATGGCCAGGAACCACGCACGACTCGCATTTTAATGGAAAGCAGCTTATGCCAATTATTTGACAGGAATTATGTGCCTGCGGGACACCACTTGCTCGGGGACAGTGGCTTTGGTGCTGTACCTCCTCCTGCTATGCATGTATTATTTTATTAGGCTATAGAGCGAGGGTTACATTTAATAGATCACCATAATAATACCAGCCTATGTCATATTTTGTATACATATTTAAATTGTAGGCTATAAATTACAAACCAAGCTTAAGGCCCATTCACACCAAGCGCGGATTTCCGTGCGGATTATTCGCGCGGATTTTTATAGGAGCAAATTCCATGGGTTCTAATGTAAGCTTGCACACCAACGCGGAATTTCCGAGAGGCAGAAAAAACATCCGCACGGACTTAAGCTTCTGTGAAAATCTGCCTGCGAAATTGTACTTTTAGCCAATGAAATGATTTGTTTTTATTGATGTCACAGCATTCGAACCTTTTGATTAGCTAGATAGCTTGTATTCAGTTAACACTGAAATTTAACGTGACATCTTATAGCTATGTGCTCCGTTAGTTTATTTTTTCATAGTAGTTAGAGATCTAGCCAATCATAGTTTTTTTTTTTTTTTTCGATTAATGTTTTCATATGTTGAATATTTGTGCACCAAATCACGAAGCTGTGCGTGGCTGAGGTGCAAATTATGACTAAGCTTCGTCTGGGTTGGACAAGTTACTTTTATTGAAACAGCCCCAGGTCCGGACGCTGCAGGGTGAAGTTGCCTTCAGCCGTCGACTTCCAGGCTGCTCAGCCTGTCAGGCTGCGTAAACACCGCCCCCAAGTACAGCCAATCAGATCGCGAGCTAGAGTACAACCAATCCGCTCACGAGGCAGCCAATTCAATTCAAATTCCTCTCCTCAAAGCGGAGTGGGCTTAAGAACATCAATATTGTTAAAAACGAATGCATTTAATTGTCTTTTCTCATTAAAGAAACTGATTTGGGAGGTAACGTTAGATATTTCAGCTATTTTGATTATGTTAACCAATGCAAAGAAGTGCTTTTTTTTGTCTTACAGTTAACTTATAAACCTAACCTTAGCTGAACAGGTCATACTTGTTAACCTAAACACTTCTACAATATAATTTCAAGTATAACTCTGTTTGAAACATAAAATTGGCCTACTTGTGTGATATTTTGTCCAATAAGCTGTCTAGTTGAGCTTCTTAAAAAATTCAAATGCAAGTTGCTGTAACGTTAGCTGCCTTCAAGGCTGATTGTAGAGACTAGTGCCTTGCAGGCTGGTTAGAAGGCTAATGTTGATTTCATCTTGTATAATCATTAATAGTATTCAGTCAGATGCCTTCAAGGCTGATTGTAGGGACTAGTGCCTTCCAGGCTGACCGTAGAGACTAGTGCCTTGCAGGCTGGTTAGAAGGCTAATGTTGATTTCATATTGTATGATCTTTCATAGTATTCAGTCAGATGCCTTCAAGGCATCAGGGCCCGGTGGGTGCTGGGCGGGACCTGCTGCAGGAGCACAGGGCCCGGGGTGGGTGCTGGGGCTGTTTTTTTTTTACTTTTTTAGCGGGGCGCGACGGCGCCGAGACATCGTTTCAACTCCTAAAAAGAGTGTAAAAAGTAAAGACAACATCAATATGCAACAACACCTCGGTCAGTTTTCTGAGGAAACGTGGTTGGTTTCGAACTGTAATAAATCTTTGGGCTGAAAAATAGAAGATTTTAAATTAGCCTTGGAAGGCTCCAACTCAGTAGAGACTCCCAGTAGAGACCCCCTCAGTAATGCTGAGGGAGTCTCTACTGTCAGCCTTGAAGGCATCAGAATTGTAAACACACACACACACACACACACACATATATATATATATATATATATATATATAATATGAAATCATCAGCCTACCAACCAGCCTGCAAGGCACTAGTCTCTACTGTCAGGCTGGAAGGCACTAGTCTCTACAATCAGCCTTGAAGGCATCTGACTGAATATTATCAAAGATTATACAATATGAAATCAACATTAGCCTAATAACCACCCTGCAAGGCACTAGTCTCTACAATCAGCCTTGAAGGCACTAGTGCTCTACAATCAGCCTTGATGGCATCTGAGGCAATACTATTGAAGATTATACAATATCAAATCAACATTGGCCTTCTAACCAGCCTGCAAGGCACTAGTCTCTACAATCAGCCTTGAAGGCAGTTAACGTTACAGCAACTTGCAGTTGAAGTTTTTAAGAAGCTCAACTAGACAGCTTATTGAACAAAATCTCACAAGTAGGCCAATTTTATGTTTCAAACAGAGTTATACTTAAAGTTATATTGTAGAAGTGTTTAAGTTAACAAGTATGACCTGTTTAGCTAAGGTTAGGTCTATAAGTTCACTGTAAGACAAAAAAAAGCACTTGTTTGCATTGGTTAATATAATCAAAATAGCCAAAATATCCAACGTTACCTCCCGAATCAGTTTCTTTAATGAGAAAACTCATAATTAAATGCATTTGTTTTAAACAATATTAATGTTCTTAAGCCCACTTGCTGAGTAAAGGCTTCCGAATTGAATTGGCTGCCTCGTGAGCGGATTGGTTGTACTCTAGCTCACGATCTGATTGGTTGTACTTGGGGGCGGTGTTTACGCAGCCTGACAGGCTGAGCAGCCTGGAAGTCGACGTCTGAAGGCAACTTCACCCTGCAGCGGTCCAGCCATCAATAAGAAAAACGTTTGTTGGCTACGTACGTCGGTGCAAAAGTAGACTGCGAGGCTAACGTTATGGTTCAGATACATACAAACAATGTCATCGTTGCTGCTGTTGCTAGGCCTATCATGGTTCACTGAGGTTAAATTATAACTCGCGAATTTGTTTTTCCGCTGTGCGGAATTGGAACACAAGAACGCAAAATTTTGCACGGAGTTCGGTGTGAATGGTTTAACGTGGAATTTTCGTGCTGCAAATATTCCGCAAATCCGTGCCACTTTTCCGCTCCGCCCCGGTGTGAATGGGCATTTAAGCTCCTGCGAAAACCCGCCTGCGAAATTGTACTTTTAGCCAATGAAATGACTTGTTTTTATCGATGTCACAGCATTCAAACCTTTAGATTAGCCAGATAGCTTGTATTCAGTTAAAACTTAAATTTAACGTGACACATTATAGCTATGTGCGCAGTTAGTTTATGTTTTCATAGTAGTTAGAGATCTAGCTAATCATAGTTTTTTTCCGATGAACGTTTTCATTTGTTGATTATTTTCGCACCAAATCACGAAGCTGTGCGTCGCTGAGGTGCAAATTATGACAAAGCTTCATCTGGGTTGGACAAGTTAAGTTTATTGAAACAGCCCCAGGTCCGGACATCAATAAGGAAAACGTTCATTGGCTACGTCAGTGCAAAAGTAGACTGCGAGGCTAAAGTTATGGTTCAGATACATACAAACAATGTCATTGTCGCTGCTGCTGCTATCATGGTTCATTTGGGTTAAATTATAACTCACAAATTTGTTTTTCCTCTGTGCGGAATTGGAACACAAGAACGCGAAATTTCGCACCGAGTCCGGTGTGAATGGTTTAACGCGGAATTTTCGTGCTGCGAATATTCCGCAAATCCGTGCCTCTTCTCCGCTCCGCCCCGGTGTGAATGGGCCTTTAGTATGCTTTCCTGTTTAAACGATAGCCCGTTTATAGGCTGCAATCTCGGACCTCCCCTGCGATTGCAGCCCATACCACCACTTCTCACTGTCGTCTGTAGTCCGAGGATTTGCGGTTCACCCCTGAGCCAAATTTCCCCTTGATTACATGCTTTTGCTCCAGCACCAACTGGGCCAGCAGCAGTAACTGGTCGTAGCTCCAATTGGGTTTCGCGTCCTTTTTGAACTTTCATCCATGACAGTTTAGGGCAAACAAACTTGAACGGCTCAACATTTAAATGATCGCAACGTACTCTCATTGGGTAACAAGTTGCCAATTTGACGCGTTTTATTATTGACTCGTTTTATGCTATTGGCGTTTTACAACTATCTCTTTCCTATGTATGTTTATTTGCATAGAGCGTGATATGTGGGGACTGTGCATAGTGCATTTTCAGGAGTGCTCAACGTGTTATTATTTTATGGGACAAACCAGCCGCTTGGACTATTTCCTCATTTTTTCCTCCATGGGTTGTATGTGGGATATTTTTTTTCAATGGGCCGCCCTGTCACCAAACAACCAATCACCGTGCTTGATTGTCCCAAGACTCGTGCATGAGAATTGACGTCATCCATAGCAACGGCGGAGATTTACTCCCACCTATCTCAGAGCTACTCCTATTCGAGGAGTTACCAGTTTTCTTAACTAAAAGTTGCTCTCAGCGGCGTTGTGAATAACTTTTAAGATTTTACTCCTACATAAAATGTTTTAGCGTGACTTAGGAGTACTCCTAGCGGTAAAATAAGATGCTTTGTAAATACGGGCCCAGGTTTCATTTATTGAACGCCATGTTAAGATCATTTCTGATCCATTTTTTGGTGACATTCAGGACACAGCAAGTGGTTCGCCTGCGTTAAAGAGTGTTAACAAGTTCAAGACTCATTCCAAGTTCAGCAAGGTTAGAGGTAGCAGCTTTGCCACTGCAGTCACTGCTGTTGATGCAGCTGAGGGATCTGGAAGCTCATGCTCAGTCCCTCAAGGGCTGGATTCAAAGAAAAATCTTAAGGATACATGTGTATGCTGCTCTCAGTTGCACAGACTGGAAGACTGTCCAAATTTGAAAGGGAAGAAGCATCGAGATAAAATTGAGTTTCTAAAGGGAAAAAAGATCTGTTTTGGCTGCCTGTGTAGTGGACACAGGAGCAAGGAATGTGACAGGTGCTTAACTTGCAAAGATTGTGGTCAGAATCATCCTACGGTGCTTCATATCTCTGGAAGGCAAAGAGCCAGAACAGGAAGTGAACATTCTGAGGAAACAATACATGTTAAATCTCCTGCTTCAGAAACTTGTGGACATACAGGGGCTGGTAGGGAGGATAGTATTTTGACCATCTTGCCAATTCAAGTTAAATCCATCATGGGGAACAAGATAATACAAACCTATGCGTTCCTGGATCCTGACAGTACGGCAACCTTCTGTTCAGAGAATCTTATGCAAAAGCTGAACATTACTGGTTGGAAAACTAGTTTCCTTTTGCGTACTATGGGACAAGAAAAAGTTGTTTCTACTACTGCCCTGAATGGTTTGGAAATCGCTGGTCTTGACAGAAACAACTTCTACAGTCTGCCAGAGGTCCTCACACAAAATAAAATGCCTGTGACCACCAGCAACATTGTCACACAGGAAGAGTTGCGAAAGTGGCCATACCTCTCTGATGTTCAAATCCCCTACATTGATGCGAAGGTTGACATGTTGATTGGCACCAACGCCCCCAAGGTATTGGAACCCTGGGAGGTGGTCAACAGCCAAGGGAATGGCCCATATGCAATGCATGCTGTACTTGGTTGGGTCGTTAATGGTTCGCTTCAAGATGGGGACAGTAGGAGGCCTAGAATGGGGTTCTCAGTGGTTACTGTAAATAGAATTTCTGTCAGTAAGCTGGAGAAAATGCTGAATAGTCAGTACAATCATGACTTCAATGCAAGAAGTTCAGAAGAAAAGGGAATGTCAACAGAGGACATCAGGTTCTTAAAGATTGTGGAGTCGACAGCATGGACATTACAGCCTCAAAATGCCCTTCACCAGCTGAAATAACTGTTCTGCCTCAAGGGAACATCAATTGATGGTGAAAATGGAAAGCGGTGGTATATTCCCACCATGGTGTACGCCATCGGCTTTTCACAGTGACAAATGGATCAGTTATAGCCGGGCAGTACTGCAAACCATTGAGGAGGAGCGCAGAGCTGAGGACTGGAAAGAACTAGATCTGGATAGAGAAGAGCTTCCAGTTGAAAGAGCTCTTGGACTGCAATGGGGTGTGGAGTCAGACACATTTAAATTCAAAATGATAGTGAAAGAACAACCACAGAGGTGGAGAGGAATGTTGTCCATAATCTGTTCGATGTAGGATCCCCTGGGTTTCATTGCGCCACTAATGTTGCCAGCAAAGGTCATGTTGCAAGAGCTCTGTCAGAGGCAGTGTGGATGGGACGATGACATACCGGCAGACATTGGCCGTCGGTGGACAAGATGGCTGGAAGACCTGAAAGGGTTGACATTTTTCAAAGTTGAGAGATGCATTAAGCCCAAGGATTTTGGACAGCCCATCAAGGCGCAGCTGCATCATTTTTCTGATGCTAGTCAAGATGGATTTGGCACTGTCACCTACCTTAGGATTGAAAACAGCAAGCGCAGGTCCATGTTTCTTTTCTGCTTGGTGAGGCAAGAATCACCCTCTAAAGCCAATAACCATTCCCCATTTGGAGCTTGCAGCTGCTGCTCTGGCGGTGTGTGTAGATCAATTATTGAGAGCAGAGTTTGAGCTGCCACTTCCACACATGTGTGGCAAACAGGGTGTCAATTATCAGAGATGCAACTCACACATCTCAGTGGAGGTACATAAATACCAAAGATAACCCTGCCGTCAACGCCTCCAGAGGTATGAAGGTTGGTGACCTGCTGAGTGGTGGTAGCTGGATTGAGGGCCCGAATTTCTCTTTGACCCAGAAAGGGACTGGCCTTTAGATGTCACAGAAGTCACAATTGCAGATGATGATTTGGAGGTCAAAAGGGATGCTATAGTGAATACCATCATTATACAGGACTCTCCTAATGCTACAGATCAGCTCATTTCACACTTTTCAGACTGGAGAAGACTTAAAGTGGCAGCTGCATGGCTTCTCAAATGGAAGAAGATTCTTCTGCAGTTGAAACAAAGGAGAAAGGAATTACATGCTCTTGAGCTTCACCGAAAGGATGCGGGTGGATTATTCCTTGATGAGTCACTAGAGATGGAGAGGGCAAAAAGAGCCATGGGAAGTCAGGTGTTGTCAGTTAAGGATCTCTTGGAAGCTAAAACGGCTATTATTCGCTACAGTCGACAGAAAAAGATTGGTACATTCTGTGCGTCTCCAGACGAAGACCAATATCTTGGAAAGCCCTGTCACTAAACTTTGCCTGTTGCAGAGTTAAACAAGGTTATGTTTATAAATTTTAGGGTTTTTGTTTGGTTCATTTTGTATGTATGTCACTTATGTTATGGCTCCATTAGTTTAACTTTGAAGGTAATTGTAATGTCAGATGCCATTCAGTTAGGGGCTGGTGTGTTAGAGCCATGTTTGTACCTTATGTGTTTAATAATGTGGGTTACCTGGTTGTCACAGTAGGTGGCGTAAGGTTAGTGGTGTGTGGGAAGATACAAGAAGAGTAATAATAAATTACTATGCAGGTGTGCTGCTTACCAGGAGAAGCACAGTTTTTTTGACCGTCGTCTTCTTTGTCTTCGTTAGTGGCATAATCGAGCCTTTGTTTGTTTGTATCACAAGTTGTTATGGTATAAGTGTGTATAGTTCAACAAGGCTTGTTAAAAGGGACGACTATGATGAATAAATACGTCAGACGTTTGATTCATTCCACAATGGAGCCAACTCAGATGACGAGTCAATTAGCCCTGGTCCTGGCAGCAGCCCCAGAGTGACTTAGGCATTTTTTTGTTTCAGTTAAACCAAGTCACTACAATCATCTACAGTCCATAATATCATCAAAAGATTCAGAGAAATCTCTGCACGTAAGCGGCAAGGTCGAAAACCAAGATTGAATGGCTGTGACCGTCGGTCCCTCAGGCGGCACTGCATTAAAAACCGACATCATTCTGTAAAGGATATTACCATGTGGGCTCAGGAACACTTTGGAAAACCATTGTCAGTTAACACAGTTCCTCGCTACGTCTACAAGTGCAAGTTAAAACTCTACCATGCAAAGCGAAAGCCATATTTGGGTTCGTCTCAGAATCTGGAATCTCAATTGTGACATTATTTTTAAAAATTAAATTAAAAAAACATAATGTTTTTAGGTATTTATATAGACCTCTAGGGGTCTTATTTCATATTTAATAAGAAAAACATAGCATCTTGTTTTATATGACCAGCAATGTGGAAAACAATAATGATGTGTTAGCAGATCACTCGCGTAACATGGAAACGAAAATGGAGTGAAAAGGTCTATTTAATAACGATTGTATGATTTTTATTGTACATATTTTTGTTTCATTGGTAGCAGACATTAAAGTAAAATATATACTTAACATTGTTATCATTATTCTCCTCAAATTTAATCATAAGTTCAGAGGTCCATCAATATTCATCTTTTTTCTCGGGTTTATTTTTTTGTGTGTGCAGATGGTCCTAGAGGTACAACCTTTTTTTGCACTAGATTATAAGTCATAACAATATTGATATATCAACGTATATTTGAAATCATTATGCAAAGCCAATCTCAATTATTGAGTAATACACTTTGTCATCACTAACGTAACAAAAAAACATCATCAACGTATTACTCATAGGTAGGTCTTATGGTCGTTAAACATTACTTATTAAGGCTTATATTATTCGACGTGTACTAAATTTAAAAGCCAGTGATCTCAAAATCAATCCGACACTGACATAAAACAAACAGCTAAATAGTTTCGACAGTCAAGTCGAATACGTTTTTATTGCAGATATAAATAAGTAAACAATAAAACCATGGAAGCAAAATGAAAAAATAAGCACTGTTGTTCCATATATGTAGTGGAAATTTAAAAATAACGAGTGAAAAACTCACCTTTAACGTGTGAATATTGTCGCAGACCAACTTGATAACTGCCGATATCATTCACGAAACAGCCACCTCACGTGCGGAAACATATACAAACATGACCTCTCGCGAGGGGAAATTCCAGTCTAGACATACAGAATGTTAATTGTTATCCTTCCACACAAAAAAGGGACACCTTACAGTGAGAAATTATCACCTAATAATTATATATCCTTTTCAATATGGGAAAGATGGTCTACTGTCGTAACATAATATCTAGGAAACATACACGGAACACATACTTTCAGCACCTGCTACGAAAGACAAAATTGCGTGATTATAACTTAAATTCCATGAAGTGTAGTGATTTTCAATTACAATTTGGATGGCGCATGACACCGCGGCTTCTTGTTTGAGTAAATAAACTCACATTCGTGGGGTAAGACTGGTCGGAAAAAAAGGCGTTATGAAAGTGATCAAATGTTCCGTCGAAGGTTTTCACATTACTCACATGATTATGTGGAAACGTCAATATTTCATTGTGTAAAATAATTAAATAAGATAACTTATATGAAAATTGTGAATATTATAGTGGACCACAAATATTTCAGGCAACAGAAATGTAATTCACCCTCTTCCATGTCACGGTAAAGCAGCCATTTTGCAACAGATTTTGTTTATTTTTTTCCAATCAGGGAATGCAATATACACTTAAACTACCCACTTTTGTGTTTACTATTTATTTAATTATCATATTTCAAATAAAAACAAACGCCACCATTCAAAACTAAATATTTTATTAACTACAAGTATTTCTAGAGGGGTACCCACTGACGGGCCTAGTTTCTGAGACAAACCCTTATCAGCAACACCCAGATCGCCACCGGCTTCTCTGGGCCTGAGCTCATCTGAGATGGACTGACGCAAAGTGGAAAAGTATGCTGTGGTCTGATGAGTCCACATTTAAAATTGTTTTAGGAAATCATGGACGTCGTGTCCTCCAGGCTAAAGAGGAAAAGGACCGTCCAGATTGTTATCAGTGCAAAGTTCAAAAGCCAGCATCTGTGATGGTGCGGGGATGTGTTAGTGCCCATGGCATGGGTAACTTGCACATCTGTGAAGGCACCATTAATGCTGAAAGGTACATACAGGTTTTGGAGCAACATATGCTGCCATCTAAGCGACATCTTTTTCAGGGACATCCCTGCTTATTTCAGCAAGACGATGCCAAGCCAAATTCTGCAAGTGTTACAACAGCGTGGCTTCGTAGTAAAACAGTGTGGGTAATAGACTAGCCTGCCTGCAGTCCAGACCTGTCCCCCATTGAAAATGTTTGGCGCGATATGAAGCGCAAAATACGGCAACGGAGATCCTGGATTGTTGAGCAACAGAAGTACATCACGCAAGAATGGGAAAGAATTCCACCTACAAACCTTCTACAATTAGTGTCCTCAGTTCCTAAACGCTTACTGAGTGTTGTTAAAAGGAAAGGTGAAGTAACACAGTGGTAAACATGCCCTTATCCCAGCTTTTTTGGGGCGTGTTGCAGGCATCAAATTCAAAATGAGTGAATATTTCCAAAAAACAATGAAGTTGATCAGTTTGAACATCAAATATCTTGTCTTTGTAGTGTACTCAATTGAATTTTTGTCGAAAAGAATTTGCTATTCATTGCATTCTGTTTTTATTCATGTTTTACACAACGTCCCAACTTCATTGAAATTGGGGTTTGCATGTCAACATTTCGGTAACGACCGTGAGAAAAGTTTGCTGTCATTAAGAATAAATGGATACTCCAGCCTTGCCCCAATTGCGAGTGATCTTATTTGGGTACGTTAGGAATTCCCGCCGAACTGACTTTTTCACTGCCCATCGCATTGGCGAGCAGAAATAGTCCCAGTAGTGGTTGTGTGTCAACATAAATTACCGTTATAAGTTACGACCGAGAGTATGAATTTATGAAATTTTATTATTTACGGATATTGATAGTATCTGCAGGATGATTAGTTAAATAAACTGTTTTTTTTTGTTGATGTTGTTTTGAAATACCTTCAGAATTTAAAATTAACACTGAAATCACAAGCGTGAAGCGTGATAAAATTAAGTTAATTTTTATAATGTTTTGTGCTTTGTGCAAGTGCAGGTGCATGGAGGGCAGGAAGTTGAGGACTGGACTTGGTTGTATTTATAAAGCCAACTGCATGGCAGAAGGCACAAATGTAAAAATGCAAAACAACAAGGAACTGAGGTTCCTAAAAATAAGCAGTATGAGCAGTATGAGTAAGCCTGGGCTATGGCTACAGTAACATTAGATAACAAATATGAGATGAAAAGGATGCGATGTTCCTGAAATAATAACGTGCTGGTAAAACAACAAACAGCACGAGTCTCTAGGTTTTAGTATAAATTTGCGAATTCGGAGAATAAGCCTAAACAAGACTACTGTGTCAAATAGGCATGAGAATACACAGACTTCACAATGAGACTGAGGGAAGCTTGGTCTTAAAGTGCATATCCTTGCTGATTTAAAACGTAAAATGCACCCAATTTTGAGATACTATATAGGATTTTTTGTCACTTTACGCATTTTAACCAATATAACACATCGATCAGTGTCAGATATACCTGGTTTAATATCAGTATTCTAGGCAGAATTCGTCTGGCGCGAAAAAAGCTTGCGGGATGAATCTCCCTGGGAAAATAACTTTCTCTAATGTCACGTGTGGTTCCTGCAGCCCATAGGCGGCGCTGGTCATTCTATTGATAGTGGATATACTCGGCAGTTGTGTTATTGTTTATGATGTTTATGTTTGCGATTTTGGGAGTTATTTGAAGTATTTGAAGTATTCCGAGACAATATTATGGACAGATGGCGATTCCATATCAGATACACCAGTATTCTCAAACCTCTCCTGGCGTACCCCTTGTCCTGTATGCTTTAGATCTCTCCCTGCTCCAGCACAGGTGATTCAAAAGATTTGCTTATTATCAAGCAGCTTCTAGGGTTAATTATGACCTGATCATTTGAATCACCTGTGCTGGAGCAGGAAGAGATCTAAAGCATGCAGGACAAGGGGTACACCAGGAGAGGTTTGAGAAACACTGAGATACACTGTTGTTTAGCTGCGATCGGTAAATGTCAGTGACCGAGCACTGATCCATGCAGGCACTGGGTCTCTCAGCTCCCTGGATATGGGGGAACCGCAGGTGAAATCACGAATCTGGATCAATATGGCTAAGGAGTCCCTGGGAATTTTTCCAGACGCTTCTGGTAATTTTCAAAAATTGTTTTACACATGGACCACCCTTGGCAAAATTACCCTTAGGAACTGGTGTCTAAAGACATAATCTTTTAGACAAAAAAAGACTAATTTGGTCAAGGATATGCACTTTAAATACACACTGATACCACCCAGAGGCAATGAGAAACAGGTGTGGATGATAACAGAATAATGAGCGGATTGCAATCTGGGATTTAATAGACCGGTGAGCTAGACAGCTGGAGGTGCGTCCTTACAATATCAAATGTTACTTACACACATACTTGTGGTTAACCCATGCCAGCTGAAAAAAGCGGACGAAATCGACAGTTTTCATTCGCCAAGGTTTTTAAAGGCAATGAATTGATTTAACATTCCCACATGGTCCGCAAATATTTACGCAAGCATAAATTGACAAACAAAATATTTTCTGATATTAAGATTTTTTATTGTTAAAACAGTCAAAGTAACTAGAAAAGGCAGTTTCTGAAGAAACTGCGAGTGGGATTGCTGTCTGCTGAAGCTGCTGATGCTGAACTGCAATTGGAGAATTAAGACAGAAATTGTGTGAATAAAAGTCAAGTTTTTTAAAGTGTGAATGATTGTAATGTTACCATGAATTGCTGAAAATATGAAAGAGTAGAAAGACTCTTGAAATAAGTGTGAATAGTTGTCAAACTTGGAAAAAACATTTAATATGAGTGAAACTGGAAATGTTAGTAATGCCCAGAAATTTTAAAATTTGGAGAAAATTGAAAGCTAAAGCCAAACTGCTATGGCTGCTGTCTGTGTAAGCTGAGGCCAAACTACTATAGCTGTTTATTGTGCGTGTGTGAACACGATCAGGCCCAAGTTGTCCTCCAATCTCCAATTTCCTGACTCCAATTCCACTGAACTACATATTACCTGCAATGGCAGTTCCACGGTGTGCTCATCATGCTCATATGTACAGTGCTTTCAGTTGTCAATAAGATGGCGCTCACCTGGGTGCAACGTTGCAGAGCCCTGCGACTCAGACTTTAGTTTTTTCTACATTTCCCTTGAATCCTTGACTAGTTAAAAGCTATGTAGGCACAGTCCATTTACCATCACAGACACTTTGTTTTTCTATTGTATTTTGAATTGTACAGGTTATAGATGACATTAAATGGGAGAAAAGTTCTAAAATGATTCATCCGGGTCTCATTATTTCCATCACCAACACCTGGCACTTTACCAGGAGTGTCTAGACTTTTTATATCCCCTGTATGGTGAGACACAAAAAGTCAGGCACCACATAAAACTTCTGCAGCTTGGCTGGGGCCATGAGGACATGATATTGAGTGAATTGAAGATGTAAATTATTCATTTGTAGCCTGTGGGCCAGAGTAGGGGTGTGATTCTGTATAGCTTGTTATGTTTTTTTTTCTTCTTTCTCTCGCTCTCACTCTCTACCCTGCCCGCTGTATCTTGCTTTTACGGTCTCACTGATTAGGGGAGGAACTGGCATCGATTAGGCCACCTATACGTCAGGGAAGAAGGCTTATGTATAGGTGCTAGGGGTCCTTAAGCCAGTAGTTTTGTCACTCACTGCTGCAAGCAGTAAAGACTGAGGCAACGCGGCGTGTTGTTCCAAGTGCCGAGCGAGTGGGGATGCGGATGGTCCTGAATTTCCACAGGCATTTAAACATTTTGTTCTATGTCAGAGTAACGTCAGGTTGCTTCCATGTTGGCAAGGTACGCTACTGAACTGCAAGCGTATTATTTAGGCTTTTGTGTGATTCAATTGTAACGCAATGTCTCCTGTTTGTTACTCGCTGGCAGTTCACTTGGTAGTGTAGCTGGTTTTGGTGGAGGAATTCATTCCTGCAAACTGAGCATCCGCCGCCACTTTTGACACTCGGGCAGGTATGTTTTGTTAAACTATGCTGTGATCGACCCAATAACTTTGTGTAACGCATGGTTATGGTGTTGCTCCCTGTGCAACAGTATTGTAGCACCACAGTATGCTAAAGAGCGGCGTCACTGCTAAGCGCCCTCTTACTTATCTCTCCTCGTGCTTTTAACTGGTTTCAGTAAGCGTGCCATGATTTAGTCTTGCTATAAACTGTTGTTTGTATCTGAGGTTCATGGGAGCAAATATTCATGTCCATGTTCAATTGCTTTGTTTTTTTATAGACCTGTGCAGCAACACTGAGTGGCTAGTTGCTGTTCTTTATCCTCTGAATGTGTGGGTGCTGTTTTAGGGTTCAGAGTTGGTTTTACTTATTTTTTTCTTTTTTTTCCCTCTAGCCTGTGAGCTTGTATTATGTAAGACTAAGTGAATGTGTACAGGCTACAGGCTAGGGTGGAGTTTGGTTTTTTCTTTTTGTTACTTTCTTTCCCCTTTTTTCCATTCCCCATGCCCAGTCAGCCTCTGTATTGGCCTAGCTGGTAGTGTAGGGGGTCTGCGCTGAGAAGCAGGTCTCCTTGATTCTAACTCACTGAAGTGTTTGCAGTGTTTTGTAGTATGAACTCTTATATCCCTCAACATTGCTCCTTATATTAGGAGGTGGAGTGCTTGAATTTCAGTGTGTATTACAAGGGTGGTGTGTACTTCAGGTCACGTGTGATATTGAGACTTAACCCCTTCAGTGTAACACCGCCTGATCTAGCTAGCCCCTGTTCTGATGGCTGAGGGACATCCTGCATTTTTTAATGTTTATATCCTGTGTTCTTTTTTTTTTGTAAATCTTGTCGGCAAACAGCCAAACACTTTTAAAAGAAATTTATTTATTAAGAAAGACTGAAATTTTATATTTTCTTAGAACCTGTGCCCGCATATGTGATTGGGGCAGAGTTCCCCTTGCTCTTATGCTTTAGGGCCTAACTCTAATTAAGCTCAAGGGGTGGCATAATCAATAGCACTTTTGGAGGTGCAACATTCTGGCGCAATCGGCAGGATCAATTTTTATACATTTTTGAAGTATTGTCTGGCTGGTTACTTTGAGCAGCACCTGCATGTGTGTGTGTGTTTGCGTGTGTGTGCATGTTTGGGTAAAGAACAGCAACTGGCAACATGTCGGACCAGGACCGTGGTGCAGTCGAAGAACCTTTTGCGGAGCTGCAACAACTGCGGGAACACAGGTGGTTGCTAAGGTGTACTGAGTGGTTACTAGGCGGTTGCTATGGTGTTCAGGGTGGTTGCTAAGGCATTGCTAGGCAGTTGCTAAGGTGTTCTGGGTGGTTGCTAGGGCATTGCTAGGCAGTTGCTATGGTGTTCATTGGTGTTCATTGCTGATTGCTAGGGTTCAGGTGCTAAGGTGGTTGCTAAGGTGTTCTTGGTGGTTGCTAGGGCGTTACTAGGTGGTTGCCATGGTGTTCAGGGTGGTTGCTTTGCTAAATTGCTGGGCGTTGCTAGGCAGTTGTTGCTAAGGTGTTCTTGATATGGTGGTTGTGGTTGCTAGGGTGTTGCTAGGTGGTTGGTGTTCAAGGTGGTTGCTGAGGTGTACGGGTGGTTGTTATGGTGTTCAGGTTGGTGGTGGTTCACGTTTTGGTTTGCTAAGGCGTTGGTGTTCTGGGTGGTTGTTGCTAAGGTGTTCTGGGTGGTTGCTAAGGGGGTGTTCCGGTGGTTTAAGGTTTGCTATGGTTGCTAGGCAGTTGCTATGGTGTTGATGGTTGCTATTGTTGGTGTTCAGTTGTTGCTATGGTGTTGTTGCTGGTGGTTGCTAGGGTGTTTGCTAGGGTGGTTGCTATGGTGTTCCATTGGTGGGTTTTAGGTGGTTGCTGAGGTGTACCGGCAGTTGCAAAAGCGGTTGCTATGGTGTTCAGGGTGGTTGCTATGCTTGCTACGTGGTTGCTAAGGATTTTTGGGTGGTTGCTAAGGCATTGTTAGGCGGTTGCTATGATGTTCAGGGTGGTTGCTAAGGCGTTGCTAGGTGGTTGCTTAGGTGTACCCGGTGGTTGCTAGGCGGTTGCTATGGTGTTCAGGGTGGTAGCTAAGGTGTTGCTAGGCCGTTGCTAAGGTGTTCTGAGTGGTTGCTAGGGCGTTGCTAGGTGGTTACTATGGTGTTGAGGGTGGTTGCTAACGCGTTGCTAGATGGTTGCTAAGGTGTACCAGGTGGTTGCTAGGTGGTTGTTATGGTGTTCAGAGTGGTTGCTAAGGCATTGCTAGGCGGTTGCTAAGGTGTTCTAAGTGGTTGCTAGGGCGTTGCTAAGCAGTTGCTATGGTGTTGTGTGTGGTTGCTAGGGCGTTGCCAGGCGGTTGCATTGGTGTTCCAGGTGGTTTAGGTGGTTGCAAAGGTGTTCTGGGTGGTTCCTAGGGCATTGCTAGGCAGTTGCTAAGGTGTTCTGGGTGGTTGCTAAGGTGTTGCTAGGCGGTTGGCAAGGCATTCCTGATGGTTGCTAAGGCTTTGCTAGGCAGTTCCTATGATGGTCTGGGTGGTTGTTTGGCTCTGATCAGAGCAGGCTAGAGTGTGGCTAGGGTTCCGCATTCATTTCTAATGGGAAAAATTTTTTGGAAAACATGGAATATCTCGGAAATTATGAATTTTTTGGAAAATTCTGAATACACCCGATAATGTCTGAATTGGGCTGAATAATTTGAAGTTTGAACGGTTTGAATATGTTGAAGTATGTGGAAGTAGTTAAGGTCTGTAAAACGGCGGAAGAGGAGGAGGAAGATGAGGAGGAGGAATAATAAATAAACTGGTAGAATGACATATAGTGGGATTTGCTTGCAGCAATCCCACTCAACTATATAGTCTGTACTTTGAAGTCAGATTGCTCTTAACATTGCTTAATGGTGAGTAGGAAGACCAAACTGAGAAAGTGTATGTCAATGTTGATCCGTTATGCCTTGATACAGTTTATAAGGCAGATATTCATCCACAAATGGGGTAGAAGTGAGAATTCCTGATTCCTTTAAACTGGATGTTTTCAGACATAATCTTAAATTAAATCTGCAGCATTTTGAAAATACCAAGAGGAATTTAAAGCAAGTTAAAAAAAAACTAAAATGTCTGGGGTTTGTAGAAAAGACAGCTTGCAAATCTTATTTTGAGGTATAACTTTTTTTGTTACAATGTTTTTATTTCCTGTTTTCAGTGTGCTTTTGGTGTCAACTTGGACTAATCAAACAGTTAAAAGGAATTCAGTATGCGGCTTCCATGTGTGTGTTTTTTTTTTTGTCACGTGTATGTCAATGTTAGAACCGTTATAAGGTGTGTGAAGGTGCTTTCATATACCTGTATTTTTTAATCGGGGAAGAGAGTTATCTTTTCCCTATCATTTTCTGAAAATACAATATTGTCTCAAATGAAATTCATATTCGACATAAAATTGCTCAAAATTTTATTTTTTGATAATCATGTGAGGTAATCTGGTGGTTTTTCATGTTTTTACCCATATATATATATATATATATATAATCTCTACCCCCAGCAGGTCCCTGCAAAAAATGTTCTATAGGACTTCTATGGAATTCTCTAGAACTCTATAGAACATCAATGGAACTCTATAGAACATTTTAGTAGAACAGCATGTTCTATAGGATTTTCCGTGTGTTCTATAGGAATTTGCTAGAAACCTATGGAGCACCTCTATGGAAAAGAAAGTCCTATAAGATTATTGCTGTTCTATAAGACCTTCCTATAGAACACCCTAGTTGAAAAATCTGTTCTATAGGACTTTGATGGTCTTTAGGACCTTCTAATAGAACAAAAGCTTAATAGGAAAGACATCTTAAATAAGGGTTAAATAATAATAAAAATAAATCTTATGAATCCTTGCAGTGCTCTGTCGAAGGGTCAATTTACCTTATGTGTACCTGGGTTCTAGAAGTGAGAAACCGGACTAATGGTATGAAAATGTGCAATATGCAGTGATATCCACGATACTGAAGTAGCAAGGAAATTGTGTCCCTTTTAACTTTAAGGTGTGCTTAAGCACATGGGGTACCAGGCACATACCTACTCATTGATTCTCTGATCAGACGATTGATTGACTGACTGACCACACAATTTAGCAGTATTTCAGTTACGGTGTATGAAGACCTCTTTCCATTTCCTCGGCAGCAATTCAAAAATATAAATGTAAGGCATTACAACTTTATTACGCTATAATGGAAAACTAGTTTTCCTCTATTGCTTACGAAGACAGAATTACGTTGAAATTTTGACCTTTTGAACTTTTCCCTTAATTTTAAAAATTCAATCAAATTATGTCTTTCCATTCACATGCATGTGATTGCAGATTATATACAGATTTAGAATGGCTCACTTGGTTAAAGCACTGCATTGCGGAGCAGAAGTATCTGGGTTTGAGTCCCGGTCAGAGTAGCACAAGAGGTCATTGTGCTACAGAGATGCAAGTTGGGAAACGATTGTTGGGAAATGTCATATAAAATGGTTGCTTTGTTTGTGGTTGCCTTCCAAATTTGGGTGGGATTTAAGATGCCAAACTGAAAAAAAAAGTCCTCCAGAGATTTTCTGTGAAACTTTTTTCTATAGAACTTTTTTTCTATAGGACTTGAGGTACTAAAGTTCTATAGAATTCTATTGGATTCCTATAGCACAATTATAGGAATTCCTATAGCACATTTTTTTCAGGGGTGTATTCAGCTTTATCCAGAAAGGGTCAGGCTTTCATGTAAGCAATGTAGTTACACACCTCCTGTTTTTACTAATCAAGGCCTTTTGCAACAACTCTAAGGGTTAATTAGTGGAATCATGAGTGTAACTGCATAGCTGGAATGAAAGCCTGGATCCACAAAGGCCCTTTCTGGATAAGGTTGGGAACCCTGCCCTACAGGGAAATCAAAGACCAAAACTGAGGATAAGCACTGCACATCTATGACAGGAAAAAATCCAGTTAACAATTGTGTGCGCTGATGACAGGTCCAGGGGTCAGAAGGTAAAAGTTCTGCCATGTTTTCAGTTCCACCCCTGAACACTGCCACCGGATTTCAAATCCTGAGGGTTTGAACAAGCGTTGGAGACAACTTTTACTTTCTGAGTCTGGAGTTTACATGCCTGGATGTGTTGTTTGGTAAAATAAGTGAAAAAGGAAACCAAATATCGGCTGATTCATTAATGAGTGACATTAACATCTACAAACGTTTGTAAACTCATTGAAAAGGCTTCATCACAAGTGGTCTGGTGAAGGCGGGAACTTTGACCCCCCAGACTCGGGAGATATACAAAGATGAGCATGCATCATGTTTGAGCAGAATTTTATTTATTTCAAATGAAAATAAGTCCACATAAAAATCCACAATTGCAAATTTTGTTACTTGTGTTGACAGTGATGAAAATTTTTAGTATAACTTTTTCCCCATCGCAATTCATAAGACCCAGGAGACTGACCTGCTGGAGCACTTGGGCACACTGTGTCGGAGGAGGTGGGGTTGGTGGATCTGACCTCAGCATAGGTCACATCTTCATCCTGACTGACTGAGAGAATGTGGGTATAGACATTTATTTGTTAAAATCAGTTCATTTGAGCATTATTTTTTACAAGCATTCTGAGGTAAATAAATGGGAATAAAGATGACAAAAAAGAAAACAGAGACACACACACACACACACTCTCACCGATTACATGACTTTAACACACACACGCACGCACACACACACACACACACACACACACACACACACTTTTTCCCCACCATTGTCAATACACATCACAAAGATACAGTGCCGTGAAAAAGTATTTACCCCCTTCCTGGGGCCTCATTCATCATTGTGGATACACCTTTTTTTACACCCTTTTTCCCCCGTTTTGTGCGTATGCCCTTTTCTCCGCCAAATTTGGGATCTATCAAACCCAAACCTGACGTGAAAAAGTGCGGTCATTTACACCCTTTTTGGCCATGGCGTACCGTGATTTACACCCTTTTTGAAGAACAGGAGGAACTGGCGACGCAGCTGCTGAGTAAGAGAATTGCAGTGTGTGAGGGAGAGAGGAGCGCGGATTATAGCTTATTTAAAAGAACAATCAAAGCCGCGACAATGTCCGATTTTCCTAATGTAATTGGAGCCATTGACTGCACTCACGTCATGATTAGGGCACCATCGGTGAATGAATTCGTATATGTGAATCGCAAAAATGTGCATACGATCAATACCCAAATCATATGTGACGCCGACATGCTCATAACGAATGTAGTGGCACGGTGGCCTGGCTCTACACATGATTCATTCACCCTGACGCACAGCAGTGTGGGGCGAGACTGGGGCAGGCCCTCGCTGCGACGGTGAATGGTGAATGCATTTACACAGTATACTCATTCATTGAAAGCTGCTGCTTATAATCATTAATTCAAGGCTGATACTCACCCCATAGTTGTGACTTACAGGTGATAGTGGCTACTTCCTGAGGGAGTGGCTATTAGTTCCCATCCCAGACCCACAGAGTGGCTAAGAAACCCGGTATAATGAGGTCCATGCCCGTGCGCGCTGCGTCGTGGAGCGTGCCATCGGGCTCCTGAAAGCCCGTTGGCGCTGCCTGGATGCGTGGGGTGGTAGGCTCCTCTACCACCCGAAAAAAGTTTGCAGGATCATCTGGGCCTGTGCCATCCTGCATAATGTGGTAGTGAGGCGTGGGGTTGCGCTGCCGCCGGGTCTCTCTCCACCTCAGCATGTGGACCCGGACCCACAGCCCCCTCCCCGTGATGAGGGTTTTCAATGGGGACTAAGGACACGAGCTGCAACTCTCACCCCTCATGTTGAGCTAAAGAATGTGTGTATATAGCCTACGAGTTTCTCAGTTTCAGTCTTGCAAAGTTGTGTTTAGTTTTCAGCATTGCAAGAACCTCATATTTCATTCCTCTTACATTTGCTGTCCACAAGTTGAGACAGAAATAAATTAATGTATATCCAGGAGCGTCTCTAGGAATGACGATTGGTGGGGCCCAGAGCTCCCCTTTAAAACAATTACTAACCCTGACTTGCACGCAATCATTCGCATAATTGACAAACAATCCTTCCAGGATTTACCCGGCTTTTTTATTGTTTTATTGATTTCTTGCAGTAACTTTTTTCAAAAAGTGGCAATGAAAGTTGCAATGTCTTGGCGATTTATATTTTTTGTCCGCGAGAAATTTGCGTGGATTGGTTGAATTTGCTTGAATAGTTGCAATCGCGACATGCAACTACCTTGAGGGACTGAGCAATAGATTCACTCCGAGAACACGCCGGCACGGGTACGGTAAATTTCGCACGGGCGACAATCATTAATCTGGACACGTAATTTAAGTGCATTTAAATCAGCGCTATTCAGAATTGCACAGAGACGTTTCAAATGGTCTTTTATTTTATTTAAGCAAAACGATCATGAAGCTCCAGTTAAATCACTTGATGTGTGGAAAAGGTAGCGCAGACGTTTGAGAGCAGTTTGTCTTTCATAAAGCGTTGAACAATTTTTTGAGTGGCCTAAATAATTTTTCTGATCTGAATTTATCCCATTATTTAGTCGTCAATAGATCGCATGGAGAGAAAACCGTAACCGATTGCCAGAGGATTATTGTCATAATTGGAAAACGTGTTAATAACGGAAAATAACTGAGTACAAGCCAGGAACAATCATTGACGCAAAGGCATGGTCCGGGCCCCACCAATGATCACTTCCAGAGACGCCACTGTGTATATCAAACACGACATTGGAATTTTTGTCCCTCTATGCAACTGAAACAAAACACATACCTACTGCATTTGACAAAAGATTAGACAAGAAGGCTTTTTTTATTATTATTATTTTTTTTTTTTTTTTTATTGACTCTGTAAGACTTGTGATCGCAGCACTCGGCGGTTTTACGCTTGTTGGTGAGGCCGGGCTGTGGCTGATTAGATGAGATTGTTTTAATTTCCGGAGGAGAAATTGTTTGGTCCAACATTATGTGTTCATTTCTGTTGTGATTCTCTACGTGTTCTTAGTTATATGTTCTTGTTCCTAAATAAACCACAAGACGAAGTGATCATACAGAATTAGTGCAAATACCTGCCGAAGAAGACTTTTTTCCTCGCCTGCACCTCACTAACAAGCACGTGTATCTCAGTCTCTGAGAAGTTTCGCTTTTTTCCGCGTTTCCCATCCATGTTTCACCGTCTTCCACTGACACCACTCCACAAATCCCCAGAGCGCACATGGCTACTTTATATGCAGGTGCTCATTTGCATTGGACATATTTGGTTGTGTCTGGGCGTGTAGAGGGCGGGATATGAGGCGCCTTCACGTCTGCACTTTTCTTGGGTCCGGTGTGATTTATCAATGGAAATTGCGGAGAGCTGTGCTTACGCACAGTTTGATAGATCTGAAAAGGGTGTAAATACTTTGGGTGTACGCCATTTTTGGCTTTTCGCCGTACGTGAAAATTTAGTAGCACTTTTACTCCCTCTTTGATAAATGAGGCCCCTGATTACTTATATTTTTGCATATTTGTCACACCTAAATATTTCAGATCATCAAAAAAAATTTCAGTATTTGACAAAGATGACCCGAGTGAATACAAAATGTAGTTTTTAAATGATGATTTCATTTATGAAGGGGAAAAGGCTATCCAAATTTTCCTGGCCCAGTCTGAAAAAGTCATTGCCCCCTAAACCTAATAACTGGTTGTGCCACTCTCGGCAACAACAACTGCAATCAAACATTTGCGATAACTGGCTATGAGTCTTTCACATCCCTGTGGAAGAATTTTGGCCCTCTCTTCTTTGTAGAATTGTTTTAATTCAGCCACATTGGAGGGTTTTAGAGCATGAACGGCCTGTTTAAGGCCATGCCACAGTATCTCAATCAGATTTAAGCCCGGACTTTGACTAGGCCACTCCAAATTCTTCATTTTGTTTTTTTTTTTTAAGTCATTCAGAGATGGACTTGCTGGTGTGTTTCCGATCATTGTCCTGCTGCATAACCCAAGTGTGCTTGAGCTTGAGGTCACGAACTGATGGTTTGACATTCTCCTTCAGAATTTTCCGGTACAGAGCAGAATTCATAGCTCCATCAATTGCGGCAAGTCGTCCCGGTCCTGAAGCAGCAAAGCAGCCCTAAACCATCACACTACCACCACCATGTTTGACTTTTGGTATGATGTTCTTTGTATGAAATGCTGTGTTAGTTTTACGCCAGATGTAACGGGACGTACACCTTCCAAAAAGTTCAAGTTTTGTTTCGTCAGTCCACAGAATATTTCCCCAAAAATCTTGGGGATCATCAAGATGTATTTTGGCAAATGTGAGACCAGCCTTTGTGTTCTTTTTGGTCAGCAGTGGTTTCACCTTGGAACTCTCCCATGGATGCCATTTTTGCCCAGTCTCTTTCTTATTGTTGAATCATGAACACTGACTTTAACTGAGGCAAGTAACGCCTGCAGTTCTTTAGATGTTGTTCTGGGTTCTTTTGTGACCTCCTGGATGAGTCGTCGATGGAGTAATTTTGGAGTATTTTGGCAGGCCAGCCATTACTGGGAAGGTTCAGCACTGCTCCAAGCTTTCTCCATTTGTGGATAATGGCACTCACCGTGATCCACTGGAGTCCCAAAGCCTTAGAAATGGCTTTGTAACCCTTTCCAGACTGATAGATGTCTATTACTTTGTTTCTCATCTGTTCTTGAATTTCTTTAGTTCGCGGCATGATGTGTTGCTTTTTGAGATCTTTTAGCCTACTTCGCTTCATCAGACAGGTTCTTTTTAAGTGATCTCTTGATTTAACAGGTCTGGCAATAATCAGGCCTGGGTGTGGCTAGGGAAATTGAACTCAAAAATTGTGGTTAATCACAGTTAATTCATTATTTAACCAAGCAGGGGCAATTACTTTTCACATAGGGCCAGGTAGTTTTGGATAGCTTTTTCCCCTTAATAAATGAAATCATCATTTAAAAATACCATGCTAATCGCACTTAAGACCCCTCGGCTGCGTATGTAAGTTGAATCGGGTGTTAGTTGGATTCTGATTGCAGAAATAATATATGTAATGAAGCCAAGCGCTGATTTAATTAACCTTGGCGTGGCCATTTTTCATTTTTCACAATATGCCCCCTGGTGGGCAAAGTAAGAGTCCAAATTGGCTGGAATTCGATAGGTAAGTGAAGGATCCATAGATGTACCACCCATCAAAAAATGAGAAATCTAGAAGCAAACCTGAAGGCGCTAGAGCGGTAACGTCGTCGAATGTAAAGATAGGCAGCATTTACACTATTCGACCTAGAAAACGGTAAAAAATAGGTTAAATCAAAAACGTGTGTGATATGTGATGAAGGTGATCCCATGTACCTTCAGTAAAAAATTGAGCGTCCTAGCTGAAATAATAAGGAAGTTATGGCAATTTTTAATTTTTCACAATAAGCCCCCTGGTGGCCAAACTAAGAGTGGAAAATGGGCGGAATTCAATTGGTTCGTGAAGCATGTGTAGATGTACCACCCACCCAAAATGAGAATCCTAGAAGCAAACCTAAAGGCGCTAGAGCGGTAACGTCATCAATGGACAGACGGACGCTGCAGGGGACGACAATACCCCTCAGCCGGCCGACGTGCGGCCAGCCGAGGGGTAAAAACTGCATTTTGTATTTGAGGAGTCCACTTGCAAAGCTTTCTAAGTCAAGTTGGTCCATTTTTTAGAAAAATCAGATTTTTTGGTCGGCATAGAAATTATCTTCCAAAGATATCAATTTTCACCATACTGACACTATTAGCCTTGCAGACATAATCCATGAGGCAATTCATAATTTATTTAAAGAAATGACTTTGATTTTGTGATACAAAGTTTTGACTTAGCAGGTTTTGAAAATGGAGTGGAAATTTAGCAGATTTTGAATGTTTAAATCAGCCCCATTGCTCAATAGGTGAAGGTATTTGACTCAGGACCCACTCTACATGCAAGAAATGCATTTTAAGACATGCAAGGATATCATTTGAACTCACAATAATGTTCCTTACCTTTCAAGCTTGAGGGGCTTCCTTTTTGAACCCTTACGAGGAGATTTGTTTGAATTTTCTGCAATCAAAACGAAACTTTAGTCTGCATCCCCCATCTTGAATCAGAGAAAGCAAAAGCTGAACAGGCTATAAAAGCTCGACTGTGATTGGTTCCTTCAAGCGAACGAAAACGGAATCACATTTCTACATTGGCTTATGACTTAGCAAAATTTGACAGTTTTCCTCCTTGTCTTGGCGGGTTTTGACAGAGTTTTGCTTTTCCGTCACAATTTACAATATGATTTAGTAGGTTTTGAAAGTGGAGCTATCAGTGGAACATGCACAGGTGCCTGAAAGAGAGGCTAAGGGAGATAACTCATTTATTTTCAAAACTTGACTTAGCAGGTTTTGCAAGTGGACTCCTCATTTACTCGAGTTATCTTTGTCTAATATTAAAATTTGTTTGATGATCTGTAACATTTAAGTGTGACAAATATGCAAACAAATAAGAAATCAGGAAGGGGGCAAATACTTTTTCACGGCACTGTAAAGTAGTAGGCTGAGAACCAGAGGAAGCACTTGTTGAAGGAGAAAAGATGAGATTTTGTTTTGGTTTAACAGTAGTTTCACAAAACTTTTCTTCCCAGTCAACAATCCTAACTGGGACGTGAATGGGCCCCATGTGGGCTGCTTACTGGGGCCCAGTTACTTTTGACCATGGGCTTCACATGGGCCCCAACTGGGTAAGCATATATCTGACCTTCAGTAGCAGCGATACTGGCAAAAAGTGAAGTAATACAGTGTGTCAGTCACTTAGAGCCCAATCTGTTTCAATCTGTACAAACGGTATACTGATCCATCCATCTTAAATTGTTTAATCTCTCAATTCTCAAGATTCTTTGTAAGAATAATTGCCAAATATTTATATATTGATAAAATACAAAATTATTTGCGCTTCTTTACTAAGCTCAGCCAGCTGCTTGCAGTGAACATGTGTTTCTTGTGTGTTAAATCTTCTGACATCTTGTGAAATCTGGGCAGCCCATGTGGGATTGACATGGAGCTCAGTGCCCAGCCCACTTTAAGCCCACCCAGTCTGCTTTTTTATATTAAAGAGCTTTTGATGGAAATTCAAGGATTCAAAGCGCTATTTTAAGCTTTAGTCAAGGGACACAAAGAATGTTAGCTGGTTTTCCATTGCCAATAATCATAGAAGAAGAAAAATACCTTTAGATTTTGACTGGCAGTTGAGCGGATTTACTTGTCCAAAGTTTTAGCATGCACAGTGGCCACAACACAGGTCCTTGAAACAGGAATGTGATTGGGGAATTCTGAAGTTTGAAAAAAATCTGGGGGTCTGGAGGCCGCAGGTCCCCAGCCGGGTCCAGGGTGGGACCGTGGTGGGGGGGCAAAGGGGGCGAAGCCATCAGAAGCTCCTGGGTTTTCATCATTTTTCCATTTAAAAAGTACAAAAGATTCTTTCATGAACATCATTTTAGTGATAAACATAGGTGATTCTGATCATTTTTACCCATCTGACAACATAGCAGATTCCTGTCAAAATTGTACCACTGACTTCTGTCACTATTATGACTTAAACAGTCAGAATGTCACTCATAATCATGTGTCCATGAACATCGACATTTACAGAGTCAGTCTTATGATACATCCATGTGAAATGGATTTGAAAAACTCATTGATGTTATGTTAGATTTTCTTGATGGGGCTTTTATGTCAGTATTTCCCAAATAATATATATTAATTGACTATAAACAAACACATCACATAAGGGAAAGATATACTTTTGATTGACATTTTCAATACCTAAACGCTTGTAAAACTTATTTTTGCTTTTCATTTGTACAGTGTCTTTGTGGCCTATATTGAATAAATTGCATATTATTTACAAAGGAGCCAATGTAAATCATTACTGTTTCAGGTTTAAGACCAGACCCTAACCAACTCTGCACAGGTATGATCAATTTTGCTAATAAGCAGTGCCTTGATGGAAAACAGCTTTTTTGCTTTTTTTGGGAGTGCTGCTCTTAGAAGAGAAAACGTTGAGTTGGCTAAGGTCACTGAAAGGCTTTCACAGGCTACCCAAGATGCAATGCCATGGTTAATATTGAAAACTCAAACTGCAGCAACTGCAGCAATTAAAAAGTAAAGTCACATACACGATGGTCATTAGCTAGCATTCATTTGATATACCTGCATTTGCTAGCTAGCAATCTACCTAATTTACCACAAGGCGAGGGGTGTAGCTATTATGAAGCAAGATAAACTTAGCCAGACTTTTTTGCATGAGTGTAAAGGCCTCGCCCACGGATGCCATAAGGCTACCCGGCGAGCATTAAGATGAGAACTGGACTCTAGTGCAAGGCTAGATCTGGTTACGTTTAAATAATAGATAAGGAAACTGCTGTACACACAAACAGAAAATAAGATTATTGGTTTGTTACAAATTTGCGAATTCGCGCAATACATCTGTTTTCAAGAGCAACAATACAGCATCGGCATGACTGCCACAAGACTAAGCCCCCATTGAGTGTGAAGCTTTGTCTAAAATAAGACACAATGAAGATTAACGACAGGTGTATGTAATAATTGAATAATTGAAGAAAGTGTGAAGTCCAGGACTTAACAGCCCCTGGGCTGAGGGTGTGACGTGGGGCCTCACAGTAGCCCCTCCCTAGGGCAGGACTCCCGGCGTGCCTTGTCGATAGCGCGTGAGCGCTGGACCGGACTCAGCTGGCCGCCGCTGCGTGGGCGCTGGACCGGACTCCTCTGCTCACCGCTGCATGGATTCTGGACTGGACTCCTCTGATTGCCGCTGTGTGGACGCACCCGAACACTCCACTTCCAGTCACCAGCATGCCGACGACACCGTGGCCCCCTCATAATAGCCTCAACCACGGTCGAGAGCCCTGACCCAGTGCACCAGCTTAAAATTCCCCAGGAGTCCCATGACTTGAAGACAGCTTTCAGTAAGGAGAGAGCTGGGCAGCTGCCCCTGCATTGTCCATGGGACTGAGCGATCGAGCTACTGTCTGGCGCCATGCCACCAAGGAACCGAATCTACCCCTTGTCCATGACTGAGACACAAGCAATGGAGCAGTATGTGCAGGAAGCCCTGCAACAAGGGTTCATTCACCCCTCCACTTCACCAGCGTCAACCAGTTTTTTCTTCCTTCAGAAGAAAGACGGAGGTCTCCGGGCCAGTACAGATTACAGGGGCCTAAATGACGTCACAGGGAAGTACTGTTACCCACTCCCCCTGGTCCCAAGCACTGTGGAGTAGCTTCGTGGAGAGACATTATTCATGAAGCTAGACCTCTGCAGCGCTTGCAACCTTATATGCATCAGGAAAGGAGATGAATGGAAGACGGCATTCAGTACCACTTCCAGCCACTACAAGTACTGCGTCATGCCGTATGGATTGGTCAACGCCCCCTCTGTGTTCCAATCATTCATCAACGACATGCTATGACACATGCTGGGCCAATACGTCATAGCCTATCTCGACAATATTTTGATCTACTCCCGCACTTGTAAGGAGCATGTGAGACACGTGAGGGCGGTACTTGAGCATCTATTACATCACCAACTCTACATCAATGCTGAGAAATGCTCATTCCACCAATCCACTATCTAACTCCTAGGCTACATCATCGGACCAGAGGGAGTGGCAATGGAGGAGAAGAAGGTGCAGGCAGTAGCTGATTGACCAGTCCCACAGATCATCAAAGAGGTCCGAAGATTCATGGGCTTTGCCAACTTCTACTGCCGCTTCATAAAGAATTTCAGAACTGTGGCCCATCCCCTGACATGCCTCTTGAAAGGAAAACTGAAAACACTGAAATGGGATTCAGAAGCACAGCACACATTCAATACTCTGTAACACCTATTCACTACTGCTCCTTTTCTCAAATTACCAGACCTGGAGAAACCCTTCATAGTAGAAGTTGACTCCTCTAATGCAGGAGTGGGTGCAATTCTGTCGCAAAGGCATGGTACTCCAGAGAAGCTGTTCCCGTGTGCATACTTTTCGCACAAGCTCTCTCCTGGTGAAGCCAACTGCGACATAGGAAACCAGGAGTTACTAGTGGTCAAGCTGGCACTGAAGGAATGAAGGCATTGGCTAGAGGGGGCCTGGCATCTGTTCCTGGTGCTAACTGACCATTGAATCTTGAAGTATTTGAGGAGGGCACAAAGGCTGAATCCGCAACAGGCCAGGTGGGCGCTTTTCTCAACATGTTTCAATTTCTCAAAAACCTATCGCCCAGGCTTGAAGAACGTAAAAGCTGACACCCTCTCCCAAAGACACAACGCAGAAAAGGATTTGGATTTTTAAGAAACCATCCTGCCCTCCTGCGATCTCGCTCCGATCAAATGGCAGTTAGATCAAGGAGATTGCGAGGGAGACGAAAAGGAATCCGCCTACTTCCCCTGTTCCATCGGGTAAGATGTTTGTCCCTGCATGTCTTCGTGAGAGAGTCATTCTATGGGCAGATACCTCTCTGTCAGCAGGATATCCCGGAGCCAAACGAACAACCACTATAATCAGCCGTAAATACTGGTGGTCCCACCTGGCCTCCGACATAGAGGCAGCTGTGCGCTCGTGCGCAATTTGCGCAATCTCCAAATCACCACACCGGCAGCCCGTGGGTAAACTAAACCCACTTCCAGTCCCTGGTCCAATTTGGCAGTGGATTTTGTTACTGACCTACCGGATTCAGAAGGCAACCCCTGCATACTCGTGATCATTGATCGATTTTCGAAGTTCTGCAAATTTGTGCCTTATCCCTCACCACTATCTGCACTCCAAGTTGCCAACACAATGTTTGAGCAGGTATTCCGCAACTTTGGCCTTCTGGAGGACGTCGTATCAGACCGTGGGCCACAGTTCACATCGCGTGTGTGGAGCGCCTTCTTCAAGAAGTTGGGGGCCACAATGAGTCTCTCCTCAGGGTACCACCCTCAGACAAATGGGCAGGCGGACAGAGCCATCCAAGATTTGGGGAGGTTCCTCTGGGCCTACTGCCATCAGCATCAGAGGGATCACAATACCAGCCCTCAGCTGAATATGCCAAGAATTCCCTAAAGAGCACATCTACTGGACTCTTTTAGTGTCTGCTCAGACGGCAACCTCCCCTGTGCCCATGGGACCAGAGCCAGACAGCGGTCCCGGCCGTGGACGCCTGGTTCTCTGAGGTGGAGAAAGTCAGGGAAAGTATCAATGTCCAGATCAGGAGGGCGCTCCGCCATCAGAAGATCCGGGCGAACAGACGACACCGGGACGCCCCCCAGTACCAGCCGGGTGATAAGGTCTGGCTCTCTACCACGGACCTGCGCATCCGCCTGCCCCGCAAGGAGCTCTCCCCACAATTCATCGGGCCTTTCCGTGTCCTCGGGAGCCTCAGTGAGTCAGCATATTCTATTCAAAAGCCGTCACACTACCACATAAATGACACACTTCATGTTTCCCTCGTTAGGCAGGTGCGTGCTGGACCCCTGGCAGAGGTGAACCCCCATGAAGATCCTCCCCTGTCCTGGAGGTGGACGGAGGCCCAGGCTACCGGGTGGGTGACCTGCTCCTATCCAGATGAAGAGCAGGCAAACTCCAGTGCCTAGTAGACTGGGAAGGCTATGGTCCGGAAGAAAGGAGCTGGGTCAACCATGAAGACACCCTGGATCCCCAGCTCCTAGCAGAGTTCCACCGGGCCCGTCCGGACCAGCTTGCCCTGTGCCCCAGAGGGCACCCTCCCGGATGAAGATCCAGCATGCCGGGAGTCGTGCCTCGGGGGCGGGCAATGTCAGGTCTCGTCTTCTGCGGGCTAGCACGCCGGCCAATTAGGACCTGGGGGCTGTTGCACGAGAGCAGCATTCAGAAATCGAGGATGATTGAGAAAGCGAGGCTTGACCTATTCTACTCAGTGCATCCAGGCTTAACCCCTTGCACGTTTGCTACGCCAGGCTGAGGAGGATCAGCTATGTCAAGCCGGGTGTAACAAATTCGGATAAGTGCGCATTCACAAATTTCCTCAATAGGCTGCGTGGTCGATCACAGATGTACTGATCCAGAAAGGAGGGGACGCGTGCCGTGTACTTTTCCCCAAGTGAGCACGGAAATTATCATGCAAACCTACAAGGAAGTTAATCATATAATATTTAAAAAAAAAAAAAAAAAAAAAACGGCAATACAGCCGCTATAATTAAACAAAGAGAGAAAGCCTGGTAGATAATTGCGGACCACTGAAACCGTACAATTAAAACCGTTACTTCACTTGTGATTTGCACAAGCAGTTGAGCACTTTGCCTTTCAGCTGAACAGTGGAAGTTAATGTTACTCAGGAAATTTATCATGGAGACTGACTACAAACATCATCAATGCAAAAAAAAAAAAAAGCCCAACTATATGAGCAAATCGTCATCTCTCGCTCTCATATATTTAATATCACATACACGCACAGAACAAATATGACTGGACAGAAAAGGAATTGGCAACAAGTCAAGGTCAAATACAAGAACATTTTACAGGCTGGTCAGCGCTTTGATGTACAAACGAGGGGTATTAATTACTTAGAAAGTGCCTGCTCACATATTTTATTTGTTCTGATTATTAGCTTTTAAGAAAAAAGCTCATTTATCTGGCACGGGGGGTGGCCAACCAACCCAGGACTTCACTCCAGCAGTGGAGCTGGCCCTTGGCATTAACCAAGGGAGGCCTGTAATGGAAGGGATCCAGGGGGAGCAGCCACTTGCTGTCACTAGAACAGATACTGTCCCCTTCATACAAGGTACATTATTCCAATACTGCACATGGAACTCAACCATCCATATAGATGGTGTTATGTGGACTATCTGACTTTGGTTTGCTTCGCAGTGTCTGGCAACACTCATTCTTTTGGAGCCACCAGTGAGTATTATTCATTTGAAGCATAGGCTTGGCATGTCCTGTCAATACAAGTTTTATTGCATATGGCAGGAGGAGGGTACTTCTGCAGCAGCAGATGACGAGGAGACTGTGTCACTGGACTCCAGAATGCTTGAGGTATCATGTCTTGTGGAAATACTCATTTTGTACATAATGGCTATAAAGTCAGTGATAAAATGGTCATAGAAAATATATTTGTAACAGGACTGAGGGATTATTTGTTTATCAACACGGTGGATGCGTGCGCAACTTGACTGCAGAAAGAGCAGCCCCTTTAAACTGTTTAACAGGTTGGCATGGTTATCTTGCAGTTGCGATGTTAACTAGCTAGCGATGTTGTCAGCGTAGCCTACTACAACAGTTTATCACCGAGTGACAAAACAAGTTATGCTGCTGAATTAACATTAGTGAATGGGATACGTCTTAACCAGGCTCAGCGCTGGAACAGGGAACTGGGGGGGACAGACACCTGTCCTGGCTAATTCTAGATGGTTTTCCTATATTAACACGTTTTCCAATTCAAGAATAATCAAGTGGCAATTGAAAACACGGCTTCTCTCCCCCATGCGATCTAACAGCAAATAATGGGCTACATTCAGTACAGAAAAATAATTTAATTATAATTAGGTCTATGCACTGGCATTCAGCGACGGTAAATTTTTTCCAGCGAGAGCGGCATTTCAGAACTCTTCAGCGAATGAAGGTAATTCTGGTGACAAGTACGTGGTTTCGTCCGTTTACATTTTCCAATCGGACAGCTGTCTATTTTTTACAGCAAGTTGCGTGACCGTGCTGCAAGAACAGGTGTAGGTAGCCTACTTGTCGCCGAAATTACCTTCATTCGCAAGAGAGTTCTGAAATAATATAAATATGTATTAAGTCTGGATCATTGTGAACAAGAAAAACAACTGCATCCTGACCGCGAACTGCACCTGCATGGCAGGGTATGTAATTTAAAATAATATAACGTTACAAATTAATCTTAGCTTCCTTTGTACTTGTTGTACACATTTGCTCCCCCCCTCATATCACTATCTTTTTGAGCTGCTGTAACCATGAAATTTCCCCACTGTGGGATCAATAAAAGTTTGTCTTATCTTTCCATTGCTATGTAACCTCGTCTTCAGTCACTGTCGTTATTGTAGTAAACATTTCACAACTCATTTGCTGCAATTAGCCTATACAGCTGTGCCTGCGGGCATATCTAGCTTTATCATCATTCAAACCAATGAGTCTAACATATTGTATTGCTCGAAATTAAAAACAATGTTCTTTTTTCTCTCAGCTTGGGGTCATGCTGTAGGCATGCTGCAGCACTGATGCTCAAAGTCTGTAAAACGCGCATTTAAGACATGGTCGCGGCTCTTCCTGCTCTCTTTCTGCAGTCGATATGCGCAGTAGAGCGGGGTGACTTGTGTAGTGACGTAGCCTGATAATCCCTCTATAGGAAAATCACATTATGCACAATTCCTGCGGTGCTAATTGGTAGGTATTTTACAGAGTTCACAAACTGTCAGACATCTCTACAGGCAATGGCTAAAAAGACAAATAGAGCCAGCAGATGTGATAATGAACATGCAAATGAAACAGCAGGACATGGGCCTGGACCAGGAAATTACAAAAGGACACAAAAAACTGGACCTAGAAGTCTTCAACCTAGAAAAAAAAGTGATTTAAATGAACATTCCAAGAATGACTAACACAGCGTATTAATCATTGTTTTTCTCTCTCCCAAGCTCCAAGCTGACAAGTGATGACCACAGAATAAAAGATCAAAAAACACTGGTGTCCTCCCTGTTTCATGAATGTTCAGTTATCTGTATGGAAACTGGATCCAGTAAAGTGACAGTAATTTTGGAAGATTATGCAACAAAGAAATTTAGCAACCACAACCTGTGTGCTACCAATGGCAAATGATATACACAAACATATGGAAGATGGCATACACCATGCTTTATAATTAATTAAGAGAAAATCAAGTAAAATAATTAACAATGTACTGATCTCTGTCCAGTCTGCCATTAACAATGACCTCACCACTGACCAAATTGAAACCACCTTTGCAACTTTGCTATTTGCTATTTTTAATCATCTCATCAGCTGCATTATGTATTCATCAGACCTCTGATGGCAATATGAAAAGCAATCTTCCTAACAGTATGCTGCCAAACACTAAAAATGACTCTGATGAATGATCAATACAATTAAAATAACAGTGGGCATTCTTAATTGAATGATAATGCATCTAATAATGCTAATAAAAATGAGGCAAAACACAGAGGACCATGGAATAACTGTAAAACACATTTATTTCCAATCAGAGTGATTGCTGACTGAAGAGATAAGGCGTCAGGATTAACAAAGCCTGGCTGTTAGCCTGGTCTACAGCAGGCTAGCTGCACAAAATAAATCTCCATGGTAACTTATGTGCCCCTGCTTTTGTTTAACGGAGTCAGGGCTAAATTAAGCCGGGATAACTGGAAAATCACAGCTTAATCTCTTATCTTGGTTTTGTGCAATTGCCCTCTGGATTGCAGCCCCGCTCATCACTCAATCAGAATCATCTGTTTCACATTACTGCTGAGTGGTAGCAGCATGTGTATAAATACCACAGCCTAAGCATTTGTCCTTTGCTAGAATTCGCAAGCCACGCGCTTGTGCTGTTTTGTAGATTACCTTGTTGCCAATCGTGTGTATAAATCCTAAAGCCTAAATCTTAGTGCAAAGTATTTTCCTGCACTTACGTTTATCTTTAAAGTACAACATAAGTAACCTCAATTCCTATTTTGTTTCACTATTTGTAATACAAGTGTTGATCTATTTAGCCTTTTATTTGTATTACTATAGTATTTCCAAGGAACCTCGTTTCCTTTTTGTTTTGTATTTTTCCTGTTTGTGCCTCCTGCTTGCCCAGTCAGCACTATTAAACACTCAACCAAGTCCTCCTTTGCACTTTAGTCCAGTCCATGTTTTCCTGGCCTCCATGTCACCCTTAAGCCTCAGTTATACCTTCGCCTGGCTCCGTTCGCGGTTTGCGCGCGCACCTGAACAGAGCGTGGAGGCATTTATACTTGGCGCATTCTCCGTTGCAGTATTCGCCGCAATGACAGGGGGCGGTAGAAAAAAAATACAATAGGAAGTAGTAGAAGTAGAAGCAAGGGGAAAACATTTTGAACTGGGCGACACTAGTGCGGTTGGCGAAAAGTTTCAAAATCCTGGAGGTGCGCGACCTCGTGAAGCGCCTGCACGCGCGGCTGTTGACAGGTGCGCGATTACGTCATTTCTGGCATGCGAACCTAGTGCACTCGCGACTGCGTCGAGCATGAATTAGGCATTACAGTGAGCTGGCGGAACAAACCACAACCTCGCAATAAAATACCATAGCTAGGCGATCCAAATATTGTCGCATCCGACCCTAGCGACCACGTTCTCCTGCGATGTCTGGGAGTAAACATAGCTAGGTAAAGTAAAAAAAAAAAACAAACAAACCAAGCGAGTTTTATGAACAATGATGAATTTATTCAGTCATAAAGTCCTACATTAGCTATCATTTTTACGAGTGAGCAAGCTAAGTTAGCTGAAATGCTATGATAAGCCATAACTATATGATCAAAAACGAAAGAAAAGCCTTCAACAAATTTATACCCCCTCACGCTCCCCTGTAACTGCAAAATACAGACCACACTGTAATCATCACTCAGGGCAAAGGAAGAGGAGATTGCGAGAGGGCAAGTTGACAGTCGATGTCACTACTCTTCTGTACATGCAAACAGAGACCAATTAGAGACCACGTCTTACCGTCTGCTCTTCCGTTCCATAACTGGGAATGATTCATGAACAAATGGTGCTATTAAAGCCACGGAAGTTGGGAAAAAAATTTTGAATTTTTTTGTTCACCATGGGAACAAAAAAGTCGGAATTCCGACTATAGTCGGAAAAATCACATGCCTGTTGAAAGGCCATTTGTGTCCAGTTGTGCCCAGTGTGCGCACTATTCTCAAACCTGGGGCTCATAAGGGTGTACTGACTGGGAGATGACACTTTTGAAATACAACCCTAAGTCCAAAAAAGATGGGATGCTGTGTAAAAAGCAAAGAAAAACAGAATGCAATGATTTGTTTAGTATCCTCTCTTCTTTTAACAACAGTCTGCAAACATCTGGGAAGTGAGGAGACCAATTGCTGGAGTTTTGGGAGAAGAATGCTGTCCCACTCTTGTCAGATGTAGGATTCTAGCTGCTCAACAGTCCTGGGTCTTCTTTGCTGGATTTTTGTTTTATGATGCGCCAAATGTTTTCTTTTAGTGAATGGTCTGGACTGCAGATAGGCCAGTTCAGCACTCAAACTCTTCTACAGTGAAGCCATGCTGTTGTGATGGATGCAGTATGTAGGTTGACATTCTTTTGCTGATTCAACATATGCAAGATCTTCCCTGAAAGAGACGTTGTCTGGATAGGAGCATATGTTGTAGTAAAACCTCTATATACTTTTCAGCATAGATAATGCCTTTCCAGATGTGTAAGCTCCCCACGCCATAGGCACTTACGCAACCTGATACAGAGATGTAGGCTTTTGAACTGTGCGCTGATAAGGTGGATGGTCCCTCTCCTCTTTAGAGTGCACGACACAGCATCCATGGTTTCCAAAAAAGAACTTCAGATTTTGATTCATCTGACTACTGAACAGTTTTCCATTTTGCCTCTGTCCATTTTCAATGAACTTTGGCCCAGAGAACACAGTGGCGTTTCTGGATCGTGTTCACATATGGCTACTTCTTTGCATGATACAGCTTTTGCTTGCATTTGTAGATTGCATGGTAAACTCTGTTCACAGACAATGGAAGTGTTTCTGAGCCCATCCAGTGTATTTCAGTGCAGAATCATGCTTGTTTTTAATGCAGTGCCGCCAGAGGGCCCGAAGATCATGAGAATCTCACATTGACCTTCAGACTTGTCCCTTGTGCACAGAGATTTCTCCGGATTCTCAGAATCTTTTGGTGATATTTTGTACTGTAGATTCAAAGTCTTTGCAATGTTACATTGAGGAATGTTTTTCTGAAATTGTTCCAAATATTTTTGATGCAGTTTTTTACACATTGGTGAATCTCTGTCCATCTTTATTTCTGAGAAATTCTGCCACTCTAAAATGCTCTTTTTATACCGAGTCATGTTACTGACCCCTTGCCAATTAATCTGATTAGTTGCAAAATGCTCCTCCAGCTGTTTTTTATTTGTACCACTTACTTTTCCAGCCTTTCGTTGCCCCCTCCAATCTTTTTTGAGATGTGTTGCTGCCATAAAATTCAAAATGAGCTAATATTTTTCATGAAATAGTGAATGTCTCACTTTCATCTAATATGTTGTCTATGCTCTATTGTGAGTAAAATGTGGGTTTATGAGATTTCCAAATCATTGCATTTTGTTTTTATTTACAATTTACACAGCATCCCAACGTTTTTTGGATTCTGAAATAGTTGGGACGAAGTGTAAATTGTGAATAAAATCAAAATGCAATGACTTTCAGATCATGAGCCAATATGTTATTTACAATAGAACATAGATAACATTTCTAATGTTGAAACTGAGACATTTTACATTTTTATCCACAAAATGAGCTCATTTCAAATTTTCTGGCTACAACAGGTCTCAAAAAAGATGGGACACAGGCAAGAAAGGGCTGAAAAAGCAATTAATATAGAAGAGAATCAGCTGAAAGAACATTTAGCAAGTAATTACATTAACTGGCATCAGGTGTGTAACATGATTGGCTATAAAAGGGATGTCTTAGAGAGGCTGAGTGTCTCGAGATGTAAAGATGGCCAGAGGATCTCCAACCCTCGAAGGCTTGCATAGAAAAAATTGTGGAATAATTTAAAGACAATGTTCCTCAACTTCAAATTGCAAAGGCTTTGAAGGTCTCATTATCGACAGTGCATAACATCATCAAAAGATTCAGAGAAAGTGGAAAAATCTCTGTGCATATGGGACAAGGCTGAAGACCTTTATTGGATGCTTGTGATCTTCGGGCCCTCAGACGCCACTGCATCACACATCGGCATGATTCTGTCATTGACATTACCAAATGGGCCCAGGAATACTTCAAGAAACCACTGTCTGTAAACACAGTCCGCCGTGCCATCCACAGATGCCACCTAAAACTCTATGATGCAAAAAGGAAGCCATTGTTGAGCATGATCCAGAAGCGCCGCCGTGTTCTGTGGGCCAAGTCTCAGTTAAAATGGACTGTAGCAAAGTGGCAAAGTGTCCTGTGGTCAGACGAGTCCAAATTTGACATTCTTGTTGAAAATCATGGGCGTTGTGTCCTCCAGGCTGAAGAGGAGAAAGACCACCCCTCCTGTTATCAGCATTCAGTTCAAAAGCCCATCAGAGAGGACCCAAAACTCTCCAGCAGCTGGAAGCCAGTATTAAACAAGAGTGGGATCAAATTCCAATGGCGAAACTCAAGAAACATGTCTCCTCAATGCCCAGACGCCTCCACTCTGTGTTAAAAAGAAGAGGGGATGCCACCCCATGGTAAACTGGCCCCTGTCCCAACTATTTTGAGACCTGTAGCTGTGGAAACAATTCAGAATTGATTTACTTGCTTATTTGGTTATTCATTGTTTATCCTTGCTTGCTCTTGATTTCGTATTGATTTACTTGTTTATTCAGTCATGAAGTGTTTATCCTTGCTTGTCCTTGAGTGGCCTAGGTGACCTTGTGATGGCTGGTGTTTCGAGACGCCAAAAGCAGCGGCAGAAACGAAAGGAAGTCCAGCAAAATAAGAGAAACAAACTGACAAAAAGGGAGAGAGAGAGACTCGCGCTTCCAACGCACAAAAATCTTAGTCCGGGTACAAAAGGAAGCAAAGCGAGCAGGACTGAAATGAATTAAAGGGAAAATCTCGGCTACCGAGATATTGAGATAAGGCACCAGACGGTGCATAGAAAGAGACAAATAACGAGAGAAAGTTTCCCTTGCTAACTAGCACTTTCCTCTTTGCAACTAATTCCTCAAACAATTCTCTAGCTAGAGACCTTGCCGGCTAAAGTGCAAAGTTACACTGACACTCTAGCAAAGGCGGAGAGGCGGAACTTGGGTCTAAATAGAGTCCGGGCGCCACCCACAATTAATGCCAGCTGGCCAAAGAATTCGATTGTGGGCAAAACGATATCGTCCCGGACGAGAGAAAGAAAGAAAGCTTGCCAGCCTCCAAAAACCATGACAGGACCCCCCCCCTCTCAGGGACAGCTCCAGAAGTCCCTAAGGAACCCCGTCTTGCGCGGAACTCAGAAATAAGCGTGGGATCCAGAATATCCCGAGAAGGGACCCAGCAGCGCTCCTCAGGGCCATATCCCTCCCAGTCAACAAGGAACTGGACCCCATGACCAACACGCCTCTCGGCAAGAATGCGACGCACGGTGTAAACCAGCCCCCCCTCAACCATTCGCGGTGGCGGCGGGTGTGTGTCGGCAGGTGCCAGGACGCTAGTGCTAACCAGCTTAATCCGGGAGACATGGAATGATGGATGGATGTGTAAAGATCTCGGGATCTTTAACTGGACCGTGGCCGGATTGATCTTCCGCACTATCTTGAATGGGCCAATATAGCGGGGCGCCAGTTTTCGGGATTCTACCTTCAAGGGGAGATCCCGGGTAGACAGCCAAACTCTCTGACCGACCCGATAAGATGGGGCCAAACGATGCCTTCTTTCAGCGGCGGATTTTTGTTTGAGCCCCGAGCGCAACAGAGAAGAACGGACCCTGGTCCAAACCAACCGACAGCGAGGAATGAAATGGTTGACCAAGGGAACCTCAGAATCATTCTCAGTCTCAGGAAACAGTGGGGGTTGGTAACCCACCTGAGCTTCAAACGGGGAAAGACCCGTGGAGGAATTACTCAGTGAGTTATGGGAATACTCGACCCATGCTAAAAATCGACTCCATGAGGATGGATTATCCGCCGCTAAACATCGAAGAGTGTTTTCCAAAGACTGATTAGTACGCTTAGTCTGCCCATTGGTCTCTGGGTGGAACCCAGAGGAGAGGCTCATAGTGGCCCCCAACTGTTTGCAAAATGCCCGCCAGAATCTGGCCGTAAACTGAGGACCTCGGTCTGAGACAATATCTTGCGGAAGCCCATGCATCCGGAACACATGGTTAACCACAAGAAGGGCCGTCTCCCGCGCTGAAGGCAGTTTAGGTAGCGCGACGAAATGAGCGGCCTTAGAAAAACAGTCAACCACGACCAGGATGACCGTGTTGCCGTCAGATACAGGCAGCCCAGTGACGAAATCCTATGCAATATGCGTCCAAGGGCGCCTGGGAACGGGCAATGGCCGCAGTAGACCAGAGGGAGGGAGGTGAGAAGTTTTGTTCCTGGAGCAGATGCCACAGGCAGCAACAAACTCCCGAATATCCCTCATCATACCCGGCCACCAAAAACATCAGGCCAGGAACTGCTTAGTCCGATGGGCCCCCGGGTGCCCAGCCAAGCGGGAAGAGTGTCCCCATTGGAGGACCTGTGGCCTAACTCTAGGCGGGACAAACAAACAGCCAGGAGGCTCCCCCCCAGGACCGGGATCGGTCTTCAAAGCCTCCTGAACCACCGCCTCAATCTCCCATTGAATGGGTGCCACAATCTGAGCATTAGGAATAACTGGCTCCGGGGTGGAATCGTGATCAGAGCCGTCATAAATCCGCGACAAGGCGTCAGGCTTAATGTTTTTACAGCCAGGGCAGTAGGTCAGCATAAAATCAAAGCGGTTCAAGAACAATGACCACCACGCCTGCCAGGAATTACATCGCTTGGTTTGCTGAATATACTGGAGATTTTTATGGTCTGTCCATACCACAAAAGGGTGTTCAGCTCCCTTTAACCAGTGGCGCCACTCTTCAAGCGCCAACCGCTAATAACTCCCGGTCACCATTGCTGTAATTCCGATCCGCATGGACAAAGACCGGGAGAAGTATCTTTATGGGTGTAGCTTATTATCCCAACGAGGGCGCTGGGACAAAATAGCACCCACGCCAACCTCCGAAGCATCCACCTCCACCACAAATGGGAGGGAGGGATCGGGCAAAACCAGAATGGGCTCTGAAGTAAAACGTTTCTTTAATTCCTGAAAGGCAGCATCAGCTGCTGGAGACCAAAAAAACGCTGAGGAGGTATTCTTCTTGGTGAGCGCAATAATGGGGGCAGCAACCGCGCTAAAATTACGGATAAACCTCCTATAAAAATTAGCAAAGCCCAAGAAGTGTTGGACCTCCTTAAAACTTTGAAGGGCAGGCCAATTCCTGACCGCAGCCACCTTGTCTGGGTCCATGCGGACCGACCCTTTGGAAACAATAAAGCCAAGGAACGAGACAGTTTGGGCGTTTAAAACACATTTCTCGGCCTTGACAAAAAGTTTGGCATTAAGGTGGGCCTCGAGCACGTCTGACGTGTTGTTATGCTCTGAGAGTGTTGAAGAAAAAATCAAAATGTCGTCAAGATAAACGAAGACGAATTTCTCCAACATCTCTCGGAGGACGTCATTAACGAGTGCCTGAAACACCGAGGGGGCATTAACCAATCCGAACGGCAAGACCAAATATTCGTAGTACTCGTCATGAGTGTTAAATGCCGTTTTCCATTCGTCCCCTTCCCGAATGCGAACCAAGTTATAAGCATTACGGAGATCTAGCTTTGTAAAAAATGACGTCTCCTGCAGACGTTCAAATGCGGAATTCATTAACGGAAGGGGGTATCGGTTTTTAATGGTGATCTTACTCAAACCCCTATAATCAATACAGGGTCTCAGACCGCCATCCTTTTTTCCCAAAAAAAACCCTGCTCCGGCAGGAGACGTGGATGGCCGAATAAAACCATTAGAGAGAGCTTCCTGAATATATTCTCGCATGGCCTCATGCTCAGGCCCTGACAGCGAGTATAGCGAACCCCTAGGAGGAGTAGTACCAGGGTAGAGATTGATCTCGCAATCGTACGGACGATGGGGAGGTAACGTTGATGCTCGTTGTTAACTAAAAACTTCGGCGAGATCAGCATAATCATTAGGAACATTAGACGGCAAACTAAAGTTCAGGGTGGCCCCAAATTCCTCATCCTGCTCAGAATCTAATGTCTCGGTGACTGATTCAGAATCGAAAAAATCCTCTAAAAGGTAATCGTCCTCTGGCTGACGCCAGTCAAATTGAGGATCCCATTCCAACCCCTCCTCTGCCCTTTTTTCTAGTCTAGGAGGGTACGGTGAGACAACCTCCTCACACTCGCTCCAGGCATCAGCCTGCCCCATCGCTTGATGTCCGGGAAAACAAGTTTCATTCTCTGTACAATGAGACCTACAATTGGTGCCCCAGTGGATGATAGTATTATTCTGTTCCCCCCAAATGATGCAAGGTCTATGTTCCCGTAACCAAGAATGCCCTAAAACAATGGGAAAAGCAGGGGAACTGATCATAAAAAATCGAACCTCCTCAGAATGGCCACCAAAGGAAATGAACATATTTAGCGGTTCACAAACTTCGGTTATAACTCCCGTACCAAGCGGGCGCCCGTCCAAAGTTCTGACAGAGCATGGCTGTGAAAGAGGAACGGTGGGAACGGAGTGCCTCCTAGCCCACTCAACATCCATGAAACAATTTACGGCGCCCAAATCCACAAACGCTTCCATAATAACTCTCTTGCTCCCCACAGTCAGTTCAACAGGGATTAGTGTTCGGAAGGGAAATTGGGTCTGCCCCTCTAGCGCCCCCCAAACCGCTAGAGGGGTTTCCCGTTTCCCTGAAGCTTCGTGCAACGTGGACGGGTATAACCCGGCTTATAACAATTAAAGCAGATTATTCTTCTGCGAGTAGTTTTATGAGTCCGGCTCTCAAACGAAGTATCAACTTACATGAGCTCAACCGGAGTAGAATTTTCAGTGGGTGGAATAAGAGCCGCAGCTCGCCACTAGCAACTTTGGCCCCAATGTCAGCAAGCGGCAATCTGTTTAGCTTCTCCCTGTTACGTTCACAGAGGATCACGGTTGTCAATTCCACACAGCAGTCTGAACTAGAGAGTCTAAAGTCGAACAGGGTTCCAATGTAGCCAACGCGTCCTTTATCTCCTCATTAAGAGCATGACTGAACACAGTCATAAGAGGAGCCTCCGGCCAGCCTGTCTCTGTAACCAGAGAGCGAAATAAGATAGAGAACTCAGCTGCACTTTCTTTGCCCTGTTTAAGGTGCATCAAACGCGTAGCTGCGTCCTGACCACAAACATCTTGATCAAATACTGACACCATCTCCCTAACAAGAACCTCCATAGAATTTACGGCTGGTGAATTAGATCTGATTAGTGGGCCGACCCAAGTGAGTGCTGTGCCAGCTAACAGGGATAATATAAATGCCACCCGAGAATCCTCATTAACAAATCGTGACGGCTGAGCCTAAAAAAAATTTCACATTGGGCGATGAAATCCTTACATTTTCCGGCCTCGCCACTATATCTTTGGGGCAGTTGCAACTTCGGTTCTTGGGGAAGGTGTATGGGCGATGCTTATGCAACTTTTTGTGAAACTTGTGTAGACAGGGATCTAACACTCTCGGTCAAGCTTAACAGAACGCTCTCCTGTTTCTGAAGCAAATTCTCCTGAAGGTGGAGTCTCTCAGCTAAACCAGCCTGTTGATTGCCCAGGCTGGAAAGCCCTTTGCCAAAACCAGACAGCATATCTTGCTGGCTGGTGACAGCCCTTTTAATCTCGGCCACCGCTGATGTCTCCATGTTTTGGCTAGAGTGTACTGTGATGGCTGGTGTTTTGAGATGCCAAAAGCAGCGTTCGAAACAAAAGGAAGTCCAGCAAAATAAGAGAGACAAACCAACAAAAAGGGAGACAGAGAGACTCGCGCTTCCAACGGACAAAGATCTTAGTCCGGGTACAAAAGGAAGCAAAGCGAGCAGGACTGAAACGAAATAAAGGGAAAATCTCAGCTACCGAGATATCAAGATAAGGCACCAGACGGTGCATAGAAAGAAAGAAATAACGAGAGAAAGTTTCCCTTGCTAACTAGCACTTTCCTCTTTGCAACTAATTCCTCAAACAATTCTCTGGCTGGAGACCTTACCAGCTAAAGTGCAAAGTTACACTGACACTCTAGCAAAGGCGGGGAGGCGGAACTTGGGTTTAAATAGAGTCCGGGCGCCGCCCACAATTAATGCCAGCTGGCCAAAGAATTCAACTGTGGGCAAAACGATATCGTCCCGGACGAGAGAAAGAAAGAAAGCTCGCCAGCCTCCAAAAACCATGACAGACTTAGGCTATGCGTGATTGCAACTTTTATAATCTAGCTTGTTCCTATGTGGAAGCATCATGAAGTGTGTTTACTGAAACAGTGTGTTCCTTCTGAAGCCTGGAAGTGTTCTAGATAAGACCCAAGGAAATGTAAATTTCTGCGGGGGGAAAACTTTTTAGGATTACTGGAGCCAGACTTACGTGGGATGCGCACGCACGCAGCTGACGCAGAGGGTGTACATCATGATGTTCTGCTTTTACATATATCCAAAGCAAAGGAGAGCTTCTTTTGTCTTTGTTCTTGCCTGCAACGAAGACCCTATTTGCAAGTAGTAAAGGATCCTATTTACTCTCATCTGTCTCAGTCTGGTTTCTTTCAGGAATACAATTTAAAATTCCCACAACATTGGGGGCTTGTCCGGGATTCCAATACCTCATCTGCACTCCCTGGAGAATCGGCGCCGACTGAAAACCGTGCACGGTCGTCTTGGGAGACGTAAAAGGGGGAAAGTCCTCAACCTGGAGCGTTTGTGTCGGCTCTTTGGGTGTGTAGTGATGCCAGGAGGGAGATTCTAACAGAGGAGGAGCGGGTGAGTGACGGAATTTTTCCGAATTCAGCTTTATTGCTGTGAGACAGAGAGAGTAAAACTAAAACTATGGGACAGACTAACAGTAAAGGGGGACTGTGTTGTTGTACTATTGTGGGACAGATTACGTGACTTTGACTGTGACTGAAGAGTGTGTAGAACGTCAGCATAAAGGTTTATAATGGTTCATAATGCGGGGCATCTGTGGCGCACTCATACATCAGGTGGTAGTGGAATGAGGATGAAGCTGAATCTATGAGACTGTTGGCCGCAAATAGAGGTGTCCGCAGATGGCAGTGAAACACAGTGGGTATACCGTGCGTGGACGGTGGGAGATATGTGTGTAGTAATGGAAGGATGTCCTCATCCATAACAGGGATACCAGGCGTTCCGTGCGTGGTTTGAACCATTTGTAACAAGTTACCGATTGAATGCTATTGAAACAGAGTGTTGTCTGCGTATGTTATCTAAGCAGGTCATAAGACAATTAGAGCCTTGGATCTTTTCCAATGTGAATGAATGTGAGAGAGGAAAGTGCACTGAGGTGTGTGTGTGTGTGTGTATGTATGTATTCTGAGCTCAGATTGTGTGTGTGGAAATCAATGTGAATAAACTTAACTCTGTGAGTGTCTGTAAACAACTGCATGGCTGGCATATTTGTTAGTTCTGTCTTTATTAGATTGAATACAGTTGTCATTCTATTCCATGAAGTGATCATATAGATGTCTACAATAAAATTAGCATTTATTCAAGATTAATTTAAGGTGCCCATTGATCATCCTATATTTACAGTATTTTATGGAATTCTTACTGTAATTGCAGGATTGGTAAAAAGTGAAATTTCTGAGAAAAATGGGTATAATAGCAGTGCAAATTTGCCGGAGTTAAGCCTTTTTAATGACTGTGGAGTTGTAAAAGGACAAAGTAGCAGAAGTAAACAGAATAATTATTCCTTATGAAACCAAACAAAAATCCCTATTTCTTGACAAAATAAATGTTTACTCTTCTTAAATGATCAGTAACTATAAACTGGGGGAAATTTAGAGGAAGTAACAATTGAATGTAAATTATACAAACATGGACAAGTGTTTTTAATGTTGTGGCTAATTGAATTGCTTCAAGTAAAAAGTGAAAATCGGAGAAAGTGTTTAATGTACGAGAAAGAAATACATTGTGGAGTCCATTAAAACAAAGTGATAACATGTATTAAGAGCTTCACGTAAAAAGAACATAGAATGGGCATAAGTGAGATTAAAATATCAGATTGTGAATAAAACAAAAATGCACCATTTGATGCAAGAGAAAGCCCAATATTTAAATACTCCAATATTTGTCAGTAGTAATGCATTGCTGAGAAAACCACTAGTAATATCCTCTAGGAGCGTGAAGTAATAACACCATTTGAATTTGTTAAATATTTGTAAAATTGTAAAGAGCTAGAAAATCTAAGCAGTTTTCTGTAAATAATTGGACTGTGTGAGGTTGGTGTGCTAGAAGCATATCTTTGAAAAGAAAATGAAGGAAAAGTAGAAACAAGAATAACATAGTGTGTTCAAAATTTGCCAAAGTACTGTTTAACACTGTATACAGTAAAAGTCTGTGTGCCAAATTTAATTGATACGGAGGTTTCTCTATCAAGTATTGAAATTTTTCAATTAAAAGATCAGAAAAGTACCAGGAAATATAAAATATAATATGAAATTTAATGGTACATATTAGATTTATAAAAATAAAATAAAAAATCAAGTGAACTATTGTGGGATTAGAGACTGGATGGGTTTTTAGTGTGCAGAGTCAAAACAATACAGCAAATGGAGCCTTATTGAACAAAGCAGATAAGGGAGCACAGATAGGTGAAAGGTCAACATGCAGAAGTCAGAGAACAGAATTGATGCATTGTGATAGAGCAAATGTGACTGGGAGCTTTCCTGACTGAAGAAATGCAAATGAATGATTTATGAAAGATCTTTTCTCCATTTCAAACAGGAACTGAGTGTCAACCAGTGATTCTACACAGAAAAAAAAAAACAAAGAGGGGCATAATAACCTTAATCTGTTTCTTCAACCTTTACAGGAAAGGATCCAAGCGAGTGGAAAAACGGCAAAATTATGTTGATGAAGTTTTTGTTATGCATCTAAACTCAACTTTTTCACAGAGTGCTCACTGTAGAAGAGATGAAAATAACCTTGAGTGAAAGTGATAAGCTGGCCAGCTGGGGATTCAACTGTGGGTTTTCAGCTTAAAGTTTACCTTATGAAATAGATTTGGGGAAATCCAATTCGGAGTATTAAACGAGACTAAATTGAGAAGGTGATACCACCATATAATTGAAAGAGTCCACTAGTAACGTGATCACATATTACTTTGCTTGCCATTTCTAAATTTATTTTTGATTGAGTGGACAATCAAATAAAAGGTACAGGCTGAGTTGACCTTTATGTGCTGGGAGCCCAACGAAAAAACTATTAGTTGAATATTAAATATGTACCAATTTTTTGTGAATAAAAAATTTGCATATTGTAAAATAGTCTAAAGCAACTCCACCCAGTTCTGCTGAAGACGTGGGGAATTGTAACAATGGTTGGGGCTAATAAGTAGGGATCGACCGATATGGTTTTTTCAGAGCCGATGCCGATACCGATTATTAAGAAATTGGGATGCCGATAGCCGATATGTAAAACCGATAAATGTCTGCAGTAAAAATGATAATTCACATGAAATTAAATATAACAAACACTGACACAAAACTCAATTCAAATGCCATTAAGCATATGCTTAATTATGAAAACTCAAAATGTACAGGGAGCTGCCAGCAGCACTTGAAAAAAAGTTAAACAGGTTAACAAATGAATGGAAAAATAAATAAAAGTACTCCCGGAAGTTTTAAGTACTGACATTAGTAAAAAAAAAAAAAGAAAAAAAAAAAGAAATGAACAGTAAATGAAAAAGAAAAGTGCGGGGAGCTGCCTGCAGCATTTTTTTTTAATAAAATTAAATGCATAAATATGAATAAATGAAGAACTAAATAAACATAAATAATATCACTCCCTGTTATGATATAACAATGTCAATTTACAATAACTTGCAACAATTAACCATTTCTAATAGAAAAATAAATAAAAGTACACCCTGAAGTTTTCAGCACTGAAAACTTCAGCATATTTATCCTATAATAGCAGATGTATTCAACTGGCTATCTAGACTACACACAAAAGGATAAGTCCAGGGCTTGACATTAGCTTTTTGAGGCACCTGTCCTTCGGACAAATAGATTTACCTTTCACTTGCCCTGGCTCAAAAGTCACTTGTCCGGGTATAATTGACAAAAACGGACTTTTTATGCCCTCGTAATCGAAGATTTGTGCTACCAAAAACTACCAATTTTTCGACAGACAGACCTGGGCAGTGAGGTTCCGGAGGTGAAATCCCAATGAGATTCAGTGACTAGGATTGCGATTATCAGATATAATGTCGTAAACATCAAGGGCAGATTGACCACAGGCTAGGAGACTGTATACAATGATATCTGCTCCTGTAGAAACTATAAGTCCGCATGACATCAACCTTGTTTTGGGGGGGAGTTTAAAATATTTCACGGAGAAGTACTATATTACCCACAACCCTACGCTGTTACCTTGGAAACGTTTAATAAACCCGTGAATGTCTCCATCAACGAGTGCCTTAGGTCAGTAAAGAACGAAGCACAGGCGATGTCACTAAATATTAACAATATGAAACGCTAAATATACTCACGACACAAACTAAAATATATTGCAACGATAAATTAAACAAGCAGCTAAACTATCGATACTGCAGCGAGATGGCATTGATTCACGTCTCACTCACTCTGTCTCTCTCATCGCACCGGTGCTATTACAGTTCATTATTCATTCATCGCACAGACCAAGTTTAACGTCGTGCTTTGTGTGTGTGTTCGAGTTTTTTTTTTTAAATTAAATATCAGCTGAAATTAAATGGGCAGTCTCTGTGCCGTGATTCGTAAATACAGTGTTGCTAATGTTGGCAGTTGGCATCACTGACTTGTCAGCCAAGCTGGGATGCGTACTGCACCCAGTCGAATTTCTCCCTCCAGCTCTGCTCAAATTTTCTCTCACTTTTCGATTCATACGGCTCAGGTGCAGTTGCTGTTTTTCTTCTTGGGGCTTTTACTGGAGCTCGCCCGGGTTGCGAAGCCTTGAGAAACATCGCTGCTCCTCTGATGGAGGCGGTTCCTACTGTACATGAGTGCGCGCGCGTGCGTCCGTGTCTGTGTATCTGATCGGTCGATCAAAGCATTGGAGCTGGACGCTGGTTAGATGTGTGGTGGGGAAAAAACGTTTTTGTTTCAAATTGGTATTCTAAATATATTTAGCGAATTGAATTCAGGGGCACATAACGTGAAGACACGGTATTTTTTCAGCGACTTTTAACTTGTCCGGTGGGGCAAGCAAATTTCTCTTCCCCTTGTCCGACAATAAAATCTACTTGTCCCGGACAAGCGGTAATGTCGAGCCCAGATAAAGCTATCAACTTGCATAAGTCCTTAACGTAAATAATGCAGATCTTCTTAGTCTTAATACCTCTAGAATTAAGAGGTGGCTGCGGCATTCATTTTCATACAACTGAGGTTGACTGGGCAGCTATAATAACGGGTGTGTGTGCGTGCGTGTGTGAGCGTGCGTATTAGAGGAGGGAGAGAGAGCGAGAGAACGCTTGGGATGATAACTGGCATGTTTAAATGTTCAAAAGCAGTTCAAATAATAAATAATTGCCTAATTATATCCAAATGCAATGTGGTTTTAAGGTAGGGCATCACTCACGTTATGACTTCATGACAAGGTGTCGCCTTCGGGGTTCGCCTTTCTATTTATTATGACAGGCTCCACCACTCGTGCTACAGCCAGTACATTTTTTTCGCTAGTGAGTTTTAAATGATCAAGAAATAGGCTACACTCACTGACGTTAGCTGTCGTGTTTGCTTGCGCTAAACGGGTCGTTAGTCGAATGGAGGCCGAAACGTAACTTTTCTGTAGGCTACTCTTCGTCTTGAACTTCACACATTCACACCCGTGTAGGCTAAACTACTCCAATGTGACGTCGCCAAATGATGAGGATTTTAAAATTACGTTACGTTTACCAAATGGTGAGACTGTTATGCTTTATAGCTTCACTGGGACCGGTTACGGTTGTAGTTTTTACACGAAGATTCTGTCGCTTCCTCAGGCCAATTAAAAGTTTGCCTGGCTACACACGTGGGATGGGGAATTTTCACTGGAGTAGTAGACGCATTAATTATGACACTAAAGACATTGTAATGTCGTGTTTTTGCAACTTCCGTGAAGAGGGTTGTGATTTATTGCAATGTCAACGACATAGCCTGCCTCACCTTCAAGAAAGCGCTGCTGAAGATTGTAGACGTAAACAGACTTTCATGCATTTAGCCTTCCGTGTTGATTGGCTGGATTCGTGGTGCGTAACAAATCAGATGGTGTGGTGGGCGGGAGATTGCTCGAGACCTCAGAGTGGTGAGTGCAGGCAGTGACAGGCGCGTCAGAGACAACGCAGCGCTTTAAAAAGAAAAATGTATTTATGTGTGTATGTTATCGGCATATCGGTGGAAAAAATGGCCGATGCCGATATCCATAAAATGCGGAATTTCGGCGCCGATAATCGGCCAGGCCAATTATCGGTCGACCCCTACTAATAAGCCCTGACTGTGCATTTCCTCCATGCTCTTAGCGGAACCCTAGACTGAGCTGGATTGCTTAATCATAATTCATTGGAAAAAAAAAAAGATATTCCCCATTGTTTACAAGAAGTCCTATTTAATAATGCCTCATGTCCTGGATGCAAGGACAACCCTCTATCAAACCCTGAGATTGAATCTGTGTTGATTGTGGCCCTCTGCACGCTAAACATGCTGACCCAATCAGTTTGGCTGACGCCTTTGCAGACAGAGAAGCAAAGGTGGCAGCCAAACATACTCTTGTGGGGCTATTACACCAATCTGAGGATTCAATTTCATGTGACCTGCAGCGAGCAGAGCATGATGCTGCTCCCCCCACAAGAAGAACCGTCAATGGACATTACATGGAACACAACACACTGATGACGGGTGGGTAGGACCCAATGGTAAGCCTATATTGCCGAAATCCATCTTCCAAATTGCTGCAGATTTGGTGAATGGGCAGTGCCATGTATCAAGAGGAGGGACCGAGGGGTTAATAGATCAAAGTTACTAAACTTTACTTACTAAAAAAAAAAAAAAAAAAAAAAAAAAAATTTTTCTAAGAAACGTCCAACATGACAAAGTTATAACACACGGGACACACGGGCAGGGGTAGTAGTAGAGAAGGGGGCAATCCCTACACCCCCTGAGCCATTCCACACGTACATGATGGATTTCATATATTTAATACTGTGTGAGAGGAGAGAGGAAGAGGTCAGCGTTAGTATTGATATGACCTTTTTCTAAATGGGGTAGAAGCTATAGATGCAATCACAGTAGCAAAAATCCTGAGTAGAGAAATTATTCCTAGGTGGGGGATTCCAGAGGCATTGTATAGTGACAATGGGCCAGAATTTAGGAATGAAGTGTTGACCCGCCTAGGAGCAAAATTGGGAATAGGATTGAAAAAGCATTGTGAATATCATCCGCAATCAGCAGGATTAGTGGAGAGAACTAATGGAACCCTGAAAGCAAAACTGCACAAAGCCATGGCAGAAACTAAATGGAATTGGGTAGCTTGTCTGCCATTAGTATTAACCAGTATGAGAATAACACCACAGCGCGGAGTGGGGTAGTTACCTTCCTTATGAAGTAGCACATGGGAAACCTTTTGAATTTCCACAGTTATTGCAGAAAACACAAATAGAAGAAGCAACTCTGGCAGAATGTATGATTAGAGTGTTAACTAACAAGGGTGAGATTCGAAATGTGCTTCCTCCTAGATCAGTAGCGGAGCTGCCACCAGGGGAAATTAAACCTGGAGATTGGATCCTGGTGCGGAGTGTCGGTAGAAAGCAGAAGTGGAGTGAACCAATGTGGAAGGGTCCATATCAAGTGCTCCTGACCACACCGACTGCAGTGAGGATACAGGAGAGGGAAATGTGGATACATCAGTCACACTGCAAGGTAGTACCTCCTCCAACTGGTGTGTAGGTGCAGCTAAATAAGTCAGGATAGACTTGGAGGGAGTCCGGCTACAAAGGAGGGCGAGGCATATAGAGCTCACCCGTCTCAAACCCGGTTAGGGAGGGGATTGGGCCCCCTGAACCTAGCCGGTAACAGGCGGCGGCGGGACTGCAAAGTTCCAAGGGCACGTTAAAGGGAAAGTTCACCCAAAAATGAAAATTCACTCATAATATACTCCCCCCAAGGCTACTTGAAGGGTTGGTTAATTTCTTTTGTCCTCAAAATAGTTTTGGAGTTTTAAGGAAAAACAGCATTGAACAGAAATCCAAATGAATGGAATCCTATGGTGGCCACTTTTTCAAGGTTAAAAAAGCAATGTTAAAAAACATAAAATTCCTCCATACTGCTCGTGTGACATTTTCGAAGTGTCTGCAAGCCCCGACATTATGATTAGACTCGAAAAGACATCATTTTCACTATGTTTTACGCCTAAATATCCAATGTAGCCACTTAGCCAGGAGTCATGTTTTTTTTTCCTCGGGAAGAGTGAAGTTCCATTACTTGGAGAACTCAAAATACGAAGAAGAAGAAGAAGAAGAAGACTTAGAAACACCCGCCATAAAACTAGAAGAAGAAGAAGAGGACCTAGTCTCGAGCTTGTGTTCATGGAAGCAGTGAACTATGCCGCCCGCGAAATGGATCTGCGCGCACCATGTTTATAGTTAACGAAGTGTATATTTTGCCGAGAACCGTTTTTACATTTCAACTGAAGAATTCTTCTGTTTTCTTCGTGAAAACAAAACTTGCGCGACTTTGTGGTGCGTTTCAAGAGAAGAGACGGAGTCAGATTTGGTGTTAGAAAACACAGTTAAAAAAAGAAACTGAGTTTATTAAATCGTCTCGACCAGCGCAGTGTACAGTGTAATTATGATCTGACTGCCTTCATTGGGATACAACAGGGTTTAAATATTCATTGTGAACAAAAGATATTGGCTGAGGAGTTTCGCTATGGTGCAGAAACAATAGAGCCTGATTAACTCATTGGGTTAAACACAGATGACATTGTCTCAGTGAATACAGTACATAACCCATCAGTGTGTTCCTGCTTGACTACATCCACCCAGCAGTGGGCTGAAACTGCCTTGATTAAGTAGTAGAGCGAGACAGAATAGCTGGTTGTAAAGATTCTAGATTACTGCCAACAGAATGCCATATATCACTATATGCGCTAAGAACACTAAAATCTAACAAACGGCTATTTCGCCGTGCCCTCCGGTACACCTGCACAGTTGTATTATTTTTGGATTTGCTCATAGAAATAGTGAATAATTATAACTTCGCCATTTAGGCACCTAGCTCGCATATACATACATTAAATATAGCTAACTAAGTTGGCATAAAGGCTCTCTTTCTAGCTAGCTGACATTATATTTCATGCATTTAAATTTAGTCAATTTAAAATGCGTAGAGCCATTATTATGCGAACTAATTTGGCTGGAGTTGGAACGCGAGCATTTAGCTGGCTAGCTGGCATTAAAATGCGCCGAATAAAAAGGTTGCCAGCTAAAGCCGCTTTCACACTGGACGCGAAACACGACAGATTACATTCAAGGTCAATGCAAAGACGCGAATACATGCATTTCGCGTGCATTAGCGTCTTTGCATTGACTTTGAATGTAATCTGTCGTGTGAAAAATTTGTTTCGCGTCCGATGTGCAAGCATCTAATCATTGACTAAGAAACCAACACTAGCTTAACCCATTAATGACCACTGTCCCATTTCTGGGACATGGCACATTTTAACCTCTGTAACCCAAGTGAATGCGTTACTGTGACTAAGCTGCTGTAGCTTAATCAAGGGAAGTAACTTCGCATCCAGGAAAAGTGCTTATGAGAGTAGTCTCCTTTACAGCAGTGGTGGGGGCCGCCATTTGCATGAATTTCTCGAATCTGTAACAGCACTATGTGACGCTCCAAGAAGTGTGTGCGTCATTTTTTCTGACTGAGGCACATTTTTATATCACACTTAAGACAAGAATTGGAGATTATAGCATCGTCTAAATATGTTTTTCTCAGAATGATGATTTTTATGCTTTCAACAATCTGTGTACATTCGTAAAAGAACATACATACTTGGGGTCCTCGATTACAAAATAAATATTTTTCCCCAGAATATAAGTGTTGAATGTTCATTGTACGCCATATCCGATAGTAAAAGGTAACTTTTACTTTGAAAAGAAATTTGGGCATTAATGGGTTAAACGTGATGTGCGCAGATCTCCCTATCGCGTGCGGCATGGTTCACTGCTTGCATGCAGGGTTGCCAACTCTGATAGGACAAATAAGTGACCGCAGCTTCAAAAACAAGCCCAATATAAATTAGACTATACTAAGATGGTGTAGACCTGGGGTGGAATCCCTTTCATTTTGTTGGGGAGGGAGATTACCTTTCATTTAGTTACTTGAGGGGCTGGGAGGGAGGGCGCGTTCTCTCACATTACTCCTGAGGTTGTGAGCAGACAGTGTCAATCAATGAATCGGGGGAAATAGCAGCCGTAAATGTATAACAATTAGGTCGCTTGTTACACTTCTCTAACAAGCAACCGTAGTTTTTAAAACAAGCCCCAAAAAAAAAAAAAAACCGCGACCCGTAATTTTTTTTCAAGCGACTTCAGGAAAAAAGAAGCCCAAAGTCGCGTATTATAAGCGGACTTGGCAACTCTGCTTGCATGTGAACACAAGCTCGAGGCTACGTTTTCTAGGTCCTCTTCTTCTTCTAGTTTTATGGCGGGTTTCCCTGGCCCTTCTTCTTCTTCGTATTTTGAGTCCTCCAAGTAACGGAACTTCTCTCTTCCCGAGGAAACAAAAACATGGCTCCTGGCTAAGTGGCTACATTGGACATTTAGGCGAAAAACATAGTGAAAATGACGTCTTTTCGAGTCTAATCATATTGTTGGGGCTTGCAGACACTTCGAAAATGTCACACGAGCAGTATGGAGGCATTTTATGTTTTTTAACGTTGCTTTTTTAAGCTTGAAAAAGTGGCCACCACAGGATTCCATTCATTTGGATTTCTCTTCAATGCTGTTTTCCCTTAAAACTCCAAAACTATGTTGAGGACAAAAGAAATTAACCGACCCTTCAATTAGCCTTGGAGTGAATATATTATGAGTGAATTTTCTTTTCTGGGTGAACTTTCCCTTTAAATATGAGATATAGTGCTGAGGAGAGGACTGAAGGCCCCCGTGTCTGGTGAAGTATGAACTGACATACTGCCGTTGTACCGTCTAGTCGGCATGCTTGTCACATGTAAGTGTGGGCAATACGTGGTACGTGGGTGACAGCCCACACCTAGCAGAGGGGCGTTGGAGACGACCTCTGTGAACAGGCAAGGCAGGTGAAAACGGTCAAAGTTTCTATACCCATAGCGAAGTGGGGTAGGAATCAGACCGTCGGTTCCCACCTGGGTGGCTGGTAACCACTACAGGATTCGGGGATCGCTATCGACTGGGTCACCAGCCGGTCGGGTCGCAGATGGCAGTAAGACCACGGGGTGGCCGCCGCGCTCGGCTCAATGTACAGTCAGGCCACCACAAGCCAAAAGCGAATGCGTCAGTCGGCGAGTGGTGCTTCTGTGATCGGTGGGCTTTGAAAAGGAGACACCGGGAAGCAGAAGGCAGAGTTCTCAACCTGAGGGAGCCCAGGCGAAGATCTCTGTGGAAAGGGATCTAGCCTGGGATTGCGCCCTGGAAAGGGAGTTTCAAAGGATCAAAGTGGAAGAACTTATTAACGCTCCAAGTCAGTAGAAACTCCAGACTGATTCATAAAATGGCTCACTTCTCCCTGTGTCTGTTGCTCCTAGGAATTTGCATGGTAAGTGCAGGCCACGAGCCAACCTCGCCCAGGCCAAGAAGTTATGCGGGTGCGGATAACCGCCTGTATGAACCAGCAAACCCTACACACGTATGCTACTAATTCATGGTGGAGATATGCAAATAGAACAGCACATTCTGTTAACCGTGCTGACTGTTATGTGTTTACATACCTGCCAGCCTCCATGTCTACACCCAGAGTAGTGGTGTTACAAGTTGCAGCGCCCACGATGAGTGTGAATAGTACAATTAAGTGCGCTATGACAGTGTAGACTGCTTTTAGTGGATTAGCCTCAATGGACCCCAGTGTACTCCCCTCGACCTAGTAATGAACTCTGGGTTAAAATACTGCACAGACAAAGATGGATATCTGAAGTTGGGAAATGTGAGTTCTAATGTCCCACTCATGGTAGTCCATTATAGTTCGGGGCATAAGTTTTGGCGATGTGTCAAAGTGAATGGCACAGAATTTGTGGGAATAACCCAGGGGTGTCAGGGGAAGTTACTGATTTTCTGTGGCTATCCACAAATAACAGAAACATCCTTTTTCCTTGGTAGAGGAGACAGTCCAAACGGCACATTATGTAACCCATGGGCACCACACTGGAATGGGACTAGAGCTGTGGACGGTTGGTACTGGTTGTGTGGACATCAGATATATGTAGCGTTACCGCCAAATTGGGGAGGGGTATGTGCTTATGTACAATTAAGTGATCACACATACATTGTGAGTGCGGACACTACGACCACGCGACGGAAACAAGATGCAGCAGCACCACATGATCCGATTTGGGGAACTAATGTTCCAGCAGAGGCAAAGGTGTGGTCAGTAGGAGACAAGATCACCCTCTCCCTGTTTCTGCATCTGGGAGCTGGAAAGGTAACGTTGCGAATGGAAACTGTGAACTATCGCCTGAGTGCACTTGAAACCCGTAATATCACTAGGAGTGTACAGCTAGAATTGACTGCGTACAATTAATGACACTGCAAAATCGAATGGTACTCGATTTATTGACAGCGACACAGGGTGGAGTTTGTCAAATAATAGGAGAATCATGTTGCACCTACATACCAGCAAATGATGAGGAGGGAGGAGTAATAGATCAGGCCTTGCAACGTTTAAAAGATCTATCAGATGCACAGCTGAGTGACTTTGTATCTGACAGAACCTGGTGGCAGTGGCTCATTTCTGGGGGGTGGAAAGCAGCAATAACATCTATACTGAGCCTCATAGCAGCAGGATTCGCAGTACTGCTCTTTTGTAGTTGCTGTGGGATTCCAATAATTAAAAGTGTCATATCAAAAATGTTGAATGCTAACCCACAGTTTCAGATGTTTACGTTACAGGGCATCGACGGAGGACATTCTCTGCCAGAGGAGCTGGAGGAGTCATACAGTGATGTGATAGAAATAGAAGGCCTGGCTGAACAGAAGTGTAGAAAATTTTTCTAGCATTTCCTGTGAATGAAGCACATGCTGAAAATTGAGAGAAGTAGCGGATAATCAATTATAAACAGGGGGGAAATGTGGAAACAATTTAGAATTGATTTACTTTCTTATTTGGTTATTAATTGTTTATCCTTGCTTGCTCTTGATTTAGTATTGATTTACTTATTTATTCAGTCATTAAGTGTTTATCCTTGCTTGTTCTCGAGTGGCCTAGGTGACCTAGGCCATGCGTGATTGCAACTTTTATAATCTGGCTTGTTCCTATGTGGAAGCGTCATGAAGTGTGTTTACTGAAACAGTGTGTTCCTTCTGAAGCCTGGAGTGTGCTAGATAAGACCCAAAGAAACGTAAATTTCTGTGGGGGGAGAAACTTTTTAGGATTACTGGAGCCAGACTTATGTGGGATGCGCACGCACGCAGCTGACGCAGAGGGCGTACATCATGACGTTCTGCTTTTATATATATCCAAAGCAAAGGAGAGATTCTTTTGTCTTTGTTCTTGCCTGTAACGAAGACCCTATTTGCAAGTAGTAAAGGATCCTATTTACTCTCATCTGTCTCAGTCTGATTTCTTTCAGGAATACAATTTAAAATTCCCACAACAGTAGCAGCCATCAAATTTGAAATGAGCTCATTTTGTGGATAAAATTGTAAAATTTGCTCAGTTTCAACATTTGCTATGTTATCTCTATTCTATTGTAAATAAAATACTGGCTGGTGTGATTTGAAAGTCTTTGCTTTTTGATTTTATTTAGGGTCAAAACACGGTATTCAAAATCTCTCTGACGGGACATTTTAGAGACAATATGACAGATCAGTGGTGCTAAATGATCCACAGTGTTACTTTTAAATTCATTTTTGCTTTAATTGGACCATAAGGGCTTATTCAAAACAAGGAGCTACTTTATATTTAAATAAATGTTGGAATGACAATCAGTTAAAGTTCAATCTCTGACGGACTTTTTTTGGCCCCTAGTATTTTAGGCTAAAACTCCAACTAAAATTTCTCTTTGAATTTCATTTAATCTATACCTTTTGCAATTTATATTGCAAGGTATAAGTCTTAAGAAGTAATTAAGGCATAAGTAGACCATTTTTTATACTTCCTTTAGCAGCATGGGCTGTTGAGTGTAAAAAGTCTTTATCTCTGACGGGACATCTCTGACGGGACACTTTTGACCACTTTATAAAAATCTGACAGCAGAATGCAAATCATGCACATCCACATGTCAAACAGCCCCTGCTTGGCAGGTAATGCAGTGAGGTGTGAAACACAACTCATTGAGGCCTGACAACACATGCAAACACCTGAACACTGAAAGGCAACATAGCAAATCATCATTAAAAGTGCCCAATACTAATATGGATACACTAAAAAAGAAATATAACACAACATAACAGTCAAAAGTAACTTAATTGAAGAACAAAACCTAGTCAATCAGATTTGTCAGAAAATGTCCCATCAGAGATAATAATAGAATTGTGGCAATATTTTCCCTGTAAATGATTTTAATTCTATAACTTGTAGTTATAATTATTACATATCATTAGTAAAAAGAAGAGTACAAGTTTTATTGATATAACTTAACAGTTGTGGAAAATATGAAAACTTTTCAAAGTCAAATATCTCTGACGGGACACACCACCCACAGTACTAAATATTTTTTCCACAATATAAGTATTGGGTGGCAGTTTTCTATGTTAAACTATTATTTTTCATTAGTTTAACATATTTGAGTAATAAAAATATGAAAAAATAACCTAATTTCTGGCCTAGGCCAATGTTACAATGTGTCCCGTCAGAGAGGCAATTTTTTTCCCTTTATATTTCCCAGTGACTCACAGAAAAAGTACTGGGTGTATATCAATGCAACTTATGTTATCTGAAAATTCAGGCTGTTTTCAACAATGATATAAGAATTTTAAGTTTCAATGAAACAAAAAAAAATTGTGACACCCAGGGCACCATTACTGTGTTTTAACCCTTTACAATTTACACTTTGTCCCAACTATTTCAGAATTGGGGTTCTACAATATTCTTGGTGCTATATACTGGCCCATCCTATAAAGGTCTGGCAATATCACACTGAGTGTAATGCTAAAATGTGCAATTCTACTTTCCATTCTGCATTCAGTACAGAGGAGGGGTATCGTAGCCATAATGGGCAACTTGTATTACATTGCTTGCTAAGTACTGATGTAAAATGCATTGTTTTTTTCAAGTAATTGCCTCTTTATTGTCATAGAATAAGTTATAGAATCCTAATTTGGCAACCTAAATGTAGTCGGTAAATGCAAGTGCTAACAGTATTGCAGATCAAAACTGACATGACTTGATAGCACAACTGTGGCGCTGTCGTCAAAAGGGTTGAACTAAGACTAATTAATTAACTGTGGGTGAGACAGGAATTTATAACCATTATACCCATCAGATAAGCCGCGGTCAATCCCATTTACACCAGAGCGTGAACATCTTGGCAAACTGGCAATTTTGTCTGGTGAAGAACAAGCATTTGTCTTGCATCACGGCCACCTCCTTCAGTCCTCTGAGAACCGCTCTCCAATGTACTATGCAGTTCAATGATGTGAGGCCAAGAGGAAAGCAAACTAGCATCAATTTGTTGTATATGAATTTGGGCCATTTAAACCATATATGAAAATGGACTCAAGGTATGAAAACAAGGGTGAAAATTAAGTTAATAATTTGTATTCTAAGACTTCTGAAGTACGCAAAGGACTTATAGCTTTGGTTTTATTGACAATTTTCACCTGTTCTGGAACCGTGCACCCTTTTTTTTAAAACGGACTGGTTACATCCCAGCAAATGGGGCAGCCAAATGCTATCGGCCAATATTCACCATGCTGTGTTGTGCTTCCCACGGGACTGACTGTTTACCTCCTGCACACACTGGCCGGAACTTCCTTCATCTTCTTTCATTGTGGTTCATTGTCAGCCTGCTGTCTCCCACAAGAGCTCCCCCAACGTCCAGCCGCCATCTCATTTTCTAATGGACTTGGTCCCTCTGTTGACTTTTTAAACATCCCGGTCAGATGTAGTGAGGGTGTAAAATTTTCTGGGGCGACAAGCACTATTGCACACCCAATCGCAAAAATTATTTCCACGCGCCTGCCAAGGCAGAAATTTAGACCAAGTGGTGTCTCCATACCAAACCTTACACAAATCAATATTCAGACCCCTGGTATTATTTTAACAGTCCCTCCTGTAGTTTTAACACCTGTAGCTTTTCAATCCCATAAGTGTGGGTTGGGTCTACTGTGTCTTAATGTAAGGAGTCTGTTGTAAAAAATGGATTGTGTTAGGGCTCTGGTTCCGCAAAGTAATCCTGATGTATTTCTTGTCACTGAATCTTGGTTGAATGATTCTGTGTCGGACCATGATATAGCAGTGGTTGGTTATAATGTTTTTAGGTGTGACAGGATTAAGAGAGGGGGAGGGGTATTGATGTTTGTAAAATCCTCTCTCACTGTGAATGTTTTATTATCCTCCTCTATTCCAGAGCAGTTTGAGTGTCTAATTATCAAAATTGGTTTGGGTTGTGCAAGTTTTACTCTAGCAGGTGTGTATCGCCCACCAAGCGCTCTTTCATCCTCCATAATCAATCTCTCTAATATCTTGTCCACTTATGCTCACACTGAATTACTGGTTGCTGGTGATCTCAATATAGATTGGTTATCACCGTCCTCAAACCATTTTAAAGAGGTCTGCGACAGCCTGACTCTCATGCAACTTATTTCGGAGCCTACACGACCTAATTTTAAAGATTTATCCCAATCAACTTTGATTGATCTGATTTTAACAAATAGACCACACAAGTATACCCTGAGTGGTGTCTTTTCTTTGGATTTTAGTGATCATTGCCCAGTAGCATGTATTAGAGACACGAAAGTTACAAAGGCTCCTCCATGTTTTATTACTAAAAGAAATTTTAAACATTTCTGTGAGCAGGCCTTCCTGCACAATATTTTCTGGAGTGATTCAAGCTCTGCGGGTTTTATTCCAGACCTTGACCTAGCATTGGCTCACTTTATTACCGTGTTTAATCGTGCTGTGGATAAGCATGCTCCGGTGAATAGACTTAGGGTTAAGAATAGGAGAAACCCTTGGTTTTCGAATGCCTTATCCACGGAACTACACGTTAGGGATGAAGCATGGGGTAAAGCTAGGGAAACCCAGGCACTCTCTGACTGGCAGGTTTTTAGAAAATTAAGAAATAATTGCTGCTCACTGACTAAAAAGGTGAAATCTGATTATTTTATTATTCACTGGCCAAAAGTCAGGGTAATCCTGCAAAATTTTGGAAAATTGTGACGTCCCTGAATTGTTATCCATCTTCATCTATTCCACACTCTATTCACACTGATTCTGGTCCTATAACTGATAAACACAAAATCTGTGATCTTTTTAACCAACATTTTATAGTGGCCGGAAACCTTTTTGAAAATTTAATTAATCAGCCCTCTACAGGGGGTATGTCTGACCTCAGCTCTAGTTCATTCACAAATTCTCCAAAACCTAGAGTATTGTTTTCATTTAGGGAATTTCAAGTGAATGAGGGCCTACAAGGATTGAAACGAATTGATGTAAATAATTCCACTGAAGAGAATCATCTAGTTCCGAGTCGTTTGTGTTTAGCTGCCCCAATGATTGCGCATTCAATAACTAAAATTTTTAACTTGTCGGTATTGACGGGGACTATTCCCAGTGTATGGAAAGCTGCTCATGTTTTTCCATTATTTAAGGCTGGTGATCCCAGTTCAGTGACCAGCTACCGACCTATCTCAAAATTGCCTTGCCTGGCTAAGATTTTAGAATCTCTCGTTAAGCAACAACTGTGCAGCTTTTTAACTTTCAACAACATTTTAACTTCACAACAATCTGGCTTCAGGCCTGGTCATAGCACCATCACAGCAGCTTCAGTGGTTATAAATGATTTGATATCAGCTGTGGATAATAAACAAAAATGTGCTGCCCTATTTATTGATTTAGCAAAAGCTTTTGATACAGTAGACCATTTTATTTTATCAAAAAAGTTGTCCTCCATTGGTCTTGATTGTGATGCCTGCTTGTGGTTCCAGGACTATCTCTCTCATAGAACACAAGTTATTATGCTTGGGGATGCAAAGTCTCAATTTTTAAAAGTGATGAAAGGCGTACCCCAAGGATCCATTCTTGGACCGATTTTATTCATAATTTATAATAATAATATTGCTCGTAATATTGCAAATTGCAAGGTTCATTTTTATGCAGATGACACTGTGCTGTACTCCTCTGCACCAACGTGTGCCCAGGCCCTTATCTACCTGCAATCGGCTTTTAATCTTATTCAACACGCTCTGGTAGATCTGAAACTTGTGTTAAATACGGATAAAACTAAGTTCATGTTTTTTTCTGCTCGGAATGCAATTATGCCAAATGATTCAATTTTCTCAGTGTCTGGTGTTAAAATTGAGCAAGTTCAGTCTTACAAGTATTTGGGTATCTGGCTGGATCATGATTAGGGGTCAACCGATCAATCTGCCGGCCGTTTAATTAGGCCGATTATTAGGCATTTTGACTTAATCGGCATCGGTCCATGCCAGCCCTCACAAGGCCGATTAAAAATGACTGCAAAAAAAAAATTCTGCAAAGTGCAGACACATCGGCTTGCTAGTGAATATTCAATAACTGATCCGGGTGTGCCATCTAGTGAGAGAATAGTGTAACTGCGTACATAAATAGAGCAGCTCCATGTCCGCTGGAATCAACATCTGCGCACACAGGTTATGGATCGAAACGGATGTTTAAAAAAAAAAAAAAAAGCCCATTCGCACGCATTTACCTCGCCCCACTAAAAACCATCTTTTAAACCAGTAACCACTAAAATCGAGAAACTGTACAAGCATAATTTCTATTGTATTTCATTTGTAAGTTTTCTTAATGCAAATAGAATGACTTCAGTTTATGTATTCGTTCACTCATTCATTCTTCGTAATAATCGACGGTACGATAGGCTACTTGATTTTTTTTGTTTCAGTATTCATTTGATTAAATTAACAAACTAAATACTTATCTGCGTTTGCTGATGCGCTACTGAAAGAGCTGGTCATTTCTTGCTTTTTTCTTTCCAGTGCATTTCTCCGCCATTATGTAGGAAATTCTAGGAAACTGGTTTTAAAAAATCCAAAAGAACTTAACTTCCCACCATCTCCCTCGTTCCAAAAACTCCAAAGAAAGTTCAAAAATATCGCCGTCTCTCCCTGCTAGTGTTAACAACGTATCACAATGCAGCCTGACAGGGCGGGCATCGAAATGCGTGCACTGCCAAAAGTTCTGTTAAAGCTATAGTATGTAACTACTACATGTCCGTAAATGTCCGTTTCATCCAAGCCACTACTAGAGGAGATGACACAATGCTGATTAAGCCGATCGGCTTCTCTAAAATCTCACTGTATTTTTCAGTGTTTGTTGTTTTGTATTGCGTGGCAACCAGCGACATTCCCGCGCTGGCACACGGGAAATGACGCGTTTTATTTCAAAACAAGAAGGGAGGGGGAGGAAGAGCGGAGAGTCTCCTATCAAGAGAGCTCCGAACCCCACGTGACTTGTTTTGTTTAGACCAGCGCCGCAGATTTCAAGCCTTCTGAGTTCACAACTCACTTTAATTCGAACGACGTTGGACTTTATGTCGAAAAACTATATCGGTTAAATATTAAGGACTTGGAGATTTATGAAATAATTCATGAGTACTTGCATTTGCGTAGTTACCACAGAACAGTAGAACAGTGCCGTGACAAACTAAAGAAACTGCGGCACTCAACATTAGGAAGTGCCGGCTGTTTTGTTTTAATACCGCAAAATTCCCTCAGGGGGCGGCAAAAGTTACGCATTATATCTTAAACACAGCAAAAAGCGTTATGTAGGGAACATCATCTTTGCCCATACGCGTCGTATGCATGTATACATCCTTAGTTACAATTGTCCGTGTTGGCGATTTCAGTCATTATTTGATGAAACAATTATTATGTCAAAGGTAAAAAAAAATAAATTCTAGATTAAAAAATGTGAAAAATTAAGTGTGCACACAAATTAATAACTCATTGAAATTTATTAAAAGCGGTAGATTTCAATGGAGGGCGATTTCAAAATCGGCAGGTGAATAAAATTCCCTAAAAGCAGTATACCGCCAAAAGCGATAGAGTTGGCATGTATGGGATCGGGTTCCTCACTAAACGCGTTGTGAACGGACTGAATTTTCGCATTGTGCCGAAATTGTCCAAAAGCGTAACTTAAATTGTCCCGGATCAAATTTTATTGTCATTTGGACAAGGGGACAATGTTAATTTATGGCCATATTTTCAAGTTTTTCTGTGTTCAAATAAATGATACACTGATTTTAACCAAGCCATTACTTCCATTTTTTTTCTATTTTTCGTCCGACTGGTCTTTCTTTGTAATAAAGCATGTATAATCTCAACCCAATCAAGCACAATCAAGTAATAAACGTGTTTTTTGGTTTGTTTTTTGACAACCTAGGCTATCACAAATATGTATGCCGAAATGATGTCACATGAATGTAATAATATTCATATGACTATGAAGACAAAAGAAAAACAAAACAGAAATTGAATTTCATAGAATTTAATTAAAAAAAACAGATCAACAATGAACAAGCTTGTTAATTTTTGAATATGGGTCTCTCAGGCATTGGCTATAAGGAGGAAAGAAAAAAAACAACACTAACAGCTGGACTGAAAATCTTTTGGAAAGGATATAATTGCCTGGAGCCCACCGTAGATCGCCAAAAGAGTAAGCTTCTGATCCCAGTTTTCCCCATTAAGTTCCACTGTGTGGTTCCAGACAGAGATATGAGACAAAATATTAACACTGCTGCCGGGATCACCAGCACCCCAGCGGAGTTCTGGGGGTTAATAGGATCGCCCTGTAATTTATCATTAAAAAAATTTTTAAAAAATCGGCATTATATATCAGCCATCGGCTGCCCTGCTATCTAAATATTGGCATCGGCATTGGCCACTGAAAAACCCATATCGGTCGATCTCTAATCATGATTTTTCCTTTAAGACTCATGTGTCTAACTTGTCGAAGAAAATCAGAACAAAAATTGGGTTTCTTTACAGAAACAGGTCTTGTTTTTCTTTAGACAGTAGGAAGAGGATTGTCCAGGCAACAATCTTGCCTTTATTTGACTATGGGGATATCCTTCACATGCATGCCTCTGATAGTACTTTAAGACCTCTGGACGCTATTTATCACAGCGCTCTGCGTTTTATCACTGGAGATTGTTTCCGCACTCATCACTGTGTGTTATATAGTTCTGTTGAGTGGTTTTCCCTTTATTTTAGAAGGAAGCTACATTGTATTTTATTTATTTATAAAGCATTGCTTGGCAAACTTCCTTCATATCTTACTAGGCTGTTGTCCTTCAAAATCCGAAGCCAGCATGTTAGATCGCAAGGGTGGATTTTGTTAGAGTCACCCAGGACTAGGACAAATTTGGGCTGTTCTGCTTTTAGCTCATTTGCACCTTATGTCTGGAATAGATGCCAAGACTCTCTGAAGCTTGACTGTCTCATTCCCTATGAATCCTTCAAGAATCGACTGTGGGAGATGTTACTTGAGGAGGCCAGATGTACTTGCCTTTAGTTTTAACTTTGAACTTGTTCTCTGTCCTTTGCACATGAATGTTTTACTTTTTTTTAACTGTATTTTAAAGTTTGTTTTCCTGTATTCTGCAATTGTTGTATGTAATTGTGTGAATCTTACCATGCTCTGTGTGTTAACCCACTTTGTAATTCTTTTAATGTATTCAGGGCTCCCCTGAAAAAGAGACCTCGGTCTCAGTGGGACTTCCCCATAATAAAGGAAAATAATAATTCTCATGTTCAAATGCTCACTGTCAAAAGATGCAGAAATCAATATTAATGGTGATTGATTCAGCATTAATGATCCATTCAACAATCAAGCATTGTGCCAAAGGGCTAACCCAGGACTTGAACGTCTTTTAATATTATCGTAACAAATTAAATGCAGGACACTGTAAGCTCATGAGGATCATTCTTAGTCAATGACTCACACACAATTTTCACCATGCAGTAGACCTCCAGGTTGAAACTAAACTCAGGAATACAACAGAAACTAGAGAAGCCATTTCTGAAGAAATTGCGAGTGTGAATGCTGAAAGCTGAAGCCACACTGTGATGCTGTCTTGAATACAGTAAAGTTTGAATGATTTGAATGTTTGAATGTTTGCTGACGCCACACTGAATAGCTGCCATGAAAATGTAATATTTGAATTATGTAGAATACTTGAATGTTTATTGAAAAACTGAAAGAAAGCTGAACAAAGAAAAAATGAAAGAACAATGCTAACCATGCTAACCACGTTACTCAGCTAACTTAGCTAATGTTGTTAGCAGTTATGCTAACTATGCTAACAATGCTAACTATGCTAACCACATTACCTAGCTAACTTAATTAATGTTGTTAGCGGTTATGCTAACAATGCTAAGCATGCTAACCACGTTGCCTAGCTAACTTAATTAATGTTGCTAGCCGTTATGCTAACTATGCTAACAATGCTAACCATGCTAACCACGTTACTCAGCTAACTTAGCTTATGTTGTTTGCTAACCATGCTAACCATGTTACTCAGCTAACTTAGCTAATGTGAGAAGTCGAATGAAGTCTCTAGGAGAAAGTATGCTGAAATTATAGAGGTTCAAAGTTGCACAAGAGTTCGAAGAGTTTGAAGACTGTTTCAATGCATTTCTATGGGACAAAAAATAAGAAAAAGTAAAATATTTTAAAAGGTATAAATAGTATGAAAGAGAAGAGTAATAGCAATAATGTCCAGAAAAAGCTGCACGTTTTGATATATGAATTGTTGAAATAGCACAAAGTATGTAGGACCAGTTTACTAGCGTAGAACGGCGGAAGAAGTAAGAATAATAAGTATAAAGAAAATGGCCGACATGAAAAACAACAGTGTGAATGCTTTCAGCATTCGCACTAATAAAGACAGTACAGGTTACACTGCCTCCTAATTTAGCCGAATTTTTTGTTTTTTTCTCTGATGTAATTTGAACGACCCAAGAGAGAATTCTGAGGCTTACCTGCTGGAGCACTTTGGCACACTGTGCTGCAGGAGGTGGGGTGGGTGGATCTGACCTCAGCGTAGGGGACATCTTCATTCTGAGTGACTGAGAGGATGGGGGCACAGTCATTTCATTTTTAATTTTAGTCATTTGATCATTATTTTTATGAGCATCCTGAGAAAAATAAATGTGGAGAAAGATGTCAAAAAGAACAAATGCTTTTATAGGCACCCACAACACATACCTTCTTCCTCACCATTGCCAAAACACATCACAAACAATGATGAAAAGAATAGAGGAGAGAAGAGCCAGATGAAACGTGTCAAAGGAGAGGAAGCAGAAAAGAAGAGAAAAGTTTTTGTGAAACATCGGTTTCAGAAAACTGTACTAATTACACTTTCTAAATATTCATCTTGGGGCAACTGTGTGGCTTATCCTATTAAGTTTTGTCAGTATTTGAGAATCAGTTTATTTTGTTTTTCTGTTTATATGTGGCTTTTTGTGTTTATTCAGAGCTTTTGTTATATTCCATTAATTGCTTTCATTTTATTTTTATGATTTCTTTTCCCCGTGTCTGTTCCACGTCTTTGTTTTCATTGCACTACTACTCCAACCCTCCCTGTTATGTTTAATAATTTAATAGATGTTTCATTTGATTTCCTTGTTGTTAGCCACACCCCTAGTCATGCTTCTCAGTTTATTTGCACCCGATTTGAGTTCTCCCCTTGTTAACACTTCCCTTTACACAACTTAGTATTTCCACCCAGTCTTTTCAAGCCTGTCACCTTTTCCAAGTCACTTGAGCCTGAGTATTTTTCCAGTGTTTATCATCCTGGTTTTGATTCATTTTGTCCACAGTTAACAAATTTTTCCAGTCCTTTTTGTTTTGACATTTTATGACTATAATACTGGCTGGTTTTCAAACATATAATTCTGTCTCTTTTTTGTCTCTGAAATCTCACTGTTTGGCATTTGACCCAAGGCTTGTTTAATGACTCTTTTTTTAGATGACCCTTTCTGTGCTGCAAGTTACCCGATTGGTAAAGAACCAACCTGTGTGACCTTGAGAATTCTCTTAATAAAGTCAGTGAAATAGATTTTTTCATTAGTAATTGCCTTTTTATAATCTTCTGTGGCAGTGGATTCTATTGGGATAACTCTATTTTGGACAGGTATTTGGGCAATGGGCAATGAGTGTGTAAACAGGAAATTGAATTAACATTACCTGGGGTGTAACAGAGCCTGGTGTGACCATTTCCTAGCACATTCTGAAGAATCTTGAACTATTCAATCTTTGTAAAAGGAGACTTCGGGATGATTTGATTGAGATCCTCAAATGTGTAAAAGGGATTAAAAAATGTTAACAATGATCATTTAGGCCAAATTCTGCCTGCAGAACTCAAGGTCATAAATGGATGTTAGCCGAGGGAAAATTTAGCGCTGATATTAGACAAGACAAGACAAGACAAGACAAGACACCTTTTTGTCCTCTGCATTTATCCCGTCCTATAGTTAGGAGCAGTGGGCAGCCACAGAGCAGTGCCTGGGGACCAACTCCAGTTCTAAGGCCAGTTCCTTGGTCAGGGGTACTGATAGGAGTGTTCCTATAACGCATGTGTTTTCCACACAGACATATGTTTTCACACAGACAGTGATCACGGTGTGGAGTAGCTTGCCTGGCCATATCGTTGAGGCAGAAACTGGGAGTTTTCAAGAATGGACTTGATATATTCCTGGATACCATCTAGTCCTTGAGTATCTTAAGTGTTAGGTTCAGTTTAGTGATAGGAAAATGGCGAGCCTCGCTAGGCTGAATGGCCTGTTCTTGCCACTCATGTTATGTCATGTGATGTTATGTTTTCCTTTAGCAATTGAAAACAGACAGCAGGGGATTGTGCACCATAAGATCTGACAATATATTTCAATATTAGAGTGCCCTCTCTCAGTTATACTGAATTCTTCCTGCCGAGTTGCTTGTATTTTTCTCAATCTCCAGAATCCAGGATTCTGTGTGCAGGCATCTGCCAAGAGAAAGTAAAGGCCGGCTGCCTGGGAATGGATAATGGAATCATCCTCTCCCCCCTGGTTTCTAAATAATGTTTATGGCTTAACATTTTTTTTTTTTAAATTTTCTGAGAATGTAGGCTAGAGGTCATTGTGAACTCATATGGTGTAGTGTGACTAAGGCGATCATTGTATACCCCATTCACAGATGGCCAAACCAATCAAATACAAACATATTCTTCTGTGTTCTGTACGAGAACCAATCAAAAGCACTGCTTTTTATTCTGTCCAGAGTTCTATAACTGTTATAATCAGTGAAATGCACTACCTTTTTCGGTTTACAATTATCCATCCTGGGATGTTAAGGTGATGAACTTTCTCCAGGAAAAATTAACCAAGATTCTCTTATCATGTCTGATTTTTTAAAGTGCAGAATTACTCTGTTCCAAATATGTGTAATCATGCTCTATTTCAATCAGAATGGATTCAATGTATGAGAATTCACTATTTAAATCTACACTTTGCAATACGTCCTTCCAGCTAGAATTCTACCATTCATTAGTAATGGAGCTGTTCTATTTTTTTTTAAGAACAACAGCTGTAAGTGATGTACTGAAGCATGAGTGAAGATGAATGCTTTGCTCTAACTGTGTTCTATCAAAATAAACTCTGGGGCAGAGTGCAGAGAGGTGGGCTGATGCACTTCACAGTATCAGCAGTGAGGGCTCCAACCCTGCCAATGGCGCCCCCAAGGGGGGGCCAGGGGAGGCCACGGCCACCCCTGGAAAACTGCTGGCCACCCCACTGGCCCCCCCAGAGCACTGAATGTATAAAACATGGCCGCAGCCTCCGCGACGTTACTCATAGGTTTCTGAATATCCACTGCGAAGCTCATTTGGTCGCCAATTTGGTATTTACCTGACTCCGCCTACCTCCGGCTAATCCAAAAATGGTCAAAAAGGTGGACCGTTGCTGGAGCTGAGGCGAGCCGAATGGAGCCTGGTTGCTGAAACACGCCCCCCGAGCTCGAAGTTACCAAGCCAGCTACTGCTTACGAACTAGGCTAGAAACCAACTCAGTTCGATTCTTGGTCGTATCTGTCCTCGTAAAGGAAAGGAGCCGCGAAGTTGCTTGAGGTGGCGGGTCGAACGCTGTTTGTATCCGTGAAGCAGTTGCGAGACGAACGCTGTACACCGCTGGGAAGGTGCGGCGGTCGGCTCACCCCTATGAGTACGAGCGGTGCTCAGCTCAGATTTTTCGCGCACCTTAGCCCCGCCACAATAATGGTGGTATGGCCAGTCAAACGTTAACATTGCATAACGTAAGCTTACTAGCAAGCCTGGTGGCGGACCTTTATTTTTATTTTTCACACCGGCATATTTTTGATCTATCACCCTATATTTTGAATTCGGTGAATGCCGAATTAATTGGCTTCTGTGACGAACAAACAAAGGAGTTATCAATGCTGGCACAGCTGGGCATCTGGCTCCAAGGCTAAACAATGGGGTAAGGTTACTGTCAAAAGTTTCGTGCGTGTACACATAAAAATCGTGCACGTATTAAAAATGTGTGCGTGTTAGTCCATAGTTGTGCATAAATAAAAATTTTGTAAATTCTTGTTTAAGTCAAATCACGCATAGATTATGCAGTGTATAAATTCTCTGTGAGAATACAACTCATAAAGTTACAACTTCACTAAATTACAAATACGGATTGCTGTTTACGGACGTCCCTTTCTTTAGAATGAATACGAAATCTGAATAGCGTGAACTAACTGTCAAAACTACGTCACGAGGTCACGGGCATTATGTATCGAGTGGAAGATAACATCGATTCTACAAACTGCGCATGTGTCAGAAATTCGACCGTGGGTTCAATTCAATGAGTGTATATAGAACTGGACTAACACGCACACATTTTTAATACGTGCACGATTTTTATGTGAACACGCACGAAACTTTTGACAGTAACCTTACCCCATACTAAACCATGGTTATTTCAGCACCTACCCAGCTAATCTATGACCTTTATATTAGCTAACGATAACAATGTGACTCGCAACGTTTCTTTCGCGTCGTCTAAATTAAGGTACTTCTGGAACTCAACAGAGAGACTTTACTCTTAGATTCACTTTTCACTTAGGTTTTTTTTCTCTCGTGTAAATGTTGCGTTACTGGACACCGAATATAACCGAACGTGGCCAGCTAGTGACACTGTTTCCCTTGCCATTTGGCTTATTAATTAGGTTAATGTAGCTTGTGGATGGTGGACTTAATGAAGAAATGCATTTAACGACAGCTAGCTAGCTTGCTAGATAACGTGGGATAGGTTTAATTAGCTATAAAGCTAGCCAGAATGATACTGATACCGTATCAGTAATCGCACTGAAAATGGAACGAATCCATTTGCGGCGAAGCAGCGGTAATTGTTGCATTTGCAGCAAGATGGCATGAAAGGAGAAGAGACTCCGAGCCAGAACATGAATACATCCCTACAAGGGAGGAACACCAGGAGACATGAACTTTGCACGAACGTGTGGAACAGGCAGCAGCCTCAGTCACAGCCACAGAGACTGGTGAAGACTCAGCTAGATTTAGGCCAGCCCCTACTAACCTGCCTCTGGACCAACAGGTGAATTTATCAGTGTGTCGTTGATAATGAAATGGATGGCTACAGGGTAAACTCATTTGGATAAATCTGTGGTTATGGTCTACAGTGAGTGAGGCATTTTCATGGTAATTATATTAAACCTTTGATTTACCTTTGTCAGTAGTTATGTGCCTGCAGCAATGCAGACACATATTATAATCCTGCATACTTCTTTATTATTATTATTATGTGCCTGCAGCAATGCAGACACATATTATAATCCTGCATACTTCTTTATTATTATTATGTGCCTACAGCAATGCAGACACATATTATAATCCTGCATACTTCTTTATTATTATTATTATTATGTGCCTGCAGCAATGCAGACACATATTATAATCCTGCATACTTCTTTATTATTAGTGTGCATGAAAATGCACACTATTGTTATTCCAGTTCTTCTTTTTCTTCTTCTTCTTATTATTATTATTATTCTAACACACTTAATGCGGCCTCAACCGTTTAACGTAGAAACTTCATTCAAACTGCGTTGCGTAGGTCTTACTTAGGACACCTGTGCAATGTATTTTTCATCTTTGTAACTTTTATACTTTTTAAACTATGAATAAAAAACTATTAATTTTTTCCCCCATAGACTTAACATTGGGCTGATGACATCACAATAGGGCCATTAAGCAAATGGAATCTTGTGCCAGATGTTCTGACCACCTGCAGCAACTGTCAGTTTCTCAGGCTTTCAGACTACAGTCTGGCTCTCTTAACACTACAGATCCTGTTCAACTGTTTCCTCTGCTTACAACTGTTTCAAAATAAAAGTCCTCACAACAAGAAATCACTCTTAAATAATTTAACTATTTAAACTACTCAAATATTTAACTCTTCAGCCATTCCAACTGTCAGTTGTCATCAACTATGACTCCTGCCAACTGTTTCACCTGTCCAAAACTGTTTCAAAATAAAAGTCCTCACTGCAATAATTCACTGTTAAATAATTTAACTATTTTAACTACTCAAGTGTTCAACCGTTCAGCCATTCCAACTGCCCATTGTCATCAACTATGACTCCCGCCAACTGTTTCCTCTGTCCAAAACTGATTCAAAATAAAAGTTCTCCCTGAAATAATTCACTGTTAAATAATTTAACTATTTAAACAACTCAACTATTCAACTGTTCAGCCAATCCAACTGTCAGTTGTCATCAACTATGACTCCTGCCAACTGATTCCTCTGTCCACAACTGTTTCAAAATAAAAGTCCTCATTATGATAAATAACAATTAAATAATTTAACTTTTTAAACTACTCAACTTTTCAACCGTTCAGCCATTCCAACTGCCAGTTGTCATCAACTATGACTCCTGTCAACTGTTTCCTCTGTCCAAGATTGTTTCAAAATAAAAGTCCTCACTAAAATAATTCACCGTTAAATAATTTATCTGAACTACTCAACTATTTAACTGTTCAGCCAATCCAACTGTCAGTTGTCATCAACTATGACTCCCGACAACTGTTTCAAAATAAATGTCCTCACTACAATTAATCATAATTAAATAATTTAACTATTTAAACTACTCAACCATCCAACTGTTCAACCATTCTAACTGCCCATTGTCATCAACTACGACTCCCGCCAACTGTTTCCTCTGTCCAAAACTGTTTCAAAATAAAAGTCCTCACTGCAATAATTCACTATTAAATAATTTAACTATTTAAACTACTCAACTATTTAACTGTTCGGGCATTCCAACTGTCAGTTGTCATCAACTATGAGTCCTGCCAACTGTTTCACCTGTGTACAACTGTTTCAAAATAAAGGACCTCATTACAATAGATCACAATTAAATAATTTAACTATTTAAACTACTCAACTTTTCAACCGTTCTGCCAATCCAACTGCCGGTTGTTATCAACTATGACTGCCGCCAACTGTTTCCTCTGTTCAAAACTGTTTCAAAATAAAAGTCCTCATTACAGTAGATCACAATCAAATAATTTAACTATTTAAACTACTCAACTTTTCAACCGATCAGCCATTCCAACTGCCCGTTGTAGTCAACGATGACTCCAGCCAACTGTTTCCTCTGTCCAAATCTATTTCAAAATAAAAGTCCTCACTGAAATAATTCACTGTTAAATAATTTAAGTAGTTAAACTACTCAACTATTTTACTGTTCAGCCATTCCAACTGTCAGTTGTCATCAACTATGACGCCCGCCAAGTGTTTCCTCTGTCCAGAACTGTTTCAAAATAAAAGTCCTTATTACAATAAATCACAATTAAATTTAACTATTTAAACTACTCAACTTTTCAACCGTTCAGCCATTCCAACTGCCCGTTGTCATCAACTTTGACTCCCGCCAACTGTTTCCTCCGTCCTTAACTGTTTCAAAATAAAAGTCCTCACTACAATAAATCATAATTAAATAATATAATTATTTAAACTGCTCAACTTTTCAACCGTTCAGCTATTCCAACTGCCCGTTGTCATCAACTATGACTCCAGCCAACTGTTTCCTCTGTCCAAAACTGTTTCAAAATAAAAGTACTCACTGTAATAATTCACTGTTAACTAATATAACTATTTAAACTACTCAACTATTGAACTGTTCAGCCATTCCAACTGTCAGTTGTCATCAACTTTGACTCTCGCCAACTGTTTCCTCCATCCACAACTGTTTCAAAATAAAAGTCCTCATTATGATAAATAACAATTAAATAATTTAACTTTTTAAACTACTCAACTTTTCAACCGTTCAGCCATTCCAACTGCCAGTTGTCATCAACTATGACTCCTGTCAACTGTTTCCTCTGTCCAAGACTGTTTCAAAATAAAAGTCCTCACTAAAATAATTCACCATTAAATAATTTATCTGAACTACTCAACCATTTAACTGTTCAGCCAATCCAACTGTCAGTTGTCATCAACTATGACTCCAGCCAACTGTTTCCTCTATCCAAAACTGTTTCAAAATAAAAGTACTCACTGCAATAATTCACTGTTATCTAATTTAACTATTTAAACTACTCAACTATTGAACTGTTCAGCCATTCCAACTGTCAGTTGTCATCAACTTTGACTCTCGCCAACTGTTTCCTCCATCCACAACTGTTTCAAAATAAAAGTTCTCACTACAAGAAATCACAATTAAATATTTTAACTATTTAAACTACTCAACTATTCAACAATACAGCCATTTCAACTGCCAGTTGTCATCAACTATGAGTCCTGCCAACTGTTTCCTCTGTCCAAAACTGTTTCAAAATAAAAGTCCTCACTCTAATAAATCATAATTAAATAATATAACTATTTAAACTACTCAACTTTTCAACCATTCAGCCATTCCAACTGCCCGTTGTCATCAACTTTGACTCCCGCCAACTGTTTCCTCCGTCCTTAACTGTTTCAAAATAAAAGTCCTCACTACAATAAATCATAATTAAACAATATAACTATTTAAACTACTCAACTTTTCAACTGTTCAGCCATTCCAACTGCCCGTCGTCATCAACTATGACTCCAGCCAACTGTTTCCTCTGTCCGCAACTGTTTCAAAATAAAAGTCCTCATTGAAATAAGTCACTGTTAAATAATCAAACTTTTTAAACTAAAAAACTATCTAACTGTTCAGCCATTCCAACTGTCTTCAACTATGACTCCCGCCAACTTGTTTCCTCTGCCCACATTCCACCTTATGCAACTACAGTTTGCATTTTCATACACTCGTAATTCCCTGGAATTACATTCTCTAGTTATTATTCCATATTCTTCCGTAATCGCATGGTTCGCTACTCCTCCCACAGTTTTCACCCAATCCCCACACATTACACATGAAAACGTGCAGCTCCCTTGTGAGGAGTGTGCTATGACTTTTCTAAGAAATCCGACTTACGGATTTCCCACAATTCCCGAAAAACATGGACTTCTGAAACCTCATTATAATGGAAGTCAATGAGAAAACTCACTCATCTTCACCCTTTCACCGTGAACTCATATATTCACGTAGAAACTTTGTTCCAACTCCCAAACATTGACAAGCAATGCCCAAGCAACCATTAGGAACAGCATAGCAACCGCCTAGCAATGACCTAGCAACCACCAAGAACACCATAGCAACCACCCAGAACGCCCTAGCAACCGCCCAGAACACCATAGCAACCGCCTAGAAACGCCCTAGGAACCACCCAGAGCACCATGGCAACCACTTAGCAAAGCCCTAGCAACCACCCAGAACACCATAGCAACTGCCTAGCAACGCCCTAGCAACCACCCAGAACACCATAGCAACCGCCTAGCAACGCCCTAGCAACCACCGAGAACACGATAGCAACCGCCTAGCAACGCCCTGGCAACCACCCAGAACACCATAGCAACTGCCTAGCAACACCCTAGCAACCACCCAGAACACCATAGCAACCGCCTAGCAACGCCCTAGCAACCACCCAGAACACTATAGCAACTGCCTAGCAATGCCCTAGCAACCACCCAGAACACCATAGCAACCGCCTAACAACGCCCTAGCAACCACCCAGAACACCATAGCAACCGCCTAACAACGCCCTAGCAACCACCCAGAACACCATAGCAACTGCCTAGCAAAGCCCTAACAACCACCCAGAACACCATAGCAACCGCCTAGCAATGCCCTAGCAACCACCCAGAACACTATAGCAACTGCCTAGCAACACCCTAGCAACCACCCAGAACACCATAGCAACTGCCTAGCAACACCCTGGCAACCACCCAGAACACCATAGCAACTGCCTAGCAACACCCTAGCAACCACCCAGAACACCATAGCAACTGCCTAGCAACACCCTAGCAACCACCCAGAACACCATAGCAACTGCCTAGCAACACCCTAGCAACCACCCAGAACACCATAGCAACTGCCTAGCAACGCCCTAGCAACCACCCAGAACACCATAGCAAACTGCCTAGCAAAGCCCTAGCAACCACCCAGAACACCATAACAACCGCCTAGCAATGCCCTAGCAACCACCGAGAACACCAGAGCAACTGCCTAGCAAACACCCCCTAGCAACCACCAAGAACACCATAGCAACCCAGCCTAGCAACAACCCCTAGCAACCACCCAGAACACTATAGCAACTGCCTAGCAATGCCCTAGCAACCACCCAGAACACCATAGCAACTGCCTAGCAACACCCTAGCAACCACCCAGAACACTATAGCAACTGTCTAGCAACACCCTTAGCAACCACCCAGAACACCATAGCAACTGCCTAGCAACACCCTAGCAACCACCCAGAACACCATAGCAACTGCCTAGCAACACCCTAGCAACCACCCAGAAAACTATAGCAACTGCCTAGCAACACCCTAGCAACCACCCAGAACACCATAGCAACTGCCTAGCAATGCCCTAGCAACCACCCAGAACACCATAGCAACTGCCTAGCAATGCCCTAGCAACCACCCAGAACACCATAGCAACTGCCTAGCAACGCCTAGCAACCACCCAGAACACCATAGCAACCACTTACCAGAACCCTGGCAAGCACCTCGAACACTGTACATGTAGAGCAGCAGGCACATTCAAAATTTCTATCGGAATTTTCTAGTTATTATTATTATTCTTCCATATTCTTCCGTGATCACATGGTTCGCTACTCCTCCCACAGTTTTTACCCGATCCCCACACATGACACATGAAAACGTGCAGCTCCCTTGTGAGGAGTGTGCAATGACTTTTCTAAGCGATCCGACTTACGAATTTCCCACAATTCCCAAAAAACATGGACTTCTGAAACCTTGTTATAATGGAAGTCAATGAGAAAACTCACTCATCTTCACCCTCTCACCGTGAACTCATATATTCACGTAGAAACTCTGTTCCAACTCCCAAACAGTGACAAGCAACCATTAGGAACAGCATAGCACCCGCCTAGCAACGACATAGCAACCACCCAGAACACCATAGCAACCACCCAGAACACCCTAGCAACCACCCAGAACACCATGGCAACCACCTAGCAAAGCCCAAGCAACCACCCAGAACACCATAGCAACCGCCTAGCAACGCCCTAGCAACCACCCAGAACACCATAGCAACCGACTAGCAACGCCCTAGCAACCGCCTAGCAACGCCCTAGCAACCACCCAGAACACCATAGCACCCACCTAGCAATGCACTAGCAACCACCCAGAACACCATAGCAACCGCCTAGCAACGCCCTAGCAACCACCCAGAACACCATAGCAACTACCTAGCAACGTCCTAGCAACCACCCAGAACACCATAGCAACCACCTAGCAAAGCCCTAGCAACCACCCAGAACACCATAGCAACCGCCTAGCAATGCCCTAGCAACCACCCAAAACACCATAGCAACCGCCTAGCAATGCCCTAGCAACCACCCAGAACACCATGGCAACCGCAAGCAACGCCCTAGCAACCACCCAGCACACCATAGCAACCGCCTAGCAATGCCCTAGCAACCACCTGGAACTCCATAGCAACTGCCCAGCAAAGCCCTCTAGAGCACACAGAACACCATATCAATGGCTTACCAGATCCCTGCAAGCACCTCAAACACTGTGCGTGTGGGAGCAGCAGGCACATTCAAAATCTACCGAATTTTCGAGTTATTATTATTATTATTATTATTATTATTATTATTCCATATTCTTCCGTAATAATCGCACAGTTCGCTACTCTCCCACAGTTTTCACCTGATCCCCACATTACACATGAAAACGTCGCCCTTTGTGAGGAGTGTGCTATGACTTTTTCTAAGCGATCCGACTTACGGATTTCCCACAATTCGAAAAACATGGACTTCTGAAACCTTGTTATAATGGAAGTCAATGAGAAAACTCACTCATTTTCACCCTCTCACCGTGAACTCATATATTCACGTAAAACTCATCCCAAACATTTATTCACGTGAGAACAGCATAACAACCGCCTAGCAACGACTCAACAAACACCCAAACACCATAGCAACCACCCAGAACGCCCTAGCAAACAACCATAGCAACCGCCTAGAAACGCAAGCAACCACCCAGAACCTAGCAACCACCCAGCAAAGCAATAACCACCCAGAACACCATAGCAACCACCCAGAACGCCCTAGCAACCACCCAGAACACCATAGCAACTGCCTAGCAATGCCCTAGCAACCATCCAGAACACCATAGCAACCCCACCTAGAACAAAGCCCTAGCAACCACCCAGAACACCCATACACCATAGCAACGGCCTAGCAATGCCCTAGCAACCACCCAGAACACCATAGCAACTGCCTAGCAATGCCCTAGCAACCTCCCAGAACACCATAGCAACTGCCTAGCAACGCCCTAGCAACCACCCAGAACACCATAGCAACGGCCTAGCAATGCCCTAGCAACCACCCAGAACACAATAGCAACCGCCTAGCAACGCCCTAGCAACCACCCAGAACACCATAGCAACCACCTAGCAACACCCTAGCAACCACCTGGAAGTCCATAGCAACCACCCAGCAATGCCCTATAGAGCACCCAGAACACCATATCAACAGCTTACCAGATCCCTGGCAAGCACCTCGAACACTGTACGTGTAGAGCAGCAGTCACATTCAAAATTTCTACCGGAATTTTCTAGTTATCTCCGCCAAGGAGATAATGCGATCGAGTCAGTTTATTTATTTATTTATTTGTTCGCGTCTTTCTGTCTGGCTGTGGACAGGATTTCTCGGAAAATACTGGACGGATCTTCATGAAATTTTCACCAGAGGCAGATCTTGGGCCAGGGACGACTCCATTAAAATTTTGTGATGATCCAGATCCGGATCTGGATTCTGGATCCGGATCTGTTTTTACAATCTTAGTGGCATATCTTGGAAACTACTTGACAGGATCTTCATGAAATTTTCACCAGAGATAGATCTTGGTCAAGGGACGACTCCATTAAAATTGTGTCATGATCCAGATCCGGATTTGGATTCTGGATCCGGATCTGTATTTACAATCTCAGTGACATTTCTCCGAAACTAATGAACAGATTTTGATCAAATCAAGGTGGAAAGTGATTGCGCAATCACACCCTAGGGTAATTGTCCAGTCAGGCCACTGATTGCGCTATCACACCCAGCGGCCATTGTCCAATCACACGCCAGCGGCGGTGATTATCCAATCACACCACTGATTGCGCAATCATACACCGGCAGTGATTGTCCAATCACGGCCTGTGCAGTCACATCGATGCGATTGCGCAATCACCCGATCATCACGTGACATCATGGTCACGTGATGATCATGTGATCGCTCTGTACTTTGATGACGGCTTTGGAGAATGGATGCTTCAAACATACAAAAATCCCATTTAAACTTGTCACATGGGTGGTCCTGAAATCTTCCAAAGAGAAAGATCTTGCATTTGTATCAACATGATCCCTTGGCGGAGATCAGAAATCTCGGATAGCTCTTGTTATTATTATTATTCTTCCATATTCTTCCGTAATCGCACGGTTCGCTACTCCTCCCACAGTTTTCACCCGATCCCCACACATTACATCAAAAAACGCGGCTCCTTGTGAGGAGTGTGCTATGACTTTTCTAAGCGATCCGACTTACGGATTTCCCACAATTCTCGAAAAACATGGACTTCTGAAACCTTGTTATAATGGAAGTCAATGAGAAAATCCTTCAAACTCACTCATCTTCACCCTCTCACAGTGAACTCATATATTCACGTAGAAACTCTGTTCCAACTCCCATACATTGACAAGTAATGCCCAAGCAACCATTAGGAACAACATAGCAACCGCCTAGCAATGACCTAGCAACCACCTAGAACGCCCTAGCAACCACCCAGAACGCCCTAGCAACCACCCAGAACACCATAGCAACTGCCTAGCAACGCCCTAGCAACCACCCAGAACACAATAGCAACCGCCTAGCAACGCCCTAGCAACCACCCAGAACACCATAGCAACTGCCTAGCAACACCCAAGCAACCACCCAGACCACCATAGCAACCGCCTAGCAATGCCCTAGCAAACACCCAGAACACCATAGCAACCCACCCAGAAACGCCCTAGCAACCACCACCCAGAACACCATAGCAACTGCCTAGCAAAGCCCTAGCAACCACCCAGAACACCATAGCAACTGCCTAGGAACGCCCTAGCAACCACCCAGAACACCATAGCAACCGCACCATAGCAACGCCCTGGCAACCACCCAGAACACTGTCTGGATGGCAACCGAACCCATAGCTAAATGCCCTAGCAACCACCCTGAACACCATAGCAACTGCCTAGCAACACCCTAGCAACCACCCAGAACACCATAGCAACTGCCTAGCAATGCCCTAGCAACCACCCAGAAAACCATAGCAACCGCCTGGCAACACCCTAGCAACCACCCAGAACACCATAGCAACTGCCCAGCAAAGCCCTAGCAACCACCCAGAACACCATAGCAACCCTGCAACACCCTAGCAACCGCCTAGCAACTGCCCAGCAACCCTACCCAGAACACCATAGCAACCGCCTAGCAACACCCTAGCAACCACCCAGAACACCATAGCAACTGCCTAGCAATGCCCTTAGCAACCACCCAGAACACCATAGCAAACCCCTAGCAACCAGAACACCATAGCAACTGCCTAGCAAAGCCCTAGCAACCACCCAGAACACCATAGCAACTGCCTAGCAACACCCTAGCAACCACCCAGAACACCATAGCAACTGCCTGCAATGCCCTAGCAACCCCAGAACACCATAGCAACAGCCTGGCCTAGCAACCACCCAGCCCTAGCAACCACCCAGCAACACCACCACCCAGAACACAATAGCAACCGCCAATGCCCTAGCAACCACCCAGAACACCATATAGCAACTGCCTAGCAATACCCTAGCAACCACCCAGAACACCATAGCACCTAGCCAGCAACGCCCTAGCAACCGCCTAGCAACGCCCTAGCAACCACCCAGAACACCATAGCAACCGCCTAGCAATGCCCTAGCAACCACCCAGAACACCATGGCAACTGCTAGCAACACCCTAGCAACCACCCAGAACACCATAGCAACTGCCTAGCAATGCCCTAGCAACCACCTGAACTCCATAGCAACCGCCCAGCAAAGCCCTATAGAGCACACAGAACACCATATCAATGGCTTACCTAGATCCCTAGCAACCACCCAGAACACTGTGCGTGTAGAGCAGCAGGCACATTCAAAATTTCTATCAACCACCCAGAACACCATAGCATTATTATTATTATTCCATATTCATCCTGTGTCGCACCCCCAGAACACCCACAGTTTTCACCTAGCAATCCCCTAGCAACCACCCAGAACACATGAAAAGTGCAGCTCCCCAGAACAACATAGGAACTATGACCCTTTCTACCACCCAGAACCCATACAACGGATTCCCCTACAATTCCCAGAAAAACATGGACTTCCTGAAACCTTGTTCTAATGGAAGAACACCAATGAGAGAACTCAGAACACCATAGCAACTTTCATCCCCTCCACCGAACTCATATATTCACGTAGCAACTCCGTTCCAACTCCCAAACATTGAGAAGCAACTGCCTGCCAACCATTAGGAACCACCCAGAACACCATAGCAACGACCTAGCAACCACCAGAACCAGAACACCATAGCAACCACCCAGAACGCCCCTAGCAACAACCACCGCCTAGCAACTGCCCAGCAAAGCCCTAGCAACCACCCAGAACACCATAGCAACTGCCTAGCAAAGCCCTAGCAACCACCCAGAACACCATAGCAACTGCCTAGCAACGCCCTAGCAACCACCCAGAACACCATAGCAACTGCCCAGCAATGCCCTAGCAAGCACCCAGAACACCATAGCAACCGCCTAGCAACGCCCTAGCAACCACCCAGAACACAATAGCAACTGCCTAGCAATGCCCTAGCAACCACCCAGAACACCATAGAAACCGCCTCAGCACCACCCTAGCAACCACCCAGAACACCATAACAACCGCCTAGCAACGCCCTAGCAACCACCAAGAACACTATAGCAACTGCTTAGCAACACCCTAGCAACCACCCAGAACACCATAGCAACTGCCTAGCAACACCCTAGCAACCACCCAGAACACCATAGCAACTGCCTAGCAACGCCCTAGCAACCACCCAGAACACTATAGCAACTGCCTAGCAACACCCTAGCAACCACCCAGAACACCATAGCAACCGCCTGGCAATGCCCAGCAACCACCAGAACACTATAGCAACCGCCTAGCAACACCCTAGCAACCACCCAGAACACCATAGCAACTGCCTAGCAACACCCTAGCAACCACCCAGAACACCATAGCAACCGCCTAGCAAACACCCTAGCAACCACCCAGAACACCATAGCAACTGCCTAGCAACGCCCTAGCAACCACCCAGAACACCATAGCAACTGCCTAGCAACGCCCTAGCAACCACCCAGAACACCATAGCAACTGCCTAGCAACGCCCTAGCAACCACCCAGAACACCATAGCAACTGCCTGGCAAACGCCCTAGCAACCACCCAGAACACCATAGCAACTGCCTAGCAACGCCCTAGCAACCACCCAGAACACCATAGCAACCGCCTAGCAACGCCCTAACAACCACCCAGAACACCATAGCAACTGCCTAGCAACGCCCTAACAACATCCCAGAACACCATAGCAACTGCCTAGCAAAGCCCCTAGCAACCACCCAGAACACCAAAGCAACTGCCTAGCAATGCCCTAGCAACCACCCAGAACACCATAGCAACTGCCTAGCAACGCCCTAGCAACCACCCAGAACACCATAGCAACTGCCTAGCAACGCCCTAGCAACCACCCAGAACACCATAGCAACTGCCTAGCAATGCCCTAGCAACCACCCAGAACACCATAGCAACCACCCAGAACACCATAGCAACTGCCTAGCAACGCCCTAGCAACCACCCAGAACACCATAACAACTGCCTAGCAATGCCCTAGCAACCACCCAGAACACCATAACAACCGCCTAGCAAGGCCCTAGCAACCACCCAGAACACCATAACAACTGCCTAGCAACACCCTAGCAACCACCCAGAACACCATACCACCTAGCAACCACCCAGAACACCATAGCAACCCCTAGCAACACCCTAGCAACCACCCAGAACACCATAGCAACTGCCTAGCAACGCCCTAGCAACCACCCAGAACACCATAGCAACTGCCTAGCAACGCCCTAGCAACCACCCAGAACACCATAGCAACTGCCTAGCAACCACCCAGAACACCATAGCAACTGCCCTAGCAACCACCCACCCAGAACACCATAGCAACTGCCTAGCAACGCCCTAGCAACCACCCAGAACACTATAGCAAGCAACTGCCCCAACCCCCAGAACAACACTCTGGCAAGGCCCTAGCAACCACCCAGAACACCATAGCAACTGCCTAGCAATGCCCTAGCAACCACCCAGAACACCATAGCAACTGCCTAGCAACTGCCTAGCAACCACCCAGAACACCATAGCAACCACCTAGCAACACCCTAGCAACCACCCAGAACACCATAGCAACTGCCTAGAAACGCCCTAGCAACCACCCAGAACACCATAGCAACTGCCTAGCAACACCCTAGCAACCACCCAGAACACCATAGCAACTGCCTAGCAAATGCCCTAGCAACCACCCAGAACACCATAGCAACCGCCTAGCAACACCCTAGCAACCACCCAGAACACCATAGCAACTGCCTAGCAACACCCTAGCAACCACCCAGAACACCATAACAACTGCCTACCAACACCCTAGCAACCACCCCCAGAACACCATAGCAACCGCCCTAGCAACGCCCCTAGCAACCCCTAGCAACCACCCAGAACACCATAGCAACTGCCTAGCAACGCCCCTAGCAACCACCCAGAACACCATAGCAACTGCCTAGCAACGCCCTAGCAACCACACCAGAACACCCCTAGCAACCACCCAGAACACCAGCAACACCTAGCAACAACCACCCAGAACACCATAGCAACTGCCTAGCAACGCCCTAGCAACCACCCAGAACACCAAACACCAACTGCCTAGCAAACCCTAGCAACCACCCAGAACAACATAGCAACCCCTAGCCTAGCAAGAACCCATAGCAAGCAACCAGAAACCACCAGAACACCATAGCAACTGCCTAAACGCCCTAGCAACCAACACAACCAACCCAGAACACCATAGCAACATGCCTAGCTAGCAACCCCCTGCAACCACCCAGAACACCATAACAACCGCCTAGCAACGCCCTAGCAACCACCCAGAACACCATAGCAACTGCCCAGCAATGCCCTAGCAACCACCCAGAACACCATAGCAACTGCCTAGCAATGCCCTAGCAACCACCCAGAACACCAACTGCCTGAGCAACAACCACCCAGCCTAGCAAAGCCCCAGCAACCACCCCCAGAACACCATAGCAACTGCCTAGCAACACCCTAGCAACCACCCAGAACACCATAGCAACCGCCTAGCAATGCCCTAGCAACCACCCAGAACACCATAGCAACTGCCAACCTAGCAAGCAACCAACCCAGAACACCATAACACAACCAACCCAGAACACCATAGCAACCACCCAGAACAAGCACCGCCCTAGCAACCACCCCAGAACACCATAGCAACCCCCTAGCAACACCCTAGCAACCACCCAGAACACCATAGCAACTGCCTAGCAACACCCTAGCAACCACCCAGAACACCATAGCAACTGCCTAGCAACCACCCTAGCAACCACCCCATAGCAACTGCCTAGCAACCCCTAGCAACCACCAGAACACCATAGCAACTGCCTAGCAACACCCTAGCAACCACCAGAACACCATAGCAACTGCCCTGCAACACCCTAGCAACCACCCAGAACACCATAGCAACTGCCTAGCAACAAGCAACCCAGAACACCATAGCAACCGCCTAGCAACACCCTAGCAACCACCCAGAACACCATAGCAACTGCCTAGCAACGCCCAACAGCAAACACCACCCAGAACACCATAGCAACTGCCTAGCAACCACCCTAGCAACCACCCAGAACACCATAGCAACTGCCCAGCAACAAACCCCTAGCAACCACCCAGAACACCATAGCAACTGCCTAGCAACACCCTAGCAACCACCCAGAACACCATAGCAACTGCCTGGCAACACCCTAGCAACCACCCAGAACACCATAGCAACTGCCTAGCAACCCCTAGCAACCACCCAGAACACCATAGCAACCGCCTAGCAACACCCTAGCAACCACCCAGAACACCATAGCAACTGCCTAGCAACGCCCTAGCAACCACCCAGAACACCATAGCAACCGCCTAGCAACACCCTAGCAACCACCCAGAACACCATAGCAACTGCAACACCCTGGCCACCCAGAACACCATAGCAACCCGCACCCAGCAACACCAGAACACCATAGCAACCGCCTAGCAACACCCTAGCAACCACCCAGAACACCATAGCAACTGCCTAGCAAACGCCCTAGCAACCACCCAGAACACCATAGCAACTAGAAACGCCCCCAGCAACACCCTAGCAACCACCCAGAACACCATAGCAACCACCTAGCAACACCATAGCAACCCTGCAACCACCCTAGCAACACCATAGCAAACAACGCCCTAGCAACGCCCTAGCAACCACCCAGAACACCATAGCAACTGCCCAGGCAACCCCTAGCAACCACCCAGAACACCATAGCAACTGCCTAGCAACCCTAGCAACCACCCAGAACACCATAGCAACTGCCTAGCAACGCCCTAGCAACCACCCAGAACACCATAGCAACTGCCTAGCAACACCCTAGCAACCACCCAGAACACCATAGCAAAACTGCCTAGCAACACCTAGCAACCACCCAGAACACCATAGCAACTGCCTAGCAACGCCCTAGCAACCACCCAGAACACCATAGCAACTGCCTAGCAACGCCCTAGCAACCACCCAGAACACCATAGCAACTGCCTAGCAACGCCCTAGCAACCACCCAGAACACCATAGCAACTGCCTAGCAACACCCTAGCAACCACCCAGAACACCATAGCAACTGCCTGGCAACGCCCTAGCAACCACCCAGAACACCATAGCAACTGCCCTGGCAATGCCCTAGCAACCACCCAGAACACCATAGCAACTGCCTAGCAACACCTAGCAACCACCCAGAACACCATAGCAACTGCCTAGCAACACCCTAGCAACCACCCAGAACACCATAGCAACTGCCCTGGCAACGCCCTAGCAACCACCCAGAACACCATAGCAACTGCCTAGCAACGCCCTAGCAACCACCCAGAACACCATAGCAACCGCCTAGCAACGCCCTAACAACCACCCAGAACACCATAGCAACTGCCTAGCAACACCCTAGCAACCACCCAGAACACCAAAGCAACTGCCTAGCAATGCCCTAGCAACCACCCAGAACACCATAGCAACTGCCTAGCAACGCCCTAGCAACCACCCAGAACACCATAGCAACCGCCTAGCAACACCCTAGCAACCACCCAGAACACCATAGCAACTGCCTAGCAATGCCCTAGCAACCACCCAGAACACCATAGCAACTGCCTAGCAACACCCTAGCAACCACCCAGAACACCATAGCAACTGCCTAGCAATGCCCTAGCAACCACCAGAACACCATAGCAACTGCCTAGCAACGCCCTAGCAACCACCCAGAACACCATAGCAACTGCCTAGCAACACCCTAGCAACCACCAAGAACACATCGAACTGCCTAGCAATGCCCTAGCAACCACCCAGAACACCATAGCAACCCCTAGCAACACCCCAGCAACCACCCAGAACACGCCATAGCAACTGCCTGGCAACGCCCTAGCAACCACAGAACACCATAGCAACTGCCTAGCAACACCCTAGCAACCACCCAGAACACCATAGCAACTGCCTAGCAACGCCCTAGCAACCACCCAGAACACCATAGCAACCGCCTAGCAACGCCCTAACAACCACCCAGAACACCATAGCAACTGCCTAGCAACACCCTAGCAACCACCCAGAACACCATAGCAGCTGCCTAGCAATGCCCTAGCAACCACCCAAAACACATAACAACATAGCAACCCACTATAGCAACTGCCCTAAACCACCCAGAACACCATAGCAACTGCCCTGGCAACGCCCTATAGACCACCCAGAACACCACCGCAACTGCCTAACAATGCCCTAGCAACCACCCAGAACACCATAAACAACTGCCTAGCAACGCCCCCTAGCAACCACCCAGAAACCACCCAGAACTGCCCTAGCAACACCTTCTGCAACCACCCAGAACACCCAGAACACTATGGCCGCCTAGCAATGCCCTAGCAACCACCCAGAACACCATAGCAACCTCCCAGCAACCCTAGCAACCCAACCGCCTATAGCAACCACCTGCGAACACCAAACCAACTATAGCAACTGCCCTAGCAACGCCCTGGCAACCACCCAGAACACCATAGCAACCGCCTGGCCAACCAGAACCCATAGCAAAACCACCCCCCAGAACACCCAGAACACCATAGCAACTTGCCCAGCAACACCCTAGCAACCACCCAGAACACCATAGCAAACGCCTTAACGCCCTAGCAACCACCCAGAACACCTTAGCAACTGCCTAGCAACACCCTAGCAACCACCCAGAACACCATAGCAACCGCCTAGCAACGCCCTAGCAACCACCCAGAAACAGCAGCTGCATAACAACTGCCCAGCAACCACCCAGAACACCAAGCAACCCTCGAACAGAACCCATAGCAACTGCCCAGGCAATGCCCTAGCAACCAAGAACACCATACACAACTGCCTAGAACGCCCTAGCAACCGCCTATAGCAAACGCCTAACAACCACCAGAACACCAACACCCAGAACACTATAGCAACTGCCTAGCAAACCCTAGCAACCACCCAGAACACCATAGCAACCGCCTAGCAACGCCCTAGCAACCTAGCAACCACCCAGAACACCATAGCAACTGCCCAGCAAAGCCCTAGCAACCACCCAGAACACCATAGCAACCGCCAAGCAACGCCCTAGCAACCACCCAGAACACCATAGCAACCGCCTAGCAATGCCCTAGCAACCACCCAGAACACCATAACAACTGCCTAGCACCACCCTAGCAACCACCCAGAACACCATAGCAACCGCCTAGCAACGCCCTAGCAACCACCCAGAACACCATAGCAACTGCCCAGCAATGCCCTAGCAACCACCCAGAACACCATAGCAACTGCCTAGCAACACCCTAGCAACCACCCAGAACACCATAGCAACTGCCCAGCAATGCCAATGCCCCAGAACAGCAACCACCCAGAACACCAACACCATAGCAACCGCCTAGCAACACCCTAGCAACCACCCAGAACACCATAGCAACTGCCTAGCAACACCCTAGCAACCACCCAGAACACCATAGCAACTGCCTAGCAACACCCTAGCAACCACCCAGAACACCATAGCAACTGCCAAGCAACGCCCTAGCAACCACCCAGAACACCATAGCAACCGCCTAGCAACGCCCTAGCAACCACCCAGAACACCATAGCAACCGCCTAGCAACACCCTAGCAACCACCCAGAACACCATAGCAACTGCCTAGCAATGCCCTAGCAACCACCCAGAACACTATAGCAACTGCCTAGCAACGCCCTAGCAACCACCCAGAACACCATAGCAACTGCCTAGCAATGCCCTAGCAACCACCCAGAACACCATAGCAACTGCCTAGCAACACCCTAGCAACCACCCAGAACACCATAGCAACTGCCTAGCAATGCCCTAGCAACCACCCAGAACACCATAGCAACCGCCTAGCAACGCCCTAGCAACCACCCAGAACACCATAGCAACTGCCTAGCAACACCCCTAGCAACCACCCAGAACACCATAGCAACTGCCTAGCAACACCCTAGCAACCACCCAGAACACTATAGCAACCACCCAGCCTACAACTGCAGCAACACCCTAGCAACCACCCAGAACACCATAGCAACTGCCTAGCAATGCCCTAGCAACCACCCAGAACACCATAGCAACTGCCCTAGCAACACCTAGCAACCACCCAGAACACCATAGCAACTGCCTAGCAATACCCTAGCAACGCCCTAGCAACCACCCAGAACACTATAGCAACTGCCTGGCAACAACCCTAGCAACCACCCAGAACACCATAACACCAAACTGCCTAGCAACGCCCTAGCAACCACCCAGAACACCATAGCAACCGCCTGGCAACGCCCTAGCAACCACCCAGAACACCATAGCAACTGCCTAGCAACACACCTAGCAACCACCCCCCCGAACACCATCCCAGAACACCATAGCAACTGCCTAGCAACACCCTAGCAACCACCCAGAACACCATAGCAACTGCCTAGCAATGCCCTAGCAACCACCCAGAACACCATAGCAACTGCCTAGCAACGCCCTAACAACCACCCAGAACACCATAGCAACCACCCAGAACGCCCTAGCAACCGCCTAGCAACGCCCTAGCAACGCCCTAGCAACCACCCAGAACACCATAGCAACTGCCTAGCAACCGCCTGGCCGCCCCAGCAACCGCCTAGCAACAGCAACCACCCAGAACACCATAGCAACTGCCTAGCAATGCCCTAGCAACCACCCAGAACACCATAGCAACCGCCTAGCAACACCTAGCAACCACCCAGAACACCATAGCAACTGCCCAGCAATGCCCTAGCAACCACCCAGAACACCATAGCAACTGCCTAGCAACACCCTAGCAACCACCCAGAACACCATAACAACCGCCTAGCAACACCCTAACAACCACCCCGTAGAACACCATAGCAACCGCCCAGCAAACACCCTAGCAACCACCCAGAACACCATAGCAACTGCCTAGCAACCGCCCACTAGCAACCACCCAGAACACCATAGCAACCGCCTAGCAACGCCCTAGCAACCACCCAGAACACTATAGCAACTGCCTAGCAACGCCCTAGCAACCACCCAGAACACCATAGCAACTGCCTGGCAACGCCCTAGCAACCACCCAGAACACCATAGCAACTGCCTCAGCAACGCCCTAGCAACCACCCAGAACACCATAGCAACTGCCTAGCAACGCCCTAGCAACCACCCAGAACACCATAGCAACCGCCTGGCAACGCCCTAGCAACCACCCAGAACACCCTAGCAACTGCCTAGCAACACCCTAGCAACCACCCCAGACACCCCAACGCCCTAGCAACTGCCCCTAGCAATGCCCCCTAGCAACCACCTAGAACACCATAGCAACCGCCTAGCAACGCCCTAGCAACCACCCAGAACACCATAGCAACTGCCTAGCAACACTCTAGCAACCACCCAGAACACCATAGCAACTGCCTAGCAAAGCCCTAGCAACCACCCAGAACACCATAGCAACCGCCTAGCAAAGCCCTAGCAACCACCCAGAACACCATAGCAACTGCCCAGCAACCCCAGCAACCACCCAGAACACCATAGCAGCAACTGCCCTGGCACCACCCTAGCAACCACCCAGAACACCATAACAACTGCCTACGAACGCCCTAGCAACCACCAAGAACACTATAGTAACTGCTTAGCAAAACCCTAGCAACCACCCAGAACACCATAGCAACTGCCTAGCTACACCCTAGCAACCACCCAGAAAACCATAGCAACTGCCTAGCAACGCCCTAGCAACCACCAGAACACTATAGCAACTGCCTGCAACACCCTAGCAACCACCCAGAACACCATAGCAACCGCCTAGCAATGCCCGTAGCAACCACCCAGAACACTATAGCAGCTGCCTAGCAACACCCTAGCAACCACCCAGAACACCATAGCAACTGCCTAGCAACACCCTGGCAACCACCCAGAACACCATAGCAACCGCCTAGCAACGCCCTGGCAACCACCCAGAACAACATAGCAACTGCCTAGCAACACCCTAGCAACCACCCAGAACATCATCGCAACTGCCTAGCAATGCCCTAGCAACCACCCAGAACACCATAGCAACTGCCCAGCAACGCCCTAGCAACCACCCAGAACACCATAGCAACTGCCTAGCAACGCCCTAGCAACCACCAGAACACCATAGCAACTGCCTAGCAACGCAGCCACCCAGAACACCATAGCCACCCAAACGCCCCCAGCAACCACCCATAGCAACCGCCTAGCAACGCCCTAACAACATCCCAGAACACCCTAGCAACTGCCTAGCAACACCCTAGCAACCACCCAGAACACCAAAGCAACTGCCTAGCAATGCCCTAGCAACCACCCAGAACAACATAGCAACCGCCTAGCAACGCCCTAACAACCACCCAGAACACTATAGCAACTGCCTAGCAACACCCTAGCAACCACCCAGAACACCAAAGCAACTGCCTAGCAATGCCCTAGCAACCACCCAGAACAACATAGCAACCGCCTAGCAAGGCCCTAGCAACCACCCAGAACACCATAGCAACTGCCTAGCAAGGCCCTAGCAACCACCCAGAACACCATAGCAACTGCCTAGCAAAGCCCTAGCAACCACCCAGAACACCATAACAACCGCCTAGCAACGCCCTAGCAACCACCCAAAACACCATAGCAACTGCCCAGCAATGCCCTAGCAAGCACCCAGAACACCATAGCAACTGCCTAGCAACGCCCTAGCAACCACCCAGAACACCATAACAACCGCCTAGCAACACCCTAGCAACCACCCAGAACACTATAGCAACCACCCTTGCAACACCCTAGCAACCACCCAGAACACCATAGCAACTGCCTAGCAATGCCCTAGCAACCACCCAGAACACCATAGCAACCGCCTAGCAACGCCCTAGCAACCACCCAGAACACTATAGCAACTGCCTAGCAACACCCTAGCAACCACCCAGAACACCATAGCAACTGCCTAGCAACGCCCTAGCAACCACCCAGAACACCATAGCAACTGCCTAGCAACACCCTAGCAACCACCCAGAACACCATAGCAACTGCCCAGCAACGCCCTAGCAACCACCCAGAACACCATAGCAACTGCCTAGCAACGCCCTAGCAACCACCCAGAACACCATAGCAACTGCCTAGCAACGCCCTAGCAACCACCCAGACCACCATAGCAACCGCCTAGCAACGCCCTAACAACCACCCAGAACACTATAGCAACTGCCTAGCAACACCCTTTGCAAACACCCAGAACACCAAAGCAACTGCCTAGCAATGCCCTAGCAACCACCCAGAACACCATAACAACTGCCTAGCAACGCCCTAGCAACCACCCCGAACACAATAGCAACTGCCTAGCAATGCCCTAGCAAGCACCCAGAATACCATAGCAACTGCCTAACAACACCCTAGCAACCACCCAGAACACCATAGCAACCGCCTAGCAACGCCCTAGCAACCGCCTAGCAACGCCCTAGCAACCACCCAGAACACTATAGCAACTGCCTAGCAAAGCCCTAGCAACCACCCAGAACACCATAGCAACCGCCTAGCAACGCCCTAGCAACCACCCAGAACACCATAGCAACTGGCCAGCAATGCCCTAGCAAGCACCCAGAACACCATAGCAACCGCCTAGCAACACCCTAGCAACCACCCAGAACACCATAGCAACTGCCTAGCAATGCCCTAGCAACCAACCAGAACACCATAGAACCCGCCTAGCAATGCCCTAACAACCACCCAGAACACCATAGCAACTGCCCAGCAATGCCCAACCAAGCACCCAGAACACCATAACAACTGCCTCGCACCACCCTAGCAACCACCCAGAACACCATAACAACCTCCTAGCAACACCCTAGCAACCACCAAGAACACTATAGCAACTGCTTTGCAACACCCTAGCAACCACCCAGAACACCATAGCAACTGCCTAGCAACACCCTAGTAACCACCCAGAACACCATAGCAACTGCCTAGCAACGCCCTAGCAACCACCCAGAACACTATAGCAACTGCCTTGCAACACTCTAGCAACCACCCAGAACACCATAGCAACCGCCTAGCAATGCCCTAGCAACCACCCAGAACACTATAGCAGCTGCCTAGCAACACCCTAGCAACCACCCAGAACACCATAGCAACTGCCTAGCAACACCCTAACAACCACCCAGAACATCATCGCAACTGCCTAGCAATGCCCTAGCAACCACCCAGAACACCATAGCAACTGCCCAGCAACGCCCTAGCAACCACCCAGAACACCATAGCAAACTGCCTAGCAACGCCCTAGCAACCACCAAG